>CAJVGC010000582.1:48956057-48982311 GCA_910822075.1 Senecio squalidus | reverse complement strand
CTCGTATAGATGACTTGTTTGATCAGCTTCAAGGTTCATGTTTCTTTTCTAAGATTGATCTACGGTCCGGTTACCATCAGTTGAGAGTGCTAGAGGAGGACGTTCCGAAGACTGCTTTTCGGACGCGATACGGTCATTATGAGTTTTTAGTTATGCCATTCGGTCTCACGAATGCGCCTGCAGCATTTATGGAAATGATGAACCGTATATGCCGTCCTTACCTCGATAAGTTTGTGATCGTGTTCATCGATGATATTCTAGTTTATTCTCGTAGCAGTGCGGAGCACGAGGAGCACTTGAGAATAGTGTTGGAGTTGCTCAGGAAGGAGCAGCTTTACGCTAAGTTCTCGAAGTGTGAGTTTTGGTTATCTGAGGTTCAATTTCTTGGCCATGTGGTTAGCAACGAAGGCATCCACGTTGATCCTGCCAAGATTAAGGCCGTCAGAGATTGGGTTGCTCCTAAGACACCCACCGATATCCGTTCATTTTTGGGTCTGGCAGGTTATTACCGTCGTTTTATTGAGAATTTTTCGAAGATAGCCTCGCCTATGACGAAGTTGACCCAGAAGAACGAGGAGTTTATTTGGGGTGCTGAGCAGGAAGAAGTCTTTCAGTTATTAAAGAAGCGGTTGTGTGATGCTCCTATTTTGAGTCTTCCCGAGGGTACCGAAAATTTTGTTGTATATTGCGATGCTTCGCATAAGGGACTCGGGTGTGTGCTGATGCAGAATGGAGAGGTCATTGCCTATGCCTCTCGTCAGTTAAAGATTCATGAGAAGAACTACACGACCCATGATTTGGAATTAGGCGCAGTTGTTTTTGCTTTAAAGATTTGGCGCCATTACCTGTACGGTACTAAGTGTACTGTGTTCACCGATCATAAGTCGTTACAGCACATCTTTGACCAAAAGATGTTGAATATGAGGCAACGCCGATGGGTGGAATTGCTCAACGATTATGACTGTGAAATTCGTTATCATCCGGGAAAGGCTAATGTTGTCGCCGATGCGTTAAGTCGCAAAGAATCGGTTAAGCCGGTGAGAGTTCGGGCTATGATGGTTTCTATTCAGTCGAGTTTGAAGACTCGTATTATTCAGGCTCAGCAGGAGGCTCTCACCGAGGATTGCCTGAAGGATGAAGGATTGTTTAGTTTGGCACGTCAGTTGGAGCCGAAAGACGACGGGGTATTGTATTTCTTGGATCGTATTTGGGTTCCCGTCGGTCTCAGGCAGTTGATATTAGATGAAGGTCACAAGTCAAATTACTCCGTTCATCCCGGAGCGGATAAGATGTATCATGACTTGAAAGATTTTTACTGGTGGCCTGGCATGAAGAGGGCGATTGCCGAGTATGTAGGCAAGTGTTTGACCTGTTCTAAAGTTAAGGCTCAAAATCAGAAGCCTTCTGGCCTTCTTCAGCAGCCAGAAATCCCGCAGTGGAAGTGGGAAAATATTACGATGGATTTTGTGACGAAGCTTCCTAGGTCTTCGGGAGGTTATGACACTATTTGGGTCATTGTTGATCGACTGACTAAGTCAGCGCATTTTCTGCCTATTCGAGAAGATTACCGAATAGAGAAGTTGTCTAGGTTATATATTGATGAGATCGTGGCCAGGCATGGAATTCCTGTATCCGTTATTTCTGATCGCGACGCGCCTTTTACTTCGAGGTTCTGGCAGACGCTACAGCGAGCTTTAGGCACGAGATTAGATATGAGCACGGCTTATCACCCTCAGACCGATGGACAGAGTGAGCGCACGATTCAGACGTTGGAAGATATGCTACGCGCATGTGTTTTAGATTTTGGCGGGAGTTGGGATAGACATTTACCGTTGGTCGAGTTTTCGTACAACAATAGTTACCACTCCAGTATAAATTGCGCGCCTTTTGAAGCTCTTTACGGTCGTAAGTGTAGGTCTCCACTCTGTTGGGCTGAGATTGGTGATAGTCAGATTACGGGTCCCGAGTTGATCCAGGAGACGACTGATAAGATCTTTAGGATTAAGGATCGTCTGGTAGCCGCGAGAGATCGCCAGAAGAAGTACGCGGATTTGCGTCGGAAACCTTTGGAATTCAAGGTCGGCGATTTGGTGTTATTAAAGGTTTCTCCTTGGAAGGGCGTGTTTCGTTTTGAGAAGCGCAGCAAGCTAAGTCCACGTTTTACGGGTCCTTTTAAGATTTTGTCTCGTGTTGGACCAGTGGCTTATCGCCTCGAGTTGCCACCTGAGTTGAGCGGTGTGCACAACGTATTTCATGTATCACATCTCAAGAAGTGTCTTGCTGACGAGTCGTTAATTGTGCCTTTGGAGAAACTAAGTTTGGATGATTCGCTTCACGTAATAGAGGAGCCGGTGGAAATCGTTGACCGAGAGGTCAAGCGTTTACGGCGGAGTCGGATTCCTATTGTGAAGGTCCGATGGAACTCTAAGTTTGGAGCTGAGTTTACGTGGGAACGGGAGGATGAAATGCAGCGGAAATTTCCCCATCTATTTTCTTCTAGCGATGATCATTAGTAATTTCGAGGACGAAATTCTTTTAACTGGGGGAGGCTGTGACGTCCCGTCTATTTGAGGTACTTGAGTTACCGTCATTATTTATATTTTATTCGCAATTGATTTCGACCCTTGTATTTCGCTTGTTTTGCTCACAGTTTACTGTTAATGAGTATCGGGTTTTCTGTATTGCTGATTCGTCCCTGAGACGTAATAATATTATTTTATCTAAGTGCCAATTAGTTAGTATCCTCATAATTATAAGTAAGAAGGTTTATGCCAAATTTGTCGGTTATCGGATCCTTTATCCTCGAGATATCGTGCTTTTGCTCTTGTGTACTCTTTTACCGAAATCGTGCGAATCTCGAAATCAAAAGTGAAAATATAATATTAAATGAACTTAATGTAAAGTAAATCAAAGTATGAACTTTCCTAAGTTCAACGCAAAAAGAATCGGGAGTTTTCGACGAACGAAACTCCTTCACGGTCGAAAACAAGTCTGCCGAGCCAGCCGACCAGCCAGCAGCTGGCAGGGCTTCAGCCGGCGGCTGGATGTGTCTGGTCAGCTTTGGTGACTCATTTTTGCATGAAATTTGAGTGGTGCAACTTGTCTTAACTCGATTGGACCCCCTTTTCTGCAGATTTCACAGCCCCAAGGTGATATGGTCACATGTCTTTGTCTTCTTCTTTCGTTTTTACAATCAAACACACACACAAGTGTGTTTTCTCTCTACTCTCTCTACATTTTCTTCACTTTATTCCTTAGAAGCTGTGATTTTCCAGCCATTCTTCACCAATAAAACATCATAAACATCACAGTAATCGTTTATGTTCATCAAAGGGAGCAAGAGGTGGTGATTTTCCGGGTTGTTCTTGAAGTTCTTCATCATTTTCGGGTCTAGATCTTCATCAAAATCTCCATCAAGTTCAAGCTATATCATCACACACTCTATTCTTGCGGTATAATAACTTTTACTCACTGGTTTTATTTACATCTTATCATTTTATTACATGCATGTATCATCAAAGATCAAAGAAAGGTTTTTATAAAAGTTTCCATGGAGATTTATCTAAAAACATAAATTTTATAAACTTTTACCCTAGATCTTGATATAAAAAGATGTTATTTGAATAAATAAATGGATATTATTAAGGGTTTTTAAGTTGCATGTCGAAATCTACCGAAAATACTCTTGAAAATGCTTAAAATCGACAAAAATAACGAAAATCCGAAGCTGACTGTGGGCTTCCAGCCGGCGGCTGGATAGTCCCAGCCGGCGGCTGGATCAATCTGTTAACATAAATTCTTCGTTTTGCTAATTATCGGTGGTTGTCTTGTGTTTTGGAGGCGGATATTCTCATCACTACACCACTGAAGTTGTCATTCCAGATTCTTGTCAAATCAAGCGGAGTTAGCGGTATAACTTGTTACTCTTGTGAATCTTGTGATTTCAATATATTCATATTCGGTTTTAGCCTTGAAAACGGTTAGGATAAATTATTAGACCAACACTCGTTGTATTTCTTTGGATTGGACTGAAGTTGGACAATAATATTTAATATATAAGTTAACCAAAGTATTATATAAAACTTAATATGGTATTATGTATTATGAATAATGGGTTAAAATGAAATTGTTGTTAAGCGGGAAAGTGATTGAAATTTGGACGAATATTTTATGACGCGGAAGCGCTGCCGAAATTTCAACTCACGACTTTTTGCGACATTAAAACACTTATATAAATAAATTGTATACAAAAGTAACATATTTTACAATAACATTGTCTTTGGACTCAAAGACACCAACGCAATCACAAATGTCATAATATTACTTAAAACGGACATTTTAAACCTCTTTGCGATACTTTAAACTTCGCCTCAATTTGATCATCGTTTTAAGTCATCAACATATGTTTTGCGGCAAACTTTATAAATGGTTTTGAAAGACATTTTACTCTAAACATTTTGGTATGAAAACACTTCAAATTATTCAAAGTGTCAAATTGGACCTTTAAATTGATTTTGACTTTAATAAGTCAACTTAATTGACATTTGACTCTTATAAGTCAACATGATTGACATTTGACTTTCATAAGTCAACTTAATTGACCTTTGACTTCTATAAGTCAACATCTTAATCTTGGTCATTATAATGAACATTGGTATTAATATTCCTTTCGACTTGGAGTTATCACTCGTTTCCAACGGTCGCTGTTGACGTGAAAGATCGATATCTTGCCGATCGGCCCTTTTCTGGCGCGGAACATCGTCTTCTTAATCCGTCATTCTAATTCGAATTATTAATCGTTGGAATAATCATATTAATTTAAATCTCAACCGACAAGGCTAAACCGAAATATACTTATAGAGGTACTGAGACTATATTATTTACTGTTTTAGGGCACTTAGACGGTGGAATTGTGGTCCCGTGATTGTATTTACCCGAGATTTGCTGAAGCTGTTTTGTGAGTTATTCGTAGCCCTTGTCTTAAATATTTTGGGCTGTAAAGCGTATTGTAAATTGTCTGCATGTATGCGGAATGTTGTTGATTATCTTGTTTGCCTAGTGGATTAGGTCTGCCTTAGATTGAGAGCCATTAGCCCTTGTTGGGGCCCCCTGATACACTTGTTAAGCTTTGAGCCCAACGGTTTTACATATATATAGATCTATATGGGTTATAGACCTAACCCTCACTGCTCGGTAGAATGTTTCTAGGAGCGGATGTTATGGCCGGTTAAATTAATTGTTACCTTTGGTTGGCGACCTCAGGATTTGGGGTTGTACGGTCAGGTTCAGTGTATGATTAGTCTAAGCAAAGTTTCTATCACTATTGGTTGTTGAAAACAAGATATATCACTTGAAATTAACGTTGTTTTAATGAAACTTGTCGATGGGTCACTTTTACTTTAAAATTGCGAATAATTCACCAACATGTTGTTGATGTCGTTTTAACGCTTGGCAGGAAATTGAGGATTTCCGTTGATCATGCCATAGTTTATTTTCGGATCGCTTGCTTTTGGGAAATTTGAATTTGAATTGTTTATTGTAATTTCCATGACGATCCGTTTGTTTATTTCTTTTGGAATTGTATTTGTACTTGGCGTCTTATCGCCTTTGACTTTATGATGTATTTTGTAACATTTGGCATGATCTATTTAATTTGATAATTTGTTTATTGGTTGTATTGTTGTAATCTTGACTCATGATATTATAACTGGAACATTCCGTGTTTCCGCTATAAGCGGGGTGTGACATCATAGTTGTTACTGTGCTTTCTAAATCCTTTCTCTATTCATACTTCGGGGTATTGACATCATATCTTGGTCTTGGTGGCGATCTTTGATTGTTGTGTTGGCATCCGTTTTGATTGTCACCACGGTTGTAGTTACCTCTGCGGTTTTGCAAATTTGCTCCCCGACTAGGATAGCCATATTGTACGTAATTGGCATCCTCCACTTGAAGATCACACTCACTAGCGTAGTGAGGTCCTCCGCAAATTTCACATCCGTTTTTCACCATGTGAACAGCTTTATCTAGCCTTCCCATACGCTTTTCAATCTTGTCCGACATAGTCTTGATTTCCTTCACGATTGAAGAAACATCATTACTACTCTCAGCTTGAGCAACGGTGCCCCTTGATCTTTTTCCTCTACCATCGTCACGATAATCCCTCGACAAACTAATCACCAACTTGTCTTCCATGAGGTTGTAAGCTTCATTAGTTGACTTGTACATGAAATCTCCTCCTCCAACTAGGTCTAATTCGTTTTGAGATTCCTTTTTCAAACAATAAAAAAGATCTCGATGATGTGATCTTCGCCCAAACCATGACCGTGACAACTCCTCACCATCCCTTTCAACCTAATCCAGGATTTTTGGTTGATGTCTCTCCCTCTTCTTGTCTAAATCCACGAATATCCCGTAACAATTTCCTACCCAAGGCGGGTGGGGAAAATCTCTTGATGAAGGATTCCCTCATTTGTGTCCAAGTCGTGATCGTGTTTTCTTCCAACTCTTCTAACCACACCTTCGCATCTCTGGTGAGGGACGAAGGGAACAAACGTAGCTTGACGCTATCACTCTTACCATCTCCGTATTTGAACATCTGACATAGCTCGATGAATCTTGCTACGTACTTATGTGGATCGGAATTGTATCGCCCATCGAATGTGCTGTCTTGGATCATCTTCAAGTGATGACCCTTGACGACAAAATCTTCACCCAAGTCCAGGGTGGAAATAGCCGACCCTCGGGTGGGTGGCACTGCAACGACTGCAGCTCTTCGGTGCATAGGAATATCCAATGGATCTGCCATCGGTTTTTCTTCCAAGACTAACTCTTCAACTTCAGATTCTGAACTACTCTCTGTTAAAAGACTCGATGTCTTCGAATTTGACTGGTGGGAAAGGTCCAAATGCTGGTGGAATCGGAATTGATTGATTGACTTTCTTCTTGTTACGGTTCTTCGATACTCCTGGATTTGACAAAGGACTCTTGAGTGGTAACCCCGAAGACCTTGTGTTCATCAACTGCCTGAATACCTACAAAGAAAAAAACAAGAAAACCGTAAAACGCATCGGTGTAAATAACAAATAAAAGTAACTTTCAAGTATGTTAATACTTAAAAGGATCGTATCACATATTCTAAACAAAAACTAAAAACTAATCCCCGGCAGCGGCGCCAAAAACTTGATGTGTAAAATCTAGTTTCAATTTTAAAAACTCGAAATACTTTTTAACTCGACTACACACTTATAAGAGGTGTACCTAATCACGTGTAATATAGCAAATAGTAAGTCGGGGTTCGTTCGCAGGGACTGAATTAGTTTAAATAAAGAATTAATGAGACTAATTTTTGGTTTGTTTTGTGAACGAATTGTCACGTTGCTTAAAGAAAAGTTATTAAAGTAGTCGTTCGTTGAAAAGTTTATTGTTTTTTTATATCAATTAAAGAGAATACACTCGTTTAGTAACTTCACTAATGATGTAATTCAACTTACGTAATTGAATGTTTGTTTTTAACTTCTAATGTATATTTAAGTTCCCTTGAATACCATTAACTTTAATTATTTCAAACTCTGCCGTTCCTATCTAATACGATAAAAAGCCCTAGATAACTAAGCATTAAGAAACAAGCCGGTGTTTTATGATTTAATCTTATAAAGCTTCCCCTGGAATAGTTTCTCTAGTTTTCTAATCCTATATCTTGTAATTATTAACTAGCTTTCTCGTTTTAGTCTAATTATCTAAGTTACTATTACTAATTCCTCTCGAATATTAACAATTCTAAACCAATTAAAGACCGATGGATTTGCTTCATTCAATTAAATATCGCAACTCTAGATTCCTCTCGGATACCTAGAATATCGACTAACAAATTGAATATAAGTAACTTTGAAAAATATTTAAGACGTAAACAATAAAGGTTCTTCGATTAAACATAAACACCTAAAAACATTCAATCACATAAAGCTTAATCATCACAAAAGGTCCATCACCAAACAAGTGATAAAGTTATTAGCTACTCATTTTCATAATAAAGTAAACGAATAAAAAAACAAGTAGACAAAATACCAATAATTCGACTATGTAACGTAAGAATTGCAAAAAAAGATAATGTTGAAGATATGGCTTCAAAACTAGGCTTCTAACTCTCCTTGCAACTCTTAAACCGATTATTAAACTCCAAAATCGACAGTGAAAAATTGAGTAATTTTCATGAAGTTTCGGTTTGTATTTATAGGAAGAAATTCGGTTTCCATAATAACTCCTACTACGTCGTAGTATACTACCAGTGCGCCGCAGTCCTCATAAGTTTCCAAATTGTATTCCAACTAAAATTCTCGTTGCGGTGCAGTTGTCTTGTATTGCGTCACAGTGATTGTCTTCTAGAACTTTCCACCGTTGACTCACGTTGACTGTGTCGCATTTGCTCTTCATTGCGTCGTAGTCTTGACCAGTTTCACCATTTAACGTATTTTTCGTCCTTTCACTTGCGTTTCTCGACCAATCTTCCACTTCCCGATCATATCAACGTGTGATCTGAATAAAACATCTTTTCACATGATTAAATGCAAAAATCTATCTTATCCATCATGTTTAATACGAAAATCGACCGAATATCGCATATAAATATGTGTATAAATATGCGATATAGTGATCCGTGATCATGAAGATGTCTTAGATCCGTGACCGAACGATGAACAACAATAGTTGTGATCCGTGATTATAGACAAAAATTCTACCCATAACAATAAGTATCTCGTTCCAAAAGTATAGGTGGATTAGTTTTTTTACGCTCACATCTCATTAATAATAATTTTCTTTTTTTACTATTATGTTGTTCATCAATATAATATATAAATATACAAACCTTTTAACGAATTTTTTTATTTTGCGTGCAAGACTTAAACAAATCAAACACTTTTTATATAAGTGGAAAGTTTTGTAATATTGTAAACAAAAATGTTGTCTTCAAACTTAGCATAAATCACTTTTAGTAAATATTTTTTGTAAAACAATATTCATGAACACTTTAAACAAAGTGATGTGTTAAGCTTAAACAAATGTTACATTTTAAAAAATTGCAAACTTTTATAAGCAACACCTAAAATTGAAGTGTTGCATTTAAGTTTTAACAAATGTAAGACTTCTTAAAAGTGTTGACATTTTCTTCACTTTATAGAAAATGTTGCATTAGATATTTAAATGCAACATTTAATTTGAGAATGTGGCTTTATAACCATTTTTAAATAAATAAAAAGGCAACATTTTTATAAGTGTTGCTTCTAAAGTGTTGCGATAGGCTCATTTTCTAATAGTTAGGACAACCACCCCATTCAACATCTGAATACGCAATCAGATTGTATGAAGGGGACACATAAATCTGAAGACCATAGATCCGTGACCATACGCTTTAAAGTGTGGCTCGCACTGATTATGAAAAAATAAGCAAATCTGTTATACAACATATGAAATATTTGGTCTAGTGAAAGTAAGATATTGTGAAGCATCTGCTATGCAGTTGTATAATGTTGGACCAGAGACATGGGAACTTGACCTATCGAGTTTGAACTCAGTGTGAGCAGGCGTGCGACATGGGTTACAATGTATCATATGATCAAGCTCAAAAATATTAGTGGCATACTTGAGTTGAGATAGGAAGAACCCACTAGAAGTACGTGTCGCTGAGATGCCCAAGGAATAATTAAGTTCTCCCAAATTAGTCATGCAGAACTCAATATGAAGCGATGAAATGAGAGCTTGCAACAGCTAAGTCGAGGAAGTAGTAAGTATGATATCGTCCACATAAAGAAGAAGATACGTAGTGTCATGTTCACTATGGCAAACTACGAGAGATGAATCAGAGAAACTACATTGAAATCCTTGTTTTACAGCAAAGTTAGTGTATCATTGATACGATAAAGAGATCTCTGAAACTTGTAAACACAGTCGGGAAAATGGGAGTCGATCTCAATAGCCAAGTGGCTGATGCATATAAAACGTCTCATGTAAATCACCGTGAAAAAGGAATTCTTCACGTCAAATTAATGAATAGGCTAATGACGAGAGACCGCTAGACTAAAAACCGTTTGAATCATTTTTGGTTTAACAACCGGGCAGAAAGTCTCATCACAATCTATCCCCATCTATTGACTCTTACCAATAGGAATAAGTCGACCTTTATTTCTAGCCAATGATCCATCATCGTTAATGTTGTAGGCAGAATTTAGGGTTAAGGATTTCGAATTAAGGATCTTGGGGTAAGGATCTCACGTTAATGTTGTGGGCAAAATTGAAGTATTGCATTTAAGTTTTAACAAATGTAAGACTTCTTAAAAGTGTTGCCATTTTCATCACTTTATAGTAAATGTTGCATTAGATATTTAAATGCAACATTTAATTTGAGAATGTGGCTTTATAACCATTTTTAAATAAATAAAAAGGCAACATTTTTATAAGTGTTGCTTCTAAAGTGTTGCAATAGGCTCATTTTCTAATAGTAAGGAAAACCTCCCCATTCAACATCTGAATAAGCAATCAGATTGTATGTAGGGGACACATAAATCTGAAGACCATAGATCTGTGACCATACGCTTTAAAGTGTGTCTAGCACCGATTATGCAAAAATAAACAAATATGTTATACAACATATGAAATATTTGGTCTAGAGAAAGTAAGATATTGTGAAGCACCTGCTATGCGGTTGTATAATGTTGGACCAGAGACATGGGAACTTGACCTATCGAGTTTGAACTCGGTGTAATCAGGCGTGCGACATGGGTTACAATGTATCATATGAGCAAGCTCAAAAATATCAGTGGCATACTTGAGTTGAGATAGGAACAACCCACTAGAAGTACGTGTCGCTCAGATGCCCAAGGAATAATTAAGTTCTCCTAAATTAGTCATGCAGAACTCAATATGAAGCAATGAAATGAGAGCTTGCAATAGCTCAGTCGAGGAAGCAGTAAGTATGATATCGTCCACATAAAGAAGAAGATACGTAGTCTCATGTTCACTATGGTAAACTACGAGAGATAAATCAGAGCAACTACAAAGAAATCCTCGTTTTACCGCAAAGTTAGTGTATCATTGATACGATAAACAGATCTCTGAAACTTGTAAACACAGTCGGGAAAATGGGAGTCGATCTCGATAGCCAAGTGGCTTATGCATATAAACTGTCTCATGTAAATCACCGTGAAAAAAGAATTCTTCACGTCAAGTTGATGAATAGGCTAATGATGAGAGACCGCTAGACTAAAAACCATTTGGATCATTTTTTGGTTAACTACCGGGCAGAAAGTCTCATCACAATCTATCCCCGTCTGTTGACTCTTATCAATAGCAATAAGTCGAGCTTTATTTCTAGCCAATGATCCATCATCGTTAATGTTTTGGGCAGAATTTAATGTTAAGGATCTCGGGTTAAGGAGCTCGGATTAAGGATCTCGGAGTAAGGATCTCGGTTTAAGGATCTCGGGCTCATGATCTTAGGTTCAGTATCTCAGGTTCAGGATCTCAGGTTCTGGATCTCATGGCTCAGGATCTCGGGCTTAGGATCTCAGGTTCATGATCTCAGACTAGGGATTTCAGCTAGGAACAGATTTGGACCAAGTCAACCATGAAAACCGAGATAAAAGGGTCAAAGATCATGTTCACCAAGGGACAAGTCAATTAACACGATTTTAGTCATCTGCGGATCTCATGGGTGATCCCGAAATTATAGGAAAGTTTGTTATTTCCATTTTCTTTATAAATAGAGGCAAATGGTCGAAAATAGGGACAACCAACACACTATACACTCAACCTATACACGTATTACTGCTGTTCATCAGCAACACTTCACATTTTCACCACGATTATTACCTTAGATTGACCATTTGAGCTCTTGTATTGTATTATCATCCTTTTTTCTTAATAAAATCAACAAGGCAAAGGCTTATTATCTCTTCCCGAGGTTTTATGCCGACGATCCATATGGATTAACGGCTTTCCTCGTAAATATCGATGTTATTTTACTTTACTTGCACTTTTATTACGTGTTCACCACTTTTATTCTAAACAGCCTTTTGATCACTGTCGTGATCACAGTAAAAATCACAACAACACCTAACCTCACTTTTACTAATTTGATCACGGAATTATCCTTAGTAATTTTTGGTCAAAACAATTTGGCGCCCATCGTGGGGCAAATGGTGCTTTTTATTATAAAATTCTCGCTAAAAATCTCCTTCAATAAATTTTTACCAAAAAGTCTTTACGAATATGGTTTTTCAAGAAAAATTTACACCTCCTTATACAACCTCTTCAAATTTGAGCATTGTAGCCTCCCCCAAACCCTTTTAGTTTAACATCATCTAAGAAGGCTGACAATCTATCAAAGAAGACCGTTCTGCAGGATCATTCTGTTCGAGATCACGGAGGATCATCCTGTTTGGGATCATGAAGGATGATTCTGTTCTAGATCATGGATGATCATCCTATTCGAGATGCTGGAGGATCCTCCTATTCGGGATCATGGGTAACAAATTTTTATTTTTTCATTTTTTGACAAATGTTGATATCCGTAAGACGTGTGATTTGAAAACTAAATATGAGCTCAAAACTTATATTTGTTATATTATGTACATTCAGATAGAATAAAATAGAAAAACACAAAAATAATATGTTAAACTATGAAAATCGCATGTGATAAAATTATGATTTTATAATATAAAATTCAAAACCCTGAATAATTTTCGTCAAATGTATATCGAGAGGGTGATCTATAGAATGAGATTTAATGCTAGTTGCAATGGCGTAATTTATTCGTTTAATATATTAATAGCTTTTAAGATAACTATGTTTTGAACAAAAATTAAATTAAAGTGGGTGTTTAAAATGAA
This sequence comes from Senecio squalidus, assembly GCA_910822075.1. Classification (NCBI taxonomy): domain Eukaryota; kingdom Viridiplantae; phylum Streptophyta; class Magnoliopsida; order Asterales; family Asteraceae; genus Senecio; species Senecio squalidus. Next base: position 48,969,427 of record CAJVGC010000582.1, on the reverse strand, counting down.
TAGTTGATAATTAATTAATTTGATCATACGTTTTCTAATTGTCTTTTAAGATCTTAATCTAGATATGTTATAATGAAATAAATATATGCATATTAAATTAAATAAAAAATAGGCAAATCAAAAAAACCATTGAATATGTTTTTCATTTTTCTTATTAAAACTTATCTTAATATATAATAAAAGAGAGGCCTAAAATGTTATTTGGCAAAGTATTAACCATTAGATGGAAATCCAAGATGTCAACATTAATAATTTTATTTAAACCCCTTTACTTTAAATAATTTAATCCTTATTTTTAATAATATTAATTAAATAAAACTAATTAACCTTTCTACTTTAAAATAATCTAACACTTGTATTTTAAATTAAAAGATTCTAAAAAAATACAAAACATATTTTTTCTTCAAACACATACACATTTTTAGTATAACAAGAAATTAAAATTATTTTATTGTTTTATGGGTGTTTTGCATATAAACGGAAAACATATATTATATAAAAACATATTCTGTTTTTTTTTCTTTTTGTCCTATTTACCCAATTTTTTTAATTTTTTTATATATTATAAAAAGAAAAAAAAATTATTTTATTGTTTTACGAGTGTTTTCATAAAAACGAAAAACATTTATATAAAAAAATCTTACGTTTTTTTTTCGTCCTATTTACGCAATATTATATATTATAATTATTTTATTTTTAATAAGGGTTTTTCCGAATTACACAGTAAATGTTTTATATAACTTCACATTTGCTAACAAAATCATTTTGTCTACATGCCCAATAGCTTTCTATTAATCTTTTTATATAAGTTATATGTTCTTTGTTAACATTATATATTTTTTGATATAATTATTCGCATATTAGGCGGGTCAATAAGCTAGTTTGTTAACATATTCATAGTGCTAATTATGTTTTTTTTATTCTTTATCTTTTGGTAAAATATTAATAAATCAACTTTCAACATAACAATTAAATTTACTTCCCATGCTTTAGAACACAGAAATCGTGAGCTAAAAGCATTATTTATTAGCTTTTTCTAAAATCCTACACGAATATCGGATAACTAAAATACCAATTTGTTGGGATAGTTTAATTTCTTCCATTTTCCTTTCATCTATTTTAAACGAATTTAATTAGATGTACATTTATTTAATTTTTGATATGTGTTATCAACCGATATGTAAACGTCATCAATAAATTGTATGTAAAAACAATTAATATTTTTTTAAATAAATTTGGAATATATGTGATATAAAATAAAATTCAAGAAACAAAAAATTTGGTACATTAAAATTAGAAGCAACTACAATGAAATAAACATATGCAAATTAAATAAAAAGAAAAAGGCATTATAGAAAAACCATTGAATATATTTTTTTATTTTCTTATTATTCTTTAATTTAAATTCTGTTGGTGCATTTGAAATTGTGTCCATATAAATATTTTATTATTAAATTTGGGTTGGTGTTGTTGTTATTATTTGCATACTAATTATTAGATTTTGTTATTCATCATAACAAAAGTGATATTAAGTTTTTCTCACATAAATAATAAATACTTAATAAATTTTTATTCTTTAATTTAAATTCTGTTGGTGCATATGGAATTGTGTCCATATAAATATTTTATTATTAAATTTGGGTTGGTGTTGTTGTTATGGGTTTTTCTAACTTGTGTCCTAGGGGCAAATGTTAACACCATTTTTTAATATTAAAAGTACAATCAAAAGTACCATTTGATTGTACTTTTAATATTAAAAGTACAATCAAAAGTACCATTTGATACTTTTGATTGTATTTTTAATATTAAAAAATGGTTGTTAACATGTGCCCGTAGGGTACACGTTAGAAAAACCCTATTTGCATATGAATTATTAGATTTTGTTATTCATCATAACAAAAGTGATATTAAGTTTTTCTCAACATATTATATATAACTATTCTGCTGGATGCGTGGGTGAAAAAGAATTTCTTGTGTATTTAGATTCATTAAATCAAATCGATAATCAATCTTAACCATTAAAAATATTTCTTTTTAAACCTACTAATTTGTTCTAATATTGACTTTTTATTTAACCATTAAAAACACATGTCATTTCCATTTTATTTGATTTTTTGAGTCTCGTGTATAAAATACTAGATTATTTTTCCGCGTTAGCGGTGATAAAATTAAAAATTAAATAGTAAATTTTATGTTATATAGATTTTAAGTTATTATAAAAAAACAACGTTATACATATATATATATATATATATATATATATATATATATATATATATATATATATATATATATATATATATATATATATATATATATATATATATATATATATTAACGTTTATACACATGTTGTTTATAGTTATAATAATATATACACATTTATGTTTATACACATGTTTTGATATTTTGTATTAGGGGATTTTAGAATAACAATAACGTAAATCATAGTTTAAATTGAGAAAATTTATAACTAAATTATGATTATGTTTTTTATTTTAGTGGAGATAAAATGAAAAATAGAATGTAATTATGTTTTGTAAAATGCTCTAAAATAAAAATAGTTTTTGATGACATCATCAATCTGATCTAACGGTTGAAATCAAAAAAGTTAATCCATCCAAGGGACCTAACTTTGCCACGTGGCATTTAAGACCCCTCTTTTATTATATATTAAAGATTAAAGATCGAACAAGTCAAACTAAGAAAGTAACTAAACATTAAAAAATATACGATATTTAAATTTTAAAATATGTTTAAATGCAATCTGATTTATTTATTTTTTGGAAACGGCAAATATTTGTACAAACGGAGCCTACTCGTAATATTCCAACGAGCACCCCATGTTCGAGCTCCGCATAGCGGGCAAACCCAGCCCCCCACGGGGGTTTCCTGGGAAAAATTCGTCATGCGTGCCATAAGAGGTGTGGGTTAAATTACGCTATTGCGACGACCACAAGGGTCGAACCCCCGACCTCAGCCCACATGGGTATAAAACCCGGTGCATCACAACCAGCTAGGCTGGAGATCATTTGCACCTGATTTATTTATTAAGAGTAGATTTTTCACCTCTGTTGCATATCATAAATTAATCTTTTTTTATGGTGCAGATGAATCAACTTCTAAAGATACAATTTTTATAGTTTTCTTATTAGTTATCTAAATACACAAGTCTTTCATATTCATATTCATTCATATATGTAATAAAAGCTTACATGGAGATCTTTAAGATCGTTTTTTATTTAATGAGTAATTTTATTAAAGAACTTAGATATTCGCATTTAGTTGGTATAGTTATTAGATGTGAAACTTACCATAGGCCTTCATTTTAGAAAGCAATGGTTTCTTTTCATACTTACCTTTTAAAAAAATCCAAACAATAAGCCTTGTGAGGACCTTGCTAATTCATAGAGGTCGATTTCTTTGAAGACGACATTTTGTTACATCCTAGTTTTTATGTATTTTTATCATTATAATTATTATTAACTTACGTGATTCATAATCAAAGTAGTACACTTGGTTTTCCAACCATTTAAAGGAAACACTGTCGGAAAAACTAGATAAGATTATTTAGCTATCACATTGTGGATCGTAATTTTACCCGCTTAAGTTATATTTTTGTCCTCAATAACCTAATATTATGGATTGTTAGATTCTTTGTTGTGAATTATAATATTAACATTAGCAGAATTTGAGTTTCATGATATACAAGATAATAGAGTTATAAGAAGCTATCTACAACACCTAAAGATGATTGAGGGTAGTGTATAGAGGATCGTTGATCTTGTCATCCATGACATTTCTTTTTACTATTCTCTTCTTGGTTGGAATTCCGAGTGGCTAACCGGTTAAAACGTATTGAATCAAAACATATACCTCTTAAGTACATAACAAAACAAATTAGATATGATTTACCATCTAATTCACCTATTTTTAGTCGTGTGTAAATTAATATTAATATACTTTTCTAATATATATAATTTATTAGAACAATATATAAATGATATAACGATTTAGCATGATATATACCCGGTAACGCACGAGTATAACATTAGTTCATATTGCTAAATATGTTTATATTTATATTTTTTATCTATAGTTAAACATTAGCTTCGTTAAATAATATCATTACAAATTTAAAATGTACATTTAAAGCAATAACCAAAACCAAAAAAGGTTTGATGACACGTCTCATATTAAATTTAGGGTAAACTACAGAAATCATCCATGTGGAATATCTAAATTGTCGATTTAGTCCCTAGGGTGAGGAAACAACACTTTTAGTCCCTAGAGTCTAAGGTCCTGTTCAAATTCGTCCCTATCAGTTAGATTTAACATACTTTCTGTTAAATATTTTTTAAATTTGACACTTTTAGTCCCTAACTTAAAATTTTATTTATAAACATTAGAAACTTGTAATTCTATTAAGTTTATTTTTTTATTTTTTTAGTCTATTTTTCACATGTTATTATTTTACTTCAATTTTGTTAAGTTTTGTCTAAATTTTGTAACAATTGTCACCTCTATAGACGAAAAAAAAACCTTCAAAAACTTTTTTAATTAAAAAAAATCCAAAAAAACATTTTTAAAAAACGTGTTGAGGTTTTTGAAAAATGACTTGAAGGTGTTTCTAACATTCTCGTAACATTTATCATTCTTATTTTAACATAACCATATACTAATATCTTTATCTCAATTAAAGTTACTTATATTGTTTTTTAAATACTAAAAATGAACCACTATCATAAATTCATGCCTAAGTTTCAAATATATCGACATATAAGTTTAAACATATTTTTCAATGTATTTCAAAAAATATGTTGATTTTCTAAACTTCAATTAATGATATTACCTTAAATATTTAATGATAACATGTCTATAACTATATAATATATTTATATAATTTTCTTTGAAATAATAAATTCACTAGTTAAAGCCAAGCAATATCAGATGTGATCTTTTGTTTAATATTGGACCGTATGCACTATTTCGCTAGCATAAGATTTTTTTTATTAAACAAAACTAATAAATCATAACAATATACATGATTTTAACATATACATTTATAGATAGTTACATAAATAAACCAACAAAATTAAGTGTATGTTTCAGAAAAATAACTTGTGTTAGAACTAAAGATACAAGCTAGAGCTATTGATGGTATTATTACAAGTTACGGTTAGAGCACCCGGAGTGGGCTCATTCTCTGGCCGTTGTGGAACTCACAACGAGCATTGAGCTCGTTATTGTGACAACCGTCAAAATTCAGGTACTTATTCCGTTGTGATATCAGTTCGAAACGTTAGTTACTTTTTGTCTCGTTCACTCTATTCTGGTTCGTAACTTTTGAGTCTATACTTTGTCGGAACTAGTGTCGGAATAACTTCCGGAATCAAAATTATAAGTCCTAATACCAAGAAAACACCTATTGAACTTTCCTAAGTTCATAACCAATCATAATTAAGAACTTTCAATTAACAAAAAGGTCCAACGAAGCAAAAACGTAAAAACGAAAATTTCGAAAAGGCCAAAAATGGCCCGGTGCGCAGCACCTAGTGCTGTGGTGCGCAGCACCTCGCGCCAGATTTTCAAAATATTTACAGTTTTAGTCCTTTTCTCGTTTTACACCACCACCACCCAAATTGGCCAATCACAAACGCCCCTTTTACTGCCAAATACCAGTCCCAATGCCAGAATTATTACCCCCTTTATCATCCCTTTTTCATTTTCTTAATTCATTTTAATAAAAACAAACACACACACAAAAACACCTACACCCCTTTTCTCTCTATTTTCTCTCTAGTTCCAGAGATTTCCAGTGACCTAAACCACATTTCAAACCATACAAATCGTTCTAATCCTCTAGAGAAGCAAGAGGGTGTTGTTATTTCCAAAAAGGACCTCGGTTGTAAAGATTTTTGGGGCTCAAATCCGACCAAAACTCTTCATCTAAGCTTTTCCTTCGGTAGATCTCTTTACTTTTGTTATTCTTACACAAATATTCAGTTGCATGTAAGATCTAACGGTTAAAAATATGATTTTTCATAAATCTACGACTTTTTACGGTCAAAAACGTTTTTAATCGAAATACTCTTTAGATCCACGAATCTGTGGATAAAAACACTTTTGAAACTGTTAAAATGATGTCTTAAAGGATATTTACTAATTGCATGTTCAATCTAAACAACAAAGATAAGTTTTATGAAGTTTTATGCCACTTTTCTCACAAAAACGATTTTTCTCTAAATAGTACTTAGATCTACATTTTTGTGGTTAAAAGTTGTTTAGAAACTGTGAAAACTTTATTTTATATGGTATCCACTGGTTGCATGTCGAAATCCTTAAATCGCAAAACGTTTTTAGCAAGAAAAACACAAAACGGGATTGAGACAGCAGCTAGGTGCGCCGCACCTGTGTCCAGGTGCGCAGCACCGAGCTGCTGTCCTCCCGAAAATCGTCGTTTTACCCGATTAAAAGTTATATATACGTTCTGGACTTTTACCGGTATAATTTAGGGACTGAGATAAATAAAACTAATAACATTGGTGACTAGTATCGGACTCTTTGGACTATTTTGAACTATATTATGTATATTATTGTGTTTTAGGTGATTTGTGAGCGGAAGTGACGATATAATTTTTGGGCATGAAATTTGGGCGCGGAAGCGCTGCCCAAATTTCCCTAGAAATTATAAAATCACTTCAGTAAGCAAAAGCACTTAAGACGTAATAATCAAAAACAATAAACTTTCGGACTAAATGCAACGTTAATCGCTTCGGACCAAATTTTCGTAACAATATTGGACTTAACACTTAATTACAACCAAAAGTTACATAATCTCCTATATTATTATATAAGAACATAATAATATAACAACTCATTAAACTACCTTGGTATTAATAGGCAATCCGTGATTCCCGGCTTACACATTCCGACCGAATTTCCAAGCTCTCGATCTCTTCGCAATCCGTGAGTTACAACCCCTTGTTTTATATATATTTTACATGAATTTGGGGGAAACATAAGATTAATTGCATTTTAAGCTTTATGAAACAAATTGCAATACATCAAACTTTGACTTATTAAACTTTGACTTTGACTTTATCAAAACTTTGACATTGAAACGTCTACTTAGTTTCTTATGCGTAAAACATTTCTTTCTCTATTTATAACTATTGTTTCGTCTCTTTAACTCAACTATTTATTGATACTTGTATGCGTAACCGACCCTTGATGGAACTATAACACGTTCTTAAGTGATATTGATTCTCTCTCATTTAAAACAAAATTACATAGTGCCCAATTATTCTTTAGTTTCTCTCTTACACACTATTAACTACTTAGCCGTATAGTAATTATGGGTATCGATACTTAGGAAAGAACCGTTCCTTGCTTAGATGGCAGTCTAAGTACATATTTACTGAGTTTCTTTTAATTTCCCGTTTGAGAGGCGGGAAGTTGGGGCCGCACGGTTGATAATCGGATTAGTGTGAACACTTAAGTTATAGATGCCAAGTGGTTGATACAAGAAATCTATTTAGTTACTTACGCATAAACTTATAAATTTTTAGCGATTGTTATCCGCTTCTACTATTTGACTAAATGTGATTCTATTTAGTCTTTACAAGTTAGGGCACATTTCGCCCGTTACTTAAACTCTACAAGTATATAAACTCTTTAAGCGACTTTTCTCCGCTAATCTCCCTTACGGGAAAACTCTTACTTTATATACTTACTCACACCTTTTATGCCAACTATTTAAACTGTAACTCACTCACTACTTTCGTAGTTGACACTTTATCTTATGTTTCAGGAAATTAGTGTAAGCCTGAGGTGCATGGCATGGACGGGTCGAGGAGGTCGTGTGAGAACCTATGCGGGAAAAGACTTGGCCAGTTATTTTGGAAATTTTTAATGAAACATTTTTATTATGTGTCAATGTATTAAACTATTGTCTCTTGGTTGTTTGAATGGATTTCTAAACACTTTCAAATTTAATGAATGACTCATTTACCGTTACATTTTATATGACCTGTGTAAAAGATTTTCCAGCTCTTCACATTCCGTGTTTCCGCTTTAGCGGGGTGTGACAGACTTGGTATCAGAGCACAGGTTATAGAGAAAAACGGTTTTAAAAATTTTTCAAAAAAAAAAAAAAAGTTTTCGAAACCAAACTATAACCAAGACTTTTCGGAAAATCATTGATGGGTCTAAACTTTAGAGAATTAATTTCGTGGTTGCATGTTTATAATTTAACTACGCATGGCCTGATCACCCCTGCCTAGTTCAAAATGATTATGCAAAGACGAAACGTAATTACTATTGTTAACGGTTTTGAGTCAAAATTCCCGGTGCTGTCTTTTCCCGATTCTCACACGCCTGACCCGTACATGCATTTCATTACACATTTCCTTTATCTTTTCTCTGTGTTCCCTAGTACTCACGAAACTCTTTACGTCTCAGATCCGTCATGTCTCAATCGTCTCTACCGACCGAAGATACCTCCACGACTATTAGCAGCGGCAACGGGTCTAGGCCGAGGACTGTGTTACCACCCTCTCGTGCAACACCTATTGCGACACCTTTTCGACAATCGGGATCGTTCCAACCCGCACCTCGTCAGCCATCCGTGGACCCGTACGACCCAGCCGGACACCCTCCAGTTATGGAAGTCTATCCATGGGAACGCCAGTTCCTAGAGGACGTGCGTCGTACCCGAGGGGCCGGATCACCTTCATCCGGAGTACCACCTAACCTCCGACTTCCTCCACCCGAGGCATTCCGCAGTGTATTCCACGAGGTTCAGAGGATTGCAGGCGAAACTCAACAGCAGGCCCTTCACCTATTCGAAGCCTCCGACGAAACCCACAAGCTGGCGGAACAGGCAATCAGGATCATCGCGACGGCCCAAACCACCGCCCGGACTGTACAAACCCTTATCTACGTCATCTGGGCCATGGGAGCGCTGATAATGGCCATCGTCGCCTTGATGATCTTCGTCCGAAGTCACTAGAGACATCCGCCGTTCATACCTCTAGCTAGTCGTAAATTTTCCGTTGTATACGATTAGGCTAGTATCTATCATTCTCTATGTATTGTACTGTACTTTCTATTCGAACCTTGTACTCGACTCTTTTATTTAATGAATGAAGTTCCATTTATTATTATCTATTGTTACCTATCTTGTGAATCTTATGCTTGTTACGATCATCACTATTCTACCTCTTAAATCTTAATCTTGCGTGTACTATTTGATCAGTCATTTTAATCTCGTGCTATAACTATCCATGGTTTCTTAACTTTTAATCTTATCATAATCCATTCGTGCGTTCTAAACTAAATCTGTTCTTCTGATTGTAGAATCATGGCTCCTCGCACTAATGCTAGTATCATCGCCGAACAAGTTGCCGAACAGTTGAACGCGGCTATGCCTAACATGATCGCGCAGATCACTGCCGGAATCAACGCCAACGTCAACAATCACCAGCAGCAGCAGCAGCAGCAGCAAAAACAACAACAGCAACAGCAGAACAACCAGAACCAGCATCCGAACCCTCCTCCATGCAACTATAAGAGCTTCATGGCCTGCAAGCCGAAAGAGTTCCACGGCACAACTGGTGCTGTAGGTTTGGTCCAGTGGTTCGAAAGCATCGAATCGGTCCTACACATCAGCCGATGTGCCGAGGCGAACAAGGTGGAATACGCGTCCTGCGTGTTCCATGGCCGAGCTCTGTCATGGTGGAACACTGTTGTCCAAACCCGAGGACGTGACAATGCCTATGCCCTTCCCTGGAACACCTTCAAGAACTTTCTCATTGAGGAATACTGCCCAAGAGGGGAAATTAAGAAGCTCGAGGCTGAGCTGTGGGACCACAAGATGGTTGGGAATGATATTGAGAAATACACTACCCGGTTCCACGAACTCGCCCGATTGGTTCCAAGGCTGGTAACCCCCGAGGAGAACCGGATCAACCTGTACATCTCTGGTCTAGTTCCGGAAATCCGAGGCGTGGTCATGGCAGCCGAACCTCAGACCAGCTAAATCTGGGTCTTACACCGGACCACACCCAAAGTGTGACAAGTGCAACTTCCACCATCTCGGGAACTGCCCAATATGCCTCAAGTGCCAGAAGACGGGGCACTATGCCAAGTACTGCCCTGACAAGTCAACTGCTCCAGCCCCGAAACGGACCTGCTTTGAGTGCGGGAGCGACCAGCATCTCCGCAATACCTGCCCTAAGCTCAACCGAGCTCCACAGAATCAAGGAGGGCAGGGTAGGGGTTGCGCATTCGGGCTAACGGCTGAGGAAGCACGTCAGGACCCCAACGCAGTTACTGGTACGTTTTCCCTCAACAATCATTCTGCTTCCGTATTATTCGACTCAGGAGCCGAGAGAAGTTTTATTTCCTTAGAATTTAGACCCCTCATAGGGTTAGAATCTGAAGTTCTTAAGGATAGTTTTACCGTTGAATATGCTAACGGTCAAGAATTTGAAGCTAAGGACATAATCCTAGGATGTTCACTGTGCCTATCTAACAAAATTTTCCCCATCGATCTGATTCCTATCGAGCTTTCCAGTTTCGACGTTATTGTTGGAATGGACTGGCTATCTCGCTTTCGAGCGGAAATCATTTGTTTCGATAAGCTCATCCGTATCCCTCTTTCGGAAAAAGAGACCCTCGTCGTTCAGGGAGACAAGCCTGGACGACAACTCCGCATTGTATCTTCCATCAAAATGCGCAAGTACCTTCAGAGGGACTATGACGCATTCCTTGCCCACGTCGTCGAGCGTAAACCTTCTGAGACTCGACCCCAAGATATTCCAGTAGTCAAGGATCATCCCGAAGTCTTTCCCGAGGATTTGCCTGGGCTACCACCTAAACGACAAGTGGAATTCCGAATAGACCTCATCCCTGGAGCAGCACCGGTTGCTAAGACACCGTATCGTCTGGCGCCACCCGAAATGCTAGAACTGTCGAAACAGTTACAAGAACTCCTAGACCATGGCCTTATTCGTCCAAGTTCGTCCCCCTGGGGAGCCCCAATCCTCTTCGTCAAAAAGAAAGACGGATCCTTCCGGATGTGCATCGACTATCGCGAACTAAACAAACTGACCGTCAAGAACCGGTACCCTCTCCCGAGAATCGACGATCTCTTCGACCAGTTGCAGGGTGCAACTTACTTCTCCAAGATCGACCTCCGTTCAGGTTATCACCAGGTTCGCGTCAGTGAGTCCGACATCCCGAAAACCGCTTTTCGCACCCGATACGGCCATTACGAATTTCTTGTCATGCCTTTTGGTCTGACCAACGCACCAGCAGTGTTCATGGATTTGATGAACAGAGTGTGTAGGCCATACCTAGACAAGTTCGTGATCGTATTCATAGACGACATTCTTATCTACTCAAGGAACAAGGAAGATCACGCGAAGCACCTTAAGCTCATTTTAGAACTCCTCCAAGAACAGAAATTGTACGCCAAATTCTCGAAGTGTGAATTCTGGCTCCGAGAGGTACATTTCCTTGGTCATGTGGTAAACCAAGAAGGGATTCATGTAGATCCAGCCAAAATCGAAGCGATTGAAAAATGGCAAGCTCCGACAACCCCGACAGAAATCCGTCAGTTCCTAGGATTAGCGGGTTACTACCGAAGATTCATCGAGAACTTCTCAAAAATCGCAAAACCTCTCACCGAACTCACTCAAAAGGATAAGGACTTTATCTGGGGAAAAGATCAGGAGGATTCTTTTCAGAAACTCAAGTACCAGCTATGTCACGCACCAATCCTATCCCTGCCAGAGGGCACGGACAATTTTATAGTGTTTTGCGATGCCTCCCACCAAGGACTTGGGTGCGTCCTAATGCAGAAGGACAAGGTCATCGCTTATGCTTCCAGGCAGCTGAAGATCCACGAGCAGAACTACACCACGCACGACTTAGAGTTAGGAGCAGTCGTGTTTGCCTTGAAGATTTGGAGACACTACCTGTACGGTACTAAGTGTACGGTCTTTACTGACCACAAGAGCCTCCAGCACATCTTAGATCAGAAAATGCTCAACATGAGGCAACGGAGATGGATGGAACTGCTGAGTGACTACGATTGCGAGATCAAGTACCACCCGGGTAAAGCAAACGTAGTAGCAGATGCCCTGAGTCGGAAGGAAAGGGTAAGACCATCCCGAGTTCGAGCATTGGGTATTCAGGTTCAGACGAGCCTTCGAGAGCAGATTGCAAACGCGCAACAAGAGGCGTTAAAGCCCGAGAACCTTAAGGCCGAAACGCTTCATAATCACGAGAAAGAATTCGAACGCAAGTCGGACAGAATTTATTATTTCAAGGGTCGAGCATGGATTCCGAGATCTGAGGATCTTCGCCAACTCATTTTGGATGAGGGCCACCGATCTAGATATTCTATCCATCCGGGATCCGACAAGTTATACAAGGACCTCAGAGAGTACTACTGGTGGCCGGGCATGAAGAAGGATATCGCCTTGTACGTAGCCAAGTGCCTTACTTGCTCCAAGGTCAAGGCGGAATATCAAAAGCCCTCAGGTTTACTTCAACAACCGGAAATTCCCATGTGGAAGTGGGAGCAGATTTCTATGGACTTCATCACCAAGTTGCCCCGTACGGCTAAGGGTAACGACACGATTTGGGTAATCGTGGACCGTCTGACCAAATCCGCTCATTTCTTGCCAATTCGGGAGAATTATTCGATGGAGAAGCTAGCTCAAGTCTATATCAACGAGATCGTCTCTCGTCATGGAACCCCGCTCTCCATCATCTCCGATAGGGACAGCCGATTCACCTCCCGTTTTTGGAATGTTCTCCATAAATCCTTAGGTACCCGATTAGACCTCAGCACGACATATCACCCTCAGACTGACGGCCAGAGCGAAAGGACGATTCAGACACTTGAAGATATGCTGAGAGCATGTGTGGTAGACTTCGGAGGAAGTTGGGACACTCACCTTCCCTTGGTCGAGTTCTCCTATAACAACAGCTACCATGCCAGCATCAAGTGTGCCCCGTTCGAGGCTCTCTACGGGCGTAAGTGCCGGTCACCGCTCTGCTGGCTAGAGGCGGGCGACCGACAACTTACGAGACTCGATATTGTCCAGGCGACCATCGACAAGATCACCACCATTCGTGAACGACTGAAGACTTCCCGTACCCGACAAAAGAGCTACGCTGACAACCGAAGGAAACCCCTCGAGTTCCAAGTGGGCGACCGAGTACTCCTCAAAGTATCGCCCTGGAAAGGAGTAGTCCGTTTCGGAAAGCGCGGTAAACTAAGTCCGAGGTACACCGGCCCATTTGAAGTCATCGAACGTATTGGTCCCGTTGCTTATCGTCTCCACCTTCCTCAA
>CAJVGC010000582.1:48914742-48955957 GCA_910822075.1 Senecio squalidus | reverse complement strand
ATTCTACAACAGATAACAGATTCAGTTTAGAAACGCACGATTAGAGTATGATAAGAGCATAATTCAATGAACAAGTTAACAATCACGCAAGATTAGGGTAATAGAACAGTTAGTACACGCACGACAAGGTTTCAAGAGGTTCACATGACAAGGATACATACGCAACAAAATGATTCAACACGGTACAAGATTCACAAGACAAGGTAATATTAGATAATAATAAATTGAACTTCATTCATTAATATTAAAAGTTGAGTACAAGGTTCAAAATAGAAGAAGTACAGTACAATACAATATGAAAATAAAGAAAATGGCTCAAAGCTGTGTACATGGAAAATCACAGCTCGGCCTACAGTACAATAAAGAAATGAACTAGCGGCGCCTCTCGAAGAACAACTTGGCGACGACAACCGCCAACAAGGTCCCCATGATCAGACAAACTCCGACCAAGCGTTGCACTGTCCGAGCGGTGGCCTGGACGGCAGCAAGGTGTCGCAGTGCCTGCTCCGACAACCGATGAGCAGCATCGGAGACCTCATAGAGGAGCAACCCTTGTTGGTGGGCTTCCTCCGAAAGTCCCCTTACCTCTCGGTGAAGGTGCAGGAAAGCGGCAGGAGGGGGTAGCTGTGGGGTAGGCGGCATCCTCTGCCTGGCTGCCTCAGCGTCTCTGGCCCGCTGCATCTCCTCTCGCTCGAGCTGTCGCTCCCACGAGTAGTGATCCAACATCGAGGTGCGCGGAGCCTCGGGAGGTGGGTGCCCGAATGGGAAATGGGGTGGGGCAGGCCTAGACGGGCCGTCCTGCTGCGCTGCTATTCTATCGGGTAGCCAACCCGGGAGAATTACCTGCTTACGTGCCGTCGTAACGACACGCGGTCCACGGCGCTGTGGTGGCGCGGCAACGGGGGCCGGTGGAGGTGGTAAAACCGACCTCGGGCTTGACCCGATGCTGCTGGACACAGCCATGGAGGTATCCTCCGTGGGGTCTGTGGTCTGGTGTCGGAGACTTTCCGAGGCGGTATGGCCCTCGGATGGCTCATGTGACGACGCGGCTCGGTGCTGGGATCGGGACTGAGATCGTGAGGGGGATCGCGAACGTGATGATTGAGACATGACGGATCTGCGACGTAAAGAGTTTCGTAAGTACATGAACAAGTTAATGTTAAAGGAAAATAAGTAAGGAATGCAGGTAAGGGTCGATCACGTGAGGTTGGGAATAGTAAGACCGGGAATTTTTCGACTCAAAACCGTTTATCTTTAGTAATTACGTTTCGTCCTTGCATAAGTCATTTTGAACTAGGCAGGGGTGATCAGGCCATGCGTAGTTAAAAACAGTCATGCAATCGCGAGATTAATTCTCTAAAGTTTTGAACCCATAATGATTTTTCCGAAAAGTCTTGGTTATAGTTTGGTTTCAAAAACTTTTTAGAAATTTCTAAAACCGTTTTCACTATAACTTGTGCTCTGATACCAAGTCTGTCACACCCCGCTAAAGCGGAAACACGGAATGTGAGAGCTGGAATATCACTACATGGTCATAAGCAAATATAAACGATTCAAGTCATTTCAATAAAATAAAATTGTTCAAGTTTCAACAACCAAGTAGTTCATAAGTTTTAAATAAAGTACAAGTACAATGTTTCCAAAATAAAATTCCCAAAATAGAAAGGTCTTTTCCCACTTTTCGCCTCACGTAACCATGATAACCCTCCCTTGCCATGCATTCCATACACTTACATTAATTTCCTGAAACATAAGATAAAGTGTCAACTACATAAAGTAGTGAGTGAGTTACAGTTTAGAGTTTCGAGAAAAGTTTCCAAAAATAGAAAGTACATGAAAATAGTGACGTCGTAAGTAAAAAGAACGGAACAATCGTTAGAACATACATGTGAATAGTAAACGGTTTGAACGCACGCAAGTGAAATAAAATAAAACTCGTATAATTAAAGTTGCAGCGGAATCCAAGCGCTAAAAAGGTATATGCGTAGGGAGTATGTGTTTAACTAAATAGTAACTCGTATCAATCACTTGGCATAATATAAATAATAAGTATACACTAAACCGATTGTGTGGTCCTGATCTAGCCCAAAAATGTTTCAATAAGTTGCTAAAGAATCTTAGTAATATGTACTTGGGTCGCTAACCCTGAGTAAGGAGTGACCGCTCCCAAGTATCGATACCCATATGACTAACGGCTGTTGCTAATAGTGTATTAAAGTTCCTGAACCAAAACGGGAAAATGAACAAAGTTTCCAAAAGTAGCAGTAAGTTCTTACGGGTTTATATTTTCATCAAGGATTGGTCGCTAACAAGTATCCTAAATTTAGTTAACCGGCTAAGGCATCAACACATATACGCATAATAGTTTCCAAGTTTCAAAGTTTCCAAGTTCAAAGTTTCATAAGAGTTTCAATAAAGTTTCGTACAAGTTTCCAAAGTTTACGAGTTTCACAAGTTTGAAATGTTTCAAGTTTCCAAAGTTTCGCACAAGTTTCCAGAAGTTTCAATAAGTATCAAAAGTATCAAGTTTCCAATTGTTTCAATAATTCGCAAATAGTGTTAAAAGTTACAAAGCATGTGATCTTATGTTTCCCCCAAATAATGTTTAAAAGTACAAAAGTAAAACAAAGTGGGGTTGTAACTCACGGTTTGCGGAGATAGAGAACTCGGGAATCGGTCGGAAAAGGAGTCGGGAATCACAGAATGCCTAAGAATACCAAGATTTGTCACACCCCGCTAAAGCGGAAACACGGAATGTGAGAGCTGGAATATCATTACACGATCATAAGCAAATATAAACGATTCAAGTCAATTCGATTAAAGATAAAATAGTTCAAGTTTCAACATTCAAAAACAACCAAGTAGTTCATGATTTAACTTATAGTACAAATACAAGTTTCAAATAAAATTCCCAAAATAGAAAGGTCTTTTCCAAATGAGCGCCTCACGTAACCATAACGACCCTTCCTTGCCATGCATTCCATACACTTACATTAATTTCCTGAAACATAAGATAAAGTGTCAACTACATAAAGTAGTGAGTGAGTTACAGTTTAGAGTTTCGATAAAGTTTCCAAAAATAGAAAGTTGCAAAATAAATGATGACGTCATAAGTAAAAGGAACAAAGCGACGTTGAACATATATGTAAATAGTAAAGGTTTGAACGTACACAAGTAAGTTAAATAAATAAAACTCGTATAATTAAAGTTGCAGCGGAAACCAAGCGCTAAAAAAGTATATGCGTAGGGAGTATGTGTTTAACTAAATAGTTCCTCGTATCAATCACTTGGCATAGTATAAGTAGTAAGTATACACTAAACCGATTGTGTGGTCCTGATCTAGCCCAAAAATATTTGAATAAGTTACTAAAGAATCTTAGTAATATGTACTTGGGACGCTAACCCTGAGCAAGGAGTGACCGCTCCTAAGTATCGATACCCATATGACTAACGGCTGTTGCTAATAGTGTATAAAAGTTCCTGAACCAAAACGGGCAATTGAACAAACTTTCCAAAAGTAGCAATAAGTTCTTACGGGCTTATACTTTCATCAAGGATTGGTCCCTAACAAGTATCCTAAATTTAGTTAACCGGCTAAGGCATCAACACATATACGCATAATAGTTCACAAGTTTCCAAGTCCGAAAGTTCAACGTTTCATAAGAGTTTCAATAAGGTTTCGTACAAGTTTCCAAAGTTTACGAGCTTCATAAGTTTAAAATGTTTCAAGTTTCCAAAAGTTTCAATAAAGTATCGAAAGTACCAAGTTTCCAATAGTTTCAAATAATTCGCAAATAGTTTAAAGTTACAAGCATAGTATCTTATGTTTCCCCCAAATAATGTTTAAAAGTACAAAAGTAAAACAAAGTGGGGTTGTAACTCACGGGTTGCGGAGATAAGAGGTATGAACAAGCACAAAAGAAACGGAACGCGTCGGGAATCACAAACGACCTAGAACACCGGAAAGTTGTACAAGTTTTATTAGTATAATTGAGTTATGTTAAGTTCCAATTTAACATTTTAAATTCTCATTTTCTTATACATAGATTCTGTCCCAAAAAGTTTATTACGGAAATTTTATAAGGTTTATGTGTTCGTGTATGTTTCCTAGTCCGATAAGTCCAATTATGTTCAAAAAGTGTCAAAGTTCCAAGTCAAGTGTATAAGTCTCGAAGTTATTATGTTACTGAATTTGAAATGTATTTTACGGTGAAATTTGGGCAGCGCTTCCGCGCCATAAAAATTATGTCCATTTTCAACACACTTTCCCGCTTTAAAATGTACAATATAATCATTACGAACGATAATACGCATGTCTCCATTCAAAAAGCTTTTCCAACCACTTTATATATCAAAAACAGTAGCTTTTCAAGATATGTATATTCTGTGACAAATTATTTTAGCTTATTTTTATGTTTACGGCCTTTAAAACGATAAAAGTGACAAACAGCGATATTCAGGCGGCGGCTGGAGGTATTCAGCCGCCGGCTGGGCTTTAGCCGTCGGCTGGAATCCTTCAGCCGCCGGCCAAAAGCCTTCGGCCAGTTTCAAGGTTGCTTTATTTTCCGATTTTAAGCTCGTTTAACCGTTCGATTCGACATGCAAACTGATAAAACTCAAACATATGTATTTTAAAGTAAAATCACTGTTTTCTTTTAGATTTACATGTTAAAATATGGATCTATCATAAAAACTCGTTTTTAAGCAAGAAAACGTTTTAAATCTTTGTAAAAACATATTTTCAGTTTATGGATCTTACCTGCAACCGATTAAAAATGTAAAAAGAGTAAAATAAAGAAGTTCTACCGGAGGAAAAAGCAAGGTGACGGTTTGGATGAGTTTTAGATCCAAAAACTTCTTGAAAACCCGATTTAAACCTTTCCTTTTGCTACCCTTTACTCTTTGGACGATTTGTATGTGATTGATGGTTGATTTTTGATGTTTGTGGACTGTTTTAAGGTGCAATATTTCTGTTTTCTTTGAGTTCTTGAGAGAGAAAGATGAGAGAAATGAGAGGAGTGTGTGTGTGTGTGTGTTTTGGAAAAGTGAAATGAAATGAATTGGGGAGGTGGGAAAATGAGATTTACTGCCCTAGGGAACCTCATTTGGCAGTAAATTCAGTCCAGTCCCGAGTTAACATTTCGTCCAATAAGTTTTCATGCAAAAATTAGTCATCGTCCAGCTGGACAGCGAGATTCAGCCGCCGGCTGGATTGAGATATCCAGCTTTTTGACGTTTTAAGTTTTCCGTTGTAATTAGTTAAGGACTAGAATCTTTTTAGTTTCCGTTATGAACTTAGTCAAGTTCTTGTATTGTTTATTTGGTGTTAGGATTTATAGTTTGATTCCGACTTTGGTTCCGACAATAAAAGATACAATAAGTATGAACCCGAACAATATGAATACGATAAAGAGTAACTAGAGATTCGAACCGATTAAGTAACTGAGAATCACCTGAAATTTAGACGGTTGTCACAAGATTGTCCAAAAGTTATTATCTCATTAGGTTACTTTATATAATGGATTAGGTAACTTTTGTTTAGAATTAAGTGTTAAGGTCAATATTGTTCCAAAATTTGTCCGAAGCGGTTAACGTCATTTTTAGTCCGAATAGTCCATAGTTGATGTTATTTTTATTTATATGATAGACATGTTTTGGTTGCTGAAGTGATTTAAGTTTTCTAACGAAATTTGGGCAGCGCTTCCGCGCCCAAATTTCGTGTCCAAAACCTAAGGTCATTTCCCGCTCACAAAACACATATAACACATAATCTTATATAAACAAGTCCAAAGAGCTCAATACAAGTCACCATTATTATTATTATAGTCATCTCAGTTTCATAATATTATTCACTAAAAATCCAGAACGCGTACATAAGTTTTAATCGGTCAAAACGACGAATTTCGGGAAAGACAGCAGCCCGGTGCGCAGCACCTACCAGGGGGTGCGGCGCACCTCCTTGCTGTCTTCTCCCGTTTTGTGTTTTTCTTGTCAAAAACGTTTTGTTAACCATAGATTTCGACATGCAATCAGTAGATACTTCAGAATATGGTATTTTTACAGTTTCTAAACAACTTTTAACCACAAAGACATAGATCTAAGTACATTTAGTTAAAAATCGTTTTTGTATAAAAAGAGTTATAAATCTTTATAAAAACTCATTTTTATGGTTTAGATCTCACATGCAATTAGTAAAAACAGTAAATAAAGATAGGAAAATGATTTCTACCGAATTAGACTTGCACCTTCTTGCTTGTTTTGATGTTTAAACGTTTTTTTGATGGTTGATTTATGGTGGATTTGTGGCTGTACTTTCTGGTTTCAATGGAGGTTTTAGAGAGAAGTTAGAGAGAAGGTAGAGAGAAAATGAGTGTGTGTAGGTGTTTTGTGTTTGTGTAAAGTGAAAATGAAAAAGAAAAGGGTAGAGGGTAATAATGGGGGTCTTGGGACAGTGTTTTTGGCAGTAATAGAGTGTTAAAACTCAAGATTGATTGGGTGGTAGTTTATAAAAACGAGACAAGGACTAAAAATGTAATAATTTTTGAATTCTGGCAACAGGTGCTGCGCACCGTGCCCTAAATCAGATTTTATCTGATTTTTGTTTTTACGTTTTTGCTTCGTTGGACCTTTTTGTTAACTGAAAGTTCTTAATTATAATACGTTATGAACTTAGGAAAGTTCATTAGATGTTTTCTTAGTATTAGGACTTATATAATTGATTCCGGGAGTTATTCCGACACTGGTTCCGACAAAATAAAGACACAACATGTACGAGCTAGAGAATTATGAACACTGTAAAAAGAGTAACTGGAGATTCGAACCGATTAAGTAATTGAGAATCACCTGAAATTTAGACGGTTGTCACAGTCTGACGGTATCTAACGGAGTCTGACGGTATCTAACGGAGTCTGACGGAATCTAACGGAGTCTGACGAAAAGTAACGGAATCTGACGAAAAGTAACAGAATCTGACGAAAAGAAACGGAATCTGACGAAAAGTAACGGAACTGTTAACGGTCATCTTCTCCAACCGATTTTAACCGGTTTTCATGTCCAACCGGTTTTAACCGGTATTTAACCGGTCTTCATCCAATCCTCTAACCGATCTAACCGATTCGGTTTTCCAGTGACCGGTTTCGGTTTTCCGGCGAGTTTCGAAAAAAACCGATGACCGGTTTGCACCTCTAGTTGCAATTATATTATTGGACAAAATGATTTCACTTAGATTATGGATTATCAACATCTAATCAACGGCTCTAAAGCATAACCGCTATGATCCAATGGTTATATAAAATAGGCAATTATGACGGCTGAGATTAAAAGTTAGTAGATCCGACGATCAAAAATCAAAGCTAACTGCTAGGCGGTTAACTCGCCAAGAACCATAAATATAGAATCTGAACCATATAAACATAGCCATAACATAGACCAAAAGTTTTGAATCTTTTGATTATTAAAAAATTAAAAACCAAACTTGTAGCTTATTGTAATTGCATTTATTCTGTTTAATTAATAGGAAATCGCTATTAGTTTAGGACAATTTGTTAACTATAATCTCGAAATTATCTATATAAAAAATTAAGACATACATAATGTTATTCCTAAATGCATTGCTTGTTATTTAAATTATGGGTGGCAATTGAGGTCAGATTAGGGTTGACGTGTTCAGGTTAGCAGGTTAACGGTTTGAAATTACTCAACCCCAACCTAACCCATTTACATAATTAGGCAATGGGTTCGGGTTAGCACGGTGTCAAGCTCAACACGAACCTAATCCATTTATTATACATGGGTCCTTTATAAAAAAGAGTAAGGTATTTTGATGATTTTATTATTTATTAATTCCACTTTAACCTCTATAAATAAATTTTTTTATTCTATTATGTTTTATTAAAATTAATTAACTCCTCTATTTTAAATAATTTTACGTCTCGTTTTAAAAATAATTATAATTTGTTTAAGTTATTTACAAATTTTTTCGATTTAACCTTTTCAATGTCGATTAATTTTATTTTTATTTCTTTCCTTTTTTTATATAAAAGCAAGTATTATAAACACTTTTTTCAGATTAAAATGACTTTAATTTATAAATAAGTTAAGGTGTTTATAGTCAATTTTTGCAACTACTAACACTAAAAAAGATAACATAGAAGGTTAAACTTTGAAAAATATATTTAACTATCATTAAGATTGAAATGATGTGTTATATTAGTTAAATATGGTAAAATATATATTAAATGTTATATATTATTATTTATAAAATAGTTTATGGAAGTTTTCAGGTTGTAAGGTTGACTCATTTAACCAAATGACTCACCTTAACTTAATCCGAAAATAATTCGGGTTATGTGGTCAGCGGGTCGGTCTCATGTCAGGTTTTTTTGTTGTATCGAGTATTGTCAGCCCTAATTTAAATGAATGGACTATACGTGTATGAATTTTTAAAGATAGTTACGTGATAATGTTATGTTGTTTCGTTTATACGTAAGCGACTTAATCTTCAAATTTATGTCATTTGTTTCTAAAAAAATAAATATGGAGTTAAAGATGAGATTTTTATTTATTATTTCAAAACATCATATTCCTATTAACAATTCTTATAAGGCAATTCATGTATGTTGTCAAGATGAGCTCGAAGTTAGGGAAAACAAACTAAAGAGAAATAAACATACACTACGTGTTGCATCGTAACAATGTCACGACTCACGTGAAAACAGTCAATAGATGTGTTCATTTACTTTACATAAGAACAAAATATGCAAATACATATGTCATGTGTTATGAATCAAATAAAACTAATTAACTCCTCTATTTTAAATAAGTCAACACTTCTATACAAAACTAAAAACATTGCGTAAATACGGGGAAGAGTTTTTTTCTAATCATATATAATGTTTTTCCGTTTATTCTAAAAACACTCAAAAAACAATAAAGATAATATTATTTTCTTTTTCTATACTAATAATTTGTGTTTTTATGAAGAAATAAAAGTCTAATATTTAAAAGATATATGTTTCGTATTTTTTCAGATATTAGTTTAAAGTAAAATTGTTGTATTATGTAAAGTAGAAGAGTTAATTAGTTTTGTTTGCATATTATTAGATATATAATTGTTATACTAGTTTATTGACCAGCGTAATACGCGAAAAATTATATCAAAAATAATATAATGTGTTGGAGCAAGAATTCGTGTGATGGATGAAGCTTCGAACTACATCAGAGTTAAAGTTTTGACTAAGTGTTTAAGTCGGATGAACAAAGTTCATTATCCGACTTAAACCTTAGTAAGTCAACATGAAGACTTTTATTTCAGAAGAACAAGTCTCTAGATCGGAGTTAAATGAAGTTCATCCGAAGTAAAGTTAAACGAAGACTTAAGTTAGATCCGAAATATTCTTTAATGAATATAAGGATGTTTCATGTAATAGTTTAGAGTCTAGATTCATTGACTATAAATAGTGGGAGATGATTCTTTATTGAGGGTGCTTGAATGGCTTCAGCATGGTTTGATACGTGGTCCGAGTTTGGTCCGCTGATTAACTGGTTCTCTTATCGGGACATTGCTAGGGCAGGGTTCACGAGGAGTGATAAAGTGTGTAGTCTATTTGATGAACACAGATGGAAATGGCCGAGCGACTGGATAAATAGGTACCCGCAACTCCAGTTGCTTCCTCTTTCGGACACGACGCGATCAGACGAGCTGCTCTGGTTAGAATCGAATGCAGCAAACAGGACTTCTCGGTTAGCTTGGTTTGGGATTCGTTGCGGCATAAAGATGTGATTGTTACTTGGAATAAAATAGGTTGGTTTCCGCAATGTATTCCGCATGATTCGTTGGTTTTATGGTTGATCTAAACTTAAAACTCGGGATATGCTTCGAGTTCGGGAGATATCAGGTTTACACGAAATGTGTGCGTTTTGAAACTCTCAACCTGATACCTTAAACCACTTATTTTTTTAGTGGTGGTTTTCTAAACAAGTTTTGTTAAGCCTTTGTCCATATGCAAAATTCACAGGTAATGTTTTCGCTATAAACAATATGGTGCAACTGCTTGAGACTTCTTTGAAGATGGAGAGTGCATGGAGTATTACACGTCATCTGGTTATTGGTGCTACAACCTATTATATTTGGCAAAAAGGGAAAAACCGGTTATTCAAGCGAGGTACTGGAACGGTAGAGCAACTGTTTCAAGTCATTTATGATACTATGAGGTTGAAGATATGTTCCCTACGTCTTAAACCTTCTTTGAAAACAAGCCAAGTTTTGGCTACGTGGAAGATCAATGAATAAGCTATGAGTAGTTATCGTGATACTAGTTAATTGGGTTGGTGTAGGTTGTTTATTTGTTTATCTTTGGTCTTAGAGGAGGGTATGCCCTAATCCTTGGTTCATTATTACTGCTAGCTTTTAAGCTGCCATGTTTTGTATTGCTATCATTCATTTATTTATAAAAGTTTCGCTAGGGTACCGTTTCCCCTTTAGCAAAAAAAAGAAGTATAATATTTAAAGGATATATGTTTTGAATTCTTTTTTAAATATTAATTTACAACAGAAGCGTTAGATATTTATAGTATAAGAGTTAATTAGTTTTATTTTATATTATTTTATATAAGGGTTAAATAATTTTAAGTAAAAGGGTTAAAATGAATTTAGTTTTAATGAAATCATCAAAATGATCTAATGACCCTAATTAAAGTTACAAATTCATCTAATGGTAACTACTTCGTCATGTGATAATTTAAGCATCTCTTTTATTATATATTAAAATTAAGATTAATATTATTTAAAGTAATATGGTTAAATTGAAATTAATAATGATGACATCATCAAAATAATTGTCTAAATTAAAATTTTCAAACTCATCTAATGGTTACTATTTTGATATGTGATGTGACATTGTAGGTCTCTTTTTTATTATATAAACTAGCTTATTGACCCGCATAATACGCGGAGAATTATATCAAAAAATATACAATGTTAACAAAGAACATATAACTTATATAAAAAGATTAATAGAAAACTATTAGTCATGTAGATAAAATGATTATGCTAGCAATTATAAAGTTAAATTTGTTTTCACTATGTACTTCGGAAAAAACCTTATCAAATATAAAATAATTATAATATATAAAAAACTAAAAATATTGCGTAAATAGGACGAAAAAAAAACAGAAGATTTTTTTATATGATATTTTTTCCGTTTATATGCAAAACACTCGTAAAATAATAAAATAATTTTATTTTATTTTTATAATATATTAAAAAACTAAAAATATTGGATAAATAGGACAAAAAAAACAGAAGATTTTTTATATGATATGTTTTCCGTTTATGTGCAAAACACCCATCAACAATAAAATAATTTTAGTTTTTTTTATACTAAAAATGTGTATGTGTGAAGAAAAAATATGTTTTGTATTTTTTATAATTAATTTAAAATATAAGTGTTATATTATTTAAAGCGGAAAGGTTAATTATATTTATTTAACTATTACTATATAAAATTAGGGTTAAATTATTTAAAGTAGAGGGGTTAAAATAAAATTATTAATGATGAAATCATCAAAATAATATAATGATTCTAATTAAAGTAGGATTTCCATATAATGGCTATTACTTTGCCAAGTGCCATTTTAGGCCTATTTTTTATTATATATTAAGATGATTTTTAATATAATTAGTTTTTTATTTAAATATATATTAGGAAAAGTTTTAGGAAATTGAGAGATATAATTGATTGCAATAACTCATTACTTTTTCATTGTCTTTTATAATCTCAACCATACTCTAGATAAAAAGTTTCGATTATTAAAAAAATTAGTTCATTGACCAGCGTAGTATGCGAAGAATTATATCAAAAAAAATATAATGCCAACAAAGAGAAAATAACGTATATAAAAAGGTTAATAGAAAGCTATTAGTCATGTACATAAAATAGTTAGATTAACAAATGTGTAGTTAAAGAAAACATTTAATGCATAAATTGCGAAAAACTTTATTAAAAATAAAATAATTATAATATATAAAAAACTAAATATATTGTGTAAATAGGGAAGAAGAAAAAAAACAGAAGATTTTTTCATATGATAAGTTTTTCGTTTATACGCAAAAAATTCGTAAAACAATAAAATTGTTTTATTTTCTTTTTATACCAATTAATTTTATTTGTCTGGAGAGAAAAATAGTATTTTTTAGATATTAATTTACAATACAATTGTTAGATTAATTAAAATAGAAAGGTTAATTTGTTCTATTTCGTTATTGGTATAAATATAAGGGTTAAATTATTTAAAGTAATAAGGTTAAAACAAAAATTATTATTGATGACATCATCAAAATGATCTAATGATCGAAATTAAAATTACAAACTCATCTAATGGTTATTACTTACCTGAGTGCCATTTTAGGTCTCTCTTTTATTATATATTAAGATAAAATAAGATAATATAAGATATAAAACCGAACTTATAGGTTATTTGTTATTGCATTTGTTTTGTTCAATTAATAGTAAACCAGCAGGATGCGAGAGAGAATCATGTGGATCATTCATGCCCAGTGCAACAGGCTCCCCCCATCTGTTTGGAGTCGCTTCAATTCCGACTTGTTCCATGTGTTCCTCTAATCGTGGATAAAATGTATTACACGGTGCCACCTACACCAAAGTGGCAATCAGTTCATAATAAAGAGAGTAACTAAAATTAACTTTGAAATTCTATGTTCTTTGCAAAGTGATGATAAAAGCCGAGAATGCTTAAACCTATATCAACCTACAATCTTGTAACCCATAACTATTTCTTTGCTATAGACTATCGAGTATATCAACATAACAAACTAAGTAAGCAGGTCTAAGGTTTTGTCACATTTACGCACTCAAAGTGGCATGCATCTTATTAGGGTTTCATAGAAGTGTAACGGGAGTGTCTCACATATAATACTATAGCATTAACACGTTTGTCTGTATACAATTTATCATTACAGGTTTCCTAAAACTCCCAATCATTTGTCGACATTTACTCCAACCGCTTTCTGTAAAAAGACAATCAAGAATGTCATATCAAATTAAAACTCAACTAAAATTTATTCAATTGATTATAATTAACTAAAAGAAACTTTTTTATACCTTTTTGTTTTCTGCTAAATCTTTTTGTGCATTGGCGAGTAATTGTGCACGCCATTTGGCTAGAGAGTAACCATGTTTCCCATATCAGCAAGTGCTCGTCTGCTCTTCACCTGTCCAGCAGCCGCCATGTTATTCTTCTGCTTCATAACGCCAACTGCTTCACCTATATCAATCAAACACATTAAAAAAAAAAAAAAAAAAACTTTAATAATCTTTATATCAAAAGGACTAAAACCCATCAATAAAAACAGTAAATCACAATCAAATCATATAAAATCATCTTTTTCAATCCAAAACCCAAAAAACCAAAGCAGATCAAATTGTATAAATTCCGCCTTTATCAAACACATAAAAGAACAAAGTTTAACAATTTCTACATCAAGTAAACTAAAACCCTTCAACAGAATTCATAAAATCATAATCAAACCATACTAATTTCATCTTTTTCAATCCAAAACCCTTAAAAACCATCATCAAAGCACATAAACTCCAACTGAGAAAGAACAAACTTTAACAATCTTTACATCAAGCAAACCAAACCCCACAAACAGAAACCATTAAATCACAATCAAACCATATCAATTTCATCTTTTTCAATTGAAAACCCTAAGAGCCCTAAATACCCAAAATGGCGATTAAGTTCATATAACACTATACAATTAAAAAGCAGATAACCGATTCAATCGAGTAACAAAACCAAAAAACGAATTTAACTAAAAATCAATGAATGAACCCATGCCTCTGAATCGGTGTAGATGGAATTTGTTTTGAGGAGGTGGAGTTTTGGGAAATGAAAAAAGACCGACACGTGGAAAGATTGCAGAGATGAAGCAGAGGTGGAGGTGGAGGTGGAGGTGGAGGTGGAGGTGTTGGAATCGTTGCTGTAATCAAATTGAGAGTAAGACCGACACGCATGATGACTAAGCTCGACGTACACGTGTAATGAAGGAGGCAAAACAACAACGCAGGCAAAAGAGAAGAAAACAAACATGGCAAACCAATCCCAAAAAAACCCAATAACCAAAGCCCAACTCAAAGCCCAAATGGAATAAAAAATTTCTATCGGGCACAGTTCCATAAGATATTACCAGATTTAATATGAAGGGTAATCACTATTAATTTAGGAGAGTTTGCTATCTTTAATCTCAAAACTATGTATATAAGAAATTAAGACATACATATCATTTATTCTTAAATGTATGCTTGTTACTTAGATTATGGTGGCAATTCAGGTCAAATTTAAATTGACATGTTCGGATTAATAGGATAACGGGCTAAAATTACTCGACCCTAGTCTAACTCATTTACATAATCAGGTAAATTGACATGTTCGGGTTAATAGGATAACGGGCTAAAATTACTCGACCCTGGTCTAACTCATTTACATAATCAGGTTAGCCAGTTCGGATAACAGAACCTAATCCTTATTATACATGCTAGTGTGCTTCATTCAACCCACGTTTCCGGTTGATTTCCGTTTTGTGTTTCCAAATTAGCAAGGCTCCCACAGTGAGCACCGGAAATGGATGTGACACGTTCTCGCATCCACCTTTTATCCAAACTCTTACCCGAATCCGATTACCCCAACCCGACTCCATCTCCACCACTCTCCGCCGTATCATCATATCTAACCACCTCCGGCGCCGGCACCGGCACCGACCCAATCTGCCGCTGGCTTTACGAAACCTACACCACCTCCGATCACGACCTCCGTCTCGTTGTCCTATCATTCATTCCTCTAATCGCCGGTAACTATCTCTCTCGCGTCCACTCTCTATCCTCACCGGCTCAACCGGTTGCCGGTTTTGAAGCGGTGTTACTTGCTGTGTATTCTTCGGAAACTATCTCACGCGCTGGGAAACCTGTTGTTGTTACTATACCTGATCTTGCGCAATCGTCTCCTTATCATATTGGTAGTGATAAGGATAATGACAAGGTTGAGAAGGTGATTGGGATTGTGTCGAATCAGCTTGAACCGCACACGGTGATTAAGTCGAGTAAACGAGGGGTCATACTTGGAGCTGTGTTTGATAGTTATTATAAACAGATTGCAGAAATGCAGGATTGGTCGAAACTTGATTTCTGTAAGTTTGTTGTTGGTTGGGCTGGACAGAGTTGTCCTTGCAACTCTCGATTTGATCACGTTGATGGGAATGTTGATGGGCAGATGAAGGATTTGGAGATTAATGATGGAAATTTAGACAATGTGGGTGCCGGAGGGACTAGAATTCCGCTTCCGTGGGAGTTATTACAGCCGGTGTTGAGGATTTTGGCACATTGTTTATGGGCACCGGTGGTTGGTAATGATGTGAAGGAAGCAGCGGCAAATGCTGTTCGGTTTTTGTATGCAAGATCTTCTCATGATTTAGTTCCTCGGGCTATTTTGGCTACTCGGGCCCTGATTCAGCTTCATAACAGAGAACGTGACGCTGCTAAAATAACACCAGTGGCTATTACGGTTGGGTCAGATTCCAATACTCCCACTAAAGAAAACAAACCGGAAATCCAAGTCGTCTGAAAGTGATTGCAGATAATGTTTATGGTTTCATTTTTACCATTTTTGATAGGAAATCTTTCCCAAACAGTAACCACGTATCCATACGTGGCCACACTTCAATAACAATGGCTATGCAATAGTAAAACTTGCAGCATAATAAAGATTATGCGGGATTTACGTGGTTCAGCTAATCAGTATGATGGTTTAGTCCACTCCCGAGCTAGAGAGACATTCTTATTGATTTTCATATGTAGGGTTCACAATAACATAGTATAAATTTGTAGATGCCGAATTAGATTAAATTCCCATATGAATAGTGATTTTCTTCTAAAATTTATAACTAAGCAAGATGACAAGTCCTTTGTGTCTAGATAAATTTTGCGGGTTTGAGTTTGTTTTCACTTTTATTTGATGATGGAATGATAACTACTTTAATTGATGATATTACATGCTGATTTTGGCTTACTTGTTTGGTCACTTTATTGGTTTATGTCTCCATTAGTTCGTAACGATTTGAAGGATGCTACTTGATGTTTATATGCAAGATCATGTCATGATTTTTTCGATGAGAGATCTCCCAAGGCTGCCTAAATAATAGGAAGGTTAATACAGTGTGTCTGAATGGTAACAGACCAGCTAAATAAAACCAGAAATATTTCCGTTATCTTTGACAGGAAAGTGTTTGATTTTTGCATATAGTTGTATAAGAATACAGTTTACGCAGTGATTGTAATTCTAATAATTGGCAGCTTCAGCAAGATGAGAATTCATTTGAAGCTAAATGTTATTTATCGGTTCTTGTTTGCTTTCATACTTGATTCTTAAATTCATTCGAGGCTAAATTCAGTTTAAGTAGTGATTGTATGTTTAATTTGCTTTTTTTGGTTCTTAAGATTTGATTGCAGCTTCTGTTATAACTTCCTTTTTGCAAGTAACATGAAACTTCAGAATGGCGTTAATCTGTTTCTAGATTAGTAGACTGCATACTCTTCATGGTATGGACATGAAGGTTCTCTGATGGCTGATGCTACTGCTCTTAGAACACCGATGCACTTACATACGTGATTTCACTTTTCACCCCGACTGTTACAAAATTGCTTAATGTTGGATCAAATCGACATAGTTGATTAGTTTCACTTTGTAAATGTTTTTTTGTAGCTATATTATGGTTCAATGGCTTTTGAATCACAAAT
This sequence comes from Senecio squalidus, assembly GCA_910822075.1. Lineage (NCBI taxonomy): Eukaryota > Viridiplantae > Streptophyta > Magnoliopsida > Asterales > Asteraceae > Senecio > Senecio squalidus. The sequence goes on along the minus strand of CAJVGC010000582.1, from coordinate 48,939,146 downwards.
AATCCTATTTTAAAGGAATAGTTTTTAAGTGGTGAGGATCATTTGTTTTGTTAATCGAATGGAGAGACTTGGTGCCATGTCACCATTTTTTTCCTCTTAGTTCTATTGGCTATAGATATATAGAATTCGATAAAAAAAAACTGATGGAAATGCTGCGGAAAAGATGAAGGATTCGGAGATTAATGATGGAAATCCAGACAATGTGGTTGCTGGAGGGAATAAAATTCCGCTTCCATGGGAGTTCTTACATGGAAGCGGAATGACATACAGGGTGCAGCGCCAAGTGCTACTCAGTTTTTGCATGCAGACCCTTTCATGATTTAGTTCCTCGGGCAAATTTTGGCTACTCTGGCCCTGATTCAGCTTCATAACAGAGATCGCGAGGCTGCTGCAATAACAGTAGTGGCTAATTAGGTTGTCTCAGAATCCAACACTCCCACTACATCAAATAAACCAGAAATCCAAGTTGTCTGAAAGTGAACAAACCGATAATGTTTATGGTTTCCATTTTGCCACTTTTGATTGGAAATCTCACCCAAACACTAACCACACTACAATAACAATGGCTGTATGCAATAGTAAAACTTGTACAAGAATAAAGATTTTACGGGCTTTACGTGGTTCTGCCAATCAGTGTGATGGTTTAGTCCACCCCCGCACTAGAGAGACATTCTTATTATTTTTCATGTGAAGTGTTTCTAATAACATAGTAATATTTTGTAGATGTCGAATTAGATTTGGCCTACAAGTCTTGTGTTAAAGGGCCGGTTAAAAAACCCGGAGTGAAATCGGTTCTACTTCTAAACGGTTGAAAAAATAACCAAACTAGACTCAAATAAGTCTAAAACCGGTTAAAATATTAAAATCGGTCCTAAAAAAAAGGACCGAAATCAGTCAAAAATCATTAAAACTGTAACTAGTCTAGAGAAAAAGACTTAATTTTTTTTTTGAAAGGCAATATATAGATAGAAATTAAAACTAGCAAGATGCTTTACATATAAATTACAATCACTCTAACCATCAATTTTTAAACAACACTTAACACAATCCTATGGAGACGACTCTTAGATCAACCAATAGATCAAAATGACCATTGGACCGACCCTAAGATACAACACGACCCTAAGTCCAAACAACGATTACATTGACCCCAAGACCTAACCAATCAAAGGATGACTCTTGGTTCTCTAACTTTACAATAACACCTAACTTAAGTACTTAAGGGCATCACTTCTTAAAATGGGTGGAAACGGGTGGGGCAATCTTCGACACAACACCCGTCAAAACCTCATACTAACAATTTCAACTACACAAACAAACCGAGTTGTGGCTTGGTGATAGGCAAAAAGAATGAAATTATTCCTGTTGCGACACCGGAATATCACAATTACAATGGGGTAGAAGGTTCGGATCCGGAAGAGCTGATCCGAAGAAGACCTTCAGCCTAGTCCTTATCTTCAATCTTACAACTATCTGCACAAGTAGCAACACTCGAGTAAACGGAGCGGGGATGATCCCCTGGTTTACCTCGGGCGTGAGAGTAAGAATATCGAAGAGTAAGGGGTAAAATATAAAGTAAAAGAGTATAATGTATGTGAACGTTACCCTTGAAGTGAAGAGTGAGCTTGGTATTTATAGACCTTGAGTTTCGGGTAATAATGTGCTCTTAGTACAATGCCTTGTTTAACCTGAAGGTATTCCGAGGTATTGTACTCTTTGTCGAGAGAACATCCTTCGGCCTCCTGGTCTTTAGGATGTTCTTCGGATAATAGATGTTGTTTAGATTCCTTTTATCAAAGATTGTGCCCAGCTTAGTAGGTCTTTCGGCGTACCATCGGGATGACCGATAGACTTCTATCGGTCAGCCGATGGTACGTCATCAGCCCCCCTAGTCCAGTATTACGTAGTTAAGACTATGTAATGCTTGACTAGAAGAAAAATAAAGTGTCTTGGTTTTTTCGGATGTTCTTTCGGATGTCCTTTCGGTTAGCAGGAGTACGCCTCTTGGGTTTTTTCGGAAATTAGTAACTATCCGCCTATTTAGGCGGGATAATTAAGTTTTAGCTTGGGCGGGAAGTTTTTTCAAATTTTAGTAATTAATGCTTGTGCCACCCGTCACTACGCCATTGGCCGAGAGAGGCGGTGAGATTAGACGCGCGTCCCATCGTCTGACTTTCACTTCCCTATAAATATCTCGTTTTTACCCCATTTGTAACTTTTTTCTACCGATTCCTCTTTTTCACCTTTAACTGTGTGTTTTTCTTTCTTCAATCTTCTTTCGTTTTCTTCTTATTTCTGATTTTCGCCATGTCGAAGCGAGATAAGGAAAACCTTCGGAGGTGCTTTACTACTTTGACTCAAGAAAATCTTGACGTCTTATTGGAAAGGTATGCTATCGGTGAAGGATATGGTGCCGTTCTTCCGGGCCCGAACGACACGATATTAGATGCTCCTCCTGGGAAGATAGGCGTATACGCTGAATGGTTTGAGTTTTCAAACCTCCGACTTCCATTCTCCAGGAATTTTCCTGGAGTTTTGTGAATATTATAAACTCATGCCCACACAACTGAACCCCCTTGGGGCTTTGAGACTTGCTTGTTTCGAAGTTCAAAGTTGGGCTATTGGTTATGAGCCTTCGCTCAACCTCTTTCGGACATTTTACAAGTTGGGGAAAGCCGGCGACTGGTTTACTATTGACAAAAGAAGAAAACCTAGCCCCGCTTGTTCATCCGGAGCTCCTTCCGGCCATAAGAACTGGAAGACCAAGTTTTTTTATGTTAATATCGGCGTGGCTCCCATCCGGATGAGATGGAAGCATAAGGATGAGTCTGTTGCGGATGACCAAGTTAAACAGGGAGTTGTTCCGGCTGACGCTATCTTGGCCTTCACAACTCATAAGATAGAGTGCCGGACACTGCCGGAGCATGTGTTGGTGATGGCTGGTGTAAGTCAGAACTGGACGTCTAATATCAGCAAGCCTTGTTTGCAGTTGAATGACCGAGGTACGTCGGGTATTCGTGTTCCTTCTACCGGTAGTTCCCTGCTGATCCTCATTTTGACTTTTCTTTCTTTTTTTTAGATTTGTCGCTGATAGACTTTTTGGAGATGCCTGATTGGGATGGAGTCAAGTATATCTCTCGCAACATAGCTGAAGGTGAAGCGACCTGGTTAGTCCGGATGAATTCCCGGGTGGTGTATATGTCTACGAACGAACTTCCCCCCCCCCCCCCCCCCCCCCCCTTATACCGATGCTGATGCAGTTTTTCCAGCGGGCTATACAATGAGAGATCCTTTGGATGAGGATTTTATTCAGCCGGCCCCTGGGACCATAATGGGTAGTGGAAGTCGTCCGGCATACTATTCCTTTGCTTTTCAATGCTTTGTTTGCAAAGACATCATCTTCTATGGGAAATGCAGCTGCTAGGAAAAGGAAAGATACTGACTGGTTTGCCCCTCCGGAGTTGTCCGAGGGACAGAAACTTGATGATGTTGAGAGTGGGGAGTCCGGGGAAGAGGATGCATCGATGGTTGAGGTGCCTAAGAAGAAAAAGAGGATGTTTCTGCCAAAAGTTTGGCCATCAAGGAAACGAAAAAGGACCAACAATCCAAGCTTCTATCGGCAAAGAAGGCCGATACTTCTAGGCCTGGAGAGAAGAACAAAGAAGCTGCCACTTCCGTCTTTCGGGGTAAGTTTGTCATCCTTGAAAGCTCAGAGGAGGGAGATGCTTCGCTAGATGGTACGGAGTTCTATCCGGATCCCCCTTCTTGCGAGACTTCTTCCGAAACAAGAAGAGCTCTAGGACTGATAGTTGATGATGATTTCTCGACAGGTCTTCATACTGATCCGGAAGTGGTTCTAATCCGGAACAGGTTGTTGAGGAAGCAAGTGTTGGTGCCGATGATAGGGGTGAGAGACCCTTAGAAGATATTTCTTTGGTTGTTCCGATGGATGAGGGGAATGAGGAGCTTGTGGCTCCTGAGTTGGTTGATGAACCTCTGCAACAGACTTATTCAGGGGTTATGCTGGAGCAGGAGGATATGGGCTATCATCCGGCGTCGCCGGAAGATTTAACTCGTCATCCTTCATCCTTAATTGTATCTCAACCGGAACGGAGTGAGGACTTGATGGGCGAAACTTCTACTCAAGTTTCGGTGGATAAGACAGAAGGTACTTTTCTTTTTTCGGGCATCGTTCAACCTTCTCCTGTTTCAGAGTTGGCTGGGTCTTCCGCCCGGACTCGAATCTGGGTGAAAGGTAGGAACTTGATGCTTTTATGTGTTTCTTTTACCAACTTTCTTTCGACCATTTACTGATCTTCAGTTATTTTATGCCAGGTGATCAGAGGGTAGGTGAACACACGGAGGATGCCCGTGTTCATTCTGAAGATGATAATTCGGATACTGAATCCGAAGGTTTGGGTGCTGTTTTGGCCGGTACATCATTTGTTCCGGCAGTAAGTAAGATAAAGTTTGGGGATCTCTTCCAAGCAAAATCCTACGAGATCAATCGGGATCTTGTAGACAATCTTGCTACTCTGGCTGAGACTCTGCGCCTGGGGAAACTTGGAAATGTCCAAGTGGGTCGTGAATTCGACTTTGCTCTTGCCTCTTTAAATGTCATTGGCCCTGACCTCTGTCGCCGAATGGAATCATCGGCACGGGAAACGGAAGAGCAGAGATTCCGAGCCTTAGGACTTCAAAACAAACTTTCAGAGGCTCTTGACCGGAAGAAACATTATCGTGACAGAAGCCATAGCTTGTCGCAAGAGATAGCCACGATGAAAGCTTCTTCGTCTCAACTTAGTGAGGCTGCTGTCCGGGAGCTTACTGACAAGATAAAGAGCGAGCATCAAGTTGAGATGAACAAGCTGAAAGACATACTGAAGGCCAATCATGAGGTTGCCATAGCCAACTTGAAGACGGAACATGAAACCGCTATGGCCGAGACTCGGGCCCAATATGATATCAATGGCGATGTGCTCCGGTCTTTGGAAGAACGGTTGAGGAAACAAGACTCTGAGTTAGCTGTACTTCGCTCGGACAGAATTTGGTTGGTAACAACGGGTCCGAAGCATGTTGTCAAGAAGCTACACTCCAGTCATGAGTACTCCCGTCCCCAAGAGAACATTCGGACGCTTAACTACAGACTTGGGTGTCATGATGGTTTGGTTGTCGGTATTAGCCTTGGCTGTCTGAAGCAAAAACCCTCATCTTCCCCATTCTTCAACTCTGCTGCTGCTTCAGAACTGGAGAAAGCTTTAGCGGAAGCTTCAGACATCAGTTATCCTTATCTGGAGGCTTTATCTGCTACTGATGGTTCTTCTCTGGAGGAATTTCAGGCTGTTGAGCCTGCTGCTGGTAGGAGTGAAACTTTTGTGTTGTATTTCCTTTTGCTATGTAACAATGAGACATATCTTTGACCTGTGAAGATATGTTTCCACAAAACAATTTATGATAAATATGTTTTTTCAGTTGTTTGTTTAATTTCCGGATTCACTTGTACTTTTTATTTACTGCTTGTGATTTTAGTATGTTGTTTGTGTGAATCCTTTTGAATTTTTTCTTTCGGAGTTAGGTCCGATACTTATTGAGGTTAGGCTCAATTTTTCATTTGGAATTAGATCCGATACTTATTGAGGTTAGGCTCAATTTTTTTATTGAGGTTAGGCTCAATTTTTCATTCGGAATTAGATCCGATACTTATTGAGGTTAGGCTCAATTTTTTATTCGGAGTTAGGTCCGATGCTTATTGAGGTTAGGCTCAATTTTTTATTCGGAGTTAGGTCCGATGCTTATTGAGGTTAGGCTCAATAATTGTAAAATCTCATCCTTATTTTTTCTTAGACTATTTGAATTAGTTTCAAGTGCCATGAACATTCATTCGAATAGTACTAGTAGTAAAATGAAGGGAAAAGTTGGCCACAAGAGCCTTTCATTCATAATGATAAAATAAATAATAACAAAGAAAAAGTTACATTACGCACTATTGGTTAATGATAATACTTTCGAAGGTTCATTGCATTCCACATTCTGGGAATTGGGGTACCAGTCATGTCCTCCAGCTCGTAAGCTCCATTGCCTTTATTCTTGGTCACCTTGTAAGGACCTTCCCATTTCGGTCCCATTTTTCCTTCGTTTTCCTGCGTACTTGCTTCATTCTTTCGGAGGACCAAATCACCTTCCTTCAACACCAACTTCCTTACCTTTTTGTTGTAAGTTCCTTCAAGTTTTTCTTTGTACTTGGCTTCGCGAACTGCCGCTGCATTCCTTCGTTCTTCCAATTAGACCAGATTGAGCCGGATCTCTTCCTGATTGATTTGATCTTTTTCGGATGTCACACGGTGGCTTGGCATTCCTATTTCGGCTGGGATTACAGCTTCGGATCCATAAGTTAGGCTGAAAGGTGTTTCGCCAGTGCTTGTTTTCTGGGTGGTTCGGTGTGTCCATAACACATGGGATATTTGATCCACCCAGTCCGTTCCTTATCTTCCCAACCTCGCTTTTATTCCGTCACCAATACTCCGGTTAATCCTTTCCACCTGGCCATTGCTTTGTGGGTGTGCTACCGAAGTAAAGGTTTGTCTGATCTTCATCTCACTGCACCATCGTCGCAACGGGTTGTCCGAAAACTGCTTACCATTATCTGAGATTAATTCATTCGGCAGTCCGAACCTACACACGATGTTCTCCCATACAAACTTCTGCACTTGCTTTCCTGTGATCCGGACGACAGGTTTTGCTTCGACCCACTTTGTGAAGTAGTCTACTGCCACGATCAGAAATTTCATTCCACCCGTCCCCGTTGGAAATTTGCCAACAATATCAATACCCCACTTTTGGAAGGGCCACGCCGACAGTATTGACACCAAGTTGTGTTTGGGGAGCCTCGGTATAGGTGCATGAATTTGACAAGAATCACACTTGCGAATTACTTCGACGGCATCAAAATGCATCGTGGGCCAGAAGTATCCCAACCCTGTAATCTTCGAGACTATGCTTCGTGGTCCGGCATGCATGCCACATGCTCCCTCATGCATCTCTCGGATCACGTAGTTGGCCTGCAACGGTCCCAAACAACGAAGCAATGGTGAAAGTGGGTGTTTACGATAGAGTGTGGTACCTTTCATTACGTAATTTGGTGCCTTCATTCTGATCTTTCGTGCTTCATTTTGATCTTGCGGTAAGCTTCCTTCTTGTAAAAACTTGATGATCGGCGTCATCCAAGTTGGTCCTTCGTCTTCGACGACCATCAGTGTTTCCTTCGGATTAGATATTGACCGCTGGTCCTGTGTTTCCACCATTACTTCCATTGCGGTGTGGCCGAAAGCAATGGATGCTAACTTGCTCAGGGTATCAGCAACCTTGTTTTTTGTTCTCGAGACTTGCTCAATCGTACATGATTGGAAAGTGGCCATCAAGCTCTTTGCCTTATCCTTGTATTGGCTCATTCGGTCCTCCTTGGCTTCATACGTTTCATTGATTTGGTTGGCTACCAACTTGGAGTCCACTTTAATCGTTAGGTGTTCTACTCCCTTTCCTTTGGCTTTTTGTAGTCCGGCCAACAGGGCTTCATACTCGGATTCATTATTTGTGTTATTAAAACCAAAACGGATGGAGAATGAGAACTCTTTCCCTTCCGGGCTAACAAGAAGAATCCCAGCTCCTGAACCTTCTGAGCTGGAAGATCCATCAGTGAACAGACACCAGACTTGGTCTTTCTTCTGACTCTTTCCTTCGACATTGGACTCTGCCGGCCTCTTCCTCTTCTTATTCTTCGAGGGTTGTTCATCGTTTGCTTCCTTCGGAACCATGTCTCTAGGAACAACCTCATCAGGGACTTCGGCTATGAAATCCGCCAGAACTTGTCCCTTGAGGGGACATATTCTATGTCGTAGCTTCCTAACTCGATGGCCCACTTTGTAAGTCTTCCGGCCGTTTCCACATTCCTTAAGATTTGCTTTAATGGTTGGTCAGTGATCACTCGGATGCTGTGAGCTTGAAAGTATCTCTTCAACTTTCGGGAGGTATAAACCAACGCCAGCGCTATCTTCTCTATCTGAGTGTAGTTGTTTTCGGGACCTTGTAACACCTTGCTAACAAAGTAGATAGGCGTTTGTTCTCCTTTTCTTTCAGCTAACAGAGCCGAACTGATGACCTCTGTTGTTGCTGATAAATACAGGATCAAGGTTTCTCCTTCCTTCGGTGCAGTCAGTGTGGGAAGTGCCATTACGAACCTTTTTATCTCTTGCAGAGCTCCTTTGGCTTCTGGTGTCCACCGAAAATCACCCTTCTTTACACAATTTTTTAAGGTTCGAAAGATCGGTAGTGATCTTTCGGCAGACTTCGAGAGATATCGCCCCAGGGCTATGACTTTGCCGTTTAGGCTTTGAACTTCCTTCATCGTCTTTGGGGACGATATTCCTTCCAAGTCTCGAACTTTTTCCGGGTTTGCTTTGATACCGTTTGGAGTAACTATGTGACCCAGGAACTTCCCTTCTTCCATCCCAAAAGAGCATTTCTTCGGATTGAGTTTCATGTTTATTCTCCGGAGATTAGCGAACGTTTCCCGAATATCTTGGATCATTACTTCTTCTGATGTGGATTTTATGACTAAATCATCGACATATGCTTCTAGATTCCTTCCGATCTGTTCCGAAAAAGCTTTGTCTATCAATCTTTGATAAGTAGCTCCGGCATTCTTTAGACCGAAAGGCATTTTTCGGTAACAGAAGATTCTCATATCGGTGTGAAAGGCCGTCTTGTCCTCGTCTTCTTTAGCCATTTGTATTTGATGGTATCCTTTGTACGCATCCAGAAAACACTTATATCTGAAACCAACCAAAGCTTCCACTTTTAAATCCACTTCTGGCAATGGATACTCGTCTTTCGGGCAAGCGTCATTGAGATCCTTGAAATCGACGCACATTCTCCATGTATTGTCACCTTTCAGGATCATGACCGGATTGGCTACCCAAGTTCGGTACCGGACTTTGCGGAGGATACCAGCTTCAGTCAACTGTTTAACTTCTTCACAAGCAGCCCTACTTCGGTCAGGTGCTAGACCCCGTTTCTTTTGTACTATCGGACTTTTTCCTTTCTGGATAGCTAGTTTATGTTCGGCTAACCCCCTTGGTACCCCAGTCATGTCCTAGGGTTTCCAAGCAAAAATGTCTCTGCTTTGCCGGAGAAGTGTGATGAGTTTTTCCTCGCCCTCCTTGGTGAACGTGTCTCCGATCGTAACAGTTTGTTCCGGGTGATCCGGATGAATGATAACCTTTCCCGGTTTGATTTCTCCTTCTTCCTTCTGCAATATCCTCTCAATTTTCTGACATTCCAGCACTTTGTGAGCTTCCGGACGAATTTCAACGATTCCTCCGGGTGTAGGAAATTTCATGAGAGAATGGGCTGTTGAAACAACGGCTCGGAGCTTGGCTATTCCCGGTCTCCCGATAATAACACTGTATGGAGAACTGGCCCGGACTATCAGGAAATTGATTTCTACGGTCCGAAATTTGTCTTCATTCCCGATGGTGAATGGCAAACGGATCAATCCTATCGGCTTCACTGCTTCTCCGGAAAACCCAACCAAGTACTGAGAGCAACTCTCCATCCTGCGTTGTACCTCGGGATCTAATTTTAGGAAGCAACTTTCAAAAAGTATTTCCGAAGCGCTCCCATTATCGATGTATATTCTGTGGACCGTCTGATTTCCAATGTCTCTTACCACAACCATTGGATCCGTGACTCCCTTAGAGGTATCGAGCGGAGGAAAGGACATGTCCTGCATCATCCACGACTCCGATCTCTCATCATGGAGTCCACTGCCTTCTCCCTCGAAGAAAACCATTTGAATTTCTTTCCCTTTTCCTTTTCCGGGGTGTGCCATGCCTTGTTTCTTTTGGCCACCCTGCTTGATTCCCTCCATCAAATGGTCCAGCTGCCCCGTTCTCACGGCCTCTTCAATCTGCTTCTTTAATTGAAAACAATCATTCGTGTAGTGTCCCTTATCCTGATGGAACTCGCACCACCGGTCTAGGAATCTCTTGTCCGGGGTACCTACTAGAGGGGCTGGGGCAGTGAAACGGACTCTTCCTTTTTCAGTAGCGAAGATCTCGTCGGGTGTTTTATTGAGTTCCGTAAAGTTCACATGTCGCCGAGATTCTCCGGGAGAAGTGAAAGGAGAGGCACGGACAAGTCCCCGTCCGAACCTTCTTTCATGACTACCGGGAGAGAAGCTTTTCCGGTTTGGGGAGGACCTCCACGGAGGACTTGTAGCAGGGGATACCATTTTCGACCCCTTTCGGGACGCAGCTGTGCTGGACTCGACATATTGTCTCGAAGCTTCTTTCCCATTAAGGAATCTCTTAACACGTTCCATCATTTCATCTACGGTGACTGGAACTCGAGCATTGAGCTTTGCAATGAGGGCCGGTATCCGGATCCCCTCCATAAATCCTGATACCTTCAGCATGTCATCGCCTCCTTTAATCTGCAGAAGTTCCCGCTTCCATCTTTCTACAAAATCCTGGAGACTTTCGTTCTCCCTTTGCTTGATTTTAGCAATGTCTGTCGGACCTCGCGTATATCTACGCTGCTGCATGAAATAAAGTTCAAATTTCTTTTTCATGTCCTTAAAACTGTCGATGCTTTCTTCCGGTAACTCCCCGAACCATACCCTCGCCGGTCCGACGAAGGTTTGAGCGAACATCCGGCACCAGATCGGCATGGGCCAACCTTCGGTATCAGCTGCGCCGGAGAAGATCGCCAGGTGGTCGTCTGGATCGCCACTTCCATCGTAGGTGCGCACAATGCTAGGCATCTTCGCCTTTCGAGGCATTGTGAATGTTGAGATCCTTCTGGTGAACTTGGAAGCAAAGTCTGACTGATATGGAAGATTCAGATGGTCTTCCTCATCACTATCGTCTCGCCCCGAGTCGCTCGAATAAGTGATCTTTCGAGCCACCGGAGGACTCTTTCGGGAACGATCTTTCTTCTTCTTTCGCTCATGTTCCTCCAACATAGCCTTGAGCGCGTCATAATTCTTTTCCAGGAACTCCTCAGAGATCCCAGTACCCTTCTCCGTATCGTTCTGATCGTTCCTCGGCGTTTCATCTTCAACTATTGGTTCCCTATTACTTCCTGAGGTATTAGCCGTAAAAGTCATATATGGTCCTGTAGAAGCCATGTATGTCCCACGGATGGCGCCAAATGTTGCGACACCGGAATATCACAATTACAATGGGGTAGAAGGTTCGGATCCGGAAGAGCTGATCCGAAGAAGACCTTCAGCCTAGTCCTTATCTTCAATCTTACAACTATCTGCACAAGTAGCAACACTCGAGTAAACGGAGCGGGGATGATCCCCTGGTTTACCTCGGGCGTGAGAGTAAGAATATCGAAGAGTAAGGGGTAAAATATAAAGTAAAAGAGTATAATGTATGTGAACGTTACCCTTGAAGTGAAGAGTGAGCTTGGTATTTATAGACCTTGAGTTTCGGGTAATAATGTGCTCTTAGTACAATGCCTTGTTTAACCTGAAGGTATTCCGAGGTATTGTACTCTTTGTCGAGAGAACATCCTTCGGCCTCCTGGTCTTTAGGATGTTCTTCGGATAATAGATGTTGTTTAGATTCCTTTTATCAAAGATTGTGCCCAGCTTAGTAGGTCTTTCGGCGTACCATCGGGATGACCGATAGACTTCTATCGGTCAGCCGATGGTACGTCATCAATTCCTTTAATATTTCTTTCTTTAGTAATAGTTACATATGTTATTTATTATTATTTTTATTACTATTACGATAATAAAGACAATAATAATAACAATAATAATAATAATACATACCGTTCAGGTTTCTTGATAATAATAATAATAATAATAATAACAATAATAATAATAATAATAATAATACATACGGTATGTATCTACATTTCTTAATAATAATAATAATAATAATAATAATAATAATATGTTTTAATCACCGAAATGAACTTTTGCCGAATACAAATCTTATTAATGTTTACTAGATGGTAATAGCATTTAGGTACGACTATTCTTTCGATCAATTTTTTTTTTACGGTAACAACTCGGTACCATGAATCAAACAAGATTTAAAGAAAAAAGCCCAAAGAATAAAACTTATAATTGTATTATAGAATCAAAAGAGAGTGATGTAATAAGTAATAAGAAATACATAATAAATGAAACAATCTTTTATCTTTTCGGAAAGGCAACAAGATATCCAGGAAAATGCTATCGGTTACAATGACACTTATCGGTTACGCGACTATAACGACACTGACTCCAACAACATTGTCCCAACCCGACACTAAACAATATCTAACAAACTAAGGATAAACCTCCAACCTTCCAAGAGTGACAATTTATTAAATTTATGGATATAACCAAGCAACTTCGTAGTCATGCATAAGTATAAAATAACCTCAACGGTTTGTATCTTAAATCCACATTCACACATAACTAACATTAATCTATATCCGTTAAATACAAGTTAAACAATGAATAGAAATTAATAAAAATAGCATGAGAGTCAAATAAAGGAAAATTCTTAAACTACTATAGTTTATAATAATCAACAACAGCTAAACCATCAATCTCAAGTTGTAAACAAAGATTCCAGAAGTGATTATTATTTTTAATGATGATTTACGATTATAAAACAAACAAATCATCAAAGCCGCTGAAAAACAATTGCATTCGAATCCATATATGTAGACGAATTGTGGATCGATGTTAGCTGCTTTCGAAATTGCATCAACTTACATTTTATATCTAATTTTTAAATAGTCATTGTTTTATATCTAATTTTTTTGAGTAAAGATTTTAATAACTGGTCTTTTTAAACTACGTTTATTAAAAAAAAATATTGCAACTTTTTGTGGAGTCTTTGAAATTTGCTTATTGAATGGTCTTTAACAAATTTAAAATTGAGATTAGTCACACGGAAGCTCAAAATTCATACAAGGATAGTAAACAAAGAATGCAATCAAAAATATGGAAAAAGGGCTCACAAAACTGATATGTGAGTTTTTATAAATCTCTATTTTAAAACTTGTTTCAGTTTTATTAAATGCCCATTTTCAGACATTGTGCTAATTACCCGCATCAACGTGTCCTGTTACCGGCTGCTACGCGACATTTATCAGGGTCACATTGGAGCGTGCAATATAAACGATCTTATAGGGCCCAAAATTTCTTGAGGCCCTTATATAGGTTATATTTTTGATATTTTTTACATATAATTTTCTACTAAATAAAAATTACTTTTATATATATAAAACCTAAAATATTACAACTTGTTTAGATATCAAATGGATTAAATGACTCTTAGTGTATTTAGGGGTCCAAATTTATTTTTCGCACTAAATATTTAATATCTCGGGCCTAACTTTGCATGTTATTTTCAAACGTAAATTTTTATCGTTGTGGGTTGAGAAACGCGACACATTCCCCAAACCACAAGGCAGATTATGGTACAAAACCAAGAGCATTGTCGGTTCCTTAAATTTGACACAACTCTTATGCAACAAAATTTATAAAATCCGCCGGTTCATGATGACGGGGCTCTTTCTTATTGAGGAACAAGTTTTACAGTCCCGGTTAAACACAAATTATAGCTTTTGTTTCCATATCATTACACATGCGGATCTTATACAAATACTAGGAATTAATGATAGTTTCAAGAACGACTTTAATCATATTAGCATAAGCACTTTAACCTTAATTTCGTCCAACAAAAGATACATGTACGTTGAGTATAGCAAACAACAATACTTGAATATAGAGATTTGGGGATAAGAATTTTCCGAAGACAAGAACATATTCTTAATGATTCCAGAAATCAACATTCTGTTAAAATAAGGGCTTAATTATTAAATGTAAGCCTAAGCCCGATATGTGGGTTTAGACCCGATAGGTTTTGTGATTCCTATAAATAGGCTCTTACTGTAATCGTTTTTAGTTGATCAATAATAATATTTTTCCACAAAACCGGTTCAATATTTTCTACATGGTATCAGAGCAGGTTACTTTCGGAAGTACCTGTTCACTCGAATAAACCCATTCGACCAAGACATTCGACTGGTTTTTTAACCAGCTCGACTAGACCATTCGACCAGGCATTCGGTTGGTTTTTTAACCAGTTCGACCAGCCATTCGACCAAGTCATTCGACTGGTCTTTCATCTCGGTCGACCATATTCATTCGACTAGGTGATTGGATTGGTAATTCGACTAGTTTTCGAACAAGTTAACGATCTCGGAAATTGTTCATTCGACTAGGTAGTTCGACTAGTCATTCGACTGGGAAATCAATACACACGAACTAGGCATTCGACCAGAGATTGGTCATACACGAACTCTGGCATTCGACCAGCAAACCTTTCTACACGAATTCACCCATTCAACTAGCATTCATTCGACCAGAAATCCTTCATACACGATTGGAACCAGTATTCTACCAATATGACTGACGCAAACAATAATAATCTCGCCATCCAACTAGCAAACTTGCTTCGAAATGGAGCTCAAAATCAATTTCAAAACCCAAAACCAAACCCGTCCGACCAACTCAAAATTAGCCTAATGTTGACCAACAATAACTACCCGTTATGGGCGCGAATGATTCGAGTATCTATATGGTGGAAATCGAAAGTGTACCTTAACCACCTTACCCAAAACCCTCCCGCCATCACTGATGGAAACTATGATGAGTGGGAACAAACCGATCTCGTGGTATTTTCATGGTTAATTCAGAACATCTAACCGAGCATTGCAAGCAATCTTACCGAATTTCCCACAACAAAGTCACTATGGGAAGCCCTGGCGGTTACTTACAGCAGCGGTAAAGATAAATTACAAACTTTCGATCTCCATGTTAAGGCCAATGAATTCAAACAACATCAATTTCCTTTGGAAGAGTTCTGGACAGGGATGCAGAGAATTTGGGGAGAAATTGATCGCAGGGATCCAAACCCGATGACTTGCACAACCGACATAGCAACATATAACAAAGTACGATCTGAAACCAAATTGTTTCAATTTCTGAACGGGCTTGACCGGAGGTACGGCCCCATTAAACGGGAAATTCTCCGATATGATCCGCTTCCATCCCCAGAAACCGCTTATGCTACGGTAAGAAAAGAAAAAGCTCACCAAGCCATTATTGAAGGTACTCATGAGGCGGATATGGGTGTGGCAGTCGGGCTCAATACCACCGGAGATGGAGCGGGGCTCGTCTCCAAGAATTATCGATCAGAAAAACCGCCATTTCGGACCCAATCAAAGGTGGATAAAAGCAAGCTCAAGTGTGAAGAGTGTGGTATGTCGAAACACACCAAATAACAATGCTTTAAGATCGTCAGATATCCAGAATGGTGGAACGCTAATCACAAAACCTCCAAGACTGGAAAAGCTGCTGCCGCCATAGGCAGCATCGAAATTAGCGGCGGAGGAAAGAGTGCCAGCAGCGAATCAGAAACAGGTATAGGGTTTGGTCATTTTACGCCAAACCCTCCGGTTAATAACTCCTTTTTAAATCCAAAAAGTTTTAATAAAAATTTCCTTGATATGTTAAATACTTATGATTTAAAAAAGGAGAACTGTTTTTCTCGATCTGGCGAAGTTCATGTTGCAACAAAAAAAGTCAAATGTAACTCATGGATTTTTAATGGTGGTGCCACTGATACAATGACGTTTGATATAACCGATCTAACGTCCAACTCAAGAGTTGATAAAACACAAATTCACACCGCTAATGGGGAAACACTCCCAGTTAAAGGAGGGGGAACTATTGAAATATCAAAAGAATTACGACTTTCTAGATGTATTTATGTGCCATCATTATCTCACAAGTTACTATCCGTTAGTCACGTTACAAAGGAATTAAATTGTGTGGTATAGGTGCACCCCACTTTTTGCATTTTGCAGGATATCAGGACGGGGAAGATCATTGGACGTGGTACTGAGAGACAAGGACTGTATTACGTAGATAAAGTTACTCAACAAGGCACTGTTATGCTTACTCATGGTTCAAACGATAGGAAAGTATGGTTATGGCACCGAAGATTAGGACATCCGTCCTCTGGTTATTTAAGGCAGTTATTTCCGCATTTATTTCCTAAGAATAAAATTTTTCATTGTGACACTTGTATTTTGGCAAAGAGTCATAGACATACGTTTAAACCGAATAATATTAGAGTTGATTCACCTTTTTTGTTAATTCATTATGATGTTTGGGGTCCCGCCAAAATTGAAGGGGGACAAAATTTCCGTTATTTCCTGTTATTTATAGATGATTTTACTCGAATGACATGGACTTATCTTTTAAAAAATAAGTCTGAAGTGTTTACTAAGTTCACATTTTTTTGTAACATGGTCAAAACCCAATTCCAACGTGACATCCAAATTCTCAGATCAGATAATGGGGGAGAATTTTATAACAACTCCATGAAAACCTTCTGCCAAACACGGGGAATCGTTCATCAAACCTCGTGTGCTAACACGCCTGAACAAAATGGGGTTTCAGAAAGAAAAAATCATTTTTTTTTATTGGAAATCACATGTGCTATTATGATTGAATCCCAAGTTCCAAAGACTTTTTGGCCAGAAGCCCTTATCACTACAACGTACCTTGTCAATCGCCTTCCAACACGAGCCCTAGACTTAAAAACCCCTCTCCAAACATTGTCACATTTCCATAAACTGCCATCCACTCTAACCCTCGAACCTCGAGTTTTTGGATGTTCTGTTTTAAGCTTGATCCATGTGCAGAGAAATGTGTGTTTTTGGGGTATGGTGTAAATCAACACGGATATCGGTGCTACAGCCGGAGTAGGCGTCACATGTTCACAACAATGAACTGTGACTTTCTTGAAACTGAGTTCTTTTATCACACCCATCTTCATGGTCAGGGGGAAAATGACAATGACGCATTAAGATGGATAAGTTGGGCACCACCAATGTCTAATTCTCCTACTGATACACCAGCTCCTACTGAAAGTCCTGAAGACAGTACCACTGCCAATAATAATTATCCTCCTCAACTGATATCCGAGGTAAGTGGTTCTCAATCTCCGGATATTTCAAATAATTCTGATATGTGTGATGATGAACAACAGGTTGAGATGGAAATTTCGAGTGTGACTGAACCAGCTCGGTATGATCTCCCTCCTAGATCAACTAGGGGGATTCCACCCAACAGATACTCACCTGAAAAAAGTTCACGAGGATCAAGATATCTAGTTGCAAATATCGCAAGAAGAAACTTAGTCCCGGAAGCCAGGTCTTTTGCAAACGCCACCAGCTCTGAAAGAATACCAACCAGCGTTGAAGAAGCGCTTAAGTATAAGGAATGGAGGGAAGCAATTGGTACTGAACTAGAAGCTCTAAAAAGAAATGAAACTTGGGAAGAATGTGAATTGCCACTAGGAAAGAAACCCTTCAAATGTCGTTGGGTGTTTACTATCAAGTATAAACCCGATGGGTCAATCGAAAGGTATAAAGCTCGGTTAGTTGCAAAGGGGTACACTCAGACGTATGGAATAGACTACTGCGAGACTTTCTCACCAGTAGCAAAAATCGATACTATTAGAGTTCTCTTCTCAGTTGCAGCAAACAAGGATTGGCCATTGCGCCAGTTTGATGTCAAGAATGCTTTCCTACATGGATAGTTAAAGGAAGAAATCTATATGGAAAACCTTCCTGGAATTCATGATAGTTACGATTCCCGAAGAGTTTGCCGGCTAAAGAAATCTTTGTATGGTTTAAAGCAATCCCCACGAGCTTGGTTTGGTCGGTTCACCACAGTGATGAAGAAATATGGTTATAATCAAAGCAATTCCGACCATACTCTATTCCTAAAACGGAGAGGTAAACTCATAACCTGCTTAATAATTTATGTTGATGACATGATTATTACAGGAGATGATTCAGAGGAAATGTCAAAATTGAAAACCAACCTGTTTAAAGAATTCGAAATGAAAGATTTGGGCAGACTCAAGTATTTTCTCGGAATCGAAGTTCTAAGGTCCAAGTCAGGGATTTTTCATCTGTCAATAAAAGTATATTCTTAATTTACTAGCAGAGACGAGAATGCTAGATTGCAAACCCGCAGATACCCCTATGATTGCCAACCATAAATTATTTATGGAAGATGAAGCTGAACAGACAGACAAAGAAAGATATCAACGAACGGTGGGAAAGCTTATTTACTTAGCCCATACTTGGTCAAATATTGCATATGCAGTGGGAGTTATAAGTCAATTCATGCGCCTCAAGTCCAACAAATGGAAGCAGCCTTACGGATCATTAGGTACCTCAAAGGAACCACTGGACATGGAGTTTTGTTCAAATCAAATGGGCACATGAATATAGATGCTTACACTTGCTGACTGGGCAGGCTACAAAGGTAATAGTGTTAGGTCTCACTAAGATCCCAAACAATGGCAAATCAATAACAAATAAGTATTTAGACGTTAATTGTTATATATCGATTAAGTATTCAGTTTCAGTATATATTATAGCGGAATTATAATATAGAAACAATGAAAATAACACACAGTTATATTTCAATCAAAAGTGTTACGATTACAAACCTCAAACTCACTATTTATACACAATATAGTGAGTTTGATAAAGATCAATCTAAGTAAATCTTCTAAACAGATAAAAGATATTCACTAACTAGATTACCTTAAATTACGCCTGACTTCTCTCATGAGTCTGAGTTAGTCAGACTGAGTCACTCAGACTCATGTCACTCAGACTGAGTCACTCAGACTCAGGTCACTCAGACTTAGACTTTGATTAACAGATTTATTAATCTTGGGATAGATCATTGTTTTTCCCAACAATCTCCCCCTATCTGTTTCAACCAAAGTCTTTTACAAAACATGCAAGAAAATAAACACAAACATAAACATCTTTAATTAACTCTGTTTGTGAACAAAACAAGCATCAGTCTGCTTTTACATCTTCTTCTTTAATGTCCTCTTTCTTTTCTTTACTGAAGTCTCAAATGGTAATGGCTGTTCTCTATCACTTAGCCATTTTAGTCTCTCAGTCTTCCATGCCAGCAGCTTCTCCATTTCAGCATCAGTCTTGTGGAAATGGACCTGATATTCCTTCTTAATCAACTCCACCTTATCAGCCACAGTTCCAATCTCTTCAATCCTTCTCAGATTATTAAACAACCAACTGACCAGCTTCACTCTGAATGGGAGACACTGAGCAGACTCACATTCACTTAGTAATGCCAAACAATGATAGATTGAAGATGTGGTGAGTCTGTGTTTGTCTTGGAAGCTTTCTTCTCCCCCACAATCAATATAACACAACCCAGTGTGCTTCTCAGTCTCAATGTAAGTTCTTTCCTGAAACGTAACATCCTCAGGAACAGGATGCATGCTGCTTGATTCCAGACCCAAGGACTTTGATCGAACCTTCACATTGTGCTTTGTACAGTATGCTCTGTAGTCTTCATCTGGCACTAGATTGAGCATATGAGCTGTATTTAAGTTGAAAGTGGCCTCTCTTCTTATAGTCATTGCTTGAGATTTGTCTGTCAGATTGTAGCTCAAATCAGCTATTTCTTTCCATTCTTCTAGACCCATAGTGTGCAGTCTAGTCAGTCCCACTCTGAATGATCCACTTTTGTGTGTGCAGGTGAGTAACAAATTAGATCCATCATGACTCAAACAATCTAGGTGATGAATTTTGTTCTGAAGTTTTCTCAGGGTAAAGTTTGCTTCAATGTAATTAACCCTTTCTTGTTCTCTGAGTACAAGTTTGGCCATTAGTGCATCTGCTTTGACCCTCATTTGATCTTCTTTAATAGCCAGATCCTCCTCTGCTTGTATCTCAGCTTCAAATTCTGCAGCTGCTTTTGCAGACTGATCATATGGATTAAAATCGAATTTTTCTTTGTAGAGCCCCTTCACATAATCTTTGTATTCCTCTACAGTCATCCCAGCACTTTTAGCATATCTTTGAAGTTTTGCCAACTTGTCAGCTTCACTTTGTTTTGCTGTTTCAGCTTCAGTTTCTTTCTTTTGCACTTCAGACTCAGTTTGAGTCTCCATTTTGTCTGCTTCTTCTTCTGCAGTCTGTTCCACTATCTTATCAGACTCATCACCCTCATCACTAGAAATACTCCAATCAGTTTCATAAAATACTTCAGATTGTCTTGTTTTCGTGTTGAATCTGGTTGTCTTGTAGTATCTTTTCTCCCCCTCTTCTCTTTTCCTTTTCAGTGGTTGGGTGGGGATCTCAGATTCAATAGCTGTAGCAGGCGTTTTCTCCCCCTGAAGCTGAGAATCCTCTGCAATTGCCTTGCCTTTCCTCATCAGACTGACTTCAGAGGTCAGTTTGAGCACCATTTCCTTCAAATCCTTCATCTCCTCTGCATTATGAGTTGTAAAAGCATGGAACTCAGTTTGCATTGCCCTCAGTCTGTCATCAAACTGAGTAGACATGTCCTTAAGTGCCTTTAACAGGACAGGAACCGTCAAAGCAACCTCAGACTGGGTGGATGTTGTAGCATTTTCTGATGTAACTGGTGGCACAACCTCACTCCCTCCCTGTGATGTGGGAGAATGATCATAAGCCATAGAAAATGAAGTCTGTACCTCACCCTGTTTTGGGAGTAAGGCATTGGCGACTAGTGATAAAGAGTGTAAGAGATTTGGAGGTTGTACCTTATCGTGAACCAGCACAGAGCTGGTGAAAATGGCCGTTGGAATAGGCTGTGAGACTGAGTGGGGTATTCCCATACTAGGTACAGGTGTGTCCAGGAGTGGGACACTTTCTTCAATGCTTGCCACATGTGTCTGTGTGGTAGCAGCAATGTAGTTCTCCAAGTTGACCATCAGACTGGGGTTTTGGGTGGTCCAAGCAGTCAGATCCAGCTCATCATCTAGCAGAGAGAGACTGGTCTGTACTGCAGCACTGGAGGGGAGTTCTTGACTCTCAGCCTCATGGAATAATGTGTCCATTAGTGCTTGATTTTCAGTGGGGCTAGATGTGAGAGCTTTATCAAATGAACTTGGTGAGTTCACCTGTTGGGTCGCTTGTGTAGCCAGGGCATCAAGCAATGGAGTGGACGGCTCAGTCTGAGAGGGGATTCTCTCAGACTGAGGTAAAGTTAGAGGAATGTCCATACCTTGGATTTCAGCATTAGGCCCAACCCCACCCAGATTCACCTCAGCATCTGCAGTAGGGATATTACCCTCAGGCCCACCGTCAATTCGTTCAGCTTGAACCTCTGAGTCTGAGGAATCAGGCTCAGTTGGTTCTTGATCAATGAACGGATTTGCAATCCATTCAAGCATCACATCAGTGAGTGGAGCTTCAGTCTCAGTAATGGTGATGTATGTAAACATTTTTGGAGTCAGCCTGGGCAGTTCACATGTGTAAAATTGTTGATCAAGCTGATCATATGCTGCAGTGCCCAGAACTTCCTCAAAACAGAGAGACAACACCCGAATGAATGGAACATCGTTAGGGCGTTTGGTTTTAACCACGAGGGAAAGAATCTCATCAAAATAGAGTTTGGAAAATGAGATTCTTCTACCAGTGACCATAGCATGGAACAGATGAGTTTCAAACTCATTCATCTGATCCAAACTGCCAGATTTACCCCCCAAACATCTTGTAATCATTGAAAACAAGAACTTCCATTTCCCAGTGAATAAACTATATTTTATAATACCCTGTGTTTCAGGCTGACCAATGAGAGGAAAAGCTTCATCCCGTGCTTGTTGTTTGCTTCGTTTAGCTTGAAATCCACCTTCCCCAGCCTCAGCAAGTGTGGGGAGGAGTAAAGCACTCCTGATAGTTTCTTCAGTGATGGTAAGTGTGTTGCGCCCATCGTTGTATGTGCCGGTGATAGTTGCAGTGCAGGTGTACCACCATTCACAAAGAAGTGGAGGACACATCGTGTTGGCACAAAAGAGGGCACCATATAGGGGATGAGCTTTCATGAACTGAATCATCTGTTCAAATCCCATGCCTTGGCGATTGGCGGGAATGTCAACAGTTGCCACCCGATTATTGTCTTTAACTTGTACTCGCTGTTGAAAAACAGCACCTGGAATCATTCTTGCAGTAACATGAAGCATCATATTAGGGTTAGCCATTAGAATCAAGATAATCAGAGAGTTTGAAGGAAAAAGAACTAGGTTAAAAAGATTTGAAATTCTGTTAGCTTTAAACTAATATTACTTACGATTTTAAACAAGATAATAATACACGTTAGACCCCTATAGATATACAAGTTGCACTGAATGACCGTTGACAAGACTTGACCGAATTAAAAAAATAAATAAAACTATCTAATGATGAATTAGAGATACATAAGATATAAAAAAAATGAAAAAAAATTTGTTCCAAGTTCAAGTTTAGGATCCTGAAGCTGACTTTTAGTCAGACTGAAAATGGTCAGACTGACTTAGTTGTCAGCTGGAATTTTGAAAGTAGCTGGACTAAGGATTGAGCATGCCAAGTTCCCCTAACAAATAGAAGAACCTGTCTTCACTCAGAGGTTTGGTGAATATGTCTGCCAGTTGATCATTGGTTACCACAAACTCCAATCTGACCTTCCCTTTCTCCACACAGTCTCTAATGAAATGATGCCTGATTTCAATATGTTTAGTCCTTGAATGGAAGACTGGATTCTCAGTGATTTGAATTGCACTCTTGTTGTCACACATGATGGGTGTGTTTTGGATTTTGATATCTAGATCAGCCAATTGATGTTGCATCCAAAGTATCTGTGCACAACAGCTTCCAGCAGCCACATACTCAGCTTCAGCAGTGGAAGTGGCAACTGAGTTTTGCTTCTTGCTGGACCAACTCACCAGCTTGCCTCCTAGAAGCTGACACCCTCCTGATCTGTCAAGCTTACAACCTGCATAATCTGCATCTGAGTACCCAATTAGTTCAAAACCAGAATCTTTAGGGTACCATAAACCAAGGTTTGGTGTACCCTTAAGATATCTGAAGATCCTCTTTACAGCCTTAAGATGAGATTCCTTAGGGTCAGACTGATAACGTGCACACAGACATGTAGAGAACATGATGTCAGGTCTGCTAGCAGTCAGATAGAGTAGTGAACCAATCATTCCTCTATAAGTAGCTTGACAGACTGACTTGCCAGATTTATCCTTGTGCAATTTGTCAGAGGTGCTCATGGGTGTTTTCATCTCAGAACTTGTAGCAAAACCAAATTTCTTGATTAGGTCATGAACATATTTACTTTGGTTTATAAAAATTCCATCCTCCTTTTGTTCAACTTGCAGACCCAGAAAGAAATTTAGTTCACCCATCATGCTCATTCTGTATTCACTACACATAAGTTCTGAGAACCAAGTGCACAATTTGGTATTTGTGGATGATATCATCCACATAAATCTGAACCAGAATGACATGACCAGATTCCCTTTTTATAAACAAAGTTTTGTCAATTGAACCCCTTTTTAAAAGCATTTTTAATTAGAAAGTCAGACAAGGTTTCATACCAAGCTCTAGGAGCTTGTTTGAGACCATAAAGTGCTTTATTTAACTTACAAACATGATCAGGGAAGTTGGGGTCAACAAAACCTGGAGGCTGCTTCACATATACTTCCTCCTGCAAATCTCCATTCAAGAATGCACTTTTGACATCCATCTGATAAACCAAGAAGTCTTTGAAGGCTGCATAAGCTAGAAACAGTCTGATTGCTTCAATGCGTGCCACTGGAGCAAAGGTTTCATCATAGTCAATTCCTTCTTCCTGTTTGTATCCTTTAGCCACCAGTCTGGCCTTTTTCCTGATCACCACTCCATCTTGGTCAAATTTGTTTCTGAAGATCCATTTAAGGTCAATGATGGTCTTGTGTAGTGGACGTGGAACATTATTTCTTATGAATTCACCAAGCTCCTCCTGCATTCCTTCAACCCAGTCGTCATCTAACAGAGCTTGTTCTACTGTCTTGGGTTCCATCAGACTCAAGAAGTTTGTGTAGAAACAAAAAATGGCTGTAGGCATTCTTTCTTCTGGTTTTAACACCTTCAGTTATGGATCCATATGACAGATGAGATTGGATGTCCCCTTACTGTCTTGATGTTTCCTGAGCTATGATCAGCAACTTCTTCTTCTTCAGTCTGAGTGGTTTCAGTCTGAGTGATGTTGAGTCTGAGCCTGGTCAGACTGAGGTAACTCCGACTGAGGGAGTATCAGATTCATTTGGAACTTTCGGAATTGATGGTTCATCTGTTTCACTCTCTGTTTCTTGAGTTGGGAACATTTGACTAGGCAGGCTGATCACTACCTGAGGGTTCTGATTCAGAAGAGATTTGGAGCAGTTCATAACATAGTTGATTAATTGTAGAGATGTCAGTTTGAGTAGAGG
>CAJVGC010000582.1:48823666-48914712 GCA_910822075.1 Senecio squalidus | reverse complement strand
AGTCCTGTTTCTTCTTTCTGCTACCCATTTTGTTGAGGAGTTCTAACTGAGGCAAAGTTTTGAACTATCCCCAGTTGTCACAAAAGTCTTCAATACTGAGTTTTTGAACTCAGTTCCATGATCACTTCATTTGTCTAACTAGAAGATTCTTAGTCTTGTTCTCGTTTGATCAGACTGAGATTTCCTCAGCTGCATCACTCTGGCTCTTAGGAATATTACCCAGGGTAAATCTGGTGTTCATCAACAAAACCAGAGTAACTCTTTCCTCCTTTGCTTTCAATTCCAATGGTCCAAAGAGTCCATATGAACGCATGAACAGGGTTCACTAATGGAATGTAGCATTTTGGAGGAAATTGTGACTTTGTTTGCTTTCCAAGACACAGGCTGAGCAAACTTGTCTGGTATAAGTGAGTTCTGGCAGCCCCGTACTAGCTTGCTTTTGGATAGGCATTAATGTTCTTGAAGTTTAAATGAGATAACCTTCGATGCCATAACCAGTTTAATTCCTCCTTGGTTTCAGTAAACAAGCAGGTCTCAGCTTCATCATTTGCTGTACCCAGATCCAGACAGAACACATCTCTTTCTCTTTTGGCTAGCAATAATGGTTTTCCCTTGGCATTGTAGATTATCCCAGCTTGTTTCCTGAATCTGACTTCATGATCCTCATCAGTAATTTGACTCACACTGAGTAGATTATGTTGCAGTCCTTCTACATAAGCAACTCTCTTGAATGTGACAGCTCCAGCATGAATCTTGCCATATCCCTTTGTCATTGAAAATCCATTGTCTCCATACCTTACTTGAGGTCCATCTTCTTCCTTGTAGTCCTATAGAAAGGACTTCATCCCTGTCATGTGCCTTGATGCTCCACTGTCTAAGTACCATTTTGTAGAGTCTTGCACATGAAAGAAGAAAAATTAGTTCCTTTTGGGTACCCACTTTAGAGTGGATCCATGAACTAAGACAGGGTTCAATCTTGCATTCAGTTTTAGAACTTGAATAGTTCCATTTGTTTATTTCATTCATGCAATTTACAGAATAGTGACCTATGACCCCACAGTATTTACAAGGAGCATTTTTGTTGTTGACTTTAGATGGAGCTGATTTAACTTTAGAGGTTTGAACATGTTTTGCTTTTGCTTTTGATGGTGAAGTGTTTCTAGAAGAGACTGAACTGGATTTTGATAATCCTGATTGATATGAAGCTGACCCCTGTTTTGATGAAACTGACTTGTGAACATAAGGATTCTTAGGTCTAGACCTGGTCAATAACTTACAAAACACAGCTTCATGCCCTTTTTCCCCACAGTTATAGCAGTTTCTCTTTGGAGGAGATTTGGATCTGCCTTGATTAGGTGATTTATCCCTGACTAAAGTTTTGACAATGTTGGTCAGTTCCAGTAATTGATTTCCTAATTTATTAATTGTTTTAGCTTCAGGACTTTTGTTGTGACTTTTGGGACTAACAGAAGTTTGACTCTTGGGTTTTCTCAGAACGTGTGGGACAACTTTGGGCAAGGATGAAAGATCCTTTGCAGTCTGTATATCAGTTTCAGACAGGACAACACTTTCAGATTTAGAAGAAGATGAAGGCAAAAGACTATTTTTATTCAAAACTTGAGAGATTACAGGTTTGACAAATGCATTTGACATCATTGTCTTGTTTCCTTTCAAATAGGTAAAAGTATTTGGAAGGATTTCTGGTTTAAAAATAATTTTTTCTCTCTCTGCCTTCAAAGCTTCTTCCTCCTCTTCTGTCATATACTTCTTCAAGCTGAATCCTTCACCCAACACAGCTTGAACTTGATTTGGTACCTGTCTGTTTAAGCAATCCTCATTTTTTAAAGATGATATACACCATGATTTACAAATTCTTTTATAGTGCTCAGTTTCTTCTCTAAGTTTGTGATTTTCTTTTGCAAGATCACTGTAGGCTTCAGTCTGAGCATTTAAAAGGACTTTATAACTTTCTAATTCAGTTAGTTTATCATCTTTACTTTTCATAAGATTTTCAAGATCTTTGATTGTGTGTTTGAGGTCATTTTGTTTTTTCTAGAGTGGTGGTTAAGTCAACGAAAATATATTCAAACATTTGAATTTTTTGTTCATTTGTATAAGTTTCAAAATTATGTACCTTATAAAGTTTTGACTTGTTCCAGTCTGAATTGCAACTCATTCTTTCAGCTTCCTTGAGATCCTTTTCGAACTGAGAGGCAGATTTCTCAGCTTCAGTAGTTTCCTCCACTATTGCCATCAAGCATTGATCTACCACTTCTTCTTCATCAGAAGACAGTTCTTCATCCAACCATTCTTCAGCAAAGAATGCTTTTTGTTCAGTTTGAGACTTTTGAGGGTTGGAGCTGTTGCCTTTCTTGTATTTCAGATACTTGTTTCGATATCTTTGGGCCCGTTCAGCAACTTCTTCCATATGCTCAGTCTGGGCATTCTTCACTTTGCAGTCAGCAGCCATGTGACCATATTCATTACATTTGAAGCATTTTACCTTTTTCAGATCAAAAGGTTTCTTGCCTTTGTAGCCTGTCTTTTGTTCAAGTTTCATGGTCAACAGGGCAAGCTGACTCTTTAGTTTCTTGACTTCAGAGTCGTTTTCAGATTCTGAGTCTGAGTGTGACTCAGACTCAGATGAGTCAGCGTGAGAATAAATTTCTTTATTCCTTCTGCTTGTTGCAACTAATGCAGCTTCTGGGTCTTTTGCAGTTCTTCTATTGTTGAGCTTCTTTCTTTCTTGAGATTCTTCAAAGTTTAACAATAGACCAAAGAGTCCTGGCAGCTTGTAGGTGGACAGCTTCTCACTTACTACAAGTGATGTGATAACAGATTCAAATTTGTTAGGTAATATATCAACAAATTTCTTACATATATCATCATCATCTTTTGTCACTCCCAGAGCTGACAAGTCATTTAGTAGAATCTGAAATCTGGTATGAACATCAGCCAAAGTTTCCTTTTCTTTCATATAGAAATTTTCGTAATTTCTAATGAGACTGTTTAGCCTTTGTTCCTTTACAACTGGAACACCTTCATAAGACACAATTAATGTGTCCCATAGTTCCTTAGCTGTTTTACAGCCAGCAATTTTGGAAAAGATTTGTTCTGACACTGCATTTCCTAAAATACTTCTGGCTTTGGGATCAAGATTGAATAAGAGTTTGTCTTGATCTGTCCATTGAGATTTGGCAGTTTGGACCCATCTGGCACGTTGAACAACTTTATCACCTTCTTTCACTTCATCAATCTGTTTACCTGGAATTATGGGTCCTTCAGTTACGACTCTTATCATTTCTTCATGAATTCCAGATAAATGCCACTCAGCCTTAAGCTTCCAATGTGCAAAGTTATGACCATTGAACACTGGAATTCCTTTTCCAGCCATTGTGGTTATGTTTGAAGATGATGCCATTGTTTTGAGATTTTAGGTATTGATCGTTTAAGATTTATAAATTTATTAAAATTTAAATCTTATTTGCTCTGATACCAGTTGTTAGGTCTCACTAAGATCCCAAACAATGGCAAATCAATAACAAATAAGTATTTAGACGTTAATTGTTATATATCGATTAAGTATTCAGTTTCAGTATAGATTATTGCGGAATTATAATATAGAAACAATGAAAATAACACACAGTTATATTTCAATCAAAAGTGTTACGATTACAAACCTCAAACTCACTATTATACACAATATAGTGAGTTTGATAAAGATCAATCTAAGTAAATCTTCTAAACAGATAAAAGATATTCACTAACTAGATTACCTTAAATTACGCCTGACTTCTCTCATGAGTCTGAGTTAGTCAGACTGAGTCACTCAGACTCATGTCACTCAGACTGAGTCACTCAGACTCAGGTCACTCAGACTTAGACTTTGATTAACAGATTTATTAATCTTGGGATAGATCATTGTTTTTCCCAACAAATAGGAGGTCTACATCAGGGTATTTTTCACTAGTGGGAGGAAATCTTCTCTTAAGTGTTGAAGCTGAATTTCGAGGGATAGCACGAGGACTAGTAGAAGTTCTATGGCTACGAAAACTATTATCAGAAATTGGATATCCCCCAATGGAAGCTAGTAAGATTATGTGTGACAACTGACAACAAAGCTGCTATCCAGGTCTTAGGAAATCCGGTCCAACATGATCGAACAAAACATGTTGAAGTTGATAGGCACTTTATCAAGAAAAACTTGAGGATGGGATTATCGAACTTTCTTTTGTTTCATCCAAAGATCAACTCGCAGATATTCTTACAAAGGCGGTTAACGGAAAGATCTTCGCTCATTGTCTTGGCAAGTTGAGCATTGAAAAGGGCTTAATTATTTAATGTAAGCTCAAACCCGATATGTGGACTTGGGCCCTATAGGTTTTGTTATTCCTATAAATAGACTCTTAATGTAATCGTTTTTAGTTGATCAATAATAACATTTTTTCACAAAATCGGTTCAATATTTTTTACATAATCCCTGCACCAGTCAGTTGAGCAATCAGCAAGGCAATATGCATTCTTGTTCTTCACCAAAATATTGAACAATATCAACGACAATATTAATTGGACATAAATCCTCATGAGAACTTTTGATCCTTGTATATCGATATATGTGTGTCTAAAGCAACTAGAAAACTCTCTCGTGCACTTATGATCGTTTCTTTTTAAATTTTTTCCTTTGAGATATGACATTTAAAAATTTCATCCCAAATGTTTAATAAGTTTTGCTGAGTTGATTATTTTGTTAAAAAACATCCATAGGATTATTTATGATGATGTGTCGTTTTTACAGTTTTTCTTCTTGAGAAATATGGTCTATCTATTTTACAAAAATGTGTTTCAAATTTATCAACTTTTCTTGAGGATTTACTACTGAAGTTACTATTGAAGTCTTTTTAAAGGATAGAGCATGCTTATAAAGACCCATTTGATTAGATTAATTTAACAAAGACTATACTTAAGGGATGATTTAACAAAGCATGGTTGATCATAAAATTCATTTATTATTGAAAATAGAATAGATACATTAATGACGTTTATTCCATGTTTCCATATGCATTGTATATGAAGTTATACCTATCAATGATATTACGTTCTTTTTTCGAGTCTAAAATTAAATTAAAAGAAAGTAATGTAAAGAAAAAAAAATTAAAATAAAAGAAAATATTTATTTACTTTATAATCCACCCTAAATATAACCGGAATGTTTTATTAAAGAAAATGTATAAACTTTTCCTTTTAATCATTTCATTTTCTTTATTTCCTTTTTAAAAAACTTAACAACACGATAATTTATTTATTTCCTTTCGTTTACGTTTTTTTACCCTAAAAATAAAACTCGAGAACACAATGTAAAATAACAAATAAAAGCAGTCCTGAACTTGATTTTTTTTTCTATTTAGAGGCATCATTTTCCTTTCCTTTGTATTACACACAAAATATCATTTAATCTCAAGTATCTAACTTCTGCTTGCTTATCAAAGTCGTGGGAAATATTTCTGAAGTTGCCCCCATGGGAAATATTTCCGAAGTTGTCCCCAGGTATACAACACTAAACTTTATAAAAAATGGTTCTACTAGTATATCGAAATTACATACATATGTCGTTACGATTATATCGAAATAACATGTTTAATGCTTTATCGTTTCAAAATAAAGGATTGATTACTGTAATATAAAAAAAAACATCTAATTTCTATATAAGAACAAGAACGATTTGTGTAATTAACCCTTTATAATATATGTATATCTACACAACAAAAATGACATTATAGTATTTTTGTTTCCCCATTTATTCTTGATTATTTGATTTTTGTCAACCATTTTGTACATCTTGTATTGAAACTACTTGTACACTTTTTCCCATAGTATGTAAAAAAAGATACTTCATATATATATATATATATATATATATATATATATATATATATATATATATATATATATATATGAGTAGGGTTAAATAAAAAGTTTGAAATTTGTAAAAAGTTGGAAAAACAATATGAGAATAATTTGGATGCTTATGTGACATTTAAAAAAAAAATTATTTTTTTAATAAAAAAAATAATATTTTTTTATTATATATATATATATATATATATATATATATATATATATATATATATATAGAGTTAATTACATAATTGGTCCCTGTGTTTGTTCCAATTTAACGGGTTCAGTCCCTGAGTCATCAATTTGGCTACAAGAATAGTCCCTTTGTCACTTAAAATAACTAAAATACCCTTAATAAATAAATAATAATTTATCTATCAATTTAAAAAATAAATAAAAAATAAAAAACTAATAGTCACAATCCCAAATCACAACAATAAAAAATAAAAAAAAACCTTGCTTTCCCAATTCAGAAATCCCCAATTCAATTTTAGGTTTAATTTGATTGTGAAAAGATTTTTATCATCAATCATCACCATATTATCATCCATTATCAAAAATAGGTAACCAAATTAATATCATTACCATGACTACTCCAATAATCGGCCACCCCTACCGCCACCACCATGCCACCGCCATGGACTGATGATGATGACGAGAGATTTCTTCAGCAGCTTTTTGAAGATCTGTAAAAACATAACGGAGAGAAACCTCCCCAACCCCATCCACCGCCGCCGGCTGGGTGTATCTCATCGTTGGTGGTGTCTTGTTTTTGTGGTTTTTCGTTTTTGAAGGTATGTTTGTGTAAAAATCTGTTTGAAGATCTTTTTGTGGTTTTTCGTTTTTGAAGATCTGTTTGTGTAACAATCAAATTAAACCAAAAATTGAATTGGGGATTTCTGGTTTGTATAAAAATTCATATCAGGTTTAATTTGGATTTGAAGGGTTTAATTTGGTGGGGGAAAGCAAGTTTTTTTTTTTTATTGTTTATTTGGATTGGACTCTTAATTTTCTAATTTTTTTATTTATTTTTTAAATTGATATATAAATTAATATTTATTTATTAAGGGTATTTTAGTCATTTTAAGTGATGAAGGGACTATTTTTGTAGCCAAATTAATGACCTAGGGACTGAACCCGAACGATTTTCGACCCAGGGACTGAACCCGTTAAATTGTAAAAAACACAGGGACCAATTATGTAATTAACTCATATATATTTATATATATATATTTTGGAAGAAAAAAAAAATTTGAACTTTTTTTTATAATGTTATCTGTCACGTAATATGATCACACAAAAAGTATGATACACATTAATGATGAAAAAAAATATTATTCATATTAATGATGCACACAAATTTTTTTTATGATATTCAACTATGATACACACAAAGGTTCATCATAGGTGTTTATCATATTTTTTTTTCGTACATAACTTTTTTCGAGCAAAAAAAAAAAGTCTCGAAAAAAAAAATCGATTTTCTTTTTAAATATTTTTTTTATTAATTTTTTATATATTAAAAACTGAAAAAAAAAAGAAAATTAAAAGTTGCCACATGTGACTCACATAATGCTTCTTCATACAATTTAAAATTTTTTACAAGAACCCTCTCTTATATATATATATATATATATATATATATATATATATATATATATATATATATATATATATATATATATATATATATATATATATATATATATATATATTAAAGAGTAGGATCAAATAAAAGTCTTATATTTATAAAAAGTGGAGGAAGCATTCTTGTAGTGACATGTGGCAACTTATGCGAAATTTAAAAAAAAATATTTTTTTTATTTATTTAATAAAAAAATGATATTTTTTTATTAAAAAAAAAAAAATATCGAAAAAAAAAAAAATTGGAAAAAAAAGATTTTGAATTTTTTTTGATAACGTAATATGCCACGTCATATGATGCACATAAAAAATATGATCCACATTAATAATCCACAGAATATATGATACACATTAATGATGTATACAAAAAAAACTTTGATATTCAACTATGATCCACACAAAAAATTTATAATATTCAACTATAATACACAAATTAATGGTCATCATAGGTGTGTATCATAAATGTGCATCATATTTTTTTCGAGCAAAAAAAAAAAAGTGTCCTCGAAAAAAAAAAATTCGATTTTTTTTTTAATATTGTTTTTTATTAATAATATTATTTTTTTATTAAAAAAGTAAAAAAATAATTTTTTTTTCCAAAGTTGGCATGATAGTGTTAGTAGGTGATTACTTATATTTATCGCCTATCAAACCTAACATTTGGGTTCGGCCCACTGAGTCTCAATCTGACAAAAGGACCAGAACCCGGAACGTGAGCCCGACACCCAGAAGCCCCGCGACCAGGTAAAATGACCCCGACACCCGGCCCCGTGTCCGGGTAAAATGGCCCCGGCACCCGGCTCCGTGTCCGGGTAAAATGGCCCCGACACCAGGCCCCGTGTCCGGAAAAAATGGCCCCGTGTCCGGGAATCCGGTCCCGTGTCCGGGAATTTGGCCCCGGCACCCGCGACCAGGCCCCGTGTCCGGGCAAAATGGCCCCGTGTCCGGGAATTTGGCCCCGGCACCCGAGCCTTGGCCCCGTGTCCGGGAATTTGGCCCCGGCACCCGAGCCTTGGCCCCGTGTCCGGGAATCCGACCCCGTGCCCAGGAATCCGGCACTCGTGGTCCGATGTCTGGCACTTGGTAGCACTTACGCCTAGGCTGTCACTCATGATTTTGGCCTGGCACTCCAAAGCCAATACTTATACCTTGTATCTAATAAGTACCGTATTCCTCCAAACCAACACTAATGCCTTGGGATTCACCTCATAGTATCATACACCTGACATCCTACCAGTCAGACACTCAAGCCTAATCCTTGAGTGTAACCGTCAAAGCATTAACAAGGTTATATAATGATAGTGACGTTATCTGTATCTTTAATACTTGGAATCCTATTGATGAGTCATAAAGGGTCATCATGGTCATATGTTGTTAATACCTGGTAGTGTTGGGTATAAATACTCCACACTTCAGGTTTTGTTGGCAAGCTTCATCATCTTCCTCACATACTCACTGACCGGAATACTTAACCATATTCCGTCAAGCCTTTCCGATCAATCTCTTGTCCACCTTAGACTCGCCAAGAGTCTGTTAGGTTTGCACACCATATTCCGTCAAGCCTTTCCGATCAATCTTATGTCCACCTTAGACTCGCCAAGAGTCTGTTAGGTTTGCACTGCTTGAGCAGGAGGCCAAGAGAGTGATCAATCTAACCCAAGTTACTGAGCCTGTCAATCCTTTCTCTAACATTGGCGCCATCCGTAGGACACGTTTTAGCAACGGTGTTTTATCTTCATTTCCAGATTTTCACAAATTTTTTCTTTAATTCGTTTCTTTTTTCATCATGGAAGACATGAACTCTTCACCAATAATTTCCTCAGTCCCAGAAGTAACTACCACAACAACACCCTCAATGACTACTGTAACCCCTTCCCCAGTGACTGCTGTGACCACATCCCACGCTGAAGGGAGTACCACCCTGATACCAACGACTGTTTCGTCACCTCGTGCATTTGTTTCATTGCCTATTCCATCCAGTCCATTCATACCAGACATGGAGACAGACATGGTGTTTGAGAGAGGTCCTATGGGGAGGACAGGCAGGCACAGATTTTCCGCCTTGGAGGATTGGACACTAGGGGATCCAGGTCCTGCCCGTCTGTATCGATCAACAACCACTGGACATTTGTATTCTACAAGGGTGTCCGGAGCTAGTGCATCTGCCATACCAACGCCAAACGTGTCAAGTTTTCAGATCCCCATGTCCCGTACCTCAACACTGCACGAAGAAGCCGCTGAAGCCTCTAGGCAGGTTGTCCCATAACTTCATGGCTTTGAAGCCCCTAGGCAGTCTGCCTCGGCGGGATCCCAACCCGGCACTCAAGGAACGGGAGAGGACCCAAGCATGGGAACGCAGAGAAGGACATTTCAGAATATCCAAGGAGCAGCATCAGTCCCGGCACCAACCTCATCTAATCACCTCCTGGCTCAACTATTGGCATCCCTGCAGCCAGCACCACCACAGGTAATCCCCCAACAATCCGAAACAGATGTCCTCTTAACACAGTGGCGGATCGCCTGAGGCAGAACGCGCCGACACCGGCGCCACCTCAAAATCCCAATCAAGAGTTATTACGACTGTTGCAGCAACTAGCAGAAGGAGAAATTCCAAGAGAAGCTATTATGCATGTATCAATAGTAAGTTCGAAATTTTGTGACTGGGTGTCAAGATATCCGATGCCAGACAAGCAGAAGGTCCCCTCCATTGTAGGCACTTATGACGGCACAAGAGATCCAGACGACCATATGGCCTTGTTTGAGCAGGCCATCATGACAGAAAAATGGTAGACCCGGTAGCCTGTAAAATGTTTCAAGGAACATTGCAAGGGTTTGCAAGAGATTGGTTTGCTGGCCTTCCAGAAAGGAGCATTAGGGACTTTGCTGATATAAAGGCAAAGTTTGTGTATCAATTCTTTCAGCAAAATAAACAACGCATGACACATCTGGAGGCCCACCTAATCCGGCAGAAGGAAGGGGAAGCTTTGCGATACTTCATCCTGCGGTACACGCAGGAATGCCAAAAGATCCCAGGTTTGCCAGAAAGCCAACAAATTTCAGGTTTCACCTTTTCCCTCTTGCCTGGTCAGTTGCAGGAAAAACTTGCAAAAAGGACTCCCGCCACCTTCAAGGAAGCCACAGATAGAGCCTATGACTTCTTAAGATCAAGGGAAACTGTCTCTTTGGCAAGAGGAGTGGCTGGAAAGAAGGACAAGCTTTGGAACGGTGGGTCAGCGTCAGGTAGACAGGACCAACAGCGGGAAGATAGGCGAAATGACAGACGGGATGACAGAGGCAACCGAAGGTTTAGCCCTTATGACAAGACTGCATCCGAGCCATTTCTCAACAAGACCCCGAAAGAGATCCTGCAGACAGACTCTACTTTTAAACCTCCACCACAAATGGCATACAAGTCTGGTACGAAAAACATGAACAAGTACTGTGAATTTCACGAGGACCATGGACATGACACCAATTCCTGTCGGGAATTGAAAGGAGAGATAAGAAGGGCGCTGGACGAAGGGAAGTTAGAACACCTAGTGCCAGCTGCCAGACAACAAACCAACAGGACCCCAACCCAGAAAACGTATGCCTGGCAAAAGAGGGGGGAGAATACTGAACGACCGGGACCGCCAGAAGGTCACATCCTTATGATTGAAAATCAGACATACATAGACTAAACCTAGATCAAGGTCTGATAAATTTTTATTCTATGTTTTCCTGTTTTGTCAAAATTTAATCTTGTTTTCTGTCAAGGACATGGATACCATGCCTTATAATAAAACGTTTGGTCTGATATTATCCCAATTATGCACTGCATTATCTTTCTATTTTATGAACATTGTTCAACATCACAAGCATAAGGCCAAATAAGACACTCATGTCTAAGCCAAAACATGCGAACACGTCTTTTCATCTACTTGAGAAAAGATAAGCACTTCTCATAGGGAAGCGACATACCTCGCGAGTAATACAAACAAACGGTTAACCAAATAATGCATCACTGATGTAATATGCTTAAATAGCAAACAAATCATAAGATAAATATCCAACGGATAAACATTTATTATTAAAAAGAAACCACTCATAGAGCCAAGCAAAATATCCAAACCATAAAGCTTATAAAGCTGATATTCATAACAGAAAGGGAAAATGTTCAAACATATCAAAAAAAAAAAAAAAAAAACAGAGCAAAAACTACACTGGTGGCATGGACACTGGTGGTGTAACAATAGCAAGAAGATCATCAATAGAAATGTCCAAGTCTTGGACAATGCGCTCCAGGATAAGAAATTTTTTCTTTTCAAATAAAGCATTAGCAGCTCGCATCCGACTTTGCGCCAAAGGATCAAGAAAGGGTAGCACTACATCACCGGCAACGGATCGCAACTTGGTCCCTACAATGTGTTTACCAAATGCATGAGTAGCCCGATTACATCACATCAGGATGATCAAGTAATAGCTTGAAACAACTCAGGAAAAGCAGCAAGAAGGTCTTTTCTACCCTGAAAGGCAACATCAAGTTGCTGGCGCTGAGACTCAACTACCTGTCTCTCAACTTCTAAAGACTTGGTCACTGTCGCCAACTTCTTATCCTTTGCAGCCAGGATGTTTTCATACTCCTGCGCCCTCCCTACCAATCCATCCCTTTCTTCCTCTAAGTTGGAATCTTGGCAGAAAGTTCACTAATATCCTTGTCCCGGCCGGAAATAATCTCGCGTTCGGCCTCAAGATCTTTCCTAACCACAACCAAACTTTCCACCTCTTTCTTCAGATCTGAGTAATCAACTTTCAATTTTTCATGATCTTCACATGTACGCTGCCTAGCAAGTATATGTCCCATAAAGCCATGAAAAAGGCTCATATCAGCATCATCTAACAATTCAGAGGTTCCTTGCAACTTTGACTGCATAACAAGTTGAGGTGGGACAACATTGTCCATGAAATCCCTAACAGATCCAACAGTCTGACCATTGTCACCCACACAAAATGACCAGGCAGGCACAAAACGTTGACCAGATGGCGTGCCAACAAATGCAGAAGGTTGAGAAGTAATGCCACAAGCAGGAAGAGCAATGACAGGGCTTTGGTCGAAACTCTGAGGCGAAACCATACTAGTAGATCCATGGGGCGCCATCTGAAGGCCCCCATAACGCCTTACAAGAGTTGTTCCAAGAAGTGGAGAAGCAGGGAACAACACTTTTGAGATTTGGGTGTAGGAAGGTCATAATCCTCAACATCTATTGATGGCCTCTTTCCTAACACAGATGCACCATCAAAGCATGGCTCATGACCATCGTCAGATCCAATATCCTCCAACTCAACTGCATAAAAGAAAGACAAGTTAGTTACTACAAACAAAGAAAAATAATCATAAATCATAAGTACCTTGTCGCTGACGAGAAGAATCCTGCTCTTCAAGCATGTAACCATTTGGATTAAAATCATCACCTACATAAACGAAAAACATCAGTTATATATAGCTATTATTTAAATGAATAGATCAAAAGGTTTGAAATAATACCAGCAGGGGATCCTACGAGATCTTCATTCCATGGAAGCGGAAGCCTAACCTCCAGGCCTTGCCCCTCTCTTCCTGTAGGAGAACGACCAGGGAAATCAACACCAGCTGCTTTGTACATCTGGCAAGCTACGTCAGGCGGATGATCCTCTACTTCACATTCTTCATCTCCCACTAAGAAATCTAGCAACCCCATAACTGCAACAATGAAAAGATATAAATGACAATCAACTTCACGAAATAATAAAGTCAAAAAAGGATTTTAAAGAGACCCACGTTTCTTTGATGTCCTCGACCCAATGACGGGAACCGTCTCCTCTTCAACAACCTTAATAATTCCAGCCATCGCCAACACCCCTTCGGGGCATATCCTATACTTCACAGACATACGACGGAGGCGTGCATATGCCTCTGCCTTAGGAACGGAAAGCTCGGGGAGTTCATTTACTCCGTTGGGTATCTTAGATGGCCAGCTAAAATGGGCACTTGACCAAAGCTTAATAAACGATCTATCCACAAAAATAAAGTCAAACCGCCAGTTCTTAAGGCTATCAGAAGGATCCTCAACTAGCTTCCATTCTTTGCTTCTCTCTCTCTGTTCTAGGCTACACCAGTCTCTAGATTTACACAGTTTATAAAAATACCTAAACAAATCTACAAAACAAGCAATTTTCATCCCAACCAACAACATCTCAAACATTATAACCTTAGCAGCACCTACAGGATGCATTTGGGCAAATCCAATTTTATAATGAGTTAGCACTTTTATATAAAAGGAGCTACATGGAAGTCTAAGGTTTGAATGGGTAAGAAGGCTGGTGTATAAAGTAATTTTTCCCGAAGGAGGCTCAGTGGCACGTTGGTCTATGGTAGGTGCTACAGGATTGAAGGAACTAAGGCATGGAAACCTAGTTATTAAATCCGCTATCTTAACATCATTGATGCCACTACTGCATCTCCTAACCTCTTTCTCTAAAAGGGGTTTATCATTCTCTTTCTCTTTCCGGGAAACCATTTCAGCTTTTGAAACTATTATAACAAACTGCTACAATTCAAGAATACTGATAAGATAAATATAAGACTCAAGCTGCAAGGATGGAAAAAACAACAATAACTTACCCGCAAAAGACGACGCTTCTGATTGGAACGAGAAAACTCACCTGTTCCCAAAAACAAAAAGAAGAGAGGGCCTCCGTTACACATAAAAAAATTTCGCCGGCACAAAAGGCCGGCTGTATGCCGGCTGGGAAATCCAAGTCGCCGGCACAAAAGGACGGCTATATGCCGGCTAACGAAAAAAAAAAAAAAAAAAAAAAAAAAACTTACCGAAAAGCAGAAGAGTTAGGCTTCAAAACCTAATTTTTAAAACCTAACTAGGGGCATGATAGTGTTAGTAGGTGATGGCTTATATTTATAGCCTATCAAACCTAACATTTGGGTTCGGCCCACTGAGTCTCAATCTGACAAAAGGACCAGAACCCGGAACGTGAGCCCGACACCCAGAAGCCCCGCGACCAGGTAAAATGGCCCCGGCACCCCGCCCCGTGTTCGGGTAAAATGTCCCCGGCACCCGGCTCCGTGTCCGGGTAAAATGGCCCCGACACCAGGCCCCGTGTCCGGGCAAAATGGCCCCGTGTCCGGGAATCCGGCCCCGTGTCCGGGAATTTGGCCCCAGCACCCGAGACCAGGCCCCGTGTCCGGGCAAAATGGCCCCGTGTACGGGAATCCGGCCCCGTGTCCGGGAATTTGGCCCCGGCACCCGAGCCTTGGCCCCGTGTCCGGGAATTTGTCCCCGACACCCGAGCCTTGGCCCCGTGTCCGGGAATCCGACCCCGTGCCCGGGAATCCGGCCCCGTGTCCGGGAGTTTAGCCCCGGCACCCATGGCCCGGTGTCCGGCACTCGTATCCCGGCGTCCGGCACTCGTGGTCCGATGTCCGGCACTTGGTAGCACTTACGCCTAGGCTGTCACTCATGATTTTGGCCTGGCACTCCAAAGCCAATACTTATACCTTGTATCTAATAAGTACCGTATTCCTCCAAACCAACACTAATGCCTTGGGATTCATCTCATAGTATCATACTTCTAACATCCTACCAGTCAAACACTCAAGCCTAATCCTTGAGTGTAACCGTCAAAGCATTAACAAGGTTATATAATGATATTGACGTTATCTGTATCTTTAATACCCGTTGGAATCCTATTGGTGAGTCATAAAGGGTCATCATGGTCATATGTTGTTAATACCTGGTAGTGTTGGGTATAAATACTCCACACTTCAGGTTTTGGAGGCAAGCTTATCATCTTCCTCACATACTCACTGACCGGAATACTTAACCATATTCCGTCAAGCCTTTCCGATCAATCTCTTGTCCACCTTAGACTCGCCAAGAGTCTGTTAGGTTTGCATTGCTTGAGCAGGAGGTCAAGAGAGTGATCAATATAACCCAAGTTACTGAGCCTGTCAATCCTTGCTCTAACATGGCACATGTCACTACAAGAATGCTTCATCCACTTTTTACAAATATAAGACTTTTTTCAAGAACCCTCCCCTATATATATATATATATGGGCATAACTTAGCTACATTAGCATGTAGCTAACATAGCTACATTATCAATGTAATTTTGCATTATTTTTTTTGAAACAAAAGGAAAGTATTAATTAATTAAGTTTCGAAGCATTTAACATAGCTACATTATGATAGTAGCTAACATTTACCCATATATATATATATATATATATATATATATATATATATATATATATATATATATATATATATATATATATATATATATATATATATATATATATATATATATATGGAAAAGTGAATATGGGGTTGTTACACATGTAACCTTACATGCAAAATTCATCAAAAAATATGTCGTTTTGTTAAAAATTCTTCAAATCTATATAATTTTAATCATATTTATTAAACTAACTTTACAAATTTTTATCTATTCACATTTTTTTCTTCATTAATCGTGTCTTTCAAAAATATAAGTTTTTTTGTCGTCACTGGGCATCTATCGAAGTCACTTTTTATAACTTCTTCATAATAAACAATGACCCCCCTGCATTTTGGGGATCACCTCTCCCTTGATGATTATAGGAAAAATCAAGCGTTGAAAAGCATTTAAACCACAAAACAACATAGTTTTTAATGAGTTTCGCATGTAAGTTTACATGTGTAACAGCCCTATATATATATATATATATATATATATATATATATATATATATATATATATATATATATATATATATAATGAGTGAATATGAACAACTGAACGATCGAAGAAACTAGTGAACAGATTTCCAAACTCATATAACTCTACTTTGTGTTTCAGGTTGACAATGAAAGTGGCATTTATCACCGGTGGAGCTCAGGGGATTGGTGAGGCAACTGCAAGGCTATTCGTCAAACATGGAGCCAAAGTCGTAATTGTTGATATCCAAGATGACTTAGGTCAAGTTGTATGTAAAGATATCGGTCTTGAAAAGGCTTTATATATCCATTGCGACGTGAGTGTCGAATCTGATGCTGAAAATGCCATCAACATGACACTTGCTAAATTTGGCAAGTTGGACATAATGATCAACAATGCAGCCGTTGTAGATAATGGAAAGTCAAGTATTCTAGAAAATGATTTGTTTGATTTTGAACGAGTCATAAGTGTTAATGTAACTGGTGTGTTCCTTGGGACAAAGCACGCAGCTCGAGCCATGATCCCAGCTTGTAGTGGCAACATCATTATGATGGGGAGTGTGTCTGGGAGCGTTGGGGGGATAATTTCTCATGCTTATTCAAGTTCAAAAAATGCAATCGTAGGGCTCACTAAGAACACTGCGGCCGAGCTTGGCCAATATGGGATTCGTGTTAATTGTTTATCACCTTATTTTATCCCTTCACCATTGACCAGTAATCTTATAAACGATCATCCTGAGAAATACTCTAAAGTTTATTCAAGCCTCAAAGGGATTGCACTTTGCGAAAAGGATGTTGCAGAAGCTGCTATTTATCTAGCTAGCGACGAGGCCAAGTACATGAGCGGGCATAATCTGGTACTTGATGGAGGGTTTTCCGTTATAAATCCTGCTTTTGGTCTATTTGCACGAGCTTCACCTGTCGAATAGCTCTGATATTTTAGTTAAAAGTTCTCTCATGTTCTTAAGTTGCTTGTTAACTGTAATGTTTTTATTTTTTTGTCAAAGTGTCTAATAATTGTGACTCGTTTATCTTAATTAGTTAGATTATTTCTCTATTTATCTGAGTAAATAAATCCAACTTCTTATTACAATTCCAGTTAAACTTTTTGCTTGACAATATTCAACTAGATTCTTTTTTTGTATAAACGGTAGTTTGGTAACTTTATATCATTTCACTGATAGATAGCATCTAGTGGATCTCGAATTCGATAGAACTACGACCATCACTACACCAAATAAGGGCTTTTGGGACAAAAAAATTTCGGGACTAAAGAAATCCGTTCCATTAGGTCCACTAGACGACAAAAAATGAACTTTTTTCCCCCAAAGTTTGACCATAACCTACAGGGACAACACCATTATTTATCGAGACAACATGTAGTCCCGAAAACTTCACTACGTGACAAAACAAGAGTCTCTTATTTTGTTTGCGTTTTCTTACTATTTTTAGGGACAACCAGTAGTCCCTAAAACAACATGACGAAAATAAGTTGGAGGGAAAAATTGACGCTCAAACTTTACGGGACTACATCTTTGTCCCGATAAATGTGTTGGGTGAAAAAACTTCAGGGGAGTACTTGTTTGTCCCGAAAAATAAATTTTACGAGACAACCACTAATTCGACAAAACTTTAGGGACTACTATGGTTGTCCCGAAAACGTCACTACGTGACAAAACAAGAGTCTCATTTTTGTTTGCGTTTGACTACTATTTATCGAGACTACCTGTGGTCCCTAAAAACCATGACGAAAATAAATTGGAGGAAAAAATTGGCCCTCAAACCTTACGTGACTACATGTTTGTCCCGATAAATGTGTTTTTGGAAAACACTTCAGGGGACGACATGTTTGTCCCGATAAATAACTATTACGGGACAAACCCTAAACAATTGTAATTTGACAAATCTTTAGCGACTACCGCGTTTGTCCCTAAAAATGTCACCACAGTGAAGAAATGGAGGGAATTTTGCCACCTAAAATGGACTTTTTTGGGACTACGTGTGTAGTCGCGATAAGGCTTATGACAAAACATTAACATGTCTAAATACTTTAGGGGACAACATAGAGTCCCTAAAAATACTCAAATATAGTCCCTAGATGTTTACCGCCTAAAATTCCCGCTAAAAAGGGCTGAGAGCACATATCTTTACAAAATCTTTATATACATCACCACCACCACATCCAATTCTTATCCAAATGAAGTGTGGAGGTGGATATGTAGTGGTGAGACAATCACATGGACAAGGTAGCTTTGGTAGACTTTACTATGCGTGTCCCGATTCAAAGGTCAACAAACAACTTCTTTTTTTATATATGTCGTATATAAATAATTTATTTTTTAAAATGACATTGTTTATAATTTTTTTTACCGTTTTACAGCCTTTGGAAAAAGACAACGGGTGTGGATATTTTGCATGGAAGGATGAGGTCACTTTTGAAAACATAAGTTCTTTTCCGAGAAAGAAAACACTTTCAGATTCTTCTTCGTGTGCAAGTTCTTCTTCAGGATCCTCTAGAGCTACACTTACTTCGAAAAACACAAAGTGCTTAAACTGCAAGCTGTTAAAGTTGAAGATAAAGGAAATGGAGGCAAGACAAGCCATGGAGAAGAATCCCGATGACCACCCGTGTGAGTCTGCTGCAATACTTCATGAGCTTACAAATGAAATGGTCAATCTTCGTGTGTAGTAGTAGTTAGTTAGGTTGAATGTGCTAGAATAAAGGAGATTGAGGGGATGCCCAGGTTTCCATGTTTTAACCATTTTAGGATGTAATGGTTTATGTTTTTGTCCTTTATTTTAATAGAAGTTCATATGTTTATGGATATGTATGGCAATAAACACACCTTAAAAACGTAGGTAAACACACTACAACTTAAATCACATTAAATCAAATACATGAAGATACAATGCATAAACCATTTATAATAATGCATTTAGTACAAATGCCAATGGTGTAAACATAAACACAACTTAAAAAGGGAGATAAACACACATACA
This sequence comes from Senecio squalidus, assembly GCA_910822075.1. Taxonomy (NCBI): domain Eukaryota; kingdom Viridiplantae; phylum Streptophyta; class Magnoliopsida; order Asterales; family Asteraceae; genus Senecio; species Senecio squalidus. The sequence goes on along the minus strand of CAJVGC010000582.1, from coordinate 48,895,439 downwards.
CTTAATGTGTTGAGATACACATTTTTATTCGGGAACACATAACACACCTTAAAAACGTAGGTAAACACACTGCAAGACGAGGTCGTTAACAGGGCACATTCCCCTTCAACTTTTCAATGAAGAGTAGCTTGTCATCAGCACCCTCATCTACCTCCCTTTCAAGGTCCTGCAACCTTTGAAGCAATTCACCGTCTTTTTCTGTTAACTCTTTCAAATACTCAACTGACTTATCCTTATTGATAACCCAATCAGGAGAAGCTTGGAGTTCTTGAATAAATCCATTGTATTCGTCAATGGTGCTAGTTAACCTAGCACTCACCTTGCTAATCATGCGTGCAAGCCTGAGGTCAGCATCCTTTGCCCTGAAGAAATACAAACTCAGAATATCAGTCCAATTATGAGATTGGGCCGAATCTCTCAACTCAACGATCCTTCTCAAGTTCCACATCTGTTTGTTGTATTGTTGTTCTATGCATTTAAATACAACTCGCATGCCTTATATACACAAATATGGAGATATACCCTTTCAATGTAAGCCACACACCTATTCTGCACATAGTGTATACACAGTATGGAGATAAGACTCCATTATGAGCCACTATCAAGTATGGAGATATACCCTTCCAATGTAAGCCACACACCTATTCTGCACATACTGTATACACAGTATGTAGATAAGACTCCATTATGAGCCACTATCAAGTATGGAGATATACCCTTTCAATGTAAGCCACACCCCTATTCTACACATACTGTATACACAGTATGGAGATAATTTAATTATGAGCCACTATCAAGTATGGGGATATACCCAGTTTGTGCACATACTGTATACATAGTATGAAGATATCTATTTCACGAGCCACTATCTATTTCACTATCAATTATGATCCACTATCAATTATGAGCCACTATCAATTACGAGCCACTATCTATTTCACAAAAAATCAAAAGGATATGCTTTAGGGACTGAATGTTGTCCCTACAGGTCAAGTAGTAGTCCCTATAACATCTATTATAAAATTTTCACCAAAAATCAAAGCCATATGTTTTAGAGACTTTATATTGTCCCTACAGGTCAAGTTGTAGTCCCTATAACTTTCGTTTTAAAATTTTCACTAAAATTAATTAAGACCCGCAATACTTTTCACCAACAATCAAACACCTACCACCAAAACAGTCAAACACCCAAAATTGTCACCGAAACACTAACACTCAGACACTCAAAAATTTCACCAAAATTAATCAATCAATCCGTTTCAGCTGAACCTCGATTTGGAAAACGATTTGGAGAACGACCAGGGTCTATCGATTTGGAGAACAACCACTCAATTATTGTAATTTGGGTTTTGTTCTATGTCTAATTAGTAACTTAATAAACATATAATTTGGTTTATCTGTTCAAATCTGCTACTGTAATTATTTTCAGATTTTCGAACACTTGAAATAATAATTTTCTGTTTATCTGTAATTGTTTGGTTTATCTTTAATTGTTCGATGATTAAAAATATATTCAGATTTTTGAACACTCAAAAAGTAATTATTTTCGGATTTTTGAACACTTAAAATAATTATTTTCGGTTTATCTGTAATTATTAAGTGTAGTGTTAAATGTTTCCTGAATTTGTTTGTAAAAACTGATAAAACGTTGGTTAACTTGTATGCTGATAATTAGTAAAAACTGATGGTTAATTTTTATGGTAGTAAAGTGTTAAATGTTGCCTGAATTTTTTTGTGGTCAAATTATAGAATAAACGTTGGTTAATTTGTATGCTGATAATTAGCTTATAAAGAGTATATATTAATATTAACTATCACGTTTCTAATTATTGTCGGGACTACAATCACTAGCGCGTATTTTTCTTCCTTAATAATCGCACGTTTAATAATCTCACTTTTTTTTGCTTTGATTGTACTGGCACACCCCTACAAACCCCCCCCCCCCCCCCCCCCCCCCCTACAATCAGTAGCACACCCCCACCCAATAAATTATGTTGATTGATAAGGATTGGACTAGACCTGGTTTAGACCGCAATTCAAATGAGTTTAAACGTGGTCTTAAAGATTTCTACGAGAGGTGTAAAGCACACATAAACGACAAAGGGTTATGTTGTTCCCCATGTCGGCTGTGTGGGAACAGGGAAAAGCTTACACCTCTTACTATCAAGCATCACATACATAATAACGGGTTTAGCAGGGGTTATCCTACTTGGGTACATCACGGTGAACCGGTTATTATTCCTCCGCCAATAGTAGATGACACAAATGACATGATCAATGTCCTCAACGATGTTCTTAGGCAGAACAATTACATACTAACAGAACCCGACACAAACACACACACTGAAAATGACACTGAACAGAACACAGATACTCCTTCGACAAGAAATGCGCCAACATAAGCTGCGGGACCAACAAAAGACGACATTGAAGGGCTGTTTGAAATGGTGAATGAAGAGTTGTTCCCAGGTTTTACTTGGATGTCTTTACTGGACTTTTTGGAAAAGTTTTCGCATCTTAAGGCCTTGCATAAATGGATTGATAGTTCATTCAACGACACAATGGAGTATCTCCTACATTGTTTCCCGGCAGGAGCCAAAATCCCCAAGACATACTATGAAGCTAAGAAGTCAATGAAGAAAGTTGGGTTGGGATATGAATCGATCGATGCTTGTATTAACGATTGTTGTTTGTATTGGGAGGGGAAAAAAAGGTGAGGAAGTTTGTACAACTTGCAAAGCGAGTAGATGGAAAAACCCAGACACCACGTGAAAGAAAGTTCCTAAGAAGGTGTTACGTGACTTCCCTTTGACTCCTAGACTAAAGCGTTTGTATGGATCCATACACACTGCAAAGCATATGACATGGCATTCTATTGGAAAATGTACCGAAGATGGTAACATGGGTCACCCATTTGATGGTAAGGCATGGAAAGAGTTTGATAAGAACAATGCAGATTTTGATAAAGAACATAGAAACGTGCGACTAGGTTTGGCTGCTGACGATTTCAATCCGTTTGGAAACTTGAGTAAGTCTTACAGTATGTGGCCAGTAATCTTGACAACATACAATAATCCTCCATGGATATGTATGAAAGAGTCTTCATTCATGTTGACATGTTTAATTCCTGGCCCTAAATCTCCCGGTAAGGACATGGATGTTTACTTGCAGTCTCTAATTAAAGAGTTGCAAGATTTATGGAAGAAGCCAGGAGTCAAGACGTTAGACGTTTCTACAAACACTGAGTTCTCAATGAGAGCAATGCTCTTATGGACTATTAGTGATTTTCCCTCCCGTAGCAGTTTATCTGGCTGGAGTGGTCAAGGCTACTTAGCCTGCCCTACATGTAATGATGAGACTCCATCTACTCGTGTGAATGGGAAAACCGTGTATGTTGGTCATAGAAGATTCCTACCCATAAAACATCTATGGAGGAATGATAAGACCTTCAATGGCAGGATCGAAAAAAACATAAAAACCTAAAAACCTCACTGAGGCTAGAATAATGGAAGATTCCGTATGTTGGTCAAGTCTTCCTCTAAAACACAACTTGGATGTCATGCATATAGAAAAAAATGTACTCGAGAGTGAGTTGGGTACATTGTTAATAAATGACAAGTCCAAAGACACGAACAAGGAAAGGCTAGACTTACAACAGTTGAATATCCGAGAGGAGTTGTGGCTCACGAAGAACAACAACGGGAAATTAGTAAAGCCTCCTACGGCGTACTCTCTTACCCCTGCAAAGAGGCAAAAGTTTTGTGAATTCATAAAAGGTGTTAAATTACCTGATGGATTTGGATCAAACTTTAAGCCAAAAGTAACCGATAAGTTGGACAATATAATAAGCATGAAGTCTCATGACTGCCATATCATGATGCAACGCTTGCTTCATGCTTGAGCTCAAGCTTTCTTGGACACGAGTATTGAAACACCAATAATTGAGCTCAGTTCGTTCTTTAAGAAGATTTGTGCTCGAAGTATAAAGGAGTCGGATATGTTGATAGCCGAAGAGCAATTGATCAAGATATTGTGCAATTTCGAGAGAATATATCCTTCAGCTTTTTTTGACATACTGATTCATTTGGTCATACATTTACCCATAGAGGATATTCTAGGTGGTCTTGTGTACATGAGGTGGATGTATCCATTTGAATGATATATGAAAAAGTTAAAAGGTTATGTTCGAAATAAAGCTAGGCCCGAAGGTTGTATAGCAGAGGCTTATATTGTGGAAGAGGCGTTAACATTCTGTTCACATTATCTTCGAAATATTCCAACAAAATTTAATCGTCCAGACAGAAATGATGAGGGTCCACCTCCAACATCCGAGTTGGAAGTTTTCCGAGCAGCTTGTACTCCAAAAAGTGCCGGTGTAGGAAAAAAGTTGGATCCAGAATTAAAACAGAAGCTTGTATGGTATATTCTCGAGAACGGTCCTGAAGTCAACCAATACAGGAGGTACGCTCTTTACATTTGAACACTCTTTTATGTAAATTACATATTTCTGATTATACTAATATCATGGATATGAACATGTAAAGAGAATGTTGTCTTTCCATGCTCGAGAAAGATGTACCAACAAAATTTTCTCCATGGTTTCACGACAAGGTAAACTGTATATGTAGTGTACAAAAACAGTTTTCTCGTTTGTGTTACCTTTTTTATAATAAAGAATTTAATTTTGTCTTTCATAGATCTCTTCTCTATATACCAAGAATCCACCTAAGTGTAGTCTTGAAGTATTCGCTTTGGCAAGTGAACCGAAAGATCATGCAACTTATTACACCTCTTGTAGCGTTAACGGTGTGAAGTTCATGGTTCACAGCTGCGATGAACGCCTATTAACTCAAAACAGTGGAGTTTCAACACCAGGGGAGAATGGAACTATGGATTATGGTATCTTAGAAGAAATTGTGGAACTTAATTATTTGACTCATCAAAAAGTTGTCTTATTCAGATGTAAATGGTTTAAAACCAATAACACTCGCAGCACCTCACTTTGTGTTATTACAAATAACATAACTAGTATATGTACGCGAGATGATTGGTGGAAGGATAACCAGTACATTCTTGCTACACAAGCAAGACAAGTCTTTTACATTGAATACCCTTCTAGATCACATCATTGGAAGGTTGTCCAAGATGTCAATCATCGAAAGATTTGGGATAAGGACGTGATTGTAGATACATATGTTGTTCATGACAACTACTCATCTAATGTTGAATTGACAGCTAATCTAGAAGATTTGGAATATACTCGGTTGACCGGAGCCGGTCCATCAACTGAAGTTTCTTTTATTCCTCCTTTTCACCTCAATGATGAAGACTTTATTGATGATGATGTTGAATATGGTGTTGTTCATCTTATTAGTAGTGATGAAGAGGATGGGGATTCAGATTAATATGAAATTTTACTTGTTTTTACCATTATGATTAGTTGTTGTTTAATATGTTTGGGTACTTGTATTTTGTATTTTTGAACATTAATTTGTAGGTACTTGTCTTTTCTATTTGTGAACCTTAATTGTTATCAACTTGTTACAATTATGTCCCGATTGTGAACTTTAAGAGTCTGTTTGTAATTTCCTAGATTAAGAGTCTGCAAGTCTGAATCGCGTTGTATTTAGCTTAGCACGTGTCGTGTAGTATGGATGTATTTAGATCGAGTTGTAAAGTCCCGCTGCAGTTTTATATCAGTTACACTACGTAACAACAGTTACGGCTGGCGTAACTATTGCTAAATAGTTTCGTTAACGTAACTATTGTTACGTAGCGTAACTGTTGTTAAGTAGTGTAACTGATACAAAAACGCGCCGTGACTTTACAAATCGATCTAAATACATCCATACTACACGACACGTTCTAAGCTAAATACTAACTACAAAAATAAGCGTTTATGCTCCAACATTCTGTATGTGTTTCAATCCAGAGGATGGCAATGGTTGTTAGAGAGGATGCAATGGTTGTTAGAGAGGATCCCCCAGCCGATGACACATGGCAGCCTAACCCCATAGAAAAGAGTAAGAAATTTCACTTGAATAGCTTGTGTGTGTTATATTTTACTTTAGCTTTTATTCGATTGAATAGCTGTATTGTTAATATTTGCATTTGAATTTTCATTTCTAGATTCTAAGGGAATAAAGAAAGGCTCTGACGCTGCACTCCATAAAACATTTGAGGGTGGAAAGAAAAAGCTATCCATCAACTTTGACCTTAATGATCAAAGGACTGCTAAACCAACAGGTCCAAATCGTCGACATTTCACGGGCTTGATTGGGAACGAGATTGAAAAATCAGTTCCATTCTGCTACGACTCGTGGGATTTAGTACCTGATAACGACAAGGGAACTATATGGTCTCAAATCAATGAAGTGTTTTATTCTTAATTCTACTCGATCTGGTAAAATTATAAGCATTAGTCATTCATGACTTAATTTTTTGAATTGTAGACGCACTTTGATATGATGGAACATTTTTCGGGGCCAAATGCTAAACAAATTATGGCAGGCATGGAACTTCAGTTGAAAGGCCAATACAGAAACATAAAAAACAAGTTTAAGGATGAAATGTTTGTGAGCCGTGGTGGGTATGAGCAACCAGAGAAGATACGGAACTTTCCTCCGCCGAGCAAGTCATTGACCGAATGGCACGAGTTATGTGATCTTCACAAAAGCATGTGGCCAGTTCTGAAAAAAACAAGGCTAACAGGGCGAAGCTGCAAGAGTGTTCAACTCAAGGGAGTAAATCATAAGCCGCTAGCAGACACGAGGAGGTAAGTTGTGACTGGTTTATTTCCTCACCTTGTTGTTTAATATATATCAATATTATTATAACTTGTTTAACTTGTTTTCACTGGGAGACCACTGGTTTATTTCCTGACCTTATCGAGCACTACAAGAAAATTCATCAAAAGAAGGGAAACTGGGTCAAGCCTTGTTTTGAAACCAAATACGTAAGTAAATCATTCTTACTTTTAGCCGAAAATATGCTAGTATAGTCAGCAACCACCCCTTATCTATAAAATACGCATAGGACATTTCAATTGTAAAAATCCTATCTTACATGTCAATTGCCTATCTTATCTTATCTACATTTACACATTTTAATGTCCTATCTTATCTTATCTACATTTACACATTTCAATGTCCTATTTTGTATATAAAAACATGCTTCTATCTTAAATTTTCAATCACAACTTTTTGATGTTTATAGACTGAAAACTTTCCTCAGGAATGGGTGGTCGTGATTTTGAATAATTTTTGAATCTGATGAACAAGTCAGACACACAAACCTCCCCGAAACAAATTGTTCTCGGTGATGTATGTGTTTTTAAAAATTGTTTATTTAGATTCAAAATTTATTCAAAAACACCACCTTCCATTCCTTGGGAAAGATTTCATTCTATAAACATCGACATGTTAGCGTCTACAACTGGATCGAGTTATGCTGAAATGAAAATTATGCTCAAATTAGCAGGGATTAAATGGTTAGCTTTATTTACAGGTTCAATGATAACTGTTTGATGTTTATATATTGTTCTATGTTATTATGCCATGTTTTTAAATGAAAATGTTGCCGTATTGTGACTTTAATTCCTTATCTCGTGACTATAGATGAAGATGGTAAAGCTGAAGGCGAGTCAAGAGGGTTTAGAGGAGAAGTTGACCGATGATGAGATTATGGACAAAGTCTTGGGATCAAGCCGAGGTTTTAAACACGGACGAGGTAGGAAACTGCCGAAGACTAGTTCTTCTTCTTTTGTATGCAACTACTCACCCTCTCCCGAACCATTGTTATCCAAATCTACATTAAGGAAGTTTGTGGAGGCGCATAACCAGCAAATGAAAGATTTGCATGAACAATTGGCCGATAAAAAAATTGACCTCACATTGCCTGCTCCTATCGACCCCAATGCCCTTTTGGAAGATGCTGGAGTGGATGAAGCTGTCGACCACAATGCTGAAGTGGATGAAGATGCTGCCGAAGGAGAAGAGTAGGTGTCCGGTTAGGTTTTTCGGAACTTTCTCTTGAACATTGTTTTACTTAATAGTTTTTCTCGTTTGTGGACAAATTTTTCGGGTTAGGTTTTATGGTCGTTTATGTACGGATTGATGCTTGTACTTTATATATGGGTATTTGTAGTACATTTGACTGTTTTGTTTGCAAAATTACGGAATAATGGGTAATTATATACCTGGGAAAATGCCGTAAAACATGCCGATAAGTTTTAGCTCACTACTACTTTTAGGGACTAGATGTTGTTCCGAAAAAATGCTAAAGAAATATATTGCCAGGACTACTAGGGACTATGTATAGTCCCTAAAAGAAAATACATAGCGGGACAACATGATGTCCCTAAAACCTAATTTTTAAAAAAGTTTGACAAGACCTATTGGGACTACATATTGTCCCTAAAAGTGCGTCCCAATAGAGTTTTGAGAAAACTTGTTGGGACAGAATGTACTCCCGAAAAATATATCTCCAAAGGTTTAGTCCAAATGTTTTGCGACAGTATGTAATCCCAAAAACATTGTCCCTATACCTTTGGGCAAATATTGTTGGGACAAAGTGTAGTCCCGAAAATCCTGTCCTTAGAGGTTTGGAAAAACACTGTTGAGACAGATTGTAGTCCCGAAAGGCATGTCACTCGACGTTTTTGAACACTTTCAAGGGACATAACGTAGTCCCGAAAGATCCGTACCAACAAAAACCGTCAACGTGGTCGGTCAACGCGTCGTCCCGATAATTCAAAATTGTTGTCCCGCTAACGTAATGGGACGGAGCAGTGGGGATAACGCTTCTCGGGACAACATGTCGTCCCGATAGGTTTTTCGGGACTACAAATAGGGTTTTTCGGGACAACATCCGTAGTGCCAAAATCCAGTTTTTGGTGTAGTGCATGACACAAGACGCTATATGAAACGAAACATATATAGGAACAGTACTAAGAAATAGTTGTTGATCTCTTAGTTAAACTATCCGATAAGACACTATAACTAAAATGAATGGGTAAAACTTTTTTTTTTAGGTAATAGCTAATAGCTACGAATACTGACAATTTTTAAGTAAGAAAAAAAGTAAACTAAAGTTTTTGTTTTTAAAGACTTTTCAATTCGTCGATTCGTCTTTACATTTATTTTTTTTAGCAGTATTTGTCCATAACTTGTTATTTTCTGTTATTTCGTCTCTCCGTCAAGTTACAGTTAGTTTTTACCGTTAAATTTTAATTGAACTCACTGCAAGGACCAAAAATGTACATTAATTTTCATTTATTATTTTTATTAATTAATTAATTTTTTTTTTTATTTTTTATTTTTGTAAAAATAATATGTGCTTTTTCGCATACAAAAATTATATTTAAAATCACTTTTAATTTTTCACTTATGTTTTTCGATGACCATCCATCACCGTCGATAATCGTCACCGCCACCACCACCTCTGTTGAAAATCATATGTGATTTAAAAACATAAATCTTGAAGGTTTTTCAACCTACAAAACTTACGTTTTAAAAAAATATTAAATGATTTCCATGGAGGAGGTACAAAATCTAAGTTTTTTAAATCACATATGATTTTCAACTGAGGAGGCGGTGGTGGCGGCGACGATGAACGACGGATGTCACACCCCGTCATTGTCGGAAACGCAGGGTGCAACCCGATTGGCGATCGTCATAACACAACAGTAATATAAATAATATCATCTATATGAATAAATAAATAATGTATTGTTATGACGTCGTCATACGCAAGGTATAAACCTTAGTACACGAAAATCGTCACACACTACAAGAAGAATAATCAAATGTAAATAATCGACGAAAGAAATAATACTTGGGCGTGCAAGTCCGAAATGAAAACCAAAAGTATAAGTATTAAATGTACACAATGAAAAGATATCGTGAGGTCAACTAAAGCCCTACTCCTAAGTCCAAGTCCTATTCCCGTTCGTTACCTGAAAGTAAAGCTTAAAACGTCAACATAAAGTTGAGCGAGTAAATCGAGTAAGTAGTAAAATGTAAGGTAGAAAACATATCTCGAAATCAGTGGTAAAGTAATGTGTAACTAATGCATGTAAGTAGTAATAAAACATTATCCACAATCATACAACGTAAGCATGTACGACAAGTAAGCATAGTAAGTACACCTCATTAGTAGGAAAGGTATACTAATGAGCGTGCATGTATCACAAGTAAGCATAGTAAGTACATCTCATTAGTAGGAAATGTATACTAATGAGCATGTAGGTATCAGTAGGAAAAGTATACTGATAAATATCATCCGCAGTAGCCACGCTAACGTAAGTACACCTCATTAGTAGGAAATGTATACTAATGAGTGTGCATGCATCAGTAGGAAAGGTATACTGATGTGTATCAACCAATTGTCTCGTAAAGTTTTAGAAAAATTGCATTAGTTATGTTACACATTTAATGGTTTCTAAAAATAGCAAGTTTCCATAAATAGAAGTATCTATTTATGGCAAGTTCCCATAAATAGAAGTATCTATTTATGACAAGTTTCCGAAAATAGTAATGTTTTCATATATAGTAAGTATGGAAGTAAAATCTGTTTATCGTAAATCATTTTTCTCAAAATAGTTTGGTTGAGCTTTACTTTCCCCCAATTTAAATCATAGAAAATAGTAATAAGTAAAAGGGGCGATGACTCACCTTATCGAGTGAGCGTATGTAAGCGGTACTGTGTGTATATGGTGTAGTAAGTTGGTCACAACTAGAGTACTCATTAGTCCTAGAGCTCCACTAGATAAAAGTATAAACGTATAAGAATATAATTTGACAGTTAACGACTTTGAATCAAACGATAAATTTTTCAGCGAACACATAGGTTCACTCAAACTAAGATATCTATGGTTCTAGAAGGAATTAGACGTTGAAGGAAACATATTTTAAAACTAGACACTGAGAGCTACGTTTTAGACTAAGACATCGTTTTAAAAGAGTTTGATACGAATACGATATGACTAAAACAAAACCGAGTACCTAAGCTGTGCAAAACGTTATACTTATGTATGTTGTGTTTACTATATTAAAGTGTCGTATGATTTAGGTGTAGACCAGACAAACTTTTTAGTAACTTTTAGAATTGTTATTAACTTAGTATAAATCCAATTAATCATTATTATAGTTGTCTAAGTGGTTACACGAAATAGATTAATGAACCTAGATATTTTACTCAAATAATCAGTTTAAACTCCTTGCTGGTATTTTCAGTTTTTAGGAAACTCTATAAAGAGTTAGGAAACAAATCTTACGTTTTTGAAAACTAGACTCCGAGACCTACAACTTATATTCAGGTCACAGATCCGAATTCTAAGTTCAAAATAGAGAAAAACATACATGGATACAGATACAAAATGGACCCAAAAATGTCCAAATACAAGTTTGTCCCGGAATTAACGAATTGCAATCATCAACGATAAACCAAAAGGCATGAATAATAAAATCAACCACGCAGTTAAATAAGAGAAATGTAATCAACAACTCAATTTAGAATTTCCAAAATAAGGATAAAATACCAAAACTTCACCACAAGAATAAACACGCATAGAAAAGTAAAGGGTGATTACCGTTGGTCGTAACAGTTTGGTTATCGAAATTCGATTACCGTTACAACCTGAAAACCCGATCGATAAAGACTCGAGAGCTGTTCCTAGGTCATATATAAACAAACCACCAATAAGTTTATGACCAAGGCAAGATTAATAACGAATATAAGTAAAGAAATGGATTTTAGTTCGGTTAGAGCGTTTACTTACGTATAACGATTCTTGTGCCTAACCCAAACCAAACACCAACTCGAGAAGGAAGAAACGGACTGTAATAACACAAAAGATAATCACAATTAGAATCGTCATACAACTTATGTGTTAATACGATTTGACAAATTGATAAAGCATAGTTAACGACAAGATAACTCGAATTTGCAATCAATTTAGAAAGGGAAATTATGAACGATTTTGGACACGAATACAAACCTTTTAAAGACGATCTCGAGGACTCTAAACTGCTGCCCAAATTCAGATTCTCGGGACTTAGTTCACTTGCAAAAACAGTCCGCAATTCCTCAAATATAAACAACGACAATTAGATATTTTCGACAAGATTTTCGATACACAACTTATGTAAGTAAACGACTTTGACTATGAAGAATATATTAACGTAAAAAGGAACATCGGACCTGGATAAGATGAGGGTCTATTAAGGTTGCTAACGTGAAGAAAAATCATTTCTTGATGCTTGAAACACCGGCTGCAGTAACAACAATGTTAACACACAACAAAACATTTCCAACAATTCAGATTCGACTCACGTTCACCATTTTACATATTTTGAGAGTTTGAAAAATAATTAGACGACATATCTTATATTTATGAAACTAGAAGTCGAGAGGTACGATTTACGTTTAGACCACAAACTCTAATTCGATACGACCACAGAGATATTAATCAAACAAAACAGATCATCATACCAGAATTAAATCATTTGAATTAGGGTTTCGGATTTTATGAAAATAAACGAATACAAAATGATAGAATCCGATTACCTTTGTTAACACATATGATTTTTACAAAAAGAAAAAAAAAAGTTAAAAGTTAATCAATTAAAATAAATAAAAGAAAATTAAAATTAAATTTTTGGTCCTTTCAGTTAGTTCAGTTAACAATTAACGGTAAAACTATCTGTAACTTCACGTACGGACAAAAAACAGAAAAATAATAAGTTATGGGCAAAAATTGAGGAAAAAAAAGTTTATGGACGAAATCGGCGAATTTATAATGATTTAACAAAACAAACATTCGTAATATGTTACAAAATCGCACCACCGAATCCTTCCACGAATAAACAGACAATCAACACATCTAATAATCAAATGAACATAAAATGAGTTTAACGACTCAAGAAATCAGAAATGAAAACGTGAATTATACCTTCCACGAATCATCAACGAAATCGGGAAATAGGATAATCGAATAACGAAATGGATACACGTGATTGGATAGCCTTCTAATCATCAATAAACACCTACGATCTTCCTTTATAGCCTCGTGGTCATTCCTCACTCGAAAATAGCAGCTATGGGGGCTAGGTTATGAAATGAAATGACAAACCCCTAAAAAAAAGAATTTATATCGCTAGGCCTTCGTTACACCGTAAAGGTTTACACCTTAACGCCGTAAAGGTTCTACCTTGACGCCGTAAACACTAAATCCAGATAAACTCCAAAAATGAAAGTTGTAGCTATCGCCTTCACGATTCTTCTCCAATTTGAATCACCTCGAACGGAGTTTGTATGAAGAAGTTATAGCCAAAACGGAGAAGGTGTGTCAAAATCATTTTCACGAATAATTCTCACTATCACTTTCGTAAATAACGAATGGACACCTTCAAGACTATCTCTTACTCACATACATCCGATCCTTCTCCATCTAGCTTTAAAATGTTGACTTTCGTTGACCAATATCAATATCTTACGCCGTATTATCATTCATTCTATACGTCGTATAGAAATGAAGTTTCGGGTCGTTACAATTTGCTTCCACATGAATTTGAGTTCAGAGTCCCCGTAGACTTTGAAGAAGAAGTTGTCGAGTAATTTCCATGAGAGCCCATGGCTTTGATATCAATTGATGGGAGAAAATACAGGTTGGGATCTTTATTCAAACAAAGTTTCGATATATAATATGAGAAATTACACGATTTATTCTTTACATTCATTTCCTATTTATACTAAACGAAACAGTGCCTTCGAACCATTGCAATGGTTCGGTGTTGGCTGGCGGTTACTACAATGGCAATTGGTGGTGTTTGAAACAACACATCTTTTTACTCTTTCCTAATTACACTTTTGGAACATAAACTATTCTAAATTTCAATAAATACTTGTTTCTTTGTCATTAATTTCCAACATTCCCCCCTATTGACAAAAAACAGTAATTCCTTGTTCTTCAATCTTCAACTTCAGTCATTGATGACATATTCTCTTGAATCTTCAATGGTAAAATCCATTTTTGTTTGTCCTTTTGCTTGTACTTTGCATACACCTTGTTTGATTTAGTCTTCATCTTTCTCGTATAAATGGTATCGTCTTTGTTTACTATATCATTGAGTTGATGGTCTCACAACTTTATTTGATATTAGATTTTATAGTCTTCTTTGCTTCTTGTGCAGTAGTCTCACACAAATCCACTTGGTCTTTGATTGATTCACACAATCAATTTATTGTTTTGTCACATCACATGACTTAAATCTTCACACAAATTTATGGTTAATTTGAATCACTTAGATTTTCCTTTATATTTTTGTTGTAGTTACATCACACATCCATTCTTTGTGTATAACCGAGTCACAAGATTATACATAATTGTCACAAGTTGTTACCCCATCACACATGTTTTTTGTACCCTTCACATGTTGTTACCCGCATCACACAGGGTTTTGTACTTTGGTCGTATCACACGATCAAAGGTCTATCTTGTCCTTATTCGATATCGTCATTATCCGTCATGCTTAAATTTTCTTATTAGCTTTTTTTAAAAGACTTCTCATTTTTTTTAAAATATAGACTCTTGTTGCAAAGATTTTATATCTTTAAGAAATTATATGTGTCTATAAAAGGTTTTGAAGAAAATCTGTAAACTTTTATTTGTTTTCTATGTTTTTTCAAGAAATATATATTTGTCTATAAAAGGTTTTGAAGAAAATATTAAATTTTGTTATTTATTTCTCTTAGATAAACAAATATGAAAATATTATAATTAAAAACAAATATGATAAGATTTGTTTATATTATTATTTAAGGCTTAAATAAAATTAAATAATATGTAGGAAAAAGACGTATTCCTCTGCGACTCTTCAAACCGTTTTCTTTTCAATCAACAGTTTCTTCTAATCCGATTGTCTTTTTCGATTGAAAGCCGATTGTTCTTCAGGTGTCAATTTCTCTTTCGCGAAACTCGTAAAAGAAACTTTGGTTTTATTTAACCAAAGCTCTGATACCATTGTTAAAAAAATCTGACTCGGTCTTGGATCGAATGCCTCCTAGAAGTTCTTATAGGAATTAGGAATCAAATAATATATAACAATATGTATGCAATACTAATCGAGAACAACAAGTAGAACAAATAATATATAAAAGTATGTTTCTAACCGTTGCAACTATAGAAACGATATAATGTTTCTAACAGTAACTGACACAAACGGATGAGTCTTAGAGGATACCCTGATCCATCCATAATATATACTAAAAGAGATACATTAAAAGTCATATGACAAAATATGAACCAATAGAGGGGTTCGAAGATTTTTTTATACCTTTAGATCAAAATGATGATTTCATATGATATCATCATTAACTATTTTCGCTTCCTTCCATTAAAAATTCAATTTTAACCCTTTAACGTTAGCACATATTTAAAAAAACATAGGTTGATACCATTACTTAAAATCTTAAATACTTTTATATATTAACTTTTTTTATAGAAAGAAAAACGATTTTTTTTTAATTTTTTAATGTTTTTGGTTTTTCTTTTTAAGATAATAAAAATATATAACCGTAAGAAAAAAAAAGTTAATATTCACATACAAAAAAAAAAAGCCTTCGCCATTTTTATTTTTGTTTACTAATAAACAAACACAAGATTTGAAAAGACTTTAATTTGACCTCTAAGATTAACTTATATTGTTATATAATGTTAATAGTACACGATGTTCACTCTGTTTCTACATATTACACTTATATTTTTTTTAATAAAAATAAACTAGTTTAATTTAGAAACTAATATTTACAAATACATAAGCCCATAATAAATAGGGGATTTCTATCTTGTGCCCCAAAGGCATAGGTTAACATGCATTAATTAGTATAAGAATCCTCTTGAAAATGATAAATAGTTATTGTTTACTTTTACTTTTTGTATCATACCTAATTTACCCTTTGTCTTGCATTTAATTAATCCAACAAAAATATTAGTACTAATAATCTTCAAAAACACAAAAATTAAACATATATTTTCGTCAATTTTTTTTCCCTCCAAATAACATTTTCTCACTTCCCTCCAATTTTTAACTTTGTCACTCCCCTCCAAATTTTAACTTTTCAACTTCTTTTGCATTTATATATTGATTTATTTCTTTTCTGTTGGCTAACAGCTTAAGAGTAAAAAGGTATAATGCTTTTCATTTCTTTATTTTTGTTCTCTTTGTTGAATGAAATACTAATTGTAAGTTGATCATTTAAACTTTTTTCGCAGATGAGGGAAGAACTAGCTTTTGATTTGAACGAAATACCAATTGAGGAAGATGTTGAAAGCGATAAAGAAATCTTTGACACTCCATTTATTGGTCAATGCTTTCTTAGTGAAGAAGAAGCTTTTCTTTTCTACCAAAAGTATGCAAAGATGAATGGATTTTCAGTTCGACATGGAAGGTTCGAGAACAAAAAGAAAACCGGAGAAAAGAAAAGGCGTGATTTTTTGACAAGTAAATACTAATATATATGTGTCATACTGTATATAAATCACATATGTTATTAACTATGTAGCTCCTCAGTTTACTATTTTTTGATGTGTAATTTGCAGGTCGATCTTGCAATTGAAGATGTTGAGCAAAAACAATTGCATGACACTATGTTGGAGAAATATAGAGGGTCGTGTTTGAGGTCACGCTCACCGTTGGAGGAACAAGGTCATGACTATTTGACTCCGTATGCATTCAAAAAGTTTCAAGACGAGTTTGGTAGATCATTTCAGTATTCAATCCGTGAAGAAAGTTGCATCACTTTTATCGTCAAGCATCATAAAGCGACTCGTGATCATACGGTATTATGGGACGGTAGTATTGCTAGTTGTAGCTGCAAATATTTTGAGTTTATGGGAATACTTTGTCGTCATATTTTGAGCGTTTTTGTACACAAAGATTGCTTTGAAATTCCTTCTACGTGTTGGCTATCACGTTGGAGACGACAAGATATTCAACTTCAAGACACTTCGTCATACCAAGAAGCAACTTTGATTGATTCATCATCATCAAACAACTCTGTACTCGGTCCTCTCTCGATTGAATTAGTTCAACGTCCTCCTAGATCCATAGTCAAAGGACGACCAAAAAAGACACGTATGAAAGGTGGAAATGAATATACAAAACAAGTGAAACGTTCTAGCTTGTGCAAGAAAAGTGGTCATTATATTACTAGTTGTCCGGAGAGGAAAAATATTACTGATCGTGGTATTGCTCAAAGTCGTACTAGGAAGAGAAAGAAGACCACTTCAGAAAATGAGAACTTAAATCCAGTTTTTTGTATTACATATTGAAATCCATCAATATTTCAGTTAACTAATTTTGATTTCTTTAAGCCACTGTTCGAATATTATGCCTACTTTTGATTTCTTGTAAAAAAACAAGTTAAAACTATGTTGTTTGGGCCTTAACGGGGTTGTTTTGGTCATATCAACTTTTGTTTTTCTAGTGATGTGCTTTGTTTCATACAGTATCATATGAGGAAATGGAATATGGTTGGATTTTTGGGTCTACTCTCTGCTGCACTGTATGTTTGGTTAGAATAAAGTAGGTATGTTACAAAAGTAAAAGTATTAGTGCTAATATTTTTGCTGGACTATTTGGAGGGAAGTGAGAAAATGTTATTTGGAGGGAAAAAAATTGACAAAAATATATGTTTAATTTTTGTGTTTTTGAAGATTATTAGTACTAATATTTTTGTTGGATTAATTAAATGCAAGACAAAGGGTAAATTAGGTATGATACAAAAAGTAAAAGTAAACAATAACTATTTATCATTTTCAAGAGGAATCTTATACTAATTAATGCATGTTAAACTATGCCCTTGGGGCACAAGATAGAAATCCCCTAATAAATAAGCAGACTAACGTTTTGATAAAACATGGACAGGAGAATTAGATATTTCCAACACTCAATATACCCTAAACTCTGACTATTGTTATTGCTTGACCCGTAGCCTGTAGGCTGTAGGATCAGTGTCATTCGTGATCAAATTTAATACCACGTCATTCCAGAATCTATTTTACACTATTTTTACAAAACGTAAGGGTATCAAAAACTTCTTTTTAAACACAATTCAGTATTAAAGAGTCTTAATAGGTTTAATTCGAGTTGTTTTGTTTAAAATTATATTGTGATGGATTATCTGGTTCAAACTTAAGATCATCACTATTTTGAGGCATGGATGATTAAAAATTTTACAATCTCGGATTAATGAGAAGGTGATTGGGATTGTTTCGCCTGCACTTGAGCCGCAAATCACAATTAAATTGACTAAACGAGGAATGATTCTTGGAGCTGTGCTTGATTAGTTAAAACTTGATTTCTGTAAGTTTCTAAGAGCACACGGAGTGGTCTCCGTTGTGGCTCATTCTCGCATTCACAACGAGCCAGGCAGCTCGTTCTCGCATTCACAACGAGCCAGACAGCTCGTTATCACACCGCCATCTCTCATTGTCACCTTCGTTGTGGGCGACCGTTGTCATCACAACGGGTCGTTCTGGTGATTTTGGTTTTTTTTTTTTTTTTTTTTTTTTTTTTTTATTGCAACGGCTAAAAGTATTTAAAAAAAAAATAAACAAAATCGATACCAACGGTTATATAACCGTTGGTTTAATTATAATTTTTTTTTTATAAACCATAATTTTACCTATAAATACCCCCACAACTTGACCAAAAAATCACACCATTTCTCAATCTATTTCTATCTCAATCTTTTTCTAAAAACTATATACAACAAAAAATGAGTGCGAATTCGTCAACCGATCACGATGTTACGGATTCGTCATCTTCCGACGCCGAATTGTTCGAAGTTCTAGCCTTGGCGGCACAAGTTGTGGACCAAATGGGGATGGAAGAAAATGAGGCGGAATGTTCTCGCCGTACTGAGAAAAAAAAAGGCGTTATATCAACCGCGATCGCACCGAAGCAAACGAAAACGTGTTACGACATTACTTCTCCGGCGAAAGCGTATACCCAGCTGAATATTTCCGTAGACGATTTCGTATGAGAAGACCTCTTTTCCTCATAATAGTCGAAGGTATATCTAATTACTTTGTAGAACCTTTGTCCGACTATTTTAAATATTTCAAACACCGCCCCGATGCAACGGGTAAAATGAGTTTTAGTTGTTTACAAAAATGCACGTCCGCTATTCGTATGATGGCGTATGGGATTACTCTGGACGCCTTCGACGAATATTTACAAATGTCTGAAAGAACATCAACTGAATCCTTAGATAATTTTTTAAAATGTGTAATCCATCTTTATACAAACGTTTATCTAAGAGCCCCAACACAAGATGATGTTAATCGTTTATATCAAAAACACGACGAGGTTCATGGATTTAAGGGTATGTTTGGTAGCATCGATTGTATGCATTGGAAATGGGATCAATGTCCAAATGCATACAATGGGCAATACACACGAGGTGACCATGGTTATCCAACGGTTATGTTGGAAGTTGTTGCCTCGTACGATCTATGGATATGGCATGCTTACTTCGGTGTCGTGGGGTCGAACAACGACATCAACGTGCTTAAACAATCGCCGTTGTTTCATGATATGCTCAACGACTCATCCCCAGACTACAGATTCACCGTCAACGCCCACGAGTACAATAAAGGATATTACCTTGCAGACGGTATATATCCGGAGTGGTCGACATTTGTTAAAGCTTTCTCGTACCCATTTGACGAACCTCGTCAAAAATTAAACGTTTTCAAGAGAGTGCGAGAAAGGATATCGAACGGGCATTCGGTGTTCTTAAAGGTCGTTGGGGTATTATAAAACATGCAGCTAGATTTTACAAGATGAACAAGTTAAGAAGAGTTATGTATGGGGCTATTATATTACACAACATGATCGTTGAAGACAACAGACAGTCGATCTGCGATGCCGATGAATGGTATGTTCCTCCGGTTACGGGTGTTCCGAGAACTTATAACGAGAGAGTCAACGAACGTATCAGGATTAACAGAGAGATTAGAGACAGGACCACACACAACATACTCCGGGAGGATCTCGTGGCCTACATTTAGACACTTTCGGATAACTATCGACAACGTTAGCTTTTTTTAATTATTATGTTGTATTTTTTTTTAATTATTGTATTGTATTTTTTTTAATTATTGTATTGTATTTTTTTATTGTATGTTTTTGTATTTTTATTTTAATTATTGTAGTTTTGTTTTTTATTTTAACAAAATGTTATATTTATTTTATTTAAATGTTTTAAGGAAAAAAAAAAAAAACTGAGTCCCGCAACTCCCACAATCACCACAATCCTCATTATCATACCACCCAAAATCTCAGAATCATGATTCTCACTGTCACGTCAGCAAAAGTAATCCCAGAATCACCAGAATCGTGATTATCACTCCGTGTGCTCTAACTAGTAGTATGATTTGTGGTTATAATTCCAACACTATAGTGCAAGTAGTGATTTTCTTCAAAAATTTGTAACCAAACAAGATGGAAATTCCTTTATGTGTAGATATAATTTGCGGGTTTGAGTTTGCTTTCACTTTAATCTGATGATTGAATGATAACTACTACTTTAATGATATACCCATGCTGATTATGGCTTATTTGTTTGGTCTCTTTAAACTTCCAAATGTGGTGTGTCTCTCTAGTTTATTGGTTTATTGACTCGATTAGCTTGTAACAATGTGAAGCATGCTGGTCAATGTTATCACGAGGTTGCTTCAATAAAAGAAGGGTTGATACAGAGTGTTTGAATGCTAAATTGTTAGTTGTTACTCTTTGTTATAAAGTGTTTGATTTTTGCATAAAAATGTGATTATGAAAAATTGGAGAAAATAAGTTTGGCTTATGTAGTGAATGAAGGAGCGTTTTTGCTTTGAAAAACTTTAGGTAAATTCAAAACCCCTAGTATAATTTGCATAAGTTTACATCTTCGATAATAAATAAGGGGCGGACCTATGTGAATTTAATATTTTTAGAGTCAAGCTACAAGTCGAGTCGCATTATAATTTGAATATATTTTGAAACCGCTCAAATTTATAATAAGTCTATATTGATCAAAAAGAAGTTACTAACTTTTTTCAAATTTTATTGATCATAAAACCTATAAACAACTAGTTTAATATTTTTTCTTTTTCTTTGTGAAAGACACAAATATTAAATTACACTACATATTTATTAATTTTTTTTATGACCAATAACTTATAGATTAATTAGTCGTTCGTATAATATCAGATAACAATTCATTTGAAACAATTGGTTCAATATCTAAGTGGTGATAGATTCTATAACAAACATCAACATTTTGCCATAAAAATTAGATTGAAGAAACAAGAAGTATTACTCTTTAATTATAAGAAAACTTAGAAGAAAACCTATATGAGGGTAATCCCTTCCTTTACATTATGGTTAAATATACGCTAATTTCTTTTTTTTACTACTTATCTTATTTTTTCTTGGAGACCTCTCAAATTTTCGTCTAGATTCGCCACTGGAACAAACCTTTTGTTTTGTTTTTGTTCTTGAAATGTGATTGCAGGTTCAGTTTTAACTTCTCTTTTCAAATAATGTGAAACCTCATAATTACGTTAATCTACATCTCGATTAGAAGAGGGATTCATATATTCTTAGATGCTTATGCACTCTTATACAAGTGACTTCACTTTTCATACTACTTTATAAATTTGCTAAAAAAAAACCATGACTTGTTCATGTTACTACAAAGAAGTTACCATCTCTTTCTATATTTAGACTTTTCAAAGAATTGTTAATGTTAGATTAAAGAGACTTAGTTTCACTTTGTCGCGGTTCAACCCCTGTAAAGTTTAAATTTTTATTAAGAAACCTTTAGGTGGTTCGCATAATGTGAAGGAATTGAAAGGAATTAAAACTCTGAATTCCTGTTGCATCCTGTTTTGTTGGACAACATAAGGAATTGGAAAATAAATTCCATCGAATTCCTTCCGTTGTAGAATTCAGAATTCCATCCTATTTTTGAATGAATTTAAGATTCATGATTTGTAGGAATTCAAACAAGCTTACTGAAACGTCTTTCAAACAACTCCCACCATATTAATATGACCGCTAGTTTATTTTTCTTTTCTTCCATCGTCATCTATGTCACATATCTCATCCACAACAATTTTTACAATACTAAAATGTTAGATAAAGAATTGTCAATTTATAAATTTATATACCATTTTAGTACAACTTTACCGCTAAATAAATTAACTTTGACAATTACTAGAAATAACAATGCATTTTTCTTCATTTACTTTACGTAAATCCCTTATAAGTTATTTATACTCAAAAGCTGCTTAACTTTTATTTTTTTTTCAAAAGGTTGAGCTCTCATAAGTCTCTTAGAAGTTCTTTACACGATAGAGTTAATTACACGGATGGTCCTTATCCTCTTACCCAAATGGTACTTTTCGTCCTATCTTTTGGATAATTAAGTACATGGTTAGTCCTTTGTTTGGAATTTCTGCACATAGACAGTCATTTGGTCCGTTAGGGTTAACTCAATTCCGTTAGTTATATCATAATGACCAATTTACCCTTTTTGTCTTTTTCGCAAAGGACCATCCGTGTAATTAACTTTTTTTCCCCAACATATACTTTTTAATCTAAATAATAATTTACAATAAACAATAAAGCTAACCATTTCACATTCATTCTTTGCTTCTTCCAATAAATCACAAGATCCTCATCTTTTTTTTTTTCTTCTTTTTCTAGTTTCAAAATTTTCTTATTAATTTCATAAACTTTTTATTTTAATCTTGATTTTGAGCCATACCCACTACTCAAAATCAATAATAATTTGTGGGTTTTCAATAAAGTTTCAATCTTGATAAGAAAAAAAAAATGTCACATTCCGGGAAACCGGCGCCGGAGTTAGGGTTTAATATTAGGCCCAACTCTCCGATTTTCAGGAAGAAGATCAAGACCCATTAACCTTGCAACAAGATTCGGTGTTTTCGAACCAGCTGGTGAACTACTACTACATTCTGATGATGATACATTCTTATTATCATTATCTTGCTCCATTAATTACATTCTTATTATCATTATCTTGCTCCATTAATTTTGTTCGTTTTGTTTTAATTTGAATTCCACCCATCTGCAGAAAAACATAGAAATAATTTTTCTTTTATTAATTATGAATCCAACGACCCTATCACAATAAATGATAAACAATAATTACCACCATCATGACTAACTTTTCTTACTTACATTATTTAATACTATTAATACCAATATCAATTCAAATTCAAAAATAGAATAAAGCAGAAACTTACAGGGATATTAAAGTTATTTGTTTCCGACGGCGATAATACCAATAAACCAGACTTCCGAGAACTTGATCTCCGGTGGCAGCACTGTCACATCTCCGCCACATCTTATTCCGGGTCATACCCGTTCTGATTCCGGTGGCAGCTCCGTCACATCTCCGCCGGTGAATGTACTTCCGGCGGGTAACATTTTTCCATCTGGGAAAGTATTAAACCCAAACCCAGATCCAATTATCCTTATTAGCCCATTCCGTATTTTAAAGATGTTTATATTTCAGAAAGGGTTTTAATTTGGGGAAAAAATAATAATTGCTATAAAGAAAAAAGTAAAAAAAAAAATTACAAAAGCGGGAATAAGACAAAAAGGGTAAATTGGTCATTATGATATAACTAACGGAATTGAGTTAACCCTAACGGACCAAAGGACTGTCCATGTGCAGAAATTCCAAACAAAGGACTATCCATGTACTTATCCAAAAGATAGGACGAAAAGTGTCATTTGGACAAGAGGATAAGGACCATCCGTGTAATTAACTCTACACGATATATGTTACAAAATTCCAATTAATTTGAAAGATTCGCAAATCAATATGAATTATGCAAAAAAAATTGAAAACTTAATTTCGTTGAATTCTGACAACCAAACATGAAAACATTTAATCAATTCAGATTTAAAATCATCAAATTCCAATTTCTTTGATAGGTTCCAATTCCTATAAAAACATTCAGCGAACCAAATAGACCCTTGAACTTCTTCAACATGTGAGATTCTTGAATGATGTTGTTAGGTATGAGAATCAATGAACAAATGAAATGTGAAGCAAAAGTCTAATATTCCATGTACACCCCTCACCTATTTATAGGCAAGGGGTGACCTTTCAAATAGTTACATTTTCTACCTTCTAAAAACCATATTAACACATTCCAAGTCCTACAATTCCCCCCTTCAATATAGTTTCTAGAAAAGTAAGTACAAAATTTACAATTCTACAATCTTGAGAATGAGACATTGGAGTTTCCTTTTCCTTGAACTTCGGATACAATTTAGCACATTCGTCTTGTTCTTGTTGCATTTCTCGACGACGTTGAGCTTTCATTGTTGAAAAAACTGAATACTTGTTTTCCCGAATCTTTAGGAACATTTCATATCTTTGGATAACTTTTCTCTTTGTTAAAAAATCTTCAATAGTATCTCTCCAAAACTCATACTCTATTCTATCCGCTTTCCACTTAGCATAATCATCAGATCTCGCCCTAATACTTTCATCACCATTCTTGATAATGCTTTTTATTTCTTTGCGAATCAAGTGTAGCGTACCCGTTGAATGGTGAACTTCCTTGAATAGCATCACAATGTTGTCACTCCAATGTGGATTGTATAAACAATCCCTTTATCACCGACATTCACTAACGACCACTTACTTAGGTGCATAACTTGAAATTCTCGTTTTGGAGCAACTAAGTTCACTTTTCCTCTTCCACTTTCAAGTGCAATTTGAAAGTCAAAGTGTGTTGCTTCTTTAACTTTTCCTTCCATAAATATCTTAATTCTTGACTCTGCAAATCGATCCACTGTTTTCTTCTTTGGCCATCTTTTCATTGATATTCTATATCTTTCGGATTAAGATCATTATAGTCTGCTTATGTGAAATTATACACCTTCCCATCATTTCTTGCAACCATAAATGTAGATTATTCAATTCCATTATGAAATTCTGACCCAACTCTAACATTTGAAATTCCATGAATCGAATAAACTTGATCTACTCCTTTTTAATATGAAATGAATGAAGTGTTTGAAGTCTCTCCACAATTCGTTTTATTTCGTTGTAAGTCCATGCAAGATTGCCGGTTCCACCCTTTTTGGCTTTTGTACGAAGAAATATTTAACTTCATCTTTCATGAATGGTTCATTCAATCGCGTGTGTAGACTTTTCTGTTCTTCGAGATTAATATCTTTGTACCTTGGAAGTCCAAACTCATTCATCAACGCATACTTGTAAAGTTCTTTACGCTCATTTCGTAATCTTGTCTCTTCTTGCTCCTTATCTTCATCTCAAAGATTATACACATCTTTTTGTTTCAACCAATTATCAAAATCATATTTCCTTGGTCTCCAATCGACATCTTCATCTGAATCATAATTCCTCAATTCTTGAAGTCTAGCACGCACTACTTTTCTATACAAAGGATCAACATCTTCTTGTATATTTAGTTCCATCGCATTCCGATACAAAGTAACGATCTCTTGATCTTTTCTAACCGTTTCATTAACTATTCCTTCATCAGGTTGTTCACTTTCATTATAATCTGGTCGTTCCATTTCAATCTCTTCATCTACCATTTCCTCATCATCTTCCTCAAGATTTACTACATTCTTTTCACCTTGTTAAGAAGAACCCGAACCCATTCCCGATTCCAAAGCCGCTTTTTTCAAGTTCTACTTTCTTTAAACGCTCCACACTTTCCCCTCATTTGGTTGATCATCGGGATCATCATCCGAATTTTTTGGATTTAATGACACCTTCGGCTTGTACCACAATGAGACTTGAGAGTGCGATATTTTTGAATCACCGTTAGAAGCTCTTGTTGCTCACACTCAAACAAATCATCTAAACTTGTAGGTATGTAGTCTCGAGGAATGAAAATTGAATTAAGTATCGCTATATCTCGAAGAAAGTAAGGTTTAGTTTCATGAACCATACTAGCAAATACATCCTCAATTAATCTTCGTGGGAGAGTCTTCAAGAATTCTTTAGAGTTTCTAGCAAATACATCCGATTTTGTATCTTCAATTAACCATACTAGCAAATACATACTCAATTAACCATACTACCAAATACATCCTCAATTAACCATACTAGCAAATACATCTAATTTGAATCTTTTGGAGTTTCTTCTTGAGTTTCCGAAAGTTCTGGAATCGAGTCAAGTGGTATCAACTTCCGTTTGACTTTCTTTCCTTTCTTCAAAGATT
The DNA here is from genome assembly GCA_910822075.1 of Senecio squalidus. NCBI lineage: Eukaryota > Viridiplantae > Streptophyta > Magnoliopsida > Asterales > Asteraceae > Senecio > Senecio squalidus. The sequence continues at coordinate 48,869,148 of CAJVGC010000582.1, read as the reverse complement.
CACCTTGAGAGCTCTTTGAACTAGAAAGTAAAAGCTCATTTTGAGAAGATAAAGAAATCTTCAACGGGAGTTGAGGAGATGAAGTTACACGCACCAGTGATGAAGGAGCATGAATACTCGAAGAGATGGAACCCCTAATGTAGGGTAGAGATGAGGAAGTCTTGATTGGAATTGGAAACATATTTGTGATCGGATGAAGTGATCAAGTTTCACGATCATCAATTGGAACTGTTCTTTCATCAATCGCCTGTCTTGTTGCAATTGCATCCAAATGATATCGAATTCTCCGAACCGGATCAAGTTCCTCAGTTGTTTTATTCTTTCCGTCCGAGCTAGGATAAGGTATAGACATTCAAGCAAGCTCGATCATCCAAGGGGCAAAACCGAGATCACTTAGATTGCGCGTTAACGTATCTAGCGATGACACTAAGGCACCACTAGACGCACCTGCTTCGACCGTTGGCATAATGTTAACAGACACAACATTTCCGGTCAATCCTTGGAAGCGTTCGGATTCCAAACGTCCTGTAACCATTCTGCTGGTGTCACGAAGACTACTAGATTCATGTGCAACCTAGGAACAATATCTAAATGTGGACTTGACTCGTGTTCAAATGATGGCGAGAGTCAGGGATCTTGACTCTCTTTTTCAATAACATCCGGCTCCGAAGGATTGGACGTTAGTAAACATGGTCTTGTTCCTGTGCTTATTGAATGAGTGGTGAGGAGGAGTATCCGCCTTTTTCGTTGGTGGGGATTCAACGTGTTTTTCAATACCCTTTGTCGACAAATGACTGAGAGTAGTGGACTTGGTGCCCCGGTGTCTATCCCTAGTATCGGATGGGGCTCTTTTCGTTTCTTTTTAGCCCCACTCTTTTTTCGCTCACTCTTACTCACCAATTTTTCAACTCCTTCCTCATTTGTTCCCGAAGAGTACAAGTACCGGAGTGTGTACTGGTTTTTGTACAACCACAATTCTTCCTTCACCCCCTACTTCATCATTACCATTGTTGGCATCATCATCGTCATCATTATTTCCATCATGATTAACGTCATCATCCTTTTTATCACCTAAATTTAGACCCTCACTTTGCATAGGCGCTATAACTCGTGGGGAAGGAACCATCGGCTCTGATTGTTCTATATGAGTAGGTGAAATTCCTAAAGGTTTTAATTCTTTCATCACCAATCGGAATTAAATCATACAAATGTTCCAGAATTCGCATCCCACACTCCAAAGTTTCCTTTGGACGTGGCTTGAATACTGCAGTGAAATACTCAGGATACATGTGATCGCCAATACGTCGATTAAAATCTGGTGGACCTTCTAGAAGAACCCTGCTAACAATTGTTTGAAAAAACCTTTGATACAAAAGTGTATGGTTTCTTGATTTCTTTCTTTAACTTTCTTAGGTATTTCTTCTAAGGATTTTTCAACTCTTGCTTCTTCAACTTCTCATGCCCAAAATACTAGTTTTTCTTCACAATTTGATCACGTATATCATCAAAGATAAGACGAGCAATATCCTATTTCCGTTCAAAGATTAATGATATCCGCATGATGATCGTTAGACATTTGCGTAATCATTTCCTTTTCCTTAGGTGTAAGATTATGAACCATGAGTTGTATGAGAAATTATCAGTGCTTTGGAATCAAATCCCAATCCAATATAATCGTCGATAAATCACCAAGATATCCTAACTGTTTAACATACTCCATCAAATCCGTATCCTTTGTTGGAATTGATTCATATTCATCGTGAGTTGGTAAACATAGAACGTTTCATCGTAAGTTGGTAAATAATAAAGTTTACTATTTTGGATTATGTTTGGATTTCTCATTTGGTTGTTACTCAAATTTTGAGATTTTACATTGTTATTATTATTTGTGTTTGATACTATTGTTGTGGATTGACTCCACAAGACATAATTGTTTGCTTATGATTATGAGACGTCATGACACGTGTTATCAAATAATATTTATTTCATATTAGATATTCTCTTAAACTATACAATGTGTTATGACGATAGTCAATCGTGTTGCACCCTACGTTTCCGCCAAAGGTAGGGTGTGACACCTTTATCGCGTATAAATTATTCTCATCATATTCACGAACCGCACACACCGTTGAACGAAAATTAACTTCAAGATCTCTATCAAACAATTGACCAATACTATTCAAATTATGATGCAAATCTCGTACATACGCAGCATCGTTGATTGTGATCTTATCATATTTCAAGTCTCCGACTCCTTCAATCGTACCAAAATGATCTTTTCCAAATCGTACCGTGCCCAATATTTCTTTACGAAATTTGTCAATAAATCCTCTATCTCGGTCTTGTGTTTTGAGCACCCTGAATCTAAATACCACACATGACGGGTCTGCACAATAGGATTAAGGTGTTTTAGGTACCCACTTAAAAATGGGTCATTTGATGTTACTATGTACAAAATTATTCGAAACATCAACAATTGCATTATAATGAAAACCAAACGCAAACATAGATTTTAAGCATTGTTTTACAAATTTTGAATGTTTCAATGACAAATTGTTTGAATGACATTTTTATTACAAAATTTATTCCCATTTTTAAACACATTATTCGTCTCCCAAACAATTTATTCCCATTTGCTTATGATTATGCGACGTCATGACACATGTTATCAAATAATATTTATTTCATATTAGATATTCCCTTAAACTATACAATGTGTTATGACGATCGCCAATCGTGTTGCACCCTACGTTTCCGCCAAAGGTGGGGTGTGACACTAATATCGCATATTTATACGTTTATTTCTATGCGATATTTGGTCGTTTTTCATAGTAAACTTGATGGATAGGATAGGTTTTTGCATTTAATTGTGTGGAAAAGTTGTTTTGTCCATTTTACAGGTTTACATGATCGGGAAGTGGAAATGGTGGAAGAAATGAGCTTAAAAGACGAAAAATAGTGATTTCTGACGAAGAGAACGTTGCAGTATCACCTCCACCGTCTTGATCATAACTTCTTCATACGATATCCGATTTAGGTGATTCAAATTGGAGAAGAAAGAAGAAAGGAAGATCTACACAACCAAAATTTCAAATATGGGAAAAAATGCCACGGTGTGACGCAGTGATGTTGAGTGCGACGCACTGACGTAATTTCAGTCCTATACGAACACGAATTCCATCTATTTTTCTCTATAAATAGCATCCCAAACGTCCAGGTTTAATCATCAATCATTCCCTCAAGTATCTGGAGCTGGAGATTTGGATTAGAATCAAGGAAAGGAGTTAGAGTGGGAGTACGATTACAATTCGGTCACGAAGACGGTTTTCAACTTTCCTAGTTCGTTTCTTATTCTTTTTAGACGATTTTTTCCAGTATTTTTTCTCTACTTTTGGTTGTTGTTTTGAACTTTATTATGAGTAGGTAAATAACTTTTATGCTCGTTTGATTTATGGAACTTGTTTGACGTTATGTTTCGTTATTGATCGTTTTAGGTGTTTATGTTTAATCGTTGATCCTTAATTGTTTGTGTTTTGATATATTATCATATAGTTGTTTATATTCAGATTATTTAATCAATATTCTAGGTATTCGAGAGGAATCTAGATAGATTAATTAACTTGTGTGAAATAATCGGTCGGTCTTTAATCGGTTAAAAATTATTAGGATTCGAGAGGACCTAGTAATAAAAACTTAGGTAATTAAACTTAATTGAGTAAGTCTATTTGTTAAGATTCGGAAGGATCTAATATTTAGAGGAGTTATTCGAGAGGAAACTCTATAAGATTAAATCACTAAAAACCGGCTTGTTACTTAAAGCTTAATTATTAATAATTATAACTGTATTCGAGAGGAACATTATAATTAGAGGTAGTTAAAGTTAATAAAAGATTCGAGAGGACTTTTGTTATATCTTAGAAGTTTTATAATCAATCAATTTCGTAAACTTAAATGGAAAATAAGTGAAGTGTCAAACAAGTGTATTATTTCCATTATTTGATAATCTCAATTACTTTTTCACTCGATTTTTATTAATCACTTTTTTACTAATTACTTTGAAAATTTTAATCAATCTTTTGATACAATAAAAACCCCAAAAACATATAGTATTATTAATTCGGAACTTAAAAACAAATTAGTCCCTGCGAACGAACCTTTACTTGCTTTTAAACTATATTACATACGAATAGGTCAACTGCCTATAAGTGTGTAATTACGTGAAATAGTAGGTTAAATTTAAGACCAGATATTACACATCAAGTTTTTGGCGCCGCTGCCAGGGACTGATTTTTAGTTTTTGTTTCGAATTTGTGATACGATCCTTTTTGAGTATTTACTTACTTGGAAGTTACTTTTAATTGTTATTACACCGGTGCATTTTACGGTTTTCTTGTTTGTGTCTTTGTAGGTATTCAGGTATTGGATGAACACGAGGGCTTCGGGATTACCACTCGCGAGTCCAAAATCCAATCCAGGAGTATCAAAGAAGCGAGGCAAGAAGAAAGGAAACATATTGATTCAGACACCACCAGGTTTTGGACCGTTCTCACCAGTGAAGTTTGAAGATATCACATCTTCAGAAAGAGGAGGAAGCGCTACAGAATCCGAAGTCGAAGAGTTAGTTTCTAGAGACAAACCGGAACCACAACCGGCTATGGATCCATTGGACATGCCGATGCACCGACGGGCTGCAGCCGTTGCAGTACCAGCTACCAGAGGGTCAACTATTACCACCCCGGACTTGGGTGAGGACTTCGTTGTCAAGGGTCATCATCTCAAATTGATCCAAGACAACACTTTCGATGGACAATACCACGCCGATCCACATAAGCATGTAGCAAAATTCAACGAGCTATGCGAGATGTTCAAGTATGGTCAAGGTAAGAGCGACAGTGTCAAGCTGCGGTTGTTCCCTTCGTCTCTCACCGGAGATGCGAAGGTTTGGTTCGAAGAGCTAGAAGAAAATTCAATAACAACATGGGCACAAATGCGCGAAGCCTTTATCAAACGATTTTTCCCACCCGCCTTGGGTAGGAAATTACTTCGGGATATTCGAGGATTTCGACAAGAAGATGGAGAGACGTCTACTGAGGCGTGGGCTAGATTGAAGGAAATGTTGAGGAATTGTTATGGTCATGGTCTGGGCAAGGATAACATCATAGAGATCTTCTTCTACGGGTTAACCAAGGAGTCACAAAACGAGTTGGATCTAGCCGGCGAGGGAGACTTTATGTACAAAACCACCAATGAAGCATACAATTTGATGGAAGATAAGTTAGTCATCAGCTTATCAAGGGAGTATCGAGACGATGGTAGAGGTCGACGTACAAGAGGTCAAGTAGCTCAAGTGGAAGGAAGCAGTGATGCATCCATTATTCTGAAAGAGATCAAGACTATAGCAGACAAGCTTGACAGGAGAATGACTTATCTAGAGAAAGAGGTACATGTGATCAAGCATGGGTGTGAGAATTGTGGGGGACCACATTATGCAAGTGATTGTCGCGTGGAGGAAGTCAATTACGCGAATTATGGCTATCCTAATCGGGGAGCAAATTGGCCACACTACGGAGGTAACTACAACTGGGGTGAGAATCGGTACAATGGATGGAAAAGAAACAACACACGATCATCCCCACCACGACAAAGATACGATCCACCAAATAATCAAGGGGACCAAAGTTTGAAAGACCTGATGAAGTCATTTATTCACACTCAAAATGGAAAGAATGATGCAGTCACAAATCAGCTAAAAATTTTAAATGATCACATCGAACAAGGGCAGAGAAATCACCAGGCAGCAATGCAAGACTTGGAGAGAAGGTTCGATCGGATGAACGAGCGGAACACAAATCGGCCACCGGGCCAGTTACCGAGCAACACGCAACATAATTGTGACAACCGTCAAAAATTCAGGTACTTGTTCAGTTACTATATCGGTTCAAAACATTAGTTACTCTTTTATCGTGTTCGCTTTGTTCTAGTTCGTAACTGTTGAGTCTGTACTTTGTCGGAACTAGTGTCGGAATAACTCCCGGAATCAATCTTATAAGTCCTAATACCAAGAAAACATATAATGAACTTTCCTAAGTTCACAACAAATTATACATAAGAACTTTCAATTAACAAAAAGGTCCAACGAAGCAAAAACGTACAAACGAAAAATCAGAAAATACTGATTTTGGGCTAGGTACGCAGCACCTGCTGTTTAGGTGCGCAGCACCTAGTGCCAGAATTCAAAAATGTTACATTTTTAGCCCTTGCCTCGTTTTTGAAACAATTCCACCAATCAATCTCGAGCCTTTTCACTCATTTACTGTCAACTAACCTGCCCAAGACACCCCATTATCACTCTTCATTTTCTAATTCATTTTCATTTTCCTAAATCATTTTTACAAACATAAAAACACACACAACTCATTTTCTCTCAAAAACCTTCCAAGAGTTCTTCATTTCCAGGAACATTACACCATCAAAACACCATTTCAACCCATAGAAAACGTTTGAATCATCAAGGCAAGCAAGGGGTGTCGTTTATTCCAAAAAGGACTAAGCTTGTAAAGATTTTTGAAGCATAAATCCGACCAAAACTCATCATCCAAGCTTTTCCTCCGGTAGATTTCTGTCTTTATACTATTTTTATACAAATAAACATTTGCATGTAAGATCTAAACCATAATAATGAGTTTTTATAAAGATTTATAACACTTTTATACAAAAACGATTTTTATCAAAATAATACTTAGATCTATGTTTTTGTGGATAAAAGCTTGTTTAGAAACTATAAAAATGGTGTTTTATGAGATATCTACTGGTTGCATGTTGAAATCTATGGGTGACAAAACGTTTTTAGCAAAGAAATCACAAAACGGGGAAGAACAGCAAGGAGATGCGCAGCACCCCTTGACAGGTGCTGCGCACCGGGCTGCTGTTCCTCCCGAAAATCGCCGTTTTGGCCGTTTAAAACTTATGTATACGTTCTGGACTTTTGCGAATATTATTATGGGACTGAGATGAATAAGACTAATGATAATGGTGACTTATATTGGACTATTTGGACTTATTGGACTTGCTATTGAGTTATTATGTGTTTATGCATGTTTTGTGAGCGGAAAGGGTTGTAGGTTTTGGACATGAAATTTGGGCGCGGAAGCGCTGCCCAAATTTCGTTAGAAAACCTAAACCATTTCAGCAACCTAAACATGTCTATCATAATAATAACTTTAACTTTGAACCTTCGGACTAAAAATAAACGTTAACCGCTTCGGACCAATTTTGGGACAATTTGGACTTTAACACTTAACTTTAAACAAAAGTTACATAATCCCTTATATAAAGTAACCTAATAAGAAATTAACCTTTGGACAATCTTGGTATTCATAGGCATTCCGTGATTCCCGGCTCCTTTTCCGACCGATTCCGAGTTCTCGTTTCTCCGCAAACCGTGAGTTACAACCCCTTATCTTATATATTTTACATGAATTTTGGGGGAAACATAAGATTAATTGTATTTGAAAACTTTATTGATCAAATTGCAATTTATCGAACTTTGACTTTTGAACTTGTTGAACTTTGACTTTTGAACTTATAAACTATTTTGACTTGGAACTTATTGAACTTTGGAACTATTTTGTACGAACTATTTGAACTCTTATGCGTAAAACATTTTACTCTACTTGAACTTACTGGCTCGCTCTCTTTTGAACTAAACTAATCATTGATGCTTGTATACGGACCAACCCTTGATGGAACTATAACATGATCTTAAGTGGCGGACGACTATCTCTCTTTAAAACAAAACTACTTAGTGCCCAACTACTTTTTTTGACTTAGACTTACACACTATTAACTACATAGCCGTATAGTAATTATGGGTATCGATACTTAGGAAAGAACCGTTCCTTGCTTAGATGGCAGTCTAAGTACATATTACTAAGAACTAGAACAACTTCCCGTAGGAGAGGCGGGAAGAGGGGCCTCACGGTTGAACAATCGGATTAGTGTGAACACTTAAGTTATAGATGCCAAGAGGTTGATACAAGAAATCTAATTAGTTACTTACGCATAAATTACGAACTTTTTAGCGATTGATTTCCGCAACAACAAATTGACTAAATATGACTCTATTTGGTCTTTACAAACTTAGGGCACCGGTTCGCCCGTTACTTGAACTATAAAAGTATATAAATTTCTAAGCGACTTTTCTCCGCTAACCTCCTTTTGGAAACTTTTACTTTTATATACCTTACTTATCTTTTGCCGAACTATTTAAACTGTAACTCACTCACTACTTTCGTAGTTGACACTTTATCTTATGTTTCATAAAATTAGTGTAAGCATGATATGCATGGCATGGACGGGTCGAGGCGGTCGTGTGAGAACCTCATTGGGAAAAAGACTTGGCCATTACTTTTGGGAAATTCACTTTGAAACTTAAATCTTATGTATTTCGTACTAAATGATGTGACTTGGTTGTTATTTTCGAATTTGTAAACAATTTATCCTTAACTAATGACTTAAATGCCGTTGTGTTTTATATAACCCGTGTAATGATCTTCCAGCTCTTCACATTCCGTGTTTCCGCTTTAGCGGGGTGTGACAGACTTGGTATCAGAGCACCGGTTATAGAGAAAAACAGTTTTAAAAATTTTCAAAAGTTTTCGAAACCAAACTATAACCAAGGCTTTTCGGAAAATCATTTATGGGTCTAAACTTTAGAGAATTAATTTCGTGATTGCATGCTTATATTTTTAACTACGCATGGCCTGATCACCCATGCCTAGTTCAAAATGGATTATGCAATGACGGAACGTAATTACTATTGTTAACGGTTTTGAGTCAAAATTCCCGGTACTATCCTTTCCCGATTCTCACGCGACTGACCCGTGCATGTATTTCATTACACATTTCCTTTATTATTCCTTTGTATCTTCTAGTACTCATGAAACTCATCATTCACAGATCCGTCATGTCTCACTCTTCACGATCGCGTTCACCGTCACACTCACAGTCTCGCTCCCTACCTAGAGCCGCGCCGCCTTCCGAGGGCCGCACCGGTTCAGAAAGCCAGCGACACCAGACCACCGATCCCACGGAGGATACCTCCATGGCGATCTCGAGCAGCATCGGGTCCAGCCCGAGGGCTGTGCTACCACCTCCTCCACCGGTACCCGTTGCCGCCACACTCCACTACCGGGGCCCGCACACCAGGTTGACCGCGCGAAAGCAGGTCATCCTCCCGGGCCGTCTGCCAGATAGGATGGCTGCCCGCCAGGAGGGACCATCCCAGCCTATCCCATCGCACCTACCTTTCGGACACCCACCAGAGGTCCCACGGAACCCTACCATAGACCACTACTCCTGGGAAAGGCAATTTGAGCGCGAAGAGATGCAGCGCGCCATAGACGCCGAGGTCGCGAGGCAGAGGATGCCTCCTACCCTTCAACCTCCCCCACCTGCCGCGTTCCTTCATTTGCACCGCGAAGTGCGGGGACTGGCACAGGAGACCCAGAACCAGGGACACCTCATCAGCGAGGTTACTGACTCTGCACAGCAGTTGTCAGAGCAGGCGTTGCGATTTATCGCATCGACCCGAGCTATGGCCCAGACTGTGCAGCGCCTCAATGGTGTGTGCCTGGTAATGGGCACGTTGATTGTGGTTATGACGACCAAGATGTTCTTAGAGAGGCGCCATTAATTATTTCTGTTTATTGTATTGTACTTAGTCTAGTCGTAATTTTCTCTCTGTACACGGCATAGGCTTTTATCATCTTTCCTTTTATGTATTGTATCAGTATTTTCTCAGTTCAGTACTTGTACCAAACTTTATTATTATTAATGAAATTCCTATCTTTTATCATTATGCTTAACGTATCTTGTGAATCTTGTACGTGTTACGATCATTATGATTCTATCTCTTGGATCCTAATCTTGTGTGTACTACTTGATCATTCATCCTAATCTCGTGCTATAAGTGTATTTGGTCACTAAATTGCATTCCTATCATATTCCATTCGTGCGTTCTAAACTAAATCTGTTCTTCTGATTGTAGAATCATGGTTCCTCGCACTAATGCTAGCATCATTGCCGAGAAAGTTGCTGAACAGTTGAATGCGGCTATGCCCAACATGATCGCTCAGATCACCGCCGAGATCAACGCTAATGTCAACAATCACCACCATCAGCAGCAGCAACAGCAACAGCAGAACAATCAAAACCAAAATCAGAACCAGAACCAGCACCCGAACCCTCCTCCATGCAACTACAAGAGCTTTATGGCGTGTAGGCCAAAAGAGTTCCATGGCACAACTGGTGCTGTAGGATTGGTCCAATGGTTCGAGAGTATCGAATCTGTCCTACACATCAGCCGATGTGCTGAGGCAAGCAAGTTGGAGTACGCGTCCTGCATATTCCATGGCCGAGCTCTGTCTTGGTGGAACACTGTTGTCCAAACCCGAGGACGTGACAATGCCTATGCTCTTCCCTGGAACACCTTCAAGAACTTGCTCATCAAAGAGTACTGCCCGAGAGGGGAAATCAAGAAGCTCGAGGCTGAGTTGTGGGACCACCAGATGGTCGGAAATGACATTGAGAAGTACACCACCCGGTTCCACGAGCTCGCCCGACTGGTCCCAAGGCTGGTAACCCCCGAGGAGAACTGGATCGACCTGTACATCTCTGGTCTAGTTCCGGAAATCCGTGGTATGGTCATGTCAGCCGAGCCTCAAACCCTTCAAAATGCAATCATCCTGGCCCACCGTCTCACCAGCAACCTCCTCACCGCTCCTGGATCCTCCAATAAGGAGTCAGGTGAGAAGAGGAAGGCTGAGTCAACCCCAAGGAGAAGCGACCGCAAAAAGAAGAAGACCCGAAACTACGCCATGACTGCTTCACCTACACCTGCACCTGCACCTGCACCAGCACCGCCTGCTAAATCTGGGTCTTACTCCGGACCACACCCGAGGTGCAACAAGTGCAACTTCCATCATCTCGGGAACTGCCCGTTATGCCTCAAGTGCCAAAAGGTAGGACACTTTGCCAAGTACTGCCCTGACAAGACAACTGCTCCAGCCCAGAAACTGACATGCTACGAGTGCGGAAGCGACCAGCACCTCCGCAATGCCTGCCCCAAGCTCAATCGGACTCCACAGAATCAAGGAGGGCAAGGTAGGGGCCGCGCTTACGCACTAACGGCTGAGGAAACACGTCAGGACCCCAACGCAGTTACTGGTACGTTTTCCCTCAACAATCATTTTTCTTCCGTGCTATTCGACTCAGGAGCCGAGAGAAGTTTCATTTCTTTAGAATTTAGACCTCTCATAGAATTAGAATCTAAAGTTCTTAAGGATAGTTTTACCGTTGAATATGCTAACGGCCAAGAGTTTGAAGCTAATAATTCTAGGGTGTTCACTATGCCTATCCGATAAAATTTTCCCCATTGATCTAATTCCTATTGAGCGTTCAAGTTTCGACATTATTGTCGGAATGGATTGGCTATCTCGCTTCCGAGCATAAATCGTTTGTTTCGATAAACTTATCCGTATCCCTCTTTCGGAAAAGGAGACTCTCGTTGTTCAGGGAGACAAGCCTGGACGACAACTTCGCATCGTATCTTCAATCAAAATGCGCAAGTACCTTCAGAGGGACTATGACGCATTCCTTGCCCATGTCATCGAGCGTAAACCTTCTGAGATTCGACTCCAAGATATTCCAGTAGTCAAGGATCATCCCGAAGTCTTTCCCGAGGATTTGCCAGGGCTGCCACCTCAACGACAAGTGGAATTCCGAATAGACCTCATTCCTGGCGCAGCACCGGTTGCCAAGACACCATACCGTCTGGCACCACCCGAAATGCTAGAACTGTCGAAACAGTTACAGGAACTCTTAGACCATGGTCTTATTCGCCCGAGTTCGTCCCCCTGGGGAGCCCCAATCCTTTTCGTTAAAAAGAAAGACGGATCCTTCCGCATGTGCATCGACTATCGAGAGCTGAACAAGCTGACCGTCAAGAACCGATACCCTCTCCCGAGGATAGATGACCTCTTCGACCAGTTGCAGGGTGCAACTTGCTTCTCCAAGATCGACCTCCGTTCGGGTTATCACCAAGTTCGTGTCAGCGAGTCCGACATTCCGAAAACCGCTTTTCGCACTCGATACGGCCATTACGAATTCCTCGTCATGCCTTTTGGTCTGACCAACGCACCGGCAGTGTTCATGGACTTAATGAACAGAGTGTGTAGGCCATACCTAGACAAATTCGTAATCGTATTCATAGACGACATTCTCATCTACTCGAGGAACAAGGAAGATCATGCGAAACACCTTAAGCTCATTTTAGAACTCCTCCGAGATCAGAAGTTATACGCTAAATTCTCGAAGTGTGAATTCTGGCTCCGAGAGGTACATTTCCTTGGTCATGTGGTCAACCAAGAAGGGATTCATGTAGATCCAGCCAAAATCGAAGCGATCGAGAAATGACAAGCTCCGACAACCCTGACGGAAATCCGTCAGTTCCTAGGATTGGCGGGCTATTACCGGAGATTCATTGAGAATTTCTCAAAAATAGCAAAACCTCTCACCGAGCTCACTCAGAAAGATAAGGACTTTGTCCGGGGAAAAGATCAGGAGGATTCTTTCCAGAAACTCAAGTACCAATTATGTCACGCACCGATTTTATCTCTGCCAGAGGGCACGGAAAACTTTATAGTGTTTTGCGATGCCTCCCACCAAGGACTTGGGTGTGTTCTAATGCAGAAGGACAAGGTCATCGCTTACGCTTCCAGGCAGTTGAAGATCCACGAGGAGAACTACACCACGCACGACTTAGAATTGGGAGCCGTCGTGTTTGCTTTGAAGATCTGGAGACACTACCTATATGGCACTAAGTGTACGGTCTATACTGACCACAAGAGCCTCCAGCACATTTTAGATCAGAAAATGCTCAACATGAGGCAACGTAGATGGATAGAATTGCTGAGTGACTACGATTGCGAGATCAAATACCACCCGGGTAAAGCAAACGTAGTAGCAGATGCCCTGAGTAGGAAGGAAAGGGTAAAGCCATCTCGAGTTCGAGCGTTGGGTATGCAAGTTCAGACGAGCCTTCGCACGCAGATTGCAAACGCACAGCAAGAGGCGTTAAAGCCCGAGAACATTAAGGTCGAGACGCTGCATAACCAAGAGAGGGAATTCGAACGCAAGTCGGACGGAATCTACTACTTCAAGGGCCGAGCATGGATTCCAAGATCTGAGGATCTTCGCAACCTCCTTTTGGACGAGGGCCACCGATCTAGATATTCCATCCATCCGGGATCCGACAAGTTGTACAAGGACCTCCGAGAATACTACTGGTGGCCGGGCATGAAGAAAGATATCGCCTTGTATGTAGCCAAGTGCCTTACTTGCTCCAAGGTCAAGGCGGAATATCAAAAGCCCTCAGGTTTACTACAGCAACCAGAAATCCCCATGTGGAAGTGGGAGCAGATTTCTATGGACTTCGTCACCAAGTTGCCCCGTACGGCTAAGGGTAACGACACGATTTGGGTAATCGTGGACCGTTTGACTAAATCCGCCCATTTCTTGCCGATTCGAGAAAATCACTCTATGGAGAAGCTAGCACAGGTCTATATCAACGAGATCGTCTCTCGTCATGGAACGCCACACTCCATCATCTCCGATAGGGATAGTCGATTCACCTCCCGTTTCTGGAATGTTCTTCAGAAGTCCTTAGGTACTCGACTAGACCTCAGTACTGCGTATCACCCTCAGACCGACGGCCAGAGCGAAAGGACGATCCAAACACTTGAGGACATGCTGAGAGCATGTGTAGTAGACTTCGGAGGAAGTTGGGACGCTCACCTTCCCCTGGTCGAGTTCTCCTATAATAACAGCTACCATGCCAGCATCAAGTGCGCACCATTCGAGGCTCTCTATGGACGTAAGTGCCGGTCACCGCTATGCTGGCTAGAAGCTGGCGATCGACAACTTACGAGACTCGATATCGTCCAGGAGACCATTGATAAGATCACCACTATTCGTGAAAGACTGAAGACGTCCCGTACCCGACAGAAGAGCTACGCTGACAACCGAAGGAAAACCCTCGAGTTCCAAGTTGGCGACCGAGTACTCCTCAAAGTATCGCCCTGGAAAGGGGTAGTCCGCTTCGGAAAGCGCGGTAAACTGAGTCCAAGGTACACCGGTCCATTTGAAGTCATTGAGCGTATCGGTCCCGTTGCTTATCGTCTCCAACTCCCTCAGGCTCTCGCGAATGTTCATAATGTATTCCACGTCTCACACTTGAAGAAGTGTCTGTCTGATGAGACCATCGTCATCCCTCTTGACGAGGTCAAAATCGACAGCAAGCTAAACTTCATTGAGGAACCGCTCGAAGTTGTTGACCGCGAGGTCAAACAACTCAGGCAGAGCCGTATTCCGATAATCAAGGTTCGGTGGAATTCCCGACGGGGTCACGAATTCACATGCGAGCGTGAAGACCAATTCCGTCAGAAGTATCCACATCTTTCCGAGAACTCTTCTTCATGATGAGACGCACTAAATTTCGGGACGAAATTTCTTTCAACCCGGGGAGAATGTGACAACCGTCAAAAATTCAGGTACTTGTTCAGTTACTATATCGGTTCAAAACATTAGTTACTCTTTTATCGTGTTCGCTTTGTTCTAGTTCGTAACTGTTGAGTCTGTACTTTGTCGGAACTAGTGTCGGAATAACTCCCGGAATCAATCTTATAAGTCCTAATACCAAGAAAACATATAATGAACTTTCCTAAGTTCACAACAAATTATACATAAGAACTTTCAATTAACAAAAAGGTCCAACGAAGCAAAAACGTACAAACGAAAAATCAGAAAATACTGATTTTGGGCTAGGTACGCAGCACCTGCTGTTTAGGTGCGCAGCACCTAGTGCCAGAATTCAAAAATGTTACATTTTTAGCCCTTGCCTCGTTTTTGAAACAATTCCACCAATCAATCTCGAGCCTTTTCACTCATTTACTGTCAACTAACCTGCCCAAGACACCCCATTATCACTCTTCATTTTCTAATTCATTTTCATTTTCCTAAATCATTTTTACAAACATAAAAACACACACAACTCATTTTCTCTCAAAAACCTTCCAAGAGTTCTTCATTTCCAGGAACATTACACCATCAAAACACCATTTCAACCCATAGAAAACGTTTGAATCATCAAGGCAAGCAAGGGGTGTCGTTTATTCCAAAAAGGACTAAGCTTGTAAAGATTTTTGAAGCATAAATCCGACCAAAACTCATCATCCAAGCTTTACCTCCGGTAGATTTCTGTCTTTATACTATTTTTATACAAATAAACATTTGCATGTAAGATCTAAACCATAATAATGAGTTTTTATAAAGATTTATAACACTTTTATACAAAAACGATTTTTATCAAAATAATACTTAGATCTATGTTTTTGTGGATAAAAGCTTGTTTAGAAACTATAAAAATGGTGTTTTATGAGATATCTACTGGTTGCATGTTGAAATCTATGGGTGACAAAACGTTTTAGCAAAGAAATCACAAAACGGGGAAGAACAGCAAGGAGATGCGCAGCACCCCTTGACAGGTGCTGCGCACCGGGCTGCTGTTCCTCCCGAAAATCGCCGTTTTGGCCGTTTAAAACTTATGTATACGTTCTGGACTTTTGCTAATATTATTATGGGACTGAGATGAATAAGACTAATGATAATGGTGACTTATATTGGACTATTTGGACTTATTGGACTTGCTATTGAGTTATTATGTGTTTATGCATGTTTTGTGAGCGGAAAGGGTTGTAGGTTTTGGACATGAAATTTGGGCGCGGAAGCGCTGCCCAAATTTCGTTAGAAAACCTAAACCATTTCAGCAACCTAAACATGTCTATCATAATAATAACTTTAACTTTGAACCTTCGGACTAAAAATAAACGTTAACCGCTTCGGACCAATTTTGGGACAATTTGGACTTTAACACTTAACTTTAAACAAAAGTTACATAATCCCTTATATAAAGTAACCTAATAAGAAATTAACCTTTGGACAATCTTGGTATTCATAGGCATTCCGTGATTCCCGGCTCCTTTTCCGACCGATTCCGAGTTCTCGTTTCTCCGCAAACCGTGAGTTACAACCCCTTATCTTATATATTTTACATGAATTTTGGGGGAAACATAAGATTAATTGTATTTGAAAACTTTATTGATCAAATTGCAATTTATCGAACTTTGACTTTTGAACTTGTTGAACTTTGACTTTTGAACTTATAAACTATTTTGACTTGGAACTTATTGAACTTTGGAACTATTTTGTACGAACTATTTGAACTCTTATGCGTAAAACATTTTACTCTACTTGAACTTACTGGCTCGCTCTCTTTTGAACTAAACTAATCATTGATGCTTGTATACGGACCAACCCTTGATGGAACTATAACATGATCTTAAGTGGCGGACGACTATCTCTCTTTAAAACAAAACTACTTAGTGCCCAACTACTTTTTTTGACTTAGACTTACACACTATTAACTACATAGCCGTATAGTAATTATGGGTATCGATACTTAGGAAAGAACCGTTCCTTGCTTAGATGGCAGTCTAAGTACATATTACTAAGAACTAGAACAACTTCCCGTAGGAGAGGCGGGAAGAGGGGCCTCACGGTTGAACAATCGGATTAGTGTGAACACTTAAGTTATAGATGCCAAGAGGTTGATACAAGAAATCTAATTAGTTACTTACGCATAAATTACGAACTTTTTAGCGATTGATTTCCGCAACAACAAATTGACTAAATATGACTCTATTTGGTCTTTACAAACTTAGGGCACCGGTTCGCCCGTTACTTGAACTATAAAAGTATATAAATTTCTAAGCGACTTTTCTCCGCTAACCTCCTTTTGGAAACTTTTACTTTTATATACCTTACTTATCTTTGCCGAACTATTTAAACTGTAACTCACTCACTACTTTCGTAGTTGACACTTTATCTTATGTTTCAGGAAATTAGTGTAAGCATGATATGCATGGCATGGACGGGTCGAGGCGGTCGTGTGAGAACCTCATTGGGAAAAAGACTTGGCCATTACTTATGGGAAATTCACTTTGAAACTTAAATCTTATGTATTTCGTACTAAATGATGTGACTTGGTTGTTATTTTCGAATTTGTAAACAATTTATCCTTAACTAATGACTTAAATGCCGTTGTGTTTTATATAACCCGTGTAATGATCTTCCAGCTCTTCACATTCCGTGTTTCCGCTTTAGCGGGGTGTGACAATAATCCACGACCACAGAATCAAGGAAACAATTCTAAGAATCAGGCTCCGAAATATCAACCTCCTGGAATGAGAGAAGAGCATGTAAATGCAATTACAACACGTTCTGGATATGCTAATCAAGACAAAAACGGAGGAAATGAGGATTTTTCGCACCCAGCTACTAGTGAGCCGCACCCCTCTGCTGAACCAGTTTCTAACGATGACGAGGAAGAGGCACCACAGGTTCAACCCGAGGCCAAAACACCTGAACCAGGGAAGGAGGTCCCACTAAAGGCTTACGATACACGTGTCCCATATCCTCAACGTTTGAGGAAGGGCTCTTGTTGATTTGATTGCAGGGATGCCGAATTACGCGAAATTCATCAAGGAGCTGGTCACGGAAAAGGGAAAGTCATCAGAGGAGCAGGCCGCTTTCTTGAACGTTGAATGTTCAGCTTTGGTGAAAAACTCGATACCACCAAAGTTGGACGACCCAAGGAGTTTTCTGATTTCTTGTAATTTTAGTGATACCTATAGTTGTAATGCATTGGCCGACTTAGGAGCTAGCATAAATTTAATGCCACATTCATTATATGCTAAACTTGCTTCGGGAGATTTAAAACCTACCAGAATGAGTATCCGATTAGCCGACCGATCATTTCAATATCCGTTAGGAATTGCTGAAAACATGCTAGTAAAAGTAGGAAAATTCACTTTCCCTGTTGACTTTGTGATTCTAAAATGGATGAAGATGTCACTGTGCCACTTATTCTAGGTCGACCATTTCTAAACACGGCAGACGCAATTATTCGTGTAAAAGACAGGGAAATTTCTTTGGGGGTTGGGGATGAACGAATTGCATTTTCTTTTGATAAAGCCCCAAAACATTCATACTCCACTGATGAAACTTGTTTTCGTATTGATGTTTTTGATGAAATGTTTGACCTAGATGTGCAGGAAATGCTTGGAGGACAAATTGTTGTTGAAGAGGAGGAAGATCAGGAGCTCGAGGATTTTGATCCCATCTTGAAAATGGAGCTGGAGGAATTTGAGAAGAATTCTACGAGCATGATATTTGAAAAATCCGACCCGGATTTAGACTTACTTGAGCTCGAGTATTTAATCAATAATCCTGGTGCAACGTTTTTGGAGGAAAGAATTCCATTTAAGGAAGAGCTCGAGAATTCTAACTTAAGTTTGGGGGAAAATTGTCATGGTATCACTCACAACCCTTTTGATTTATTTTCTTTTACTTGTCGATAAAAGGAGAATATTTTGCAGGAATCTGAGGATATCAGAGATGACACAGCATGGGAGAAATTTAAGAAGATGAAATTCAACGAAAGCAACAGTGACGATGTCTGGGAAATTGAAGATGCTATATTATTGATTTATGAGGCTCGAGAGTGGCATGACGTCTGGGTGAAGCGAAATCAGATGCTCGATGATGGAAAGGAAGCATTTCTTTTTGGCGATCATTTTGGACATGAGTCGGAGGATGAATCGGTACTTTTTGGAGAACACGTGGGACAGAAAGGCGAGAGAAATCTCGACCTTTCTATGAAGTCGTAAGTGGAGGCATATCGAGTCAAGCTAACGACTCATTCGGAAAAACAAGCGCTTCTCGGGAGGCAACCCGGGTTTTGTTTTTACTTTTTCGTAGTTAAATTGTTTTCCATTTATCATTTTTTTATTATTATTTATTTTTATATAGGTGTTTTTAACATTTTCTTTTTCAGTTTCAGCTTTTAGGTACCAAGAAAACCAACATAAAAAAAAAAAAAAAAAAAACCAAAACAAATTGAAAAACAGAAAAATAAAAATAAAAGTCAGAGATTTTTTGTAATTTTTGTAAAGTTATTGTTTACCATTTTCCTCTATTAGACTTTAAAAATAGTAGACTATTTTTACTATTTTTATTCCGTCGTAATTTGTAATTTTTATTTTTATTTTATTTTTCTTTTATGATTTTAATATTTGTGTTTAGTTTTTCTATTTTAGTTTTTTATAGATGTGAAGTAAGTTCAACAATCGGTTTTGGGACTGGCATTCAGTTCAGCACAGCTTTTCACCGAAGATTTTTCGATATCTTCGACCAGGTTCTACTTTCTTCTTTTCTTATCTTGTATTTATTTTTATTTTTAGATTTTATTTTTGTAATTTCAGTTAGGTTTGAGTCGTTAACACATTCGAGACAATGTGTTACTTAAGTTTGGGGGGGTCATCGGGAAATTTCTAAATTATATTTTTCGACCCTTAGCTTAGTTTCCATCGTGTTAGATTGTGTTATTTTGTACATTTTTGAGTAAAAAAAAATAAAACTGAAAAATACAAAAAAAATCGAAAAATTGAAAAATCAAAAAATATAACGTGTCTAGTCGGTAATTACCTTAAACTTTAAGCATAACCAGACACATTTAATACCCTACTCGAGAAAATAGTGAGATTTTTTGAGCCTTGAAAAGCATTCATTTTTAATGCTACTTTTTCGTTTCTTTGAGTGTACCGATGGTTGATGACTTTAGAACTTGACACTTTTATACATTTCGAGACCACATATGAGCAATTGCATTAGGGTAACTTAGTGTGATTTGGTACAATGATAGGGGCAATTAAGATTAACCCATTTGATTAGCCTTTTCGTTCTTTTATATATTTTCCGCTTAACCCTTGTAACACTTATATTTAGTGTTAAAAACTCTAGTTAAACCACTTTGCGCCTAAACCGTTTCGTTTCTTTAACACTACTATATACTTTGTACACTCGCCTATTTTCGTTTCATTTTTAGATTAAATCCGAACTTAATTTATAATTGCTATTGTATATGAGTTGGAAAGTTAGAAGTTATTAAGGCATAAAAAGTTATATTATTTGAGTCTTTTTATTATTTTGTATTTGGAGGGAAGTTAGAAAAAATAAAGTTAGCCTTTTGAGCATGGGTACTTACAAAAAGAAATATTATATTGTAAGGCATGTACTAGGCTGAAGAAAAAAAAAAGTGAAAAAGAAAAAAAATTGAAAAAACAGAAAATCGAAAGAAAAAAAAAACTAGTTGTAGAATTTAAAGAAGATAGTGTATATTGAGTCTTGTATTACACGATATTTGTACATTCGGAGAAAAAAGTAAAGTTGAGCAATTCGGTTCGTTAGAGATTTTATTAGTTCGGATTTAATCTAAGTTTTTGTATATTTTATTTTTACTCATTTATACTCCATTATATATTATCCACATGCCTATACATGTATATTACAACCCGAATAAAAGTCCCCGTTTAGTTGTACCTAGACTCTAGTGGTGGAGATTTGATTCTTTATCAAGCCTATGATAGAATATTCACCATGACTGAGCAGTTGAGCGATTCTACAGAACACGTTACACACCTTTTAGACTAGTTTGAGAGAATGTGTGATTTACTTCCCATAAAAATCGTGAGGTGTTTGGTTATGCAATCTAATTTGGTTTTGATAATTGTTTTAACACAGTTTTTGCTTGAGGACAAGCAAAAGGGTAAGTTTGGGGGGATTTGATATCGTATATTTATACGTTTATTTGTATTCGATATTTGGTCGTTTTTCATAGTAAACATGATGGATAGGATAGGTTTTTGCATTTAATCGTGTGGAAAAGTTGTTTTGCCCATTTTACAGGTTACATGATCGGGAAGTGGAAATGGTGGAAGAAATGAGCTTAAAAGACGAAAATAATGATTTCTGACGAAGAGAACGTTGCAGTATCACCTCCACCGTTTTGATCATAACTTCTTCATACGATATCCGATTTAGGTGATTCAAATTGGAGAAGAAAGAAGAAAGAGAGAGCTACACAACCAAAATTTCAAATATGGGAAAAAATGCCACGTTGTGACGCAGTGATGTTGAGTGCGACGCACTGACGTACTTTCAGTCCTATACGAACACGAATTCCATCTATTTTTCTCTATAAATAGCATCCCAAACGTCCAGGTTTAATCATCAATCATTCCCTCAAGTATCTGGAGCTGGAGATTTTGATTAGAATCAAGGAAAGGAGTTAGAGTGGGAGTACGATCACATTTCGGTCACGAAGACGGTTTTCAACTTTCCTAGTTCGTTTCTTATTCTTTTTAGACGATTTTTTCCAGTATTTTTTCTCTACTTTTGGTTGTTGTTTTGAACTTCATTATGAGTAGGTAAATAACTTTTATGCTCGTTTGATTTATGGAACTTGTTTGACGTTATGTTTTGTTATTGATCGTTTTAGGTGTTTATGTTTAATCGTTGATCCTTAATTGTTTGTGTTTTGATATATTATCATATAGTTGTTTATATTCAGATTATTTAATCAATATTCTAGGTATTCGAGAGGAATCTAGATAGATTAATTAACTTGTATGAAATAATCGGTCGGTCTTTAATCGGTTAAAAATTATTAGGATTCGAGAGGACCTAGTAATAAAAACTTAGGTAATTAAACTTAATTGAGTAAGTCTATTTGTTAAGATTCGGAAGGACTTAATATTTAGAGGAGTTATTCGAGAGGAAACTCTATAAGATTAAATCACTAAAAACCGGCTTCTTACTTAAAGCTTAATTATTAATAATTATAACTGTATTCGAGAGGAACATTATAATTAGAGGTAGTTAAAGTTAATAAAAGATTCGAGAGGACTTTTGTTATATCTTAGAAGTTTTATAATCAATCAATTTCGTAAACTTAAATGGAAAATAAGTGAAGTGTCAAACAAGTGTATTATTTCCATTATTTGATAATCTCAATTACTTTTTCACTCAATTTTTATTAATCACTTTTTTACTAATTACTTTGAAATTTTTAATCAATCTTTTGTTACAATAAAACCCCCAAAAACATATAGTATTATTAATTCGGAACTTAAAAACAAATTAGTCCCTGCGAACGAACCTTTACTTGCTTTTAAACTATATTACATACGAATAGGTCCACTGCCTATAAGTGTGTAATTACGTGAAATAGTAGGTTAAATTTAAGACTAGATTTTACAAATCAGACACCTTTATCGCGTATATATTATTCCCATCATATTCACGAACCGCACACACCGTTGAACGAAAATTAACTTCAAGATCTCTATCAAACAATTGACCAATACTATTCAAATTACGATGCAAATCTCGTACATACGCAACATCGTTGATTGTGATCTTATCATATTTCAAGTCTCCGACTCCTTCAATCGTACCAAAATGATCTTTTCCAAATCGTACCGTGCCCAATATTTCTTTATAAAATTTGTCAATAAATCCTCTATCTCGGTCTTGTGTTTTGAGCACCCTGAATCTAAATACCACACATGACGGATCTGCACAATAGGATTAAGGTGTTTTAGGTACCCACTTAAAAATGGGTCATTTGATGTTAGTATATACAAAATTATTCGAAACATCAACAATTGCATTATAATGAAAACCAAACGCAAACATAGATTTTAAGCATTTTTTTACAAATTTTGAATGTTGCAATGACAAATTGTTTGAATGACATTTTTATTACAAAATTTATTCCCATTTTTAAACACATTATTCGTCTCCCAAACTTTGTTCTTGACTTCTTTAGCTTCACTTTTTGCTTTCCAAACTTTCTTTAAACCTTCATTGCTTTGCACTGAAACACTAGAAGATTTGTTAGAAATCACATTTGTGTTTGTAACCATTTTAGAGTTTGTCTCGTCTTTAGTGATTACATTTGGTTTCATTTTCGAGAAGAAATGATCAAACATGGAATCAAATGTTTCCTCGGAATCAAACCAATCATCCATGTCTTTTGAATTAAAATTAAGTTTCTTTGCAAAAGCATTGATATCACATTTTGATTTATCATTTGTAAACGTGACATGTTTTAATTTAGTCAAGTTAGTGTTTCTTTTTTGATGGAACTTTTAAGATTATTATCTTCCTTGGAATTTTCAATTGAAGGAGTCTTTGGAGATAAAATCTTAGAAGTTTGACATTTGTGTTTGCCTTCTTTTCAAGATGAAGATTTTGCAATTCAATGTTTTCACAATGAGTTTCATATTTATCAAAAAATATATCTCTTTCAATCTCATGCGATTTGGTTTTTTCAAAAATGCAAGTTTGTAACTATTCCATATGTTGTTCTAGAATCAACGTGGGTGTATAATATAACACCTTAGAAGGTCTCATACATACTTTTTGTTCTTTGAAAAAGTAGGAATTGCATTTTCCGGTTTCCAATCTTGTGGGTTAGGTTTATATGTGTTAACCGAATCTTATTCAAAATATTTCTTGTTAATGTTAAAATACTCGAATCGATTTTGACACTTATCCCCCCGTTTTCTTTTTGCATCCTCACAAGATTTCTCATTTGCTTTTTCCTTATCCGATGCATGTAAAAAAAAAAACGAGTTAATCAATGTTAGCTCCTAATTTGATGAAATCAAAACCATAGAGTGAGCAACATTTTGATATTGCTCGTTTAAGAAATTTCGGATTCTCAACAAACGTATCTTTATCAAAACCAAGACCATCCGTTTTATTTAGAAGTTTAATTATTTCGTTCATGTTTATATGAATTGTTTGATCCGTTTGTCCACGTTTGATAAATTTTAATTCCAATTCTCTCAATTTTGAACATAAATCAATTTTTTTTTTTGGAAATACGTTCAACTTGACTTTTGTGAAATCTACTATCATTTATTAAATTTTGACATTTGTTAGTTGCTTCACACAAACTATCATTCATGTTTTCGCATTCTCTTTATAACTCAAAACTTTGTCCTCAAGTTGTTTAATTCTAAATTTCATGCTTGAACGTTCGAAAACGTATTTTTGATTTTTGTCTTTATGTTTTAAAAGTTTGCTTTCAAGTTCTTTAATAGTTTCACGTTTAGTACGAAGTTTTGACTCTAAAATTTCATTTGAAAAATAAATGTTTCCATTCTAACCGGATCATAAACATATTGATATACCTCATCTTCGTCCGCTTCTTCAAAGTCGGCATCGACCATTAGAGACATATGCGCAAAGTGAGCCCTAGCTTGTTCCTCATTGTCGGAGTCGCTTATCTAGTGTGCATCCTCAGTTAAAAATGCTTGGCCTTTTTCTCCTCCAGTTTCCTTTCTCCTTTCCATCAACATCTTCTTTCTGTAGTACTCTGATTTCTTCACAACTTTCACCTTACAATCTCTTACAAAATTCCCATGCTTCATTTGGTCAAATATCTTCATAAAATGTTAATTGGACGTTCATAGGAGTTTTTACGTGTAAGTTTAAACAAAGTTAATTACTTTTTGTAGTTATTGTGGTTTACTAGATGAAAAATTGTAATATAATATTAACATTACCTATATATTCAATTAACAAACGTAACTTTAGTGAAAAATGTTTGTTTATATAAATATTATATGGAGGGAATTAATACAAATCACATTTTCTTTTTATAGTACAGGACAAGAGTTCTATCCTTATTTCACTATATATATTCTTTATCTTTCATGTTTTCCTCAATTCTTTATATTTACATTTGTTATCCTTTTTGTAATTTTTCCATTATAGTTATACTTCTACTTTAAATTTCTATTAGTATTCCTTTTTATTACTTTAGCCCTTATATTTTATCATTCATATTTTTAACTCTTAATCTTTTTTAATAATATTATTATCCATTAAGAATATAATAAATCATTATTATTTATAGTGTTTTTAGAAAAAGAGATACATATAGTCAATATATAATTGCATAGTTTTTCAACAAAATTAAAATTCTCATTTTTAACGTTATCCAATCATAATAATGTAACTAAATTAAAGTTGAGATAAAAGCTATTTTAACAAGGGACGAAACCTGAACATGTTAGACCTTGTTTATGTACAATTATTCTTTTGTACTAGAATATTTGTTTGTTGTCACTTTTGCAAAAATCCTGCACAGAAACTCGACTATAAGATTCAAACAAGAATTAAAAAAAAAAACAAAGAATCTCATAGATATTTTACATGTTTAAATAATGTTTGGTTCCCGTGTTATATTTTAACTGTTTATTTGAAAAAGAAAGTTATCTAGTTTTTCGAAATTCTCATGAAACGGGTTAGTCTAATCCTAATTTACGGATATACCTTTGAAAATAGTTAAGCAACTTCGTAGCTTTGAAATCTATGTATAATCATAAAAAAACCTAAACGATTGTACCTACATTTCTTAAATTCACACATAACTACCATTAATTAACATCAATTAAATATTAGTTAAACAAACTAGAAACAATGAAGAGGTTTTATGTAGATTAAATTATTAATCAAAATAGCATCAGAGTCAAATAAAAGGAAAATACTTGGAATATCTGAAGTATTTTAGTTTATAGTCAACAACAACTAAACCATCAATGAGTCCTAACAATTATTTGACTATTTAAGGAATAATACATTAATTATTTTTATTTTCTTCTAAGAAAAAACAAGGAAATTAAGTAAATGTACCTAAGTTTCTTCTTCTATTGATTAATAATTGGGGAAATAATTTATAGAGTTAATTACATAATTGGTCCCTGTGTTTGTTCCAAAATAACGGGTCCAGTCCCTGGGTCGCAATTTGTTCGGGTCCAGTCCCTGGAGCCTATATTTGGTTGCACGTTTGGTCTCTTTGTCACTTAAAATGACTAAAATACCCTTAATAAATAAATATTAATTTATTTTATATCATAAACACCCATCTTCTTCCCCAAACATTATTTCCAAAATCAAACCTAAATAAATCAAATCAAATCTTTCAATATCATAAACTCATATCAAAACAAATCTTCCAATTTTTTCCTCAAATCATTAACCATAACCTTATTTTACACTTTTCCCTTCACACCCACCACACTTCACAATGAATCACCTAACAACCGACAACTTACCGCCACCGCCGCCGCCATTCCAACCACCACGTTCCTCCTTCACCTGCGAACGCCACCACAACGACACTTTCACCGGTTTCTTTTTAAAGACCCTGATTAATCTTTTTGAAAACCCTGATAAGAAATCTATATCTTTTAGATGAATTCGGTTCGAAGAGTAGGAATGCAGAGATCGGGTTCGAATAATAGTTCTGATAACTTCATTGATACTAATTTCAACAATAAGTGGCTTCAATCAGCTGGTTTACATAGTCTGTATTCATCAAACCCTAATTTACCTCCACTTCAGGTATGTTTAATTTTCCCCTAATTTTTAAATTTCATAGAATTTGAGTGTTTATGTGTTTCGATTGAATCGGTTCTTGGGTGCAGGATTTTGGGTTTTATGGTAATAATGAGGGTGAGGGTTCAAGGATGAATAGGAATTTACAAAGGAATACTTCAGATTCATTGACTCCTTCGATTTGTTCTCGTTCTTCGAGTTTTTCAAAGTACGGTAATGTGGAGCAAGTTTCGCCTGAATTTAGCCCTGGGTTGCTTGATATTCATTCCTTTGACACCGAGCTTTTAACAGATGTACGATCTACTTAATATCACATCTATATGTTTACGTAAAAGTTTGAATTATAGCGCTGAATTAGCTGAAAATGATATGAATCTGCAGGTTTTTTTGTAATTTGTTTTTTTTTTCTTTTCTTTTTTGGTTGTTGTATAATTATTTTATTTTTTTTAAAATTAATAAATAAATTTATATTTATTTATTAAGGGTATTTTAGTCATTTTAAGTGACAAAGGGATCAAACGTGCAACCAAAGATAGGCTTCAGGAACTGGACCCGAACGAATTGTGACCCAGGGACTGGACCCGTTGTTTTGGAACAAACACAGGACCAATTATGTAATTAACTCTAATTTATATGCCTATTTAACATTAGGAATTGATTTTAAAGGTGTTAAGCACAATGTACTTGGATTTATTTACCACATTTAAAGAACTTAGTGAATATTTTACTTGTGAATCGGAGAGTGGATAAAATGAATTACTTAATATCCATCTCAATCATATGCATCAACAACCAATAGTTTGTGTCTAGTGGTAAATAAGTTGGTCAACCAACCTAAAAATTGTGAGTCATGGTCAAAAGTATTAGTGTGTGTATTGGGTAATATTAGTCGATTAAAAAAAAAAACCATACATCTTAATGCGGTGTCTTAGGGGTGTTTGTTTCGGCTTATGTAACCGGCTTACGAAGTTATGAAATTTTTTATAACCTTATAAACTCATTTTTTCTGATTTATTAGGTTATCAAGTTGAGCTTATGATTTCAAATAACTCATAAGCTCAACTTCATATTGTCATAAGTCGGAAAAAATGGACTTATGAGCTTATAGCTTATTAAAAATTATATAAGCTCATAAGCCCATTTAATAAGCCGAAACAACACGCCCTTAGTAGAACATTTTTTTTCTCTGAAAAGTTAATGCTATTGTTTTTGTGGAACACTTTTCACTTTGAGAAGACTTCTAAATAGTTTGATTCTTTTATGGTTTAGATTTAACTAACATGTTTAGGATCATCTTTGCATCGATTTTAGGTCTTAACATCATATCGAACCGATTAAATGGTCTGGTTGCAAATTAGATTATTAGGATTAAGTTAGACCAGGCAACAAACATCTAATTTTTGGGCATATTATGACTCAAGTCTGGCCACGATAGAAAAAAAATAATGCATCTCGTCAATGTCCTAAAGTTTGATTGGAACTAATTATAAAGGTGCATTTTATATAATTTTTATATACAAAATGCATGCTACCACTAGTTTCATACATAAATTATCCGTCAAGCAATTTGGTTAAATACCATTTTAACTTGTGTTGTAAAGATCTCCCATTTTAAAAACCTTAAATGTACTTATTTGTCATTTACTACTCACATTATTAATCATCTATTAATTGTAATGATTAACAAAAGTACCACCATAGGTATGATTCAGTTAAACAAAATTTAATTAATTAGTCTTAAAATCATTTACAAGGTAGCACGGCCGGCCCAAGGTGATATCAAAGTGGGCGACCGCCCAAGACATCACGATCGGAGGGCATCAATTTATAGGTCGAGGTTTTCTAATACTAGACTCACTTATAACTAATTTTAAGCAAAGAAAACCATCAAACCTTAAATTGGTATTCTATTTGTGGAAGTCAAAATTCTAAAAAATTAATCTTCCTTGGCGAATAAAAGTTGCAGGTAGCAAATGTTGAAAATGACTGCAAGTCTGCAATTGATATCATGCTTTTACTTTTAATTTTTATTTTTTATTTTTTATTTTTAGTGTTCTAGTTTCAAAAACATCAACTTAGCTCCTTTTAACTTTTGAATATTTTCTGCTTTAGCATCTATGTTTATAATTTTTATTATCTACCTATGTTTAGTAAAGTATATAAAATATATATTGATGAAATAACACCACTTTCAGTTTTAAACAAAATATATTTTTTTATATTATTATAATATTTACTTACCTTCTAAAGAAATCTTCAGAAAGTTTCATAAAACGAGATACGTTATATTTTGAGTAACAATTTCACAAATATCTATCTCATATTAACATAGTGATAAAATAAGTTAAGCTATTTTGTTTTAAAAAATGTCTATTTCTTTATTATCATATGTTGAGAAAATCAACGATTCAACCCAAGTTAATAAATCTGTTTATTAAAGTCTTATGTTTTGAGTCTGAGTATCTTTGAGTCTGAGTGACGAAAAGAGACTAAGGCATTGTGGAGCTGACCTTGTGGAACTGACCACTCAGCTCCATAATGAAACGTTACACGTTAATTTAGGTATGTTTGTTAGACTATATCTTCTATCCTTTTAGAAGATTTACTAGGATTCGTACTTATCAAGCTCACTATAATTGTGTATAAATAGTGAGCTTGACTATTGTAAACGTTGAACTTTTCTAATCAAATAACTGTGTGTTATTCTCATTGCTTCGATATTATAATTCCGCTATAATATACTAAGAAACTGAGTGATTAAACGATTCGTAACAATTAACATCTAAATACTTATTTGTAAATTGATTAGCTAGTGTTTGAGATCTTATTGAGACCTAACAACTGGTATCAGAGCAAATAAGATTTAAATTTTAATAAATTTACCAATCTTAAACGATCAATACATAAAATCTCAAGTACAATGTCATCATCTTCATCCAATATGTCTGCTATGGCTGGAAAAGGTATACCTATTTTCAGTGGTCACAACTTTGCTCACTGGAAACTTAAAGCTGAGTGGCATTTGTCCGGAATTCATGAAGAAATGATGAGGACTGTAACGGAAGGACCAATTATTCCAGGAAAGCATATTGATGAGGTCAAGGAAGGAGACAAAGTTGTTCAACGAGCAAGGTGGGTTCAAACTCCTAAATCAAAGTGGACAGATCTTGATAAACTACTCTTCAATCTAGATCCACGAGCAAGAAGTATTCTAGGAAATGATGTGTCTGAGCAAATATTCTCAAAGATTGCTGGATGCAGATCTGCAAAAGAAATTTGGGATACTTTAATTGTATCTTATGAAGGAGTTCCGATTGTAAGAGAGCAAAGGTTGAACAATCTGATTAGAAATTATGAAAATTTCTATGTGAAAGATAAGGAAACCTTAGCTGACGTGCATACAAGGTTCCAAGTACTGTTGAATGACCTATCAGCCCTAGGAATGATGAAGGAAGATGATGAAATATGCAAGAAGTTTGTTGATATCTTGCCAAATAAATTTGAATCTGTTATCACATCTCTTGTAGTTAGTGAGAAGCTGTCCACCTACAAGCTTCCTGGCCTCTTTGGATTGTTGCTGAACTTTGAAGAATCTCAAGAGAGGAAAAAGATTAACAATAGAAGAACTACAAGAGATCCTGAAGCTGCATTGGTTGCAACTAGCAAAAGGAACAAAGAAATCTATTCTAAAGTTGACTCATCTGAATCTGAGTCAAACTCAGACTCAGAATCAGATGATGAAACTGAAGTCAAAAAGCTGAAGAATCAGTTGGCGTTATTAACCATGAAGCTGGAACAGAAGACTGGTTACAAAGGAAAGAAACCTTTTGACTTAAAGAAGGTTAAATGTTTTAAGTGCAATGAGTATGGTCACATGGCTGCTGACTGTAAAGTAAAAAATGTTCAGACTAAGCACATGGATGAGGTTGCTGAGAGGGCTCAAAGATACAGAAAAAAGTATCTTAAATACAAGAAAGGCAACAGTTCAAATACTCAAAAGCCTCAAACTGAGCAAAAGGCATTCTTTGCTGAAGAATGGTTAGATGAGGAATTATCATCTGATGAGGATGAGAAAGTGGTGGATAAGTGCTTGATGGCATTCACAGAGGAAGTGACTGAGGCTGAGAAGTTTGCATCTCAGTTTGAGAAGGATCTGAAGGAAGCTGAGAGACTAAGCTGCAACTCAGACTGGAACAAATCAAAGCTTTATAAGGTACATAACTTCAATACTTATACAAATGAACAAAAACTTCAATTGTTTGAGTATATCTTCATTGATTTTACCACCACTTTAGAAGAACAATCTGAATTTAAACAAAAGATTAAAGATTTTGAAAATTTTTTGAAAATCAAAGATGATAAAATAATTGAACTAGAAAGTTATAAAGTTCTGTTAAATGCTCAGATTGAAGCTTATAGTGATCTTGCAAAAGAAAATTATAAATTTAGAGAAGAAACTGAGCATTATAAAAGAATTTGTAAATCCTGGTGCATATCATCCTTAAAAAATGAAGATTGTTTAAGCAGACAGGTACCCAAACAAGTTCAAGCTGTGTTGGGTAAGGACTTCAGTCTGAAGATGCATATGACTGAAGAAGAAGAAGAAGCTGAAAAAGCTGAAAGAGAAAAAATTATTTTCAAACCATAAATTCTTCCAAACACTTTCGCTTATATGAAAGGAGAAAAAACTATGATGTCAAATGCTTTTGTCAAACCTGTAATTTCTCAAGTTTTTAATAAAAGTGATTCTTCAACTTCTTCTCAGTCTGAATGTGTTAATTTATCTGAAACTGATACAAATGTGCATGTTGTGAAAAATTCTTTGCAATTACATAATGTCTTACCCAAGGGTGTGAGTAAACCTAAGATTCAGAGCCAAGTCAGTTCCAAAATCCCTAACAAAAGTCATGAAACAAAAACTATTGATAAATTGGGAAATCAATTGTTGGAACTGACTAACATCGTAAAAACTCTGGTAAGAAATAAATCACCTCATCACATCAGACCCAAGACTCCTCCTAAGAGGACATGCTAATATTGTGGTGAAAAAGGACATGAAGCTGTGTTTTGTAAGCAACTGACTCATTCTCGACCACAGAAAAACATTTTTCAAAAGTCAGTTCCACAAAAACCTCTGTCAGCTCCATCCATACAGAAGTCAGTTTCACCAAATTCTAAGTCAGTTTCCTCAAAGTCAGTATCACCTCAAAAGCAAAGACAAACATCTCCATCAAAGCCAAAGTCAATGAAAAACACCAAGGCTAAGTCAGTTTCATCTCAAGTCAGTCTAAAAAACACTCCATGTAAATACTGTGGTGTCATAGGTCATTATTCTGTTAACTGCATGAAAGAACTTAATAAATGGAACTACACTAGCTCCAAAACTGACTGCAAGCTTGAACAAAAACTTAAATCAGTTTCAGTTCATGGATCCACTCTAAAGTGGGTACCCAAAAGGAACTAATAATCTCTGTTTCATGTGCAGGACTCTACAAAATGGTATCTAGATAGTGGAGCCTCAAGGCACATGACAGGAATGAAGTCTTTTCTACAAGACTATAAAGAAGAAGCTGGGCCTCAAGTGAGATATGGTGATAATGGGATGTCAATGACACGAGGATATGGAAAGATACGTGTTGGATCTGTCACATTCAAAAGAGTTGCTTATGTAGAAGGTTTACAACATAACTTACTAAGTGTAAGTCAAATCACGGATGAAGATCATGAAGTCAGATTCAGAAAGCAAGCTGGAATAATCTACAGTGCCAAGGGGAAACCATTGCTACTTGCCAAAAGGGAAAGAGATGTATTTTGCCTGGATCTGAGTACAGCCAATGATGAGGCTGACACATGTTTGTTCACAGAAACCAAAGAAGAACTTAATTGGCTATGGCATCGAAGATTATCACATTTAAATTTCAAAAACATAAATGCCTTGTCAAAAAGTAAATTGGTTAGAGGTCTTCCTAAACTGACCTATACCAAAGACAAAGTTTGCTCAGCTTGTGTGCTTGGAAAGCAAACCAAGACTCAATTCCCATCCAAAATGTTGCACTCAATTGATGAACCTCTATTCATGCTACATATGGATCTGTTTGGACCAATTGGGATTGAGAGCCAAGGAGGAAAGAAATACACACTTGTGATTGTAGATGAATTTACTAGATTTACTTGGCTTATATTCTTAAGGGCTAAAAGTGATGCAGCTGAGGAAATCATCAGTCTGATCAAAAGAGAACAGCGACAGAAAAATACTCTTGTTCGACAGATGAGAAGTGATCATGGAACTGAGTTCAAAAACTCAGTCTTGATAAATTTCTGTGATCAATTAGGAATAGTACAAAACTTTGTCTCAGTTCGAACACCTCAACAAAACGGAGTTGCAGAGAGAAGAAACATAACACTAATTGAAGCTGGCAGGACTATGCTATGCTATGGAAACATGAAGATAAAATTCTGGGTTGAAGCTGTGAACACTGCTTGCTTTACACAGAATAGATCCATCATCGTGAAAAGACATGGGAAAACTGCATATGAATTGTATCATAATAAGGTTCCTTCCATTCATTATTTTCATATTTTTGGAAGTCGATGTTATATTCTTAATCAAAGGGATTCGCTGTGTAAGATGTCTCCTAAAGCTGATGAAGGATTGTTTCTTGGATACTCAAGCATCGCAAAAGCATTCAGAGTCTACAATGAACGAAGGAAAATTGTGGAAGAAAGTATCAATGTTACTTTTTATGACACCACTCAGTATGAGAAAGATGAATCGTCATCACAGACTGACATAGCCACTATCAATCAACTGTGTGATGAATTGTGAAAGAAAGTATCAATGTTACTTTCTGAATCGCAAAAGCATTCAGAGTCTACAATGAACGAAGGAAAATTGTGGAAGAAAGTATCAATGTTACTTTTTATGACACCACTCAGTATGAGAAAGATGAATCGTCATCACAGACTGACATAGCCACTATCAATCAACTGTGTGATGAATTGCTAGTAACAACGTTTGAAGCTGACCCTCAGAATGATGAAATAGCTCAT
The DNA here is from genome assembly GCA_910822075.1 of Senecio squalidus. Lineage (NCBI taxonomy): Eukaryota > Viridiplantae > Streptophyta > Magnoliopsida > Asterales > Asteraceae > Senecio > Senecio squalidus. Next base: position 48,835,668 of record CAJVGC010000582.1, on the reverse strand, counting down.
CAAAATCAAGAGTCTGAGAGTGAACCTGATGAATCAACATTCCAGAGTGTCCCTGATATTGAAACAACTGAGTCTAATGAAACTGAAGAAACTCAGACTGACACCCCTCAGTCTGACCAAACTCAGATCCAAAAAAATCAGCCTGATGACATTCAAACTGATGCTACTCGGTCTCACGTAGCTGCAGTTTCCCACAGTAAGATAGGTAACATCAAGACTCTCAAGTGACATCCCATATCATCAGTGATTGGTTCATTAAATGAAGGAGTCACAACCAGACGAAAGACTGCCACAACTAACTTTTGTTTTTATACAAACTTCTTGAGTTTGATGGAACCAAAGAAGGTTGAAGAAGCTCTATTAGATGAAGACTGGGTTGATAGAATGCAAAAGGAACTTGGAGAATTCATAAGGAACAATGTTTGGACAAAGGTCCCACGTCCCCTGTTTAAGACTATCATTGGACTTAAATGGATATTTCGAAATAAATATGACAAAAATGGAGTGGTGATCAGGAATAAAGCACGATTGGTGGTTCAAGGATACAAGCAGGAAGAAGGCATTGATTATGATGAAACTTTTGCTCCAGTGGCCAGAATTGAAGCAATTCGCTTATTCTTAGCATATGCAGCCTTTAAAGACTTCTTGGTGTATCAAATGGATGTGAAGAGTGCATTTTTGAATGGTGATCTACAGGAGGAAGTCTATGTCAAGCAGCCTCCAGGTTTTGTCGATCCTAACTTTCCTGATCATGTTTTTAAATTAAACAAAGCATTATATGGTCTCAAACAAGCTCCTAGAGCTTGGTATGATACTCTATCTGACTTTCTTCTCAAGAATCATTTTAAAAGAGGATCAATTGATAAGACACTTTTTATCAAAAAGGAAAAAGGACATGTGATTTTGGTACAAATATATGTTGATGACATTATATTTGGCTCCACAAATGAAAAGTTGTGTACTTGGTTTTCAAATCTCATGTGCAGTGAATATAGAATGAGTATGATGGGAGAACTTTCGTTTTCCCTTGGTCTGCAAGTAGAACAAAAGAAAGATGGCATTTTTATAAATCAAAGTAAATATGTCCATGATTTAATAAAGAAATTTGGTTTTGAATCATGTTCTGAAATGAAAACACCTATGAGTATTTCTGATAAGTTGCATAAAGACTCATCTGGCAAGTCAGTTTGTCAAGCTACTTACAGAGGTATGATTGGCTCTTTACTTTACTTAACTGCTAGTATCATGTCCTTTACATGTCTATGTGCACGTTATCAAGCTGACCCAAAGGAATCCCATCTTAAAGTTGTCAAAAGAATTTTCAGATATCTTAAGGGTACTCCAAATCTTGGCCTATGGTACCCTAAAGATTCTAGTTTTGAACTAATTGGTTACACAGATGCAGACTATGCAGGGTGTAGATTGGACAGAAAAAGTACATCAGGGGGATGTCAGCTTCTGGGAGGAAAACTAGTCAGTTGGTCAAGCAAAAAGCAAAACTCTGTTGCAACATCCACAGCTGAAGCTGAGTATGTAGCCGCAGGGAGCTGTTGTTCACAATTACTTTGGATGCAACATCAATTGGCTGATCTTGACATCAAGATTCAAAATACTCCAATCATGTGTGACAACAAGAGTGCTATTCAAATAACTGAGAATCCAGTATTTCACTCCAGGACAAAACACATTGAAATAAGACATCATTTCATTCGAGACTGTGTGGAAAAAGACAAAGTCAGACTGGAGTTTGTTGCCACCAATGATCAATTGGCAGACATCTTCACGAAACCTCTGAGTGAGGACAGGTTTTTCTATATGTTAGGGGAACTGGGCATGTTAAATCCTTAATATGTCAAAAGAATAACATCTCAGTCTGACCTTTCAGTCAGCTCGAGATTTCTCAGTCTGACCATGTGCTCAGACTAAATGTAATTTTCGTAAATATTTTTTTTAAATTTTTTTTCTTTCTTTCTCCATTAGTCTGTAAAGTTCTTTTTTATTTTCTTTTATTTTTTATTTTCAATTTTTTTTAGTGGTCAGTTGCAAATCTTTTTCAACCTCAAGGGTCATAATTGTCAATAGGGTTAAACTACATAGACTATATGGAAAGTTTCCTAACTTAGTTACTTAAATTTCGCTCCTTTAGTTTATATTCAACTTAATTTCAAATATTAACCTAATTTTTATCTTCTCTAATCTTTTTCTTGAATTTTCTTTAATGGCGGATATGAACATGATCCTTCACGTTACTCCTCGTATGATTCCTGGCGCCGATTTTCACAACAGGGTACAGATCTAGGACAACAACAGGGTGGCCACTACCGATATTCCCGCCAATCGACAAAACAGGGGCTTTGAACAACTGTGTCAGTTCATGCAATCCCATCCCCTGTATGGAGCGTACTTCTGTGAAACGGTGATGTACCCACCGGTGTTATGTGAGTGGTGGTACACCTGCACCGTTAATGCTGATCAGACTGAAATCACTGGCACGTATAATGATGGAAGGCAAACCCTTACCATTACTAGGGAGACCATTCGCGCTGCTCTCTTGTTACCTACTACTCTTGAAGCTGGTGAAGGGGGATTCCAAGCCAAACTGACCAAACAACAAGCTCGAGCTGAGGCATTCCCTCTCATTGGTAAGCCTGTTACTCAGGGAGTTATCGAATACAAATTCTTCACATGCAGATGGAAATTCATCTTTTCCAGTATTACACGCTGTTTGGGGGGTAAATTTGGGAGTCTGAATCAAATGAATGAATTGGAGACCCATCTTTTTCATTCCATGGTAACGGGTAGACAAATCTCTTACTCACAACTATATTTTGAAGAGATTCTCTCCCTTGTTTTAAAAACAAAGAGACCGAATGATGTTCCGTTTATTCGGGTACTTTCACTCTGTTTTGAGGAGGCTCTGGGAAAGGCAGCTTATGAGGCACTTGATCAAATTTTTTATGTGTGCCCTCTTCCCAGACTGACCTCTAAAATTTGTACGTACATCAACATCACTGAAGCTGAGCCAGGTTTGACTCCAGTTATGCTTCAGTGGATTGCTAATCCGTTTATTGACCCTGAAAGCACTGAGTCTGATCATTCAGACTCAGACAATCAAGGTGACAGAATTACAGAAAATTTGGAGGCCAACATTCCTGTTACAGATGCTGAGGTGGCCATGGGTGGGGCAGGGCGCGATGAGGCTGACTCAGGTATGAATATCAATCTTTCTCTCTCTTAGTCTGAGGGTATCCCCTCTCAGTCTGAGGTGCAGTCCAATCCTCATCTTGATGTCTTAGCAACACAAGCGACCAATCTCTTGAACTCACCAAGTTCTTTTGAAAAATCACTCACATCAAGCCCCACTCTAAATCAAGCACTGATGGACTCACTTTTCCATGAGGCTGAGAGTTCTAAACTCCCCTCAAGTGTTGTAGATCAAACCATCTTCCCTTTGCTAGAGCAAGAGGTGGATCTGACTACCCAGACTAACCAAAGCCAATCTAGCGTAGTCAGCTTGGAGACACACGTTACTGCTGCCACACTGTCACATGTGGTAAGCATTGAAGCTGATATTCCACTCCTGAATATCCCTGTACTTAGTATGGGACCACCCCCTTAGTTTCAAAGCCAATTCCAAAGGCAATTTTTACTAGCTCTGTGCTAATTCACGATACTGAACCACCAAACTTCTCTCACATCTCTGCACAAGTCGTCAATGCCTCACTTCTCAAACTGAGTGAGGTACAGACTTCCATTTCTTTGGCTGAGGATAATTCTCCTAAATCACAAGGAGGGAGTGAGACTATACCAACTGTTACCTTACCTACTGTTACTACTTCCTCTCAGTCTGAGGTTGCAATGACTGTTCCTTTGCTGTTACAGGCAATTAAGGACATGTCAACTCAGTTTGACGTCAAACTGAGTGCAATGCAGACTGAGTTACATGCTCTAAAATTTAAAACTCAGTGGAGATGGAGGAGTTGAAAGGGATGATGCTACAACTTACATATGAGATCAGTCAGACCAGAAAAGTGAAGAATGTTGTTGAAGACTCTCCAAGGGATGCTCAGACTCAGGGGGAGGAAAATATTACACCAACTGATGAGTCTGACCTCCCCAATAAAAACTTGAAACGAAAAAGAGATGAAGGGGAGAAAAGATACTTCAAAACAACCAGATTCAATCTGAAAACTGGTCAGTCTGAGGACACTATGAGACTGATTACAGCGATATATCAAGTGAATCTGACAAGGAAGATCAAGGGATTGACAAGGAGGGAAAAGGAAAAGTTGGAGCTCATACTAACACTGATACTGATAATGAAATGGAAGATCCAACTGATCAGGCTGAGGAAGAAACTGAAACTCCACATGTTCAGACTGAGAGATCAATAAAAGAAATACAAACTGCAGCTGAAAAATTGGCAAAACCTCTAAGATATGAACACAATGCGGGGATGGCAGTTGAAAGATACAAGGAGTATGTCAAGGGTCTATACATGGAGAAGTTTGAGGCCAATCCCACAGAAACACAAGACAAGTGTGTAAAAGTTGCTGAATTACTTGAAGCTGAGATGAAGGAAGAAGAAGAATTGGCAATTGATGAAGAACAGCAAAGGATAGAGGCTGACAGACAAATGGCCAAACAAGTATTAAGGGAAGAAGCCAGACTGGACTACATTGAATCAAACTTTATCATAAGGAGAAATGCAAACAAGATCCAAGACTTGGATTGTGTTGATACTGGTGGATCTGATCTCATGCTGACTTGTTACCACAAAGGGGGCTCCTTCAGAATTGGGGTACATAGATTGCATACCTAGGGATTAGAGGAATGGAAGGAAATCGCCATTCTGAGCCCAAGAATAAACAACATTTCACACAGACTTGAAGTCAAAAGAGAAGCTGTCTCAAATGTGAATGTTGCCTATTTACTGAAGCTGATTTCAGATGAAGATTACAGAGCATTCTGCACAGTCAACAGAGTGAGAGCTGGGGCTAAATCAATTGGTCTAGAGACAAGCAGTATACATCCAGTTCCCAAGGGCTTAATCTTTCAAGAAAGAACATATGTGAAGACTGATGAACATGAAGGCCTGTGTTATGTAGATTGTGGGGGAGAAGAATGTTTTCAGGCTAAGGACAGATTGAACATGTCTTCTATATATCACTGCATTTCTCTTCTCATCGAGTGTGAATCTGATCAATTCATTCCCTTTCGTATGAAGCTGATTAGCTGGTTATTTAATAACCTTAGAAGAATTGAAGAAATGGGGACATTGATGGACAAGGTAGAACTGATCAAGAAAGAATATCAACTAGTGTTCCACAAATCAGATGCTGAAATGGAGAAGCTACTTGGATGGAAAACAGAGAGACTGCAATGGGCAAAGGAAGTGAATAAGCCTAATCCATGGGATGTGCCAATATAGCAGAAAAAAGTCTCCAAGAGAAGGAAGTAATTTGTTTTTATCACAAACTGTTTTATTTTTCTTTGTGTTTAAGTTTGTGTTTGTTTTGGATATGTTCCATTGTAAAAGACTTTAATCTAAACAGAAAGGGGGGGATTGTTGGGAAAATCAACGATTCAACCCAAGTTAATAAATCTGTTTATTTAAGTCTTATGTTTTGAGTCTGAGTATCTTTGAGTCTGAGTGACGAAAAGAGACTAAGGCATTGTGGAGCTGACCTTGTGGAACTGACCACTCAGCTCCATAATGAAACGTAACACGTTAATTTAGGTATGTTTGTTAGACTAAATCTTCTATCCTTTTAGAAGATTTACTAGGATTCGTACTTATCAAGCTCACTATAATTGTGTATAAATAGTGAGCTTGACTATTGTAAACGTTGAACTTTTCTAATCAAATAACTGTGTGTTATTCTCATTGCTTCGATATTATAATTCCGCTATAATATACTAAGAAACTGAGTGATTAAACGGTTCGTAACAATTAACATCTAAATACTTATTTGTAAATTGATTAGCTAGTGTTTGAGATCTTATTGAGACCTAACATCATACAAGAAGTAATGTGACAACCGTCAAAATTTCAGGTGATTTTCAGTTACTTAATCGGTTCGAACTTTAGTTCTCTTTTATCGTGTTCGTGTTGTTCGGGTTCGTACTATTTGCACCTTTTATTGTCGGAACCAATGTCGAAATTAAAAATGTAAATCCTAACACCAAATAAACAATACAAGAACTTGACTAAGTTCATAACGGTAACTAAAATGATTCTAGTCCTTAACTAATTAACGGAAAACAACAAAACGTCAAAAAGCTGGATTTTGGAATTCAGCCGGCGGCTGAATATATCCAGCCGGCGGCTGAATCCCGCTGTCCAGCTGGGTGATGACTCATTTCTGCATGTTTCACGATTGGGCAACGATTTTCACTCGAATTTAGACAATAATTACTGCTTTTAGCTTCCCAAGAGCAGTCTCAAACATCACTTTAACATTACTCTCATTTTGTTTGAATCAAAACACACACACACAACACACACACTCACTAAACTCTTTCTATTTTCTCTCAAGAACACAACCCCAAAACAGAAATATTACACCATTTTCAGTCCATTTTCTTCCATAAAATCATTCACAAATCGTCCTAAGAGTAAAGGGGTAGCAAGGAAAAGGTTTAAATCGGGTTTCCAAGACGTTTTTGAAGCTAAAGCTCATCCAAACCATCACATCTCTTTTTCCTTCGGTATAACACTTTCTTCTTACTGTTTTTATACATATTCTTACTTGCATGTATAATCTATAGACTGAAAATGAGTTTTCTTAACAATCTAAAACGTTTTCTTGCTTAAAAACGAGTTTTTATGAAAGATCTTTATATGTAACCTATAAATCTAAAAGAAAATGGTGTTTTTACCTCAAAAATACATATGTTTAAGTTATAACAGCTTGCATGTCGAATCTACCCGTTAAACAAGCTTAAAATCGAAGAAACAAGCAACTTTGAAACTGGCCGAAGCCTTTTGGCCGGCGGCTGAAGGATTTCAGCCGACGGCTGAAGGTCAGCCGGCGACTGTTTTCCTCCAGCCGCCGCCAGAATGGCCCTGTTCGCTATTTTGTCGTTTTAAAGGTCGTAAACTTGATTTTAAGCTAAAATAATTAATCATAGAACACATACATCATGTTAAGCTACTGTTTTGACTTATACATGGTTTAAAAAGGGATTTCGGACTTGAAACTAGTACATTAATACTTTAAACGTTATATTATGTATTTTAAAGCGGGAAAGTGTTTTGGAAAAATGGACGTAATTTTATTGCGCGGAAGCGCTGCCCAAATTCTACCATAAACATACCTTAACTTCAGTAACTTAACGTTTCGGGACTAAATATACTTTGACTTTAATCTTGGACACATCTTGGACATAATTGGACATAACGGACTATAAAACGTACATGAACCTTATAAACATTCCGTAATAATCTTTGGGACAGAATCTAAGTAATATAAATTGAGACTTAAAAATGTTAAATTGGAACTTAACATAACTCAAATTATAATAATACAACTTACACACTTTCCGGTGTTTTAGGTCGTTGAGATTCCCGACGCGTTCCGCTTCTTTTGTGCTAGTTCATACCTCGTTCTCTTCGCAATCCGTGAGTTACAACCCCTTATTTTATATGTTTTACATGAATTTTGGGGGAAACATAAGATTCTTTGTACTTGAAAACTTTATGAAAACAAATTACAATTTATCGACTTTGACTTTTAACATGTTGAACTTTGACTTTTGGCTCGATGAACTTTGAATTTTGAACTTATTTTGGAACGTACTTGAACTTATTTTGAACATTATTTTGGAATGTACTTGGACTTATTTTGAACGTATTTTGGAACGTACTTAGACTTATTTTGAACGACTATTTGAACTCTTATGCGTAAAACATTTTACTCTGCTCGTACTTATTGGTTCGCTCTCTTTTGACTAAACTAGTTATTGATGCTTGTATACGTACCAACCCTTGATGGAACTATAACACGATCTTAAGTGATGGACGTACGACTCTCTCTATTTTACAAACAAAATTACTTAGTGCCCGACTATTTTAGACTTAGACTTTCACACTATTAACTACTTAGCCGTATAGTAATTATGGGTATCGATACTTAGGAAAGAACCGTTCCTTGCTTAGATGGCAGTCTAAGTACATATTACTAAGTTCTTAATAACTTTCCGTTTGAGAGGCGGGAAGTTGGGGCCGTACACGGTTGGATAATCGGATTAGTGTGAACACTTAAGTTATAGATGCCAAGAGGTTGATACAAGAAAATCTAATTAGTTACTTACGCATAAACTTATAAACTTTTAGCGATTGATATACGCTTCTACTATTTGACTAAATTTGACTTTATTTGGTCTTTACAAACTTAGGGCACCGGTTCGCCCATTACTTGGACTTTATAAGTATATAAATTTTTAAGCGACTTTTCTCCGCTAATCTCCTTCTTGGAAACTTTTACTTTTATATACTTTACCTATTTTCTTTTTGCCAACTACTTAAACTGTAACTCACTCACTACTTTCGTAGTTGACACTTTATCTTATGTTTCAGGAAATTAGTGTAAGCATGATATGCATGGCATGGACGGGTCGAGGCGGTTGTGTGAGAACCTTTTTGGGAAAAGACGTGGCCATTTATTTTGGGAATTTTTAATGAAACTTTTAATTATGTATCGATGTACTAAATTGATGTGACTTGGTCGTTTTGTGAACTTGTAAACACTTTTATTTTTAATTAATGACTTGATTACCGTTATGTTTTATATCACCTGTGTAAAGATTTTCCAGCTCTTCACATTCCGTGTTTCCGCTTTAGCGGGGTGTGACAGACTTGGTATCAGAGCACAGGTTATAGAGAAAAACGGTTTTAAAATTTTTCAAAAGTTTTCGAAACCAAACTATAACCAAGGCTTTTCGGAAAATCATTTATGGGTCTAAACTTTAGAGAATTAATTTCGTGATTGCATGTTTATAATTTAACTACGCATGGCCTGATCACCCATGCCTAGTTCAAAATGGATCATGCAAAGACGGAACGTAATTACTATTGTTAACGATTTTGAGTCAAAATTCCCGGTACTGTCTTTTCCCGATTCTCACGCGACTGACCCGTACATGCATTTCATTACACATTTCCTTTATCATTTCTTTGTGTCTTCTAGTACTCACGAAACTCATTGTTCACAGATTCGTCATGTCTCACTCGTCACGATCGCTTTCACCGTCACACTCCCAGTCTCGCTCCTTACCTAGAGCCGCGTCGCCTTCCGAGGGCCGTACCGCTTCAGAGAGCCAACGACACCAGACCACTGATCCTACGGAGGACACCTCCATGGCTATCTCGAGCAGCATCGGGTCCCGCCCGAGGGCTGTGCTTCCACCTCCTCCACCGGTACCCGTTGTCGCCACACTTCACTACCGGGGCCCGCGCACCAGAATGACCGCGCGAAAGCAGGTCATCCTCCCGGGCCGTCTGCCAGACAGGATGGCTGCCCGTCAGGAGGGACCGTCCCAGCCTGCCCCGTCACACCTACCCTTTGGTCACCCTCCAGAGGTGCCACGTACTAGTGTCATGGACCACTACTCCTGGGAGAGACAGTTCGAGCGCGAAGAGATGCAGCGCGCCAGAGACGCCGAGGCCGCGAGGCAGAGGATGCCTCCTACCCTTCAACCTCCCCCACCGGCCGCATTCCTTCACTTGCACCGCGAAGTGCGGGGATTGGCTCAGGAGACCCAGAACCAGGGACACCTCATCAGTGAGGTTACCGACTCCGCAGAACGGTTGTCGGAGCAGGCGTTGCGATTCATCGCATCGACCCGAGCTACGGCCCGCACTGTGCAGCGCCTCATTGGTATGTGCCTGGTGATGGGCACGTTGATCGTGGTTATGGCAGCCAAGATGTTTCTGGAGAGGCGCCATTAGTTATTTCTTCATTGTATTGTACTTAGTCTAGTCGTAATTTTCTCTCTGTACACAACCTAGACTTCATTATCTTTCTTTCATGTATTGTGACAATATTTTCTCAGTTCAGCACTTGTACCAACTTTATTATTATTAATGGGTCTTTGTGCTTGTTGTATTTTGTGAATCTTGTGCTTGTTACGATCATTATAATTCTACCTCTTGAATTCTAATCTTGCGTGTACTACTTGATCAGTCATTTTAATCTCTTGCTATAACTATCTATGGTCACTTAAATTATATTCTTATCACATTCCATTCGTGCGTTCTAAACTAAATCTGTTCTTCTGATTGTAGAATCATGGCTCCTCGCACTAATGCTAGCATCATTGCCGAGCAAGTTGCTGAACAGTTGAACGCGGCTATGCCCAACATGATCGCTCAGATCACCGCCGGAATTAACGCCAATGTCAACAACCACCACCACCAGTAGCAGCAGCAGCAACAGCAACAGCAGAACAATCAAAACCAAAACCAGAACCAGAACCAGCACCCGAACCCTCCTCCATGCAACTACAAGAGCTTTATGGCATGCAAGCCTAAAGAATTCCACGGCACAACTGGTGCTGTAGGTTTGGTCCAGTGGTTCGAGAGCATCGACACATCAGCCGATGTGCTGAGGCGAACAAGGTGGAGTACGCGTCCTGCGTATTCCATGGTCGAGCTCTGTCATGGTGGAACACTGTTGTCCAAACCCGAGGACGTGACAATGCCTATGCCCTTCCCTGGAACACCTTCAAGAACTTGCTCATCGAAGAATACTGCCCGAGAGGGGAAATTAAGAAGCTCGAGGCTGAGCTGTGGGACCACAAGATGGTCGGGAATGACATTGAGAAGTACACTACCCGGTTCCACGAACTCGCCCGACTGGTTCCAAGGCTGGTAACCCCTGAGGAGAACCGGATCGACCTGTACATTTCTGGTCTAGTTCCGGAATTCCGAGGTATGGTCATGGCAGCCGAGCCTCAGACCCTCCAGAGTGCAATCATCCTGGCCCACCGTCTTACCAGCAACCTCCTCACCGCCCCTGGATCCTCCAAAAAGGAGTCAGGTGAAAAGAGAAAGGCTGAGTCAACCCCAAGGAGAAGTGACCGTAACAACTATGCCCTGACTGCTTCACCTACACCGGCACCAGCACCGCCAGCTAAATCTGGGTCTTACACCGGGACACACCCAAAGTGCAACAAGTGCAACCTCCATCATCTCGGGAACTGCCCATTATGCCTCAAGTGCCAAAAGGCGGGACACTTTGCCAAGTACTGCCCTGACAAGTCAACTGCTCCAGCCCTGAAACGGTCATGCTATGAGTGCGGAAGCGACCAGCATCTCCGCAATACCTGCCCTAAGCTCAACCGAACTCCACAGAATCAAGGAGGGCAAGGTAGGGGTCGCGCTTTCGGACTTACGGCTGAGGAAGCACGTCAGGACCCCAATGCAGTTACTGGTACGTTTTCCCTCAACAATCATTTTGCTTCCGTACTATTCGACTCAGGAGCCGAAAGAAGTTTCATTTCCTTAGAATTTAGACCCCTCATAGAATTAGAATCAAAAGTCCTTAAGGATAGTTTTACCGTTGAATATGCTAACGGCCAAGAATTTGAAGCTAAGGACATAATCCTAGGATGTTCACTATGCCTATCTGACAAAACCTTCCCCATTGATCTAATTCCTATCGAGCTTTCAAGTTTTGACATCATCGTTGGGATGGACTGGCTATCTCGCTTTCGAGCAGAAATCATTTTAAGCTTATTCGTATCCCTCTTTCGGAAAAAGAGACTCTCGTCGTTCAGGGAGACAAGCCTGGACGACAACTCTGCATCGTATCTTCCATCAAAATGCGCAAGTACCTTCAGAGGGACTATGACGCATTCCTTGCCCATGTCGTCGAGCGTAAACCTTCTGAGATTCGACTCCAAGATATTCCAGTGGTCAAGGATCACCCCGAAGTCTTTCCCGAGGATTTTCCAGGGCTGCCACCTAAACGACAAGTGGAATTCCGATAGACCTCATT
>CAJVGC010000582.1:48738643-48823561 GCA_910822075.1 Senecio squalidus | reverse complement strand
TTCACATCCACTAGTCTGAACGTATATCCTGGTGTAGATAAATAAATAAAAAAGAGCCAATGTACTCTTCTGGGAGGGACGCTTCCCAGTTCAAAAATTACAGATATATATACATACATATATATATGATAATTAAAAGACAAGAAAGAAGAAGCAATAAACAGAAATATGGGGGAAAAACGCGTACCTTGACGCCATTACATTAAAACACATCATGTAAAGTTACAGAAATAAATATCCAAGATTAATACAGATCTTAAAGATGAATTACGAAACATAAAATGAAATTATTCAGCAGCAGGAGCTGAAGGTTCTATCTTCACCAGTTCCTCCACGGAGAGCTCCGGACTCTGGCTGAGTGTCTCCAAATATGGGAAGGAAAGGTGTCGCAACGCTCAAGAGCTTCATCTAGTTTGTCTTCGGATAATGGTCAAAGTTAGGCGTGGACAAAGAGGAAGATTTCGCTGTGCCTGACTGGAAGCCATTGCGCAAGAGTATACCCAGTACCGGTAAACAGAGTGGCAATTTCTCCGTAGGGAGCGTTGAATTCATGGCTCTGATGAAGTTTTTCCACAAAAAACTTTATGCCATCCTTAACTAACCATGTAGCCTTCTCTCTCAAGACGGTATTCTCGGCCAAGAGCCTTTGATTCTCACGTTCAAGTATTGACGATTCGACCGTTGCCCCACCTACTTCGACCTTCTCAAGTGCAGAAACAACCTTGTTGGTTGTCAACCTTTCCATTGCTGCACCTTCCGCAGCCCTCTCAAAAGATAACTTCGCGTCACCAACCTCCAAGAGCTTCACCTTCTCAACCAAGCTTTCCCAATCAGAAACGGACACCAATTTCATCCCTGGATCCACAGCCGCGGTGGATTGAGCTTTCACAAGTTCACTGTTCGTATCTTGCAGGTCACGAATGAAATCTTCCAGGTTCCTGATCCTGTATTGGGACTTAACTTGTTTCTTCAATCCAAGAATAACCCTTCGGGACTGGGCCCTGGTGCGTCTCCGAAGCTTCACATTCTCTTTCGCCAACTCTTTAACTTTGGCCTTCATGGCCATCAGACGCCCTCTCTTCTTAATAAGGGACTTTTCAAACTTCACAACACTACCCTGGGAGGCCATAAAACGGCCACGAACTTCGGTACCAGCTACTGCCAACTGGGCCAGTAACACGTTAAAGTTGTCGGCCAAAGTTTCGTCAGGAAGGCTCCTCCAACGCAAAGCCTCCACAGGAGTAGCAAAATGATTCAGCATATCTTGACACACATTGGGATCACTCATCCCACTATCACAGCTAACCTTCCATCGTGGCATATATAGGGATGACGAGGGACCTTCCTCGTCATTCGGCGAGTGAGGTGTGAAAGAACCTCCGGTTTCGGTAGCAAAGGGTTTCGCCGGCGTGCTGTCCCCTTCATCAACATTTTTACCACGATCATCAGAAGGGATAGGTTCCCCAACATCTGAGTCACCGGAGATGGAAATAGTCAAAGGATGAGAACTAGTAGCCAGCGAGGCAGGAGAGACATTCATCCTAGGGATGGCACTGTGGGAAGAAGGATCTGCCACATACAAAGGGTACGTTAAGATCTATATAAAAACGGAATACATGATGACATATAAGGTATAAGTGTACCACTAGCAAGAGAAAGTCTTCTTCGTTTGACTCTAGTACCGGGACCTTCAGATAGTGGCCTTTGCAGTGGTGATGAAAGAACGGACGGAGGGGGAGGATCAACCACCAGAGCGGCCACGCCAGGTATCAAGGACTGCACCTCAGCGGAGGGAAAGACAAAGTCCCCAACCCCCTGTTCCAGAATACCGTTGACGTTCGTCCCTCCAAAGAAACCAGGGGAACGAAAACTCCAACCAAAGTATCAAGCTTCAAATAATCCAGCAAAGATTAGGCTATAAAAAAAGAGAAAGAAAAAGTTGTAGTACAAGAAGACGGCAAAATAACAATCAAAAAAAAAAACAAAAAAAAAAGAAAAAAGAAGACCATTCCGTTGGATGGAGGGATTCATGTTTAAGGGAGCCCAATGACGGCTCACACCACCCAATACCAACACGGCCTCGTTATGGGTCCGGGCGGGGATCTTGTTCCTTGAAATCAGTCGACATCGCTCTACCTCTTCCTCGGTAAGCATAGGAGCTGGATCAAGTATGGCACCTGGCAGAATAGGTCTCCAATGCATCGGTATGGGTGCCACAGAAGTGTCTATCCAAATGAACTTATCTTTCCACTGCTTCACGCTAATGGGCACTGAGCGAAAACACTCCCATCCTTCGTTATCTATCTTTGGCCGACGCTCAAGGGTGAACCAATCCCCCGAACGGATCAACCTAAAAAAACTTCTCCATAGGTTCAGGGTAGCAGGGAAGCCTAAAGCATGGCACAGTAGCTCAAAATTGGTTATCCTTAAGGCCCCCATGGGATTCATCTGGATTGGACACATATGATAATATTCGATAACAGACAAGAAGAAACGAGTGAAAGGGATTCGAACATTGGACGCGTCAAAAATGCGAGTGTACATCGCTAAGAAACCTTCAGGACAGTCGGTAACGATGGAGTTAGCCGCGGGATTGCGAGCCCGCCACTCCATCTTCAACCTAAACTCAGTGAAAAAGTCAGCAAAAGAGGTGTGTGTAAGAGTACAACGAGAGGTTAGCATATCGTCCTTACCCATATCAGCAAGATCAGAGTAAGAAAAAACGGTGAACAATGGTAAGACGTTCAACAAGGAAATGAAGAAAAGGAAAGGACTAATGAAATCGGAATACCTAACAGCTATTTATAGCGAAATTAGTAACTTTAAAGAGCAATTAAAGTGCCCGTCAAATCAGGGGCATTTAAAACCAAGAGGCAATAATTTTCCCTCCAAAAACAAATGGCAGAGTCTGACAAGATGCAGTCTAGTGAAGATTCGAACAGTCATGGGCCCCCACTTCTTTACTCACTTCTCTAGGCTAGGGGGGGAGATGTTGGGGTAGGGTATTTATTACCCACAAGTGACGAAGCCCTTCGTCCGGTGCACCGAAGGCCTTAGTACTTAAGGAGCTACGGAGATATTTATTACCCACCAGTGACGAAGTCTTTCGTCCTGTGCACCGAAGGTCCTTAGTATTTAAGAAGAAAGGTCATCATTCATGACAGAGAGTGGAAACGTCAAAAGAGGTATGGCATTAATGAGAGACAAGACAGAGTTGGTGGCAGCACTTAATGAAGGAGAGCGTGGGGGACAAAGCGCCGTCACGCGCCTTGCAATAAATGCCTGAGGCAGTGTACTTGAAGGTATGGAGAGGAGTGGTTCACATCACTGCAGGATGGAACTGCCTGACAGAATAGGAACAGTCCGGTCCTTCGGCGCATTATCTTCCGGACAAGGACCGGACATTTACTATATAAAGAAGAATTCTCTTTGTAATAGAGGGACAATTAGAATGTTATTTAATTCACCATTTATATCATCTTAAGCATTGAATTCTCAATCATATGAACATTGAATATTACAGAAAATACATTTGATTCATCATTTGTGTGTGTTATTGATATCCCCTTCGTCAGTCATCAGATGAAGGGCTTAAGCTTCGGAATTTTACCTTAACAATAAGCAATTTTGTATCCGTCCAATTTGGCAACGAAAATTATCTTGTTTGGAAGCATCAGATTACACTATTCTGCAAACATTAGATCTATTCAAATATGTTGATGGTACCTCTGATCCACTAGCAACAATAACAAGGGAATACATTCAATGGAAGAAGTTTGGTTCTTATGTGCCATCTATCTTTAATTCAACCTTAAATACAAGCATCGCTCATCAAGCACTTGGTTCCTCTAGTGCCATATCTTTATGACTAAGTTGCAAACTGTATACTTACAGCAAGCACAAGCTAGGAAGTCATTCCTGCGAACTCAACTGCAAACAGTCTCTCAAGGAAATCAACCTATCGGTGCTTATATTGATCATATTCTACGAATCACGGACTCCTTGGCCGCAACTGGAGATAATCTTACTGATTTTGATCTTATTTTACATACTTTGAATGCTTTATATGATCATTCTGTTACTACTATTGAGCAAATATTAGACGAACTACTTCACAGATCCAAATTAATGACACATGAACAACGAATTACACAACAACAACAAAGACGACCCACTGTCTCAATCTTAGCAGTGGCAACACAAACTCTTCAATGCAACCACCACAACACATATATGTTGGCTATTCACCACAAGGTCGTGGTCGTGGTCGTGAAAGGAATTCAAATATTGTATGTGTAGAAATTAAGAATCGGGTTTTGTGGAAGAATATTTGTATTTCATCAACTAGAAAAGTTTACATTAGACGTCTATTTATAAGAGATATTAATCTAACGGGCCCAAGCCCACATACGGACTTGGGCTTACATTTCATTTGGGCTCCTATAATCTAACATTCCCCTCAAGCTGAGTAGTGGGATTTCCAATGCTCAACTTGTCAAGACAGTGAGCGAAGATCTTTCCGGTAACCGCCTTCGTAAGAATATCTGCAAGCTGATCTTTTGATGACCCAAACGGAAGCTCGATAATCTCATCTTCAAGTTTTTCTTTGATGAAGTGCCTATCAACTTCAACATGTTTTGTGCGATCATGTTGGACTGGATTTCCTGAGATCTGGATAGCAGCTTTGTTGTCACACATAATCTTAGTGGCTTCCAGTGAGGGATATCCAATTTCTAACAGTAGCTTTCGCAGCCACAAGACTTCTGCTAAACCTCGTGCTATTCCTCGAAATTCAGCTTCGGCACTTGAGAGAGCGACTACCTTTTGCTTCTTACTTCTCCAGGTAACAAGGTTTCCTCCCACTAGAGTAATACCCTGATGTAGATCTTCTATTACCTTTATCGGCTGCCCAGTCAGCATCAGTGTATGCATCAATCTTCAGGTGCCCATTTGGTCTGAACAAGACTCTGTGTCCAGTGGTTCCCTTGAGATACCTGATAATCCGTAAGGCTGCTTCCATGTGTTGGACTTGAGGTTGATGCATGAATTGACTTATAAATCCCACTGCGTATGCAATATCTGGCCGAGTATGAGCTAAGTAAATCAGCTTTCCCACCGTTCTCCGATATCTTTCCTTATCTGCCAGTTTAGCTTCATCTTCCATGAACAATTTTTGGTTGGCTATCATGGGAGTATCTGCAGGTTTGCAATCTAGCATTCCCGTCTCCGCTAATAAATCAAGAATATATTTTTGCTGACAAATGAAGATCCCTGATTTTGATCTTAGAACTTCGATTCCGAGAAAATACTTGAGTCTTCCCAAATCTTTCATTTCGAACTCTTTAAAGAGATTGGCTTTCAATTTTGTCATTTCCTCCGAATCATCTCCTGTAATAATCATGTCATCAACGTAGATTATTAAACAGGTTATGAGTTTACCTCTCCGTTTCAAGAATAAGGTGTGATCAGAGTTGCTTTGATTATAACCATATTTCTTCATCACTGTGGTAAATCGACCGTGGAGATTGCTTTAAACCATACAATATTTCTTTAGTCGGCAAACTTTTCTGGACTCGGAACTATCATGAATTCCAGGTGGGGTTTCCATGTAGATTTTTTCCTTCAATTCTCCATGTAGGAAGGCATTCTTGACATCGAATTGGTGTAATGGCCAATCCTTGTTTGCTGCAACTGATAATAGAACTCTAATAGTATCAATCTTAGCTACTGGTGAGAAAGTCTCACAGTAGTCAATCCCATAAGTCTGAGTATACCCCTTTGCGACTAATCGAGCTTTATACCTTTCGATTGATCCATCGGGTTTATACTTGATCGTGAACACCCAACGACATTTAACTAGTTTCTTTCCTGGGGGCAATTCACATTCTTCCTAAGTTTCACTTCTTTTTAGGGCTTCAAGTTCAGTACCAATTGCTTCCCTCCATTCCTTATACTTCAATGCTTCTTCAACACTTGTTGGTATTTTTTTAGAACATATGGCGTTTGCGAAGGACCTGTAAGTTCCTTCTTGCAATATTTGCAACTAGGTATCTTGATCCTCTTGAACTTCTTTCAGGTGAGTATCTGTTAGGTGGAATTCCCCGAGTTGATCTAGGAGGAAGATCATACCGAGCTGGTTCAGTCACACTCGGAGTTTCCATCTCAACCTGTTGTTCATCATTACACATATCAGAGTTATTGGGAATATCTGGAGATTCAGAGCCACTTACCTCGGATATCAGTTGAGGAGGATCATTATTGGTGGCAGTGGTACTGTCTTCAAGTTCTTCAGGACTTTCTGTCTCCGGAGTGGGTGTATCAGTAGAAGCATCATGCACAGGTGGTGCCCAACCTATCCATCTTAATGCGTCAATGTCAGTTTCCCCCTGACCATGAAGATGGGTCTGATAAAAGAACTCAGTTTCAAGAAAGTCACAGTTCATTGTTGTGAACATGTGACGCCTACTCGGGCTGTAGCACCGATACCCGTGTTGATTGACACCATACCCCAGAAACACACATTTCTCTGCACATGGATCAAGTTTTGAACACTCTATTTTCGGTATATGAACAAAAACAAAACATCCAAACACTCGAGGTTCAAGGGTTAGAGTTGAGGGCAATTTATGGAAATGTGACAGTGTTTGGAGAGGAGTTTTGAGGGCTAGGACTCGGGTTGGAAGACGATTAACCAGGTACGTGGCAGTGACAACTGCTTCTGGCCAAAAAGACTTTGGAACTTGTGATTCGATCATTATAGCACGAGTGATTTCCAACAAGAAACGATTTTTGGGTTCCGAAACCCCATTTTGTTCAGGAGTGTGAGCACACGAGGTTTGATGAATGATTCCCCGCGTTTGACAAAAGGTTTTCATGGAATTATTACAAAATTCTCCCCCATTATCGGATCGGAGAATTTGTATGTCCTGTTTGAATTGAGTTTTTACCATGTTACAAAACGATGTGAACTTAGTAAACACTTCGGACTTAGTTTTTAAAAGATAAGTCCATGTCATTCGAGTACAATCATCTATAAATAACAGGAAATAACGAAAATTTGTCCCCCTTCAATTTTTGCGGGACCCCAAACGTCAGAATGAATTAACAAAAAAGGAGAATCAACTCTAGTATTACTAGGTTTAAACGTTTGTCTATGACTCTTAGCCAAAATACAGGTGTCACAATAGAAAGTTTTATTATTAGGAAATAAATGCGGAAATAATTGTCTCAAATAACCAGCAGACGGATGTCCTAATCTTCTGTGCCATAACCAAGCTTTCATATCGTTGGACCCATGAGTGAGCAGAACAGAACCGTGTTGAGTAACTTCATCAACGTAGTAGAGTCCTTGTCTTTCAGTACCACGTCCAATGATCTTCCCCGTTCTGATATCCTGCAAAATGCAAAAGGTGGGGTGCATTAATACCACACAGTTTAATTCTTTCGTAACATGACTGACGGATAATAACTTGTGTGATAATGATGGTACATAAAGACATCTAGAGAGTCGTAATTCTTTTGAAATTTCAATGGTTCCCCCTCCTTTAACTGGGAGAGTTTCCCCATTGGCTGTGTGAATTCTTGTTTTATCAACTCTAGATTTTGACGTTAGATCGGTGATATCAAACGTCATCGTATCGGTGGCACCACAATCAAAGATCCAAGAAGTACACTTAGAATCTTTGGTTGCAACATGAGCTTTGCCAGAAAGAGACTCATATTGTTCCTTTTTTAAATCGTAATCATTTAACTTATCGAGTAAGTATTTATTAAAAAATTTTGGATTTAAAAAGGAATCATTACCCGGAGGGTTTGGTGTAAAAAGACCAAACCCTATACCTGGTTCTGGTGCGCCATCGGTACTCGTCTCTCCTCCGCCTCTAGTTTCACTGCTTCCTACAGCGGCCGCAGCTTTTCCAGTCTTAGAGGTCTTGTGATTCTCATTCCACCAGTCTGGATATCCGACAATTTTAAAGCATTGCTCTTTGGTGTGTTTTGACATACCACACTCTTCACACTTGAGCTTGCTTTTATCGACCTTTGATTGGGGTCGGAACGCCGGTTTTTCTGATCGATAATTCTTAGAGACAAGCCCTGCTCCATCGCCGGTGGTATTAAGCCCAGCTGCCACACCCATATCTGCCTCATGATTCCCGTCAATAATAGCTTGGTGAGCTTTTTCTTTTCTGACCGTAGCATAAGCGGTTTCGGGAGATGGAAGCGGATCAGAACGGAGAATTTCCCGTTTAATTGGGTCATACCTCCGGTCAAGTCCGTTCAAAAACTGGAACAACTTTGTTTCGGATCGAACTCGATTATATGTGGTTATGTCAGCAGTGCAAGTCATCGGGTTTGGATCCCTCCGATCGATTTCTCCCCAGATTCCTTGCATCCCTATCCAAAAATCTTCCAGTGGTAGCTGCTGTTGTTTGAACTCATTTGCTTTAACATAGAGATCGAAAGTTTGTAACTTATCCTTCCCGCTGCTGTAAGTAACCGCCAGGGCTTCCCATAGTGACTTCGCTGTGGGAAATTCAGTAAGGTTACTTGCAATGCTAGGTTCGATGTTCTGAATTAACCACGAGAACACCACAAGATCGGCTTGTTCCCACTCATCATATTTTTCATCAGTGATGGCGGGAGGGTTTTCGGTAAGGTGGTTAATATACAATTTCGATTTCCCCCCAATAGAGACTCGAATCATACGAGCCCATAACGGGTAGTTGTTGCTCGTCAACATTAGACTAATCTTGAGTTGATCGGACGGGTTTGGTTTTGGATTTTGAAACTGGTTCGGAGCTCCGTTACGAAGCAAATTCATTAGTTGCATGGCGAGATTATTGTTTTCTGCGTCCGCCATACTGGTTTGAGATAATAAGTCGTGTCCGAGAACGGGGCTAGAAAATAACTAGGCGGGCCGAAGTAATGACCTAGATGGTGTCCGGGATGGTGTCTAGGGTGTCCGAGGTGATGCTCGGGTAGTGTCCGAGTTCGTGCCCGAGGTAACCTGGTCGTGTCTCGAGTCGTGTCCGGAGTCGTGTCCGAGGTAACCCTGATCGAGTAGAATTGTTTGTTCGAACAGAATAAAATCTATTCGTGTACTTAGGACTATCCTAGTCGTGTACTAGGAATATTCTCCGAGTAGAAAGACAATCTAGTCGTGTATGTAACACTTCTAGTCGAATAAGGTTTCTAGTCTAGTCGTGCCAAGTCTAGTCCCTATCCGAGCAACCAAGTCTAGTCGTGCCAAGTTCCTTTGTTCGTAGGTTCTTATTGCTTGGGTGAACAAGTCCCTATCCGAAGGGTGTGTTCGTGTCTTTTGATTTCCTATCCGAGCTTTGTATTCGAATGCTTATCTAATGGCAATTCGAATGGAAAGTCTAAGGCTTAGTCGAATATGATGGTTTCCTGGTCGAACCAAACAATCCGAATATGTTGTTTTTCTATCCTAGAACACACGTTCGTGTGTGATGTTTTACTAGTCGAATGACTAGTCGTTTGGTTTGGTTTTCTAGTCGAATAGACTAGTTCGAACAGGTACTTTCGAAAGTAACCTGCTCTGATACCATGTAGAAATTAAGAATCGGGTTTTGTGGAAAAATATTTGTATTTCATCAACTAGAAAAGTTTACATTAGACGTCTATTTATAGGAGATATTAATCTAACGGGCCCAAGCCCACATACGGACTTGGGCTTACATTTCATTTGGGCTCCTATAATCTAACAGTATGCAAAATTTGTTCAAAACCTGGCCACAATCTTATTTATTGCTCTGATCGTTTCACACGACAACTCGTGGTAGGGGTCAGATACATGGTGGTCGTGGTCGTGGTACACCGCCATGGCCATTAGCTAATGAAACACTTAATGGGTATCGTATGTCTCAACATTTTCTATCAAATCAGGTTCCGCCTAGTTCGATTATGTATAACCCTATTTGGCAACATCCTACGGGACTTAATTTGAATGGACAACCTGGACCATATTAGAATGAACAATCTTTCGGTTTCTGCGGGTCTACTAACGGACAACAACCACTATTGGACAACAAGCAATGGCTGCAGTGGCTACACAATTTGGACCGGAATATGGGCAACCACCCCATGTGGAATTTGGGTTTTATATGAATCCAACTACTCCTAGTTACATGGATATAGTTGGGTTCAGTGCTCCATCTAGTGTTTCACATAAGTTGCTACCAGATTGCCACAACCCACATGACGGCAAACTCAAACCTGGTGCAAAATCCCACACCTTACTTAGGTTCTGATCGTGTCATAGTTGAGAAGGGAATAGCTCTTCCTATCACGCACATCGAACAATCTAAATTAATTTTACCAAATTGCCACTTAAATCTTAAAGATGTCCTGTTGTTCCTGGAATTACTAAAAATATTTTGTCAATTGTTCAGCTTGTAGAGTATAATTTTTGTATTATAGAATTCTTACTATTTTGTTTACTTGTGAAGGATCCAACGGTCAAGACAATCCACCGCATTCCGCCTGACTCTCAAAATGTTTATAGTCTTCTGTTGGGAAAATCAACGATTTAACCCAAGTTAATAAATCTGTTTATTAAAGTCTTACTTTTTGAGTCTGAGTAGCTTTGAGTCTGAGTAGCTTTGAGTCTGAGTGATGAAAAGAGACTAAGGCATTGTGGAGCTGACTACTCAGCTCCATAATGAAACGTGATACGTTATTTTAGGTATGTTTGTTAGACTAAATCTTCTATCCTTTTGGAAGATTTACTAGGATTCGTACTTATCAAGCTCACTATTATTGTGTATAAATAGTGAGCTTGACTATTTTAAACGTTGGACTTTTCAATCTAATAACTGTGTGTTATTCTCATTCTTCGTTATTATAATTCCGCTATAATATACTAAGAAACTGAGTGATTAAACGGTTCGTAACAATTAACATCTAAATACTTAGTTGTAATTGATTAGCTAGTGTTTGAGATCTTATGGAGACCTAAAAACTGGTATCAGAGCAAATAAGATTTAAATTTTAATAAATTTACCAATCTTAAACGATCAATACATAATGTAACAGCCCAAGCACACCCGTAGCGTGATATTGTCCGCTTTGCTCACCGGCGCACGGATTTGTTTCTGACACGAAGCTCGTGCCAAAACGCGTCATGCTAGGAGAGGTATCAACCCCCTTATAAGGAAGGATTCGTTCTCCTCTCCAACCGATGTGGGACGGATGTTACAATCCTCCCCCCTTACAGGACACAGCGTCCTCGCTGTGTACATCGGTCCGGGCCCCGGCTCTGATACCATTTGTAACAGCCCAAGCACACCCGTAGCGTGATATTGTCCGCTTTGCTCACCGGCGCACGGATTTGTTTCTGACACGAAGCTCGTGCCAAAACGCGTCATGCTAGGAGAGGTATCAACCCCCTTATAAGGAAGGATTCGTTCTCCTCTCCAACCGATGTGGGACGGATCGTATTCGTATACTTTATATAAACCTTTCGAGAACTTCCGGTTTCAATATTTCAACGACCTTGTACTCATTCTATGTTCCGTATATCTAGGTATTCGTGTATCGCGCTTTCGGGATATCATATGTACTCGAAAACAAGTTAAACAACAAAATGTTGTTTACTAATTTTATTAAATGATTTTGTAGGTAATTAATTCATTCCAATTATTAACTAGTCCAAATTCAAGTAAATAGATAAAAGCCCATTTAATTTTAACCCAACCCATCAAGATTTACCTTAACTAATACCTAATCATATTTAAACTAAATAACAAAACAACCTAATTTCCTTCTTTTTGCTCCCATACTGTCGCCCCACCTGCTTCCTTATCCCGCCGACCAAAACTCCATATCAGCCATCGATATGGTATCAGAGCACATGGTTATAGAGAACTAGGTGGTTTGGCCTAGACTATAACTAGGTGTCCTTCATATAGATTCTTTTAGGATCTTTTTCATTGATTTCATTACGTCTCACTACTTGTACGCGACGACTCATTCGCCTAAGGAAGACGGCGACCAATATCGGCTTTCGACATCGAAAGATTTTGTTTTATGGATTTTTTTTCGTTTCATTTATGTTTCTTTGATCACATATTTTGGATACTACTTTGGAACCTCGATTAAACTCTCGTATTTCAATTTCTTGATTCGAATATGTTAATATTATGATAATGAACATGGGAGCGGACATGTGTATGAGGCGAGGTGAATATAATTATGGGTGGCCAACGTAATTATATCCATAGCGGGTCATATATATGTTTACATGACCATGTTTGTAGTCGTAATACAAAACATACCTAAAGTTCTTATGGTTGAGTTATTGACCATATCCATTCCTTAAAATACACGATTTCTTTTATACTAGCGTATGTTTATCTGACCGCATACACGGATCGTTTTCATGAGCTTACACGACTATATCCTCAGATGGTAGTTCCGAATTCGCAACGTATGGAGCGTTTCATCTATGGTTTGCACCCCGAAGTTCGTTGTTCGTTGAGGATTATTCAACCTTCCACTATTCAGAGTGCTATTCAGCGGGCTGGAGCTATCACCGATGATATGGTTCGAGACGGTGTATTGTCGGACGGGAAGAGGAAAGATCGCAGTGACAAGGAGCAGGAAAAGTCCAAGTAAGTTAAACGAGATTCAAGTAAATCTAGCAGCAGTCGAAATCTGGGTATACTTGTACACTTCTTCTATGTCAGAAGTGTAATCATCACCATGGGGAGCACATGATATGCAGTTGTTCGCTATGCCGTAGGAGAGGCCACTTGGCCAAGGAATTGCCGTTCCAGGTCTGTTGTTTTCGTACCAGTGAATGCATTGAGGCTTATTTCCAGTTTTGGTTGCGGAGGAAACCAGGGAAATCAAGGTCGTCAAAACACTCGAGCTCCTATTAGAGCATATGTACTGCGAGCTACAGAGGAGCAGTAGAATCCGAATGCCGATGTTGATACTTTTCTTACGCAATTCTCTAATTTTACTTGAAACACATGCTGATAATTTACTTTCTGAGTATGAGCCTTACCTTTCGATGATCTGGTTCGTGACCGTACTTTCTACTTGAATTTCGGGACGAAATTCCTTTAAGTGGGGTATACTGTGACAACCGTCACTTTCTCCGTCCGTAGTTAGTCTAATATGCCTGTAGATCATTACCGCATTTTACTGAAAAATTTAAAACTTGATTATTACTACTGTTACGAGATTAAATGTTATGTTTTCTAGATGACTTCAACGATATGTGTGTATACTTTTTGTAATGCTTTCGTTAGTTAGGTGCACAGTAGATAGTTCCCTAGTCGAGCTCCTAAATATTTAACGAGAAACTTTCTAGATTTCATATTCATACTATGACGTATTCGTATACTTTATATAAACCTTTCGAGAACTTCCGGTTTCAATATTTCAACGACCTTGTACTCATTCTATGTTCCGTATATCTAGGTATTCGTGTATCGCGCTTTCGGGATATCATATGTACTCGAAAACAAGTTAAACAACAAAATGTTGTTTACTAATTTTATTAAATGATTTTGTAGGTAATTAATTCATGTTTTAAGTCCAATTATTAACTAGTCCAAATTCAAGTAAATAGATAAAAGCCCATTTAATTTTAACCCAACCCATCAAGATTTACCTTAACTAATACCTAATCATATTTAAACTAAATAACAAAACAACCTAATTTCCTTCTTTTTGCTCCCATACTGTCGCCCCACCTGCTTCCTTATCCCGCCGACCAAAACTCCATATCAGCCATCGATATCATCAATTCCAGCAACAAATTTCGAAGCTTTACCTTCATCATCAAATTCGTGTTCATCATTGTCCATCGTTCAAGGTAATTGTTTGATTTCATGTGATTGTTTTCCTAATCCGAAAATCTGATTGGAAATTCTTATAATCGGTTAATAACAGCCCTCTTCTTGTGATTGATTACAACCATCGTTACCCTCTTTTTCTTCAGCAAATTCATTCATAATACCAAGGTAATCAGGTTTCATAGTTATTGGTTTGATTATGGCCGAAAACCATAATAGGGTTCATAGAAATCGTTGTGTAATATTTTGCTTTCTTATGACGATTGTTGCAGCCTAAAATTAGTGAGTTTATTTCGTCATGTCATCAAATCCTTGAGTCATTCAAGGTAAATTCCAGCCTATACAAATCCCTTTGAAATTCAGACAAGATTAATGCTAAAAATTCGATATTTGCGAGTTTGTGTTTCTACTTTAGGCTAAGCTGAGATCGGGAAGGTGTTACACACAAATTCAGCCCCTAAACAGCTCGTGATCTTCATATTCAGGTCTGTACCGACATTTTTCGTGAAGGTACTTATCGGGGTTTATGTCATCTTCCATGTTTTAAAACCATATTGAAAGAATTCTATCGTAAAACCCTATTCCTTGATTTCTGTTATGATTCGTTTTGTTATCCTTAATCATGTTTATGTTGAGGTTGGTTTTGTTCTTGGATGTATATAATCTGAATTTACATCACATATAAATGTATATACAAGTTCCATAAGCTAATCGTCACAAAGAAACTCTAATCAATAAGCTTAATCAATTGTTATGTTAAATCTTGCTGAACTGGTATGATAGGCTGTCTTACACGGTTAATATCTCCTTGGTCGTATTAAATTGTCTCCTGTAGTCTAAACGAATATTGTAGCCCTTACCTTCTAGTTTTCGAGAATATAAGGTAGGTCGTCTAGATGTTTCTCAAACTCCCAGAAACTGAATATTTGTAAACGTGTTTAAAACTGGATATTTATTTTTAGCTGTTATCTTAAGCTGTCTCGTTCGATTCATATCTCTCGGGTCTTTTCGAATTAGCTTCTGTAATATAAACATAAAATGTAGCCCTTCCTTTCTAGTCTTCAGATATATAAGATACATAGTCTAATTGTTTTCCAAACTCCCAGAATCTGCAAAATAGTGAACATGGGTCAATCTGCGTGTTGAGCTGAGTTTTTATATCCGATTATGGGCTAACTTGTTGTGTGGTCTAAAAGCGTATAAATGGAGATTTTAAAACATGGAGTCCTTGTTTATATGTCAAATTAATGATCTGAAGGTGTTGGTAATTTTACGTGGTCGTTTGAGATTTTAAAACGCTTTTACAAACTCGGGTAGATTATGTACCGAACGGGTCAGCAAGCTTTTGTCCAACTTGTTTTGATCATATCTTGGTCATAACAGATGCTTCTTAGATGAATCTTGATTCCTCGTTGTAGTTCTCGGAATCTACCTTTTGAAAATATAAACCTCGTCCTCTAATTCGTTTTAGAACCCTCAGAAACTGCACTTAAGTAAACGTTGGTCAAATCTGAGTTTTTAAACGAAAATTACGAGGTTTAAAAATCTAATTCGTGTAACCATTTAGATAACCTTAAAAGTGATTAAATAGATTTATTATAAGTTAATAACAGGTCTAAAAGGTGTTAAAAATATTTATCGTGTCTACATCTAAATTATACAACTCTAAAACGTAATAAACTCAACTTATACAAATATACCGTTTTTGGACAGATTAAGTAACTAGTTTCGTTTTCATCATATCTCCTCCATAACGAACTCATTTGTAATGATATCTTAGTCTAAAACGTAGCCCTCGGTGTCTAGTTTTCGAATATATATTTATCGACGTCTCATTTCCTTCTAGAACTTCATATATTCCAGTTTGAACGAATGTATATGTTCACCGAGAAATTTTATCGTTTCATTCAAAGTCTAACCATCAAATCTATACTTATACATTTATACCTTTATCTAGGGGAGCTCTAGGACTAGTGAGGACACTACTTGTGATCGACATACTCCGCTTATTACACACATTTCCTATTTTATCGCTCATTCGATAAGGTGAGTTCATCGCCCCATATTTACTGCTTTTCTTATTTTAAACTAAAGGGGGGAAAGTAAAACTTAACTAAACGATTTATGAGAAAACGAATACCATTTTCAAACTTACCATAAATAGATATTTCTATTTACGGAAACATACTATTTTTGGAAACTTTCTATTTCGGGAAATTTACTACTTTCGATAAACTTACTATAAATAGAACTTCCTATTTATAGAAACTTACTACTTTTAGAAACTTACTATTTTCGAAAACTTACTACGAACTGGATTTCATAAAACGTGTAACAAAACCTAATGCATTTTCAAAACTTACGAGATACGGGTATATTTTTGGATTCATGTTACTTACACACTACTTAGCTAACTTAGTACTGCCGAGGCGTACTAAGGGTAGCGTTCGGACATGACACAACTGATGCGTGTCATACTGACTTGACGCTGCCGAGGCGCGTCAAGGACAGTGTTCAGATTCGATATTGCCGACGGGCGTATCACTTACAGGGCACTGCCGAGGCGTGTCACTGTGTTCGTTACATATGGTTACTATTTTCGATATGGTTACAATTTTACTACTTATGCATTAGTTACATGCTTTTCTTATACTACTGTTGTACTTGAGATTGAAAAACTGTTTACCTACATTTTCTTACTTACCACTCGATGAATTCGCTCAACCTTTGTGTTGACTTTTAAGTTTTACTTTCAGGTATTGATCAGGCATAGGATCTAGCTGGATTGGACTCCTAGAGACTTAGAGTTACTTTCATGCATGGTGGCTTGGATTCTTATTTTATTATTAACTTTATTTCGGGCTTGTATGCCTAAGTACTTTATATTCATTTTCGAATTTATTTTGGATGTTGTTTCATTGTAGTGAATGACGTAATTGTGTACCAAGGGGTTTTACCTTGGACATGGCGACGTCATGACACACGAATATTATTTTTTTCATATAGATTATTTCTTTATTTACTATTGTGTTATGACGATCGCCAATCAGTTGCACTCTGCGTTTCCGTCACTGGAGGGGTGTGACACATAAAATCTCAAATACATTGTCATCATCTTCATCCAATACACCTGCTATGGCTGGAAAAGGTATTCCTATTTTCAGTGGTCACAACTTTGCTCACTGGAAACTTAAAGCTGAGTGGCATTTGTCCGCAATTCATGAAGAAATGATGAGGACTGTAACGGAAGGACCAATTATTCCAGGAAATCATATTGATGAGGTCAAGGAAGGAGACAAATTTGTTCAACGTGCAAGGTGGGTTCAAACTCCTAAATCACAGTGGCCAGATCTTGATAAACTACTCTTCAATCTAGAGCCAAGAGCAAGGAGTATTCTAGGAAATGCTGTGTCTGAGAAAATATTCTCAAAGATTGTTAGATCTGCTAAAGAAATATGGGATACTTTAATTGTATCTTATGAAGGCGATCCGATTGTAAGAGAGCAAAGGTTGAACAGTCTGATTAGAAATTATGAAAATTTCTACGTGAAAGATAAGGAAACCTTAGCTGACGTGCATACAAGGTTCCAAGTATTGTTGAATGACCTATCAGCCCTAGGAATGATGAAGGAAGATGATGAAATCTGCAAAAAGTTTGTTGACATCTTGCCAAACAAATTTGAATCTGTTATTACTTCTCTTGTGGTTAGTGAAAAATTGTCCACTTATAAGCTGCCTGGCCTCTTTGGATTGTTGCTGAACTTTGAAGAATCTCAAGAAAGGAAAAAGATAAACAATAGAAGAACTACAAGAGATCCTGAAGTTGCATTGGTTGAAACTAGCAAAAGGAACAAAGAAATATATTCTAAAGCTGACTCATCTGAATCTGAGTCAAACTCAGAATCAGAATCGGATGATGAAACTGAAGTGAAAAAGCTGAAGAATCAGTTAGCATTGTTAACTATGAAGCTGGAACAGAATACTGGTTACAAAGGAAAGAAGCCTTTTGATTTAAAGAAGGTTAAATGCTTTAAATGCAATGAATATGGTCACATGGCTGCTGACTGTAAAGTAAAAAATGCTCAGACTGAGCACATGGATGAGGTTGCTGAGAGGGCTCAAAGATACAGAAAGAAGTATCTTAAATACAAGAAAGGCAACAATTCGAATACTCAAAAGCCTCAAACTGAACAAAAGGCTTTCTTTGCTGAAGAATGGTTAGATGAGGAACTGTCATCTGATGAGGATGAGGAAGTGGTGGATAAGTGCTTAATGGCGTTCACAGAAGAAGTGACTGAAGCTGAGAAATCTGCATCTCAGTTCGAGAAGGATCTGAAGGAAGCTGAGAGACTGAGTTGTAACTCAGACTGGAACAAATCAAAGCTTTATAAGGTACACAATTTTAACACTTATACAAATGAACAAAAACTTCAAATGTTTGAGTATATTTTTATTGATTTGACCACCACTTTAGAAGAACAATCTGAATTCAAACAAAAGATTAAAGATCTTGAAAATGCTTTGAAAATTAAAGATGATAAAATAATTGAACTAGAAAGTTATAAAGTCCTTTTAAATGCTCAGATTGAAGCTTATAGTGATCTTGCAAAAGAAAATTATAAGTTTAGAGAAGAAACTGAGCATTATAAAAGGATTTGTAAATCATGGTGCATATCATCCTTAAAAAATGAAGATTGTTTGAGCAGACAGGTACCCAAACAAGTTCAAGTTGTGTTGGGTGAGGACTTTAGTCTGAAGATGCATATGACTGAAGAAGAAGAAGAAGCTGAAAAAGCTGAAAGAGAAAAAATTATTTTCAAACCAGAAATTCTTCCAAACACTTTCACTTATATGAAAGGAGAAAAAACTATGATGTCAAATGCTTTTGTCAAACCTGTAATTTCTCAAGTTTTTAATAAAAATGATTCTTCAACTTCTTCTCAGTCTGAATGTGTTAATTTAACTGAAACTGATACAAACGTGCATGTCGTGAACAATTCTTTACATATAAAGAATGTCTTACCCAAAGTTGTGAATAAACCTAAGATTCAGAGTCAAGTCAGTTCCAAAATCCCTAACAAAAGTCATGAAAACAAAACTATTGATAAATTGGGAAATCAATTGTTGGAACTGACTAAAATCGTAAAAACTCTAGTCAGGAATAAATCACCTCACCACATCATACCAAAGACACCTCCTAAGAGGGCATGCTATAATTGTGGTGAAAAAGGACATGAAGCTGTGTTTTGTAAGCAACAAATTCAGTCTCGACAACAGAAAAATGTTTTTTAAAAGTCAGTCTCACCAAAACATTGGTCAGCTTCATCCATACAGAAGTCAGTTTCACCAAACACTAAGTCAGTCTCACCTCAAAAGCAAAGACAAATATCTCAATCTAAGCCAAAGTCAGTCAAAAATACCAAGTCTAAGTCAGTTTCATCTCAAGTCAGTCTCAAAGACACTCCATGTAAATACTGTGGTGTCATAGGTCATTATTCAGTTAACTGCATGAAAGAACTCAATAAATGGAACTACACTAGCTCCAAAACTGAATGCAAGATTGAACCTAAACTTAAATCAGTTTTAGTTCATGGATCCACTCTAAAGTGGGTACCCAAAAGGAACTAATATTCTCTGTTTCATGTGCAGGACTCTACAAAATGGTATCTAGACAGTGGAGCTTCAAGGCACATGAAAAGAATGAAGTCTTTTCTACAAGACTATAAAGAAGAAGCTGGGCCTCAAGTGCGATATGGTGGTAATGGGGTGTCAATGACATGAGGATATGGAAAGATACATGCTGGAGCTGTCACATTCAAAAGAGTTGCCTATGTCGAAGGTTTACAACACAACTTACTAAGTGTAAGTCAAATCACTGATGAAGATCATGAGGTCAGATTCAGAAAGCAAGCACGCATAATCTACAATGATAAAGGGAAACCATTGCTACTTGCCAAAAGAGAAAGAGATGTATTCTTCCTGGATCTGAGTACAGCCAATGATGAGGCTGAGACGTGTTTGTTTACTGAAACAAAATAAGAACTTAATTGGCTATGGCATAGAAGATTATCACATTTAAACTTCAAAAACATAAATGCTTTGTCAAAGAGTAAATTGGTTAGAGGAATTCCATAGCTGACCTATACCAAAGGCAAAGTTTGCTCAGCTTGTGTGCTTGGAAAGCAAACTAAGACTCAATTCCCATCCAAGATGCTGCATTCAATTGATGAACCACTATTCATTCTATATATGGATTTGTTTGGACCAATTGGGATTGAGAGCCAAGGAGGAAAGAAATACACTCTTGTGATTGTCGACGAATTTACTAGATTCACTTGGGTTATATTTTTACGGGCTAAAAGTGATGCAGCCGAGGAAATCATCAGTCTGATCAAAAGAGAACAGCGACAGAAGAATACTCTTGTTCGACAGATGAGGAGTGATCATGGAACTGAGTTCAAAAACTCAGTCTTGATAAATTTCTGTGATCAATTGGGAATAGTACAAAACTTTGCCTCAGTTCGAACACCTCAACAAAACGGAGTTGCAGAGAGAAGAAATAGAACACTAATTGAAGCTGCCAGGACTATGCTATGCTATGGAAACATGAAGATAAAATTTTGGGCTGAAGCTGTGAACATTGCTTGCTTTACACAGAATAGATCTATCATCGTGAAGAGACATGGGAAAACTGCATATGAATTGTATCATAATAAAGTTCCTTCAATCCATTATTTTCATATTTTTGGAAGTCGATGTTATATTCTGAATCTACGGGATTTGCTGTGTAAGATGTCTCCTAAAGCTGATGAAGGATTGTTTGTTGGTTACTCAAGCATCGCTAAAGCATTCAGAGTCTACAATGAAAGAAGGAAAGTTGTGGAAGAAAGCATCAATGTTACTTTTGATGACACCACTCAGTCTGACAAAGATGAATCTTCATCACAGACTGACATTGCCACTATCAATCAGTTGTGCGATGAACTACTAGTAACAACGTTTGAAGCTGACTCGCATGCTACAGATCAGAATGATGAAATAGCAAATCAAAATCAAGAGTCTGAGAGTGAAAACGATGAATCAATTTTCCAGAGTGTTCCTGGTATTGAAACAACTGAGTCTAATAAAACTGATGAAACTCAGACTGACACCCCTCAGTCTGACCAAACTCAGATCCAAAATACTCAGCCTAATGACACTCAAACTGATGATACTCAGCCTCACACAGCTGCAGTTTCCCACAGTGAGATAGGAAACATCAAGACTCTCAAGGGACATCCCATATCATCGGTAATTGGTTCATTAACTGAAGGAGTCAAAACCAGAAGAAAGACTGCCACAGCTAACTTTTGTTTTTATACAAACTTCTTGAGTTTGATGGAACCAAAGAAGGTTGAAGAAGCTCTATTATATGAAGATTGGGTTGATGGTATGCAAGAGGAACTTGGAGAATTCATAAGGAACAATGTTTGGACAAAGGTCCCACGTCCCCTGTTT
Organism: Senecio squalidus; assembly: GCA_910822075.1. NCBI lineage: Eukaryota > Viridiplantae > Streptophyta > Magnoliopsida > Asterales > Asteraceae > Senecio > Senecio squalidus. Next base: position 48,802,238 of record CAJVGC010000582.1, on the reverse strand, counting down.
AAGACTATCATTGGACTTAAATGGATATTTAGAAATAAATATGACAAAGATGGAGTGGTGATCAGGAATAAAGCACGTTTGGTGCCCAAGGATATAAACAGGAAGAAGGCATTGATTATGATGAAACTTTTGCTCCAGTAGCCAGAATTGAAGCAATTCGCTTATTCTTAGCATATGCAGCTTTTAAAGACTTCTTGGTATATCAAATGGATGTGAAGAGTGCATTTTTGAATGGTGATCTACAGGAGGAAGTGTATTTTAAGCAGCCTCCACGTTTTGTCGATCCTAATTTTCCTGATCATGTTTTTAAATTAAACAAAGCATTATATGGTCTCAAACAAGCTCCTAGAGCTTGGTATGATACCTTATCTGACTTTCTTCTCAAAAATCATTTTAAAAGAGGATCAATTGATAAGACACTTTTTATCAAAAAGGAAAAAGGGCATGTGATTTTGGAAAAAGGGCATGTGACACTTTTTTTTCTTTCTTTTCTCTCTTTCTTTATTAGTGTGTAAAGGTTTTTTTAATTTTTTTTATTATTATTCCTTTTAATTTTTTTTGTAAGTTACAAATTTTTTTCAAACTCCGGGGTCATAAATGTCAATAGGGTCAAACTGCATAGACCATATGGAAAGTTTCCTAACTAAATCAATGTAATTTCGCTCCTTTAGTTTATATTCAACTTAATTTCAAATTCTAACCTAATTCTTATTTTCTCTAATCTTTCTTCTTGTATTATCCTCTGTTGGTGCAAGAATGCAATGACTGGATGTTCTATTATGTTACGTTTATTTATCATTGTATTAGTTTGTATAGATTTAGCTTTATAGGCTGCTCACGGACTTGTATGTCCGTGAGGCCCAGTAAAGCCCAAGCCCAAACTGACTGGACATGTTACTCTATAAATAGAGGTGTTCAGATCAGTTTAGGGTTGTTGGTTTAGAGAGAATTCGGAGTTAATGCTTTTGGATTGTAACAGTGTTTGTTAATCAAAGTATTAAGAATTCGGTAATTATGTTTTTGTGTTTATTGCATTCGATTATAACCTGTGTGTTTTATTGATTGCGAGTTTAATCCTGTAGATCGGACCACTGGGACCTACAATTGGTATCAGAGCAAACGCATTGTTTGCTCTCTATCGAGATTTGGTTCAGGGTTAAATTTCAGGTTTTTAATCGATTCTGGAAATTAGGGTTCTTACTACATCTTCGGCGGCTGTTCGTGAAAATTAGGGTTTCTTATTACATCTTCGGCGGCGGTTTTTTAACGATTAGGGTTTTCTGCTTGTTCGTGGACTTAGTTCGCGGATTAAATTCGTGGATACATCTTCGTGGATTTCCTCGTGGAGCATCTTCGTTCGTGGATCATCTTCGTTCGTGGATCATCTTCGTGACATCTTTGTTAGTGGATCATCTTCGTTCGTGGTTCATCTTCGCTCGTGGATCATCTTCGTTAGTGGATCATCTTCGTTAGTGGATCACATTCGTGAACAACTAAGTCTGTGAACATCTTCGGTGAACACCATCTTCGTGATTGCCACCATCTTCGACGAAGACCATCTTCGCCGAACATCATCTTCGTGACTGACACACATCTTCGCCGAACACCATCTTCGTGAACACCATCTTCGTGACTTACACCATCTTCGTGAACATCATCTTCGTGACTGACACACATCTTCGCCGAACACCATTTTCGTGAACACCATCTTCGTGACTTACACCATCTTCGCGAACACCATCTTCGTGAACATCATCTTCGTTAACACCATCTTCGTGACTAACATACATCTTCGGCGAACATCATCTTCGTGACCCCCATCTTCGTCAAACATTTCCTTCGTGATACTACATCTTCGCCGACTATCATATTCATTATGGATTCAAAACAATCAGTTAACACTCCACCCAAGCTACTTAATTCTTCACAATATTATGAATGGGTCGATAAATTTAAATCTTATTGTCGTTACAATGACATGCAAATGTGGCTGTGTATCGAAAAAGAATATGTACCTCCAATCCAAACCATAGGCACTGTCACTGGTGAAATCCCGATCCATAATCTCACTGCTGATCTAGGGAAAGTTTACGATGCGGAAAACAGAGCATGGGCAAGCCTCAAAATGGCTCTGCCAGTCGAAATGAATCACATCTGTCAAACTTCTCACACGGCATATTCGTTGTGGAACACAATTGAAACTGAATATGCTGGAACTCCAGCACAAAAAAGAAGTAGAGCAAATCTTCTGAAAAGGCAATTTGATACATTCAGATATGGACCTAACGAAAACTTTGAAGATACCATCACCAGATTCTATAATCTAATTGCTGAACTCTCAAGATACAACATTATACCATCAAATGATGAGAGAGTAGAACGCCTTTTAGATGCCTTGCCTAAGCGCTGGGAGATATATGTGAACATAATTAAAGATGAAATTGAAACATATAAAGATTCGCGCCCACCATTGCAATTAGGAAAGTTAATTGAAAGATTTAGAGGTTACGAGCTTACACGTCAAACTGCAGATGCAATATCCGATCAAACACCTTATGGACAAACCTTGGGATCCAGCTCTTCCGGAAATGCCACTGCAACTGCGTTCGTGTCCGATAAAGATCACACAACTCCTGACACTCCTCCCATTACTGGCACAACTAGAGCAGCCCCAAATGCTGCAATTACTCATCAGAAAATGTCGATGACTGTTAAATCCGCGGAAGAAAGCCTAGAAATCTTATCTTGTTTCTTATCCGCTTATGGTAATCAAGTGCAAGGAAAAATTACTGATCCAGGGTTATGGGATGAAGATTTCAGTCAAGTCGATCAAGATGACCTGGAAGAGATGGATTTACAATGGCAAACCGCTATGATCACTAACAGAATCAAGAGATTTATGGCCAGAACAGAACGCAGTCCAAGAACAGGAAAAGCAGGCTTCGATAAGTCAAAGGTACGATGCTACAACTGTCAAGGAAACAGTCACTTTGCCAGAGAATGTCAACAGCCTAAAGTGGAACGTACTTCAAATCAGGACAGAAACGGATCCCCTCCTTCTCAGCCACAGCGCAACTTAGCCTCACAGGCAATGATAGTTCAACATGATGATCACACATATGATTGGAAAATTTGCAATGATCAAGCTCTCATGGCCTCCATCGAAGAAATACACAGTGAAACAAGCAGCATCGCAAGTGAATCCGGTTCTGACAGTGAATCAAGTTCGAATGAAGACAATCTGGATGTTGAAGACAATGAAGCCAAAGAAACGCTCTGCAGCTGCACGGTGGACTTATCCGATGACAACTTTATTGCAAATATGGCTGATCTCCAAACCGACAAGTCAAAGGTACTCCTTAATCTTAAATCAGTGAAGGAGCTGTACAAATCTTTCACTATTTTAACTCTCCAAAACGATAAATTGACTAAGTCAGTGTCTACTCTAGAATTACAGCGAAATCAATTTGAACAAGAAGTTTCAATCCAAACCTTTTTAAAAGACGATTACGCAAAGAAACTTAATCAAAATGAAAAAACTAGAATGGAACTTTTATCAAATGTGGGCATTTTAACACAGAAAATTGACATGCTATATGAGAGCCTTGAAAATGAAAAGAAAAGTTTTGCTGTAAAGGTCCAAGAATTAAATGACTGTCAAATAAGATTAACTGAACAGGAAAGGAAGATTGAACAGTTCCGCACCTCCTCTAGCACTTTGAACTCAATTTTAAGTCGTCAACGTGCTACTGGGAAAACTGAAGGTTTAGGCTATAATGAAACTCCACCTCCTTACAATAATGACTTTAGCTTTTTCAAAACCAAGCCTCCCATGAAAGACAACTGCGAATCATCACATAGCAAGGACCAGGACTTATCAAACGAAAAATCTCAAGAAAAGCAAACCGAAAAGGACCAACCTCAAGACTCATCAAACGCCACACTCTCTGCTGCTGAACCTACTCAACCAAACAAAATGGAGACTTTAAATTGCTTCAAATGTCGTGAAAGAGGGCACGTGGCCTCAGTCTGTACTAATAAACGAAAGGAACCTCAAGTTAAAGCCACACCTCTACCGAAAGTTGAATCCACTCCCACAAAGCCAGTTCAAATTCTACGAAACCCACAACATGAACGCACAGACTCAAATTCTCGAAATTATGGGTATAACAAACCAAGCATGGGAAGCTTCAATCAACGATCTCACCAACGGCCACAACAACCTTTTGTTCCATCCTATCGTCAACACAATTATGAACAACGATTTCAAAGCCCTCCACGATACCATCATGACAATTATCATCACAGTCCTTCACGACCCCACTATGAACCACGCAGTCATCACTTCAATCACCACCGCTACAGTTCCCCACAAATGAGTCATAGAGTTCCATATAACTCTAACAGTCATTATTCTACACGCCATACCTCTCCAATTTCTCACCAAAATAAGGGAGTGTACAAAAGAGTCACCTATGTGACTGAGAACGGTCAATCCAGGTCTGTTATGGCCTGGGTTCCCCATGAGAACTAATGATTTTCTTTTATGTGCAGGAACCGAGTCACCGACTCGTCAACAACTGGTATGTTGACAGTGGCTGTTCCAGGCACATGACGGGAGAACGAAGTTTGCTCAACAACTTCGAATCCGGAAAGAAAGGAAGGGTAAATTTTGCTGGAGATAAAGGTGGCGAAATAACTGGAATTGGATCAGTTACAAACGGAAAAATCACACTGAAGGATGTGTTTTACGTCAAGCAGCTAGAACACAATTTGCTGAGTGTCTCTCAAATCTGCGACAACGATAATCCCGTGTATTTTACCAAGAAGGAAGTTTTGATTCTGAAATCAGGAATTGATATCCCTGAGGATCTGATACTGATGCGTGCACCAAGAACTAAGAATACGTACATTATGGATATGAACAACACTGAAATCACCATTGATTCAACATGTTTATTGTCTAAGTCAACAAGTGAAGAAGCCATGATTTGGCACAGAAAAATGGCTCATCTACACTTTCGGAAAATGAACGCGATAACAAGGAAATGGCTAGTTAATGGAGTTCCACTCAAACGCTTTGAGTATGAGGATAAATGTATTCCATGCAAACTCGGAAAACAACACAAGCAACATCACAAGTCCAAAACCATTAACACAATCGAGACACCATTTGAGCTTATGCACACTGATCTTTTCGGCCCCATTGCACAAAGAAGTTTCGGAGGCAAATATTACTGTCTAGTGATCACCGACGATTACACTCGCTACTCTTGGGTTTACTTTTTGGTTACCAAGAGTGAAACAGCTGGCAAGCTAATCAACTTCTTCGACATGATCAAGAATGTTTACAAAGCAAATGTCAAACATTTACGCAGCGATAACGGGACAGAATTCAAAAATTCCACGATGACCTTCTACTGTCTTGCAAATGGGATAGTTCAACAACACAGCGCTCCACATGAACCACAACAAAATGGAGTTGCTGAGAGGAAAAACAGAACCTTGATAGAGGCCGCACGTACTACGTTAGCTGACTCCCTTCTCCCTGTTACGTTTTGGGGGGAGGCCGTGAATACAGCTTGTTACGTCCTTAATCGAGTTTTGACGATGAAACGGTTTGATAAAACAAGTTATGAATTGCTAAATAATCGTAAGCCAAATCTTGCTGGACTGGAACCCTTTGGGGCTCCATGCACCGTTTTGAAAACAAATTACACCACTAAGTTCGCACCTAAAGCTACTTTCTTGGGTATGTTGAGGGTTGCGCTAACAAAAGAGTTTATCTAAAACCTTCACGCACAGTGGAAATTGTTTTTAATTTGGAAATAACTAGCTATACTTTTGAAACACAAAATGGTCCAGAAATCGCTTTCGACTATGATGCATTATTTAAATCATTTAACCTTTCTCCTAGTGTGACTCATACAGGAACAGAGAACCCGAGTTTCTCTTCTGATGATGAAGATTCAGTCTTTCCTCGTACAATAGTTATTCAAGAAGTTGTTGAACCTGCTGACACCGACGTTCAAGCAGATGATCAAGACGATGCGGCAGAACAGCACGTTGACGACACTCCAGACGATGATCAAAACGATGTGGCAGAACCACTCACTGCAAACGCTCAAGATGATGCGTCAGAACCGCACGTCATGTCTCGAATTCACCAGGATCACCCATTCGAAAGCATTATTGGCGATCCCAACGCAAATGTTCAAACTCGAGTGCAAATAGAGGATCTGCACGGCATGTATGCCTTTGCCACGACCTCCGAGGATTTCAACAACTGTCGCTATTTCTGCTTCGTTTCCCAAAAAGTCCCTGCCAATATCCATATGGCCCTCAAAGACGCAAATTGGGTACACGCCTGTCAAGAAGAATTAGCTCAGTTTGAGAAGCTAGGGGTCTGGGTACTCGTGATCTTACCCGACGATGCCTACGCTATAGGCACTAAATGGGTTTTCCGATGCAAACGGGATGACCGTGGAATTATCACTCGCAATAAAGCTCGCTTAGTGGTAAAAGGCTTTTATCAAGAAGAAGGATTGGATTTTCAGGATGTATTCGCCCCAGTCGCTCGTCTCGAGGCAGTCCGCCTGTTTTTAGCTTATGCCTCTCACATGGGACTTACGGTTTACCAACTTGATGTTAAGAGCGCTTTCCTATATGGTAAAATCGATGACACCGTCTATGTTCAGCAGCCCCCCGGTTTCGAAGACCCACAACACCCTGATAGAGTATACAAACTCATACGGTCTTCATCAAGCCCCTCGTCTGTGGTATGGAACATTATCTACTTTTCTCTTAGAATCCGGTTTCAAGAGAGGTCGTATCGATAGCACTCTTTTCATCAAAGATTCGCCCAAGGCTAAACTATTGGTTCAAGTCTACGTAGACGACATTATCTTCGGTTCCACTGATAATCAAATGTGTAAGGATTTTGAAAAGCTTATGAAAGACAAATTCGAGATGAGCGCCATGGGAGAACTCAAGCTCTTTCTAGGGTTACAAGTCGAGCAACTACCCGACGGCATGTTTGTCCATCAATCAAACTACGTCACCGAAATGCTCAAGAAATTCAACATGACCGACGCCAAGTCCATTGCTACTCCCATTCCTCAGCAGCACAATCTGGAACCACACGCACAAAATGATCCTGACGTGGATCCAACTGTTTATCGCGGCATTATAGGCTCTTTAATGTATCTTACTGCATCTCGTCCTGACATAATGTTTGATGTATGTTTATGTGCCAGGTTTCAAGCTTGTCCAAAAATGTCTCATCACTCTGCTGTAAAGAGGATTCTTCGCTACTTCAAAGGCCGATCGCGGCTGGGTCTCTGGTATCCCAAGGGAAGCGACCTCTTTCTCGAAGCATTCACCGACTCGGATTTGGGTGGATGCAATATCGATCGAAAGTCAACCTCCGGTGGTTGTCAATTTCTGGGAGGACGCCTCGTGTCTTGGCAATGCAAGAAACAGACAAATGTTTCCGTCTCATCATGTGAAGCCGAATACATCGCTGCGGGTAGTTGTGTGTCACAGGTTCTCTGGATTCAACAACAGATGCTGGATTACGGTTTATCCTATACCTCTACTCCTATTAATATAGATAATGAGGCTGCCGTTTCTGTTATTAAAAATCCTGTTAAGCATAGCAAGACCCGTCACATAGATTTTAAGCATCATTTCATTAGAGACTATTATGAAAAGAAACTAATAGATATAATTCGTGTCTCTTCCGAAAACAACATGGCCGATCTCTTTACCAAAGCCTTTGACAAATCTCGCTTTGAATCACTCATTCACCGTATTGGACTTCGCAACTTGGATTAACCAACGTTTCATTAAAAAAAAAAAAAAAAAAAAAAAAAAAAAAAAAAAAAAAAAATTAGTTTAACTCTGTTTGAAATCTAAAATTCGAGATGAAGATAAATTTTGCTTATGACTCGTAGTCTTAGATCGGGTTTTCGCTATTACATGCACTTATAATTCTCCATAGTATCTTAGTTTAACCTCCAGTGTCTTGTGGCCTTTCGTCTTTTAGTTGTTCACGATAGTGTGGTTTGTCTGTTTTAAATACCTCTTACTTCTTACATTGAACGACTTAATTTTGTATGTCACAATAAAGGTTGAGATTAGATTTTTGTTACGAGTCATATGTTGCGCTTACAAATGGGATTTGCTCACATTGAATTACATATAATTAGTGTGCTCATAAGTTCCTGAATTCATATAAGCGGCCTTTGAAATCTGAGCCCTTGTTCACCTAGCCACCTAAGGCCTTTACGGTTTGGGATCGGTTGGTAGAAAGCTTGCCATAGGATTTCATAGAAAGTCAGCAGAATTCTTTAATCTTATCCAACTTCATTGAAGTTAGTCTTTGACTTGCACTAAAACAACTGTTTTAATATTCAATATGAGCTATCTCTTCGCCAGTTTCATATGTTGCCCTTGTCTAGGTTGGTAACCACTCCATACCACTCGTAACTTAAAATACTTCACAAATACCTTGAGTGCTCTCCGAATTTTGTCGAATGTCTGATTTACGTGGGTGCTTTTAAGCTTAAACTTTAAACCAGCTTACTTGTAATTAAAACACTATCTTACGACTATAAGACTGAACGGTTAAATTGGACAACTACACAAACATGGATTTAAATTAAATTATCTTTGGAACCCTGATATCGCTCAATTATATGCATATTCTTTCGCGATATTTGTTATGTTTTTGTGTAAAAACGTAATGGATAGCCTCGTATTACTTAATTTTGTGTAAAGTTTGTGTTTTATGTGTTTTAATATGTTTGGGATGAAAAATGATCAATTCGGGACCAAAATGCAGCTGATAGTAAAACGGATGTATCAGGAGCATACGGACTCGAAAAGACCTCCGGTCAGCGCCAAAATGACCGCAACGAAAAAATCTACAAAAAGGGGGAGCCACTGACCCTAGAATGCGCTGCATTCTAGGTGGTTGCGGCGCATTAGGCCTCCAGCAGCTGTTACATATCGTTTTCAATGTTATTCAAGTGGGCAGCTGAAAGGTCTTGGCTTGGTACTTCTTAAGGACGATTTTGGGGACTCATTTGCATCATCTTACATATCTTTACATCAATTTGGAGCCTCATAATCATTCCTATTTCATCACATAATCATTACCTAATCATTGAAGATCATCAATCTTAGTGATTTTCCGGTTAATCTTAGCAGTAATCTCTTGCAAACTTTCGGTTGTTATCATCATCTTAGTATTTTGGAGACTTATTGGAATCATTATTTTCTTTGGTATTGAACTATCTACCCTTTTATTCTCAATTTAATCATGTCTTATTATTATTATTTGTCTTTAATTTCTATTATGAATGAGTAGTTAAATAATACTTATTTGGATTGGAAACTAGATTAGATGATTGGAGTTTTTGGGATATTTGTTTGAGGTTGAATGTTTATGTTTGCTTAATCGAAGAACCATTCGGGTTTAAATTCTTAATAGTGTTAGATTACTTATATTCATAATTTGATTAAAGACTTTAGTATCTGAAAAGAGCTTTAGAACTTGATTGATGAATTGAACGAAATAATCAGCCGGTCTATAGTTGATTTGAGGTTTAGGATATTCGAAAGGAATCTTAACGAGTAATCCAACATTTAGATTAAAACTTGAATGTTAGTTGTAATCAGATTCATTATCATTATCAAAATCATTTTATATAAAACGTAAGTAAGGTGTTAGTGACAAACACATGTTGTAGGTATTCGAAAATAACAACTTATAGGCGTTTTACGAAAAGGTTAATCGGTCTATAATTAATCTAAAATTAGTAGTATTCGAAAGGAACTGGTAATATAATGATTTGATAAGATGAATTTGATTTTAGCTAAGAAACTATTCGAAAGGAAGTTTTATAAGATTAAGTCGAATATATAAACTTGTTGCTTAATGACTTAGATGTTTAAGGTTTCTACCGTATTCGAAAGGAACGGTGTTTCGTTTTAGATGTCTAAACTTAGCTCGGTATTCGAAAGGAATCGTGTTATAACATTAGAAGTTAATTCAACCAAACAACCCAAGGTGACAATCGGATAACTAGGAACCAATCCAAACGAGTGTTTTTCCCATATCTTGATTTACCACAAGACGATACTTGTCACTTTTAGTCAATTTCGAAAACCCCCACTTTGTTACTTATATATGTTTCATAAACGACGATTGAAATTTCCAATTGAAAGTCCCTGTGTTCGAACCCGAACTTACCCAAACTATACTACAAACGAAAGGGTACACTGCCCGGTGTTGTGGTCTAGCGAAAGCAAAAAGGGAAGACTAGATTTCACACATCAAGTTTTTGGCGCCGCTGCCAGGGACTTGATAATTGGAATTTTTATTTGTCGTTTATTTGTTTATTGTTCAAAGTATTTGTTTTTATCTATTTTAGTTTTTAGATTTTGTTTTATTTATTTTCAGGTGCTTTTCACGTTTTGGTTTTTGTTTAGTTATGATTTACAGGTTTAGATATTAGACGATGAACAGGAGATATAGCAACTGTTATGGATATTCGGATAAGGGGAATTACCGAGACCCAATATGTGATTTTGGATATGGTTATAGAGATGATAGAGGACGGGGGAACAACCAATCTTACGAACGAGAATTTTGGTATGAGGAAAATCAACCGAAGAAAAAAGAAGAGCAAAAGTTGAAAAAGTGGTTTAAAATCTTTGTTGAAATGAAAAAACAGTTTAATGATGGGATTTTTAAATACTTGGAATTGCTAGATCTTCGACTTGAACTTGATCGTCAGGATTTTGATGTCGCAAAACAACGGTTAGAATGGCAGTTGGAGGAGTTGGAAGAAAGAGCAAGGGATCAACAAGAGGAACAAGTAAATGCAATTTCAACACGGTGGGAATATGAGTATTGGGATGAAGAAACTGAAAACAAAGAAGAAGCTGAACCTGAACCCACTGCGCCGCAGTCACATTCACTGCGACGCAGTGATATCTCAGAACCCGTTTCCGATTTTGATAGTGATTTTGAGTCGGACGAGGAAGAATGGGAGGACCCGGTAGTTCAAATACATATAGCCACATCCGAATCAGCTACTAGTCCACCGGTTCAAGTTTATGACACGGAAAGTTTTCAACAATTTAAAGAGGAGGAAGCGAAGGAACAACCCGAACCGCCAAAATCGTTTGCAAAAGAAGCTGAATTTTGGGATAAAGTGCATTGGGTAAATAGTTTAGATGAGGAATTGGAAGACTTCCTCGGATTGGATATAGGAATCTCGGATGGGTCAGTTATTGGTGACTATGGAGTTATTACTTGGGACGAATTAGAAAGAATGTTCGATTCAAATATCGACTTAAATACCACAAAGAGCGGGGAAATAGGCGATGGTGTAAACAAGGAAGTAGAGTGTTGGGAAACTATCATGGAGGAGATTGAGGGGGATACGCAAGTTACGGTTTGGGATGTTTATAAGAATATATATGTGAACCCGGTTAGGAGTTATTTCAAAGAAGAGCCCGAAAATGTTCATGTCCACTTTCGACCATTTGTGACTTATTTAATTTATCGGGAAACAAGGGAGTGGAATGACGAATGGGTCAAAAGGAATGATGCGCTAGATGCCTCCAACGATCTCTTTATCTTGGATGACTCGACTGACACGTTAAGTTCAACACGTGCGAAGTCGAGTCGGGAAATCAAGCAACATCAAAGCGACATGCACGGTTTTGTTTTCTTTTCTTTATTTTATTTTATTTTTGTATTTTTAGTTAGTTTATTTTTTCTTCTAGTTTGGAAACGCATTCGGGACAATGCGTTAGATAAGTATGGGGGGACGTCGGGAAATTTGTTAATTTTATATTCCCTCTTATATATCCATTACGTGTTGTGTCATTTTGTCCCATTTGAGTCTTTAAAAAAAAAAAAAAAAAAAAAAAAAAAAAAAAAAAAACGCTTAAATGTAGTTAGGGAAGATGATGGTGGCTTGTATGTTTAACTTAATTCCGGTACTTTAACGTGAAATTGTGTAGGAACATCTTTAGTTAATCAAATACTTGTAAATAAGAAGTTAGGTTTTCTAGTTTTAGTTCCTTAAGTTTCCCCGAAAAATAAAAAATCTAGATAATCACTAGATATCCTTAGTACCGAGCCCTTGTAGTCCTTGCACCCTTTCGGGAGTAGTTGGGGAATCCTAGTATCACTTAAGCCCTTGGAGAATTAGAGGCGAAGAAAAAGGCCATAGGTCTTTCCCGTCAACGAAATAGAAATTTAACGAAGACTCAAATCCCGTTATACCCGTTCACTTCAAAGAAAATTTAAATATATATCTATAATATTTGAAGTGAACAAAAGTGAGAGGAAAAGAAAAAGATGTAGACTAACCAAATAATTCTCAAAAGAAAGAAGTACTCAAATGAAGAAAATGCTTAGTGATATTTTAAGGGTTCCCCCGAAAGCAAGGCGGTATAGGGGTCGGCCGTAAAGGCTGATCGCTTCGACTTCGGTTGGAGAGTGAGGGAAAGGGGGGTGATTATTTAGACATATCATAACTAGGGGATGAATTAGGAGTTAACATTAGAAAATTGCGGTTTTTGTTTACTTAAGTAATTTAGTAGCTTTAGATGTTTGTAGTCGGTTTTACGATCTAGCAATTTCACGCATATCTTTAATTTCTAACGCCGGAATGTAGTTAAATGTTAAAGCCCGTGATTCCTTAATTTTTCTTAAGTTGCAATTTTAGAGTTAGTTTGAGTCGGATTTGCTTAGGGATTAAGTATGGGGGGTTTGATATCGCTCAATTATATGCATATTCTTTCGCGATATTTGTTATGTTTTTGTGTAAAAACGTAATGGATAGCCTCGTATTACTTAATTTTGTGTAAAGTTTGTGTTTTATGTGTTTTAATATGTTTGGGATGAAAAATGATCAATTCGGGACCAAAATGCAGCTGATAGTAAAACGGATGTATCAGGAGCATACGGACTCGAAAAGACCTCCGGTCAGCGCCAAAATGACCGCAACGAAAAAATCTACAAAAAGGGGGAGCCACTGACCCTAGAATGCGCCGCATTCTAGGTGTTTGCGGCGCATTAGGCCTCCAGCAGCTGTTACATATCGTTTTCAATGTTATTCAAGTGGGCAGCTGAAAGGTCTTGGCTTGGTACTTCTTAAGGACGATTTTGGGGACTCATTTGCATCATCTTACATATCTTTACATCAATTTGGAGCCTCATAATCATTCCTATTTCATCACATAATCATTACCTAATCATTGAAGATCATCAATCTTAGTGATTTTCCGGTTAATCTTAGCAGTAATCTCTTGCAAACTTTCGGTTGTTATCATCATCTTAGTATTTTGGAGACTTATTGGAATCATTATTTTCTTTGGTATTGAACTATCTACCCTTTTATTCTCAATTTAATCATGTCTTATTATTATTATTTGTCTTTAATTTCTATTATGAATGAGTAGTTAAATAATACTTATTTGGATTGGAAACTAGATTAGATGATTGGAGTTTTTGGGATATTTGTTTGAGGTTGAATGTTTATGTTTGCTTAATCGAAGAACCATTCGGGTTTAAATTCTTAATAGTGTTAGATTACTTATATTCATAATTTGATTAAAGACTTTAGTATCTGAAAAGAGCTTTAGAACTTGATTGATGAATTGAACGAAATAATCAGCCGGTCTATAGTTGATTTGAGGTTTAGGATATTCGAAAGGAATCTTAACGAGTAATCCAACATTTAGATTAAAACTTGAGTAATCAGATTCATTATCATTATCAAAATCATTTTATATAAAACGTAAGTAAGGTGTTAGTGACAAACACATGTTGTAGGTATTCGAAAGGAACTTATAACAACTTATAGGCGTTTTACGAAAAGGTTAATCGGTCTATAATTAATCTAAAATTAGTAGTATTCGAAAGGAACTGGTAATATAATGATTTGATAAGATGAATTTGATTTTAGCTAAGAAACTATTCGAAAGGAAGTTTTATAAGATTAAGTCGAATATATAAACTTGTTGCTTAATGAATTAGATGTTTAAGGTTTCTACCGTATTCGAAAGGAACGGTGTTTCGTTTTAGATGTCTAAAGTTAGCTCGGTATTCGAAAGGAATCGTGTTATAACATTAGAAGTTAATTCAACCAAACAACCCAAGGTGACAATCGGATAACTAGGAACCAATCCAAACGAGTGTTTTTCCCATATCTTGATTTACCACAAGACGATACTTGTCACTTTTAGTCAATTTCGAAAACCCCCACTTTGTTACTTATATTTGTTTCATAAACGACGATTGAAATTTCCAATTGAAAGTCCCTGTGTTCGAACCATTGAAGATCATCAATCTTAGTGATTTTCCGGTTAATCTTAGCAGTAATCTCTTGCAAACTTTCGGTTGTTATCATCATCTTAGTATTTTGGAGACTTATTGGAATCATTATTTTCTTTGGTATTGAACTATCTACCCTTTTATTCTCAATTTAATCATGTCTTATTATTATTATTTGTCTTTAATTTCTATTATGAATGAGTAGTTAAATAATACTTATTTGGATTGGAAACTAGATTAGATGATTTGAGTTTTTGGGATATTTGTTTGAGGTTGAATGTTTATGTTTGCTTAATCGAAGAACCATTCGATTTTTAAATTCTTAATAGTGTTAGATTACTTATATTCATAATTTGATTAAAGACTTTAGTATCTGAAAAGAGCTTTAGAACTTGATTGATGAATTGAACGAAATAATCAGCCTTGATTTGAGGTTTAGGATATTCGAAAGGAATCTTAACGAGTAATCCAACATTTAGATTAAAACTTGAATGTTAGTTGTAATCAGATTCATTATCATTATCAAAATCATTTTATATAAAACGTAAGTAAGGTGTTAGTGACAAACACATGTTGTAGGTATTCGAAAGGAACTTATAACAACTTATAGGCGTTTTACGAAAAGGTTAATCGGTCTATAATTAATCTAAAATTAGTAGTATTCGAAAGGAACTGGTAATATAATGATTTGATAAGATGAATTTGATTTTAGCTAAGAAACTATTCGAAAGGAAGTTTTATAAGATTAAGTCGAATATATAAACTTGTTGCTTAATGACTTAGATGTTTAAGGTTTCTACCGTATTCGAAAGGAACGGTGTTTCGTTTTAGATGTCTAAACTTAGCTCGGTATTCGAAAGGAATCGTGTTATAACATTAGAAGTTAATTCAACCAAACAACCCAAGGTGACAATCGGATAACTAGGAACCAATCCAAACGAGTGTTTTTCCCATATCTTGATTTACCACAAGACGATACTTGTCACTTTTAGTCAATTTCGAAAACCCCCACTTTGTTACTTATATTTGTTTCATAAACGACGATTGAAATTTCCAATTGAAAGTTCCTGTGTTCGAACCCGAACTTGCCCAAACTATACTACAAACGAAAGGGTACACTGCCCGGTGTTGTGGTCTAGCGAAAGCAAAAAGGGAAGACTAGATTTCACACATCAAACCCCGATAGGCAATCTGATCGAATTATATTTCATAACTGTATACTACCGTTTTTACGCTTAGTTAAAGTTTTTACTGTTCCTTATTTTTTTAATTTTTGTAATTTTATTCTGTTTACTTCTTTATCTAAAACGTTGGTTAAATATCTTTCACATAGTCCATCGGGCCCAACATCCTTGGCCCAGTCCTACAAGGCCCATAGGCCCACTAATGGCCTATAAATACTCAAAAAGTGAATTCACTTTTTCAATCTTCATTTTTTACTTGGAGCTATAGGAATTTCATAATATTTTCTCTCACGAAGTTCATCTTTCGTTCGATCATACACTCATGTAAGTTTCTTATGTTCGTTAAAACTTCGTATATGTTCGTCCATAACTGCTATACTTTGCTCATAATTACTCAAAAGTTCGTGTTTATGTTCATAATCTGGGCATTACCCTTAATGATTCTTGATAAACTTGTTCGTATTCATGACGTGTTCGTCCATATCTGTTATTGCTTGCTTTGTTCGTGTGTTCATGTTCGCCCTCATAGGTGCCCAGAATCTCAATGCCTTAGGATATTTTCTCATGCATAAGGACGAACATACTTGTTCGTCACCTTGGACGAACACACTTGTTCGTCACCTTGGACGAACACACTTGTTCGTATGTTCGTCCCCATGCTAGTGATCTTAGACGAACACACTTGTTCGTCATCTTAGACGAACATACTTGTTCGTCATCTTGGACGAACACACTTGTTCGTCCCCATGATCTTAGACGAACAAGTCATCTTGGACGAACACACTTGTTCGTCCCCATGCTAGTGATCTTAGACGAACATCCTTGTTCGTCACCTACACCATACTTGTTCGTCATCATGCTTGAGACTTGGACGAACATACTTGTTCGTCACCATGATTGTGCCTTAGACGAACATCTTGCTCATTCTCTTTGACGAACACCTTGTTCGTCACCATACATGTTCGTGCTTTCTTTCTACGAACACACATGTTCGTTATATGTGGCTTACATGCTTATCTGTTACACGAACATGCATGCTCGCCAACTTTCATGTTCGGCATACATGTTCGTGACTATCAAATCTAACGTCTTCGTTTATGCAGATTTTACAGATGGAGAGATATTTTGATAAAAGGCACAATCAGGCAGTTAGTTTCGCACTGACCGATCCTTCATCCCTTCGTTTTCGTGAGACGATTCTATTTCTCCAACACTCAAGGATGGCTTATATTCTCAGCGAAGATCTTCCAATCAATATTCCGTTGGTCAAAGAGTTTCTCCGCAATCTTATCCATGTCGATCTCACACCTCCGGGTTCCGATAAGGGCAAAGATGGTTTACGCACGGTGGTAAATGATATGGAAATTTCTTTTAGTAGCACGACTCTCCGACAGATATTTCAACTTGGCCGTAGCTCCAACGAAAGTGCACCCTCTTCTTTCGGCCCCAAATTCCTCGCCCGCAAGCTGCCACTACTGGGTTATGGAGGGCCTCTTCACACTTCTACTACTTCATTTCCTAAGGGTAAATTCATCGGCCCGTGGCGTTACTTAGTCCATGTGTTTGTCTCGGTATTCAAGCATTCCAAGACCGCTCATGATACGATTGATAATCTGCTTCTCTCAATGATGCTCAGTTTGGTTCTGAACAAACCGTATCCAGTGGCGGAGTATGTGTTCCAGATGATGCAAAACGATCTGATTAAACCTAAGGCGCTTATTCTGTACCCGCGCTTCATCATGATTATTCTCAGGCATTTCATCCCTGATCTTCCTCAGAATTCCGTTACAAGAGTAAGTCAGATCGGTGGGCCTAAATTATTTCACACCTGCCTTACGATTCACTCCACCAAGGCAGGGGAGGCTCAAGCCGTGGACACCCCACTGTTTAGGGCAATTGTTGATCTCCATTTTGTTGATAACGATGCTAATGAGGATGCTGGTGTCCTATATGGGGAACCGAGGACTGAAAATACTACCTCTTTCACTGCTCCTCCAGCACCCCGCAGGCCAAAATCTCGCCCAAAGCGCAAGGCCAGGATTCCCATCTGTTTGGATTCTACCTCTAGCGATTCTACGTTCAGACAGATCGACAACTATCCAGGGAGTCCTCCGTTATCTGTCATCCATGAGCAGCCACATCTTACTCCACCTGGGAGTCAACAGACCATTGCCACCGAGGTTGTAGTCACCTCTCCTGCACCTGATACTGCGGCTGCTGCTACTCCCACTCAGGTCAACGATGCTGCTACTGAGGAACTTAACATTGATCTTAACAAAGCTACTTCTTCGTTTCACCCCATTGATCCTCGCACATCCAACCGTGGGAAACGCCCCTTCATAAGTGGTGATGAGTCTGGATCTTCTACCGCGACTGAGCGCCCGCACAAGAAACGGGCCGCGGAGACCGTTACCCCTACTGCAACTCCTAACATTCATGATTTACATTCACTTGTTTTGCAGTTATCTTCTCAGGTTGCAGCTCTTCAACAGTCTGACGCAGAAAAGTCAAACCGTATTTCCAACCTTGAAGCTCAAGTTCAAATGCTCTCAAAGCGACTCTCTGCTCAGGGGGAGGAAACGTGCAAAGCAACTACTATCAGACAACAAAGAAGAGATGATCAAGACGATCCAAGTGTTGCACGACCAAGAGAGCAGATCGCCTCAACTTCTCGAGCCTTGGTCCTTTATCAGTCTGCAGACCAGGGGGAGCAACAGCAACAGCAAAACCAAGGTGATAATCAACAGCAGGAGTTCGGGGATAGTAACGAGGATACATGGCTACTTGAAGATAAAACTGCAGAGAATCAAGATGACGAAGATGATTATATTTTTCAGGAACCAGAAAGTGCAGAAGAACAAAGTGAAAGCAGCGCGAAGCCAAGCCTTGAAGAACGACGAGGGTGGTTTCGAGAGCTTGATCCAAAGAAGCAGACACCGCTTATTAGAAAGTTCTTTACTAGAGAACGCCAGCCGCATTTGGGTATCATTAGCTGGTTGTATTATTCAGAATTGCAGGCTTTTGTGATTAAGAGATTTGATGGTGTGCAGTATTTGAGTAAGAAGCGGGAAAATTTCAACTCATTCCCGAAGTCGGAGCTTATTTGCTTGTCAAAGCTCCATCTGATAAATAGAGAAAAGGACGAATACGCAAGTTGGGTTGAACGATTGATTAAAGAAGAAGGAAGAGCAGGGGTATTCAAGAAATTCACTCCGACAACAAGAAAAATTATGATTCACATAAAGAAGATCAATCCTGAAATCGGCAGAGCAGCAACGAGAATGCTATATCCACCAATAGCCTGCATGACAAAGATCCCCATGAAGAATTTTGGTCGAGATATTCTTGGTGACATGCATATAAGGGCGGTAGATACCGCAACTGGCGAGGCCATGATATACAAGAAAGATGATGAAGTCGAAGAAGGTATGACAGAGATGCTGAGAGTGATCGATGCTACTCAACTGGCAAATCTGACGGAAAAAGACTTGAAGATGTTGAAGAAAAATCACATAATTTCTCAACAAGGCTGGGGAGATATTGGTAGAGATTACAAAGAATAGTTGACGGTTGTTTAACTTTGCAGATTAATACTGACAGTGATATTTTGATCAGAGAATAGAAGCATCAGTCAAGGGGGAGTTTGTTGGTGCAAGAATGCAATGACTGGATGTTCTATTATGTTACGTTTATTTATCACTGTATTAGTTTGTATAGATTTAGCTTTATAGGCTGCTCACGGACTTGTATGTCCGTGAGGCCCAAGCCCAAACTGACTGGACATGTTACTCTATAAATAGAGGTGTTCAGATCAGTTTAGGGTTGTTGGTTTAGAGAGAATTCGGAGTTAATGCTTTTGGATTGTAACAGTGTTTGTTAATCAAAGTATTAAGAATTCGGTAATTGTGTTTTTGTGTTTATTGCATTCGATTATAACCTGTGTGTTTTATTGATTACGAGATTCCGCCTCGTAATTGGTATAGTTTAATCCTGTAGATCGGACCACTGGGACCTACATCCTCAATGGCGGATATGAACATGATCCTTCACGTTACTCCACGCATGATTCCTGGCGCCGATTTTCACAATCGGGTACAGATCAAGGACAACAACAGGGTGGCCACTACCGATATTCCCGCCAATCGACAAAACAGGGGCTTTGAACAACTGTGTCAGTTCATGCAATCCCATCCCCTGTATGGAGCGTATTTCTGTGAAACGGTGATGTACCCACCGGTGTTATGTGAGTGGTGGTACACTTGCACCGCTAATGCTGATCAGACTGAAATCACTGGCACGTATAATGATGGAAGGCAAACCCTTACCATTACTGAGGAGACCATTCGCGCGGCTCTCTTGTTACCTACTGCTCTTGAAGCTGGTGAAGGGGGATTTCAAGCCAAACTGACCAAACAGCAAGCTCGAGCTGAGGAATTCGCTCTCATTGGTCAGCCTGTCATTCAGGGAGTTATCGAATACAAATTCTTCACAGGCAGATGGAAATTCATCTTTTCCAGTATTACACGATGTTTGGGGGGTAAATCTGGGAGTCTGAATCAAATGAATGAATTCGAGACCCATCTCTTTCATTCCATGGTAACGGGAAGACGAATATCTTACTCACAACTATATTTTGACGAGATTCTCTCCCTTGTTTTAAAAACAAAGAGACCGAATGATGTTCCGTTTATTCGGGTACTTTCACTCTGTTTTGAGGAGGCTCTGGGAAAGGCAACTTATGAGGCACTTGATCAAATTTTTTATGTGTGCCCTCTTCCCAGACTGACCTCTAAAATTTTTACTTACATCAACATCACTGACGCTGAGCCAGGTTTGACACCAGTAATGCTTCATTGGATTGATAATCCTTTCATTGATCCTGAAATCACTGAGTCTGACCATTCAGATTCAACTGATCACGGTGAAGGAATTGACGAGAATTTGGAGGCCAACATTCCTGTTACTGATGCTGAGGTGTAAATGGGTGGGGCAGGGCGCGATGAGGCAGACTCAGGTATGAATATCACTCTTTCTCTCCCTCAGTCTGAGAGTATCCCCTCTCAGTCTGAGGTGCAGTCCACTCCTCAACTTGATGTCTTAGCAAATCAAGCGACCAATCTATTGAACTCACCAAGTTCTTTTGAAAAAGCACTCACATCAAGCCCCACTCTAAATCAAGCACTAATGGACTCACTTTTCCATGAGGCTGAGAGTTCTAAACTCCCCTCAAGTGCTGTAGATCAGACCATCCTCCCTCTGCTAGAGCAAGATCTGACTACCCAGACTACCCAAACCCAAACTAGAGTAGTCAGCTTGGAGACACACGTTGCTGCTGCCACACTGACACATGTGGTAAGCATTGAAGAAGATATTCCACTCCTGAATATCCCTGTACTTAGTATGGGACCACCCCCCTCAGTTTCAACGCCAATTCCTAAGGCAATTTTTACTAGCTCTGTGCTAATTCACGATACTGAACCACCAAACTTCTCTCACATCTCTGCACAAGTTGTCAATGCCTCACTTCCCAAACTGAGTGAGGTACAGACTTCCACTTCTATGGCTGAGGATCATTCTCAAAAACAACAAGGAGGGAGTGAGGCTATACCAACTGTTACATTACCTACTGTTACTACTTCCTCTCAGTCTGAGGTTGCTATGACTGTTCCCTTGCTGTTACAGGCAACTAAGGACATGTCAACTCAGTTTGATGTCAAAATGAGTGCAATGCAGACTGAGTTACATGCTCTAAAATGTCAAAACTCTGTGGAGATGGAGGAATTGAAAGGGATGGTGTTAAAACTTACATCTAAGATCAGTCAGACAAGAAAAGGGAAGAATGTTGTGGAAGACTCTCCAAGGGATGCTCAGACTCAGGGGGAGAAAACTATTACACCACCTGATGAGTCTGACCTTCCCAAGAAAAACTTGAAACGAAAAAGAGATAAAGGGGAGAAAAGATACTTCAAAACAACTAGATTCAATCTGAAAACTGGTTAGTCTGAGGATCACTATGAGACTGATTACAGCAATATATCAAGTGAATCTGAGAAAGAAGATCAAGGGAGTGACAAGGAGGGAAAAGGAAAAGTTGGAGCTCATACTGACACTGATACTGATAATGAAATGGAAGATCCAACTGATCAGGCTGAGGAAGAAACTGAAATGGAAAATCCACATGTTCAGACTGAGACATCAATAAAAGAAATACAAGCTGAAGCTGAAAAATTAGCTAAACTGCAAAGATATGCCCACAATGCTGGAATGACAGTTGAAAGGTATAAGGAATATGTCAAAGGTCTATACATGGAGAAGTTTGATGCCAATCCCACAGAAACACAAGACAAGTTCATGAAAGCTGCTGAAACACTTGAAGCTGAGATGAAAGAGGAAGAAGATCTGGCAATTGATGAAGAACAGCAGAGGATAGAAGCTGACAGACAAATGGCTAAACAAGTATTAAGGGAGGAAGCCAGACTGGACTACATTGAGTCAAACTTTATAATAAGGAGAAATACAAGCAAGATCCAAGACTTGGATTGTATTGATACTGGTGGATCTGACCTCATGCTGACTTGTTACTACATAGGGGGTTCCTTCAGAATTGGGGTACATAGAATGCATACCTTGGGATTAGAGGAATGGAAGGAAATCGCCAGTCTGAGCCCAAGAATAAACAACATTACACACAGACTTGAAGTCAAAAGAGAAGCTGTCTCAAATGTGAATGTTGCCTATTTACTGAAGCTGATTTCAGATGAAGATTACAGAGTGAGAGCTGGGGCTAAATCACTTGGTCTAGAGACAAGCAGTATACATCCAGTTCCCAAGGGCTTAATCTTTCAAGAAAGAACATATGTGAAGACTGATGAACATGAAGGCCAGTGTTATGTGGATTGTGGGGGAGAAGAATGTTTTCAAGCTAAGGACAGATTGAACATGTCTTCTATATATCACTCATTGCTCTTCTCAGTGAGTGTGAATCTGATCAATGCATTCCCTTTCGTATGAAGCTGATTAGCTGGTTATTCAATAACCTTAGAAGAATTGAAGAAATGGGGACATTGATGGACAAGGTAGAACTGATCAAGAAAGAATATCAACTACTATTCCACAAGTCAGATGCTGAAATGGAGAAGCTGCTTGGATGGAAAACAGAGAGATTACAATGGGCGAAAGAATTGAAGAAGCCTAATCCATGGGATGTGCCAATGAAGCAGAAGAAAGTCTCCAAGAGAAGAAAGTAATTTGTTTTTATCACAAACTGTTTTATTTTACTTTGTGTTTAAGTTTGTGTTTGTTTTGGATATGTTCCATTGTAAAAGACTTTAATCTAAACAGATAGGGGGAGATTGTTGGGAAAATCAACGATTTAACCCAAGTTAATATATCTATTTATTAAAGTCTTACTTTTTGAGTCTGAGTAGCTTTGAGTCTGAGTGACGAAAAGAGACTAAGGCATTGTGGAGCTGACTACTCAGCTCCATAATGAAACGTGATACGTTATTTTAGGTATGTTTGTTAGACTAAATCTTCTATCCTTTTGGAAGATTTACTAGGATTCGTACTTATCAAGCTCACTATTATTGTGTATAAATAGTGAGCTTGACTATTGTAAACGTTGGACTTTTCAATCTAATAACTGTGTGTTATTCTCATTCTTCGTTATTATAATTCCGCTATAATATACTAAGAAACTGAGTGATTAAACGGTTCGTAACAATTAACATCTAAATACTTATTTGTAATTGATTAGCTAGTATTTGAGATCTTATTGAGACCTAACATCTTCCATCTTCAACGTTTGCCTATTTCTCTCAACGGGTCACACAGTCCATGTGGCACACAAGACTTGGTCATCCATCAGCATCAATTATTCGCTTACTGTGTTTATTTTCAAATAATTACTCAATAAAGGATGTTCCATGTCATGCTTGTAGGATACGAAAAAGCACTCCTTTGCCATTTTCACGCGTGTTAAATCGTAGTTCTACTCCATAATCTATTGTGCATTGTGATATATGGGGACCTTTCCCTGTCGAATCCCGTACTTGGTATCGATATATATTTCATTACTTTTATTGACGACTTTCGTCGCTTCACATGGCTTTACCCCCTTACAAACAGATCTCCAGCTCTTGATTGTTTCCAGCATTTCAAAAACACTATGAAAATCTCTTATCTACTAATATCAAACAATTTCAGTGTGATGGTGCTCCAGAACTAATTCATGGTC
This sequence comes from Senecio squalidus, assembly GCA_910822075.1. Lineage (NCBI taxonomy): Eukaryota > Viridiplantae > Streptophyta > Magnoliopsida > Asterales > Asteraceae > Senecio > Senecio squalidus. Next base: position 48,778,456 of record CAJVGC010000582.1, on the reverse strand, counting down.
AATTTTCTCATTTTCTTCAGGAGTATGGTTTTATATCGAATCTCATGCCCGTATACGCAACAACAAGATGGTGTGGCCGAGCGTCAAAATCGTCATTTATCTAATGTAGAAGCTAGAATTAGTTAATAGTGTTTATAGAAGGGTAGGAAATGTAATTAATACATGCACCTCTTTGCCTATAAATAGGTGAGGGGGTGTACATGATATAATGTAACTTTGAACGGTGAGATACATAATTGTTCATTGTTCATTCTTTATTCTCAAACCTAACAATTGGTATCAGAGCAGGGTGCTCGAATAACACCTTGTTCGACTAGGATTTGTTCATTTTCGACTCAAAAATCAACATATCCGACTCAAATTTTCTGTCGAGTGAAAACACCCGACTCACTTTTCAGCATACTCGACTCAATTTCTTCTTATCCGACTAAGAAACACACGAATAAATTTGAGCATACACGACTAAGACATTTATTCGACTCAATTTTCAACATGGGCGACTAGAAACTCGCGACTAGGTTTAGTATACACGAATAGTTGTTAAATATGGATTCGAATGGATGTATTCGTGTTGTCAAGTGTTAGCTCGACTTGGATAGGTGAAATCTCTTTATTTTTGCTTTGTAAAATGTTTTCTAAATCTTTTAATTTGATTTTGAGAGCAGAAATATCTTCTAATGATGTTTTAAAATCTAGAAAGAGAAACTCAAACATTTGAAAGTTTTTGATCATTAGTGTATAGATTGAAATTGTGTACCTTATAAAATTTGGATTTGTCCCAGTCTGACTTGCAACTCAGTCTCTCAGCTTCCTTTAGTTCTTTGTCAAACTAAGAGGTAGATGACTCAGTTTCATCGATTAAAGCCATCAGACACTTAACCACCACTTCATCATCATTTGAAGATAAATCTTCATCCATCCATTCTTCAGCAAAGAATGCTTTCTGCTCAGCTTGAGGCTTTTGATATCTAGAAGTGTTTCCATTCTTGTATTTAAGATACTTTTTCCTCTATCTTTGAGCTCTCTCTGCAACTGCATCCATATGGTCAGTCTGAGCATTTTTCACTTTGCAGTCTGCAGCCATGTGACCATGTTCTCCACATTTAAAACATTTGACCTTTTTCAAATCAAACGGTTTCTTTCCCATGTAACCTGTCTTTTGTTCCAGCTTCATAGTCAGCAAGGCTAGTTGATCTTTTAACTTCTTTACCTCAGATTTATCATCAGAATCTGAGTCTGAGTTTGACTCAGACTCATCTGAGTCACTTTCAGCTTTCGAGTATATTTCTTTATTCCTTCTGCTTGTTGCAACTAATGAAGCTTCAGGATCTCTAGAAATCCTCCCTTGGTTCAACTTCTTCCTTTCTTGGTTTTTTTCAAAGTTCAGTAAAAGTCCAAACAAACCAGGCAATTTGTAAGTGGATAGTTTTTCACTCACAACAAGAGATGTAATGATAGATTCATATCTGTTTGGAAGAATGTCAACAAACTTCTTGCACACTTCATCATCTTCTTTCATCACACCAAGAGCTGACAAATCATTTAGCAAGATTTGAAATCTGGTGTGTCCATCAACAAGTGATTCCTTTTCTTTCACATAAAAATTTTCATAGTTTCTTAGCAAACTGTTCAACCTCTGTTCTTTAACCACTTGCACACCTTCATAGGATACAATGAGTGTATCCCATATTTCTTTTGCTGATCTACATCCAACAATTTTTGAGAATATCTGTTCAGACACATCATTTCCTAAGATGCTTATTGCCTTTGGATCTAGATTAAATAGTTGTCTATCTAACTCAGTCCATTGAGATTTTGGAGTCTGAACCCATCTATCCCTTTGGATGACCTTTTCTCCCTCCTTCACTTCTGCAATTTCCTTTCCAGGAACTATTGGTCCTTCAGTGATAGTAGTCATCATTTCATCATGAATTCCAGAAAGGTGCCACTCAACTTTGAGTTTCCAATGGGCAAAGTTATGTCCATTGAAAATTGGAATTCCTTTTCTAGCCATTGTAGGTGATTACGATGATGAAGACATAATTATTAATTGAGATATTACTGATTGATCGTTTAAGATTTGTAAATATTAAAATTTAAATCATATTTGCTCTGATACCAGTTGTTAGGTCTGAGTAAGATCCCAATTACTTGATATACAGATAATTAATTAATCTTGTATGATTGAATTAATTGCAAATGAGTATTCAGACGTTAATTATCACTCTTGATAAACACACAGTATTTGTTAACATTTTATAGCGGAATTATAACTTTTAACAAATTGAATAACACTCAGTTTCGATTCAATAAAAAAGACAACCGGAATACATGATTCAAGCTCCCTATTTATACACAATAAGCTTTGATAAGGACGAATCTTAGAAAATATTCTAAAAAGATAGAAGATTTTATCTAACTAACTTCCTAAACTTTCGGTTCAAGTCATTATGGAACTGACTAACTCAGACCCATAATGCTAGTCACTCAGACTAAAAATAGTCACTCAGACTTAAAATGACTCAGACTCAGACTGAGTCTTTAATTAAACAAACTTATTCTTTGGGTTTAATTGTTGATTTTCCCAACAATCTCCCACTGTCTGTTTACATTAAATTCTTTTTACAATGACACACACACTGAATTAAAAACAAACACAAACATAAACAAATTTATATAATAAAAAGTTTGTGACAAAAAATTTACTTCCTTCTTCTTGATTTAGATTTCAGCATAGAATCCCAGACTGTTGGCTTCAAAGCATCTTTAGCCCATTGACTTCTTTCAGTCTTCCACTTCAAAAAACTTTTCACTTCTTCATCAGTCTTGGAGTTCTGAATTTGATATTCTTTCTTGATCAGCTCCACTTTATCAGACTGAGTCTCCAGCTCTTCAATTCTTCTTAGATTGTTTAACAACCATCTTATCAGCTTCAGTCTAAATGGTTGACATTGTTCACCTGTGCACTCATTCAACAAAGCAATTCAGTGATAGAGAGATGTCTTGTGTAAATCTTCCATTGCTTGAAAGCAATCTTCACCACCACAATCAATATAGCATAATCCTTCAAGATTCTCAGTTTTGACATAGAAGTGTTCTTGAAAGACTGTACTTGAGGGTTACAAGATGATTGTTCCTTGATTCCAACCCAAGGGATTTGGCTCCAGCATGCACTCTGTTGATTGTGCAAAATTTTCTGTAATCTTCTTCAGGAACCAGTTCCAGTAATAGACTTGACAAAAATGGATTTCCAATAGATGAAGAAATTGAATAGAGAGTATGAGAATGGATTTCTAGAATGGTAGATCCTACAAGTGCAGAGCTTCATGCCAAAAGATTAAGGTTGGAAATGATTAAGAAAGGCATACCTGAAGAAATCAAAACATGGAGGTTTGATCCTTCAAAGAATGCAATGGTGATTAAGAGGGGTATCAATCACTGCACTTACTACAGAACAACTGAAGAACTCTCAAAGATGAAGAAAGATGAGTTGATTCAGTTGAGTCAAATCTAAATGGTCAATCATGGTGTATATCCACATGGGAAGGAAATTGAAGATCTGAGTCGGAAGAATGCAAAGAACAACTTTGCAGACTTTGAAAACAAATTTAAAAGAGAAAGATCAAAAATGACCTTAGACATAGTTCCACTTCCACCCTTCAAGAATATGAAGAATGCTCAAAAGATTATTGGGTGGAGACTGGAGTACAACACTCATGAGATTGTGATTAGTAGAGAGGATGGCTCAATTGATAGGTTGTATGAAGATGCTGACTTGAGAAGGCAAAGTAATAAAGAACTTCTATCCTTGGAAAAACTGCCTTTCATTGATCATGAAAAGGATGAAGAAGGAAAGCACTTCTTAGCTATTCTAGCTTATCAATTGGAAGGAATCAAAGAAGGATTGAGATAAGCATGGAGAATGATTTGATGAGTACAATTTGTGTAGTGTACAATGCGTGTTTGTAAAGCAGTAGAAGATTTTGGAAGCATCATCCAAAGGGGAGATTGTTGGGATTAAAGAAAAATGGATGAAGCTTCAAATCTTCTTCATGTGAAGTTTTGCTCTAAGTGTTTAACTCGGAAGAACTAATGTTAACTTCCGAGTTAAAACTTAGCAAGTCAACATTGAAGATTTAACTCTAAAGAACAAGCTTCTACTTTTGAGTTTAATTGAAGTATTAGTTAGTTAGTTCATCCGACTTGTTTTTATTAAATATTAGGATGATTTTTTTTTTTTAATTTAAGTTGTATTTGTGAGTCTATAAATAGTGGCAGAGTGTTACTTGATGTGTGTGTGCTTGAATAGATATTATTTTAGAGAGAGAAACAAATCCGTCTGAAGCTTGCAAGAAATAAGATCACAATAATGGTTAGTTATTCTTCTCTCGGTTTCGGTTTCTTAGTGGGTTAGGTGGTTTATTCAAAATCCTTGCATAATATTGTCTTTTTCTTGAAGACTTTTTTTGTAAGGGTTTGTTTTGTATTGTGTTGTATAAATTATTTTATTTAATATATTTATGGTTTTTCAAAAAAAATTTAGAGAGGCAAACAGTTTGTAACAAAATTTTCTGCCATCGAAAGTTTTTAAATACAAACAATATTTAGTAAATTTCTATGTTCTTCATTTTACTAAATCAATGATTCAAATAGTAGATCGTAATTTCACCATCATCTAATAGTAACTAAACACTTAGAGTATTTATTCTTAGGTTAAATAACATGTCAAGGGAGGAGAAAACGACGATCGCATTTGTGTAATTTATTTCGTTCAATGATTAACGGTTTACGAAATAAATAAATTTAAAATAATAATTTGAAAGTTAGTTTTGATTTTAATCTAAACCACTTAATTGAAAAAATTGAAAAAAATAAATTGTAGAGATGACTTTTTTAAACTTAGAAAATTAGTAGTATTTAATGATTTTTTTTCAAATAAAGGTAATAAAAAATTCATGATTTTTAAATAGAAAAGTAAAATAAAAAAATAAAATGGTTTTACTCCAATAGAGTATATGTTTTGAAGAGTGTAAAATGATAAAGATTAGTTTTGATGAAGCTGAAGCGTGGTTGATAATGATTTGATCTTGATGAAGAAGTATATTATCTATTTTTAGAAAATGAATAAAAGTATTATTTTAATATTTGGAATATAAAAAAATAAAAAAGTAAAAACTAGAGTTGAGTCGACAAGAGCCACAAGTTGGTAACCCAAACTGATACGTGGCACAATCATAGAATGGAAACAGATCGTAGACTCTCATCCACAGATACTCTTTCATCCTCCGTCTTTCTTTTGATCTCCCAGCCACGTGTCAGCCCACCCATTTCATTATTTTATTTTTCTCATTCCACTCTTTCTCTCTCTAGAACCTACCAAGCAAAACATTCATCTCTGCAGATCCAGAATTAGCTAAGATTCAATCGTAATCGAATCCGTGTTGTGTTAGTACATCTTAATCTCTCGTGTTTATTCATATTTTAAGTGCTAATTGTGACCTATATTATCTGTTATTGTTATTTTAATTGCAATCCAAAAAGTTTAGCGGCGCAGCTTACTGTCCGCTTGCCTTCTGCCACTTTGTAAATTCTTTTAGTTATATTTTAATATCATTGATATTGATATTATGTTTGTTTTATTATCAGGTGTTTTGCGTGGATTATTAAACACACGGTTGTTATTTATTGTTTTGATTTTGATTTGTTTATAAGTATGAACACCGCCGATCAAAACGTTATTAGTGGTGGATAGAAGTTGTTTTAAGGAATGTCAGACTTGTCGATTTACGAGGTACATATCGTCTTATAATTTACACTTCCATTCCATAATTTCTTTAATTACATATTTCTAAATGGTGTAATAGCTTGAAGATATTGTATGGGATGACTTTCAACGTAGTGGTGAAGATAAACGTGAAGGAGAAACTTGTAAGAAGCCTCGCCGGGAACTTCAGAGCAATGAAGAAAGGAACTTGATGGAACAAGACTCGTGGTCTCGAATACGTGATGGTGTATTTCATGATTCTGGTCATGCTGACTCGCTAAAAGTTTCACAATCTGGTGTCACTAATGTATCCAATCATTGCTTAAAAAGTAGCAATACTACCTCTGCTACTAAATTATGTACAGATGAGGGAAATTTAAAAGGTGCGGTTGATAGTAACTCCTACAATCACCCTCAAACTCACATCAGCCAGTCAAATGATGTCGATCTTAACTTATTTTCCAATGATGGGGATGATAAAGAAACAAATGATCTTTTGTATTATGGCTGGCCCGATATCGGAAACTTTGAAGACATGGACAAGATGTTAAGGTAATTCTCAGTTCAAGAAACCATAATTGGTTGACTTTTCTTGCCAAAGTATATGCTTAGTTGTGGCAAAATGGGTGGGTTGGGTAACAGGTCAAAAGTGGTATGGGTCAAACAGCTCTACAAACACTAATTTATTTTCATATTTTGCCTTTTAAATAGTTTGATATGATTAAAAAAACAAAAATTTAACAATGAGAATCTGATTTTTAAAATAAAAAATTTTAGGAGGTTTCACGCTTTTTGAATCCACTTTGATTGAATTTCGACGTGTTCGACCTGTATTTCCATTTAGGCTGATTTCTAAAATTTTCTCATTTTCCCTGCTCTGTTAGAGAGAAGTATAGCCTTAGACCCCGTTTACATAAACGGTCTAGATTGCCAGTTCTAGATATACTCATGTTAAGAAATTAATTCTCCTTTTTCCATTATTATCACTAAATATGTAATTTTTTCGTTTAACTATATGTGCAGCAATTGTGATTCGTCATTTGGACTAGGTGTAACAAGCAATGACGATGAATTGGTATGGTTTACATCAGAAGATCCTGCTGGAGGATATGAAGACGCATTGAAGATGGATCTTAAATTTCCATGCTCAGAGCCAAGTGCTTTAACTAATGTATCACAGGATCACGAACATCAAGGATCAGAAAATATGAGATCCAGTTTAGTGTCTGAAAGCAAAGATGAATTTACGTTCAAAGATCAGGTTGGTCTTGTTTTGTTTTGGGGGTGTTTTGATTTTTATGAAACTGATTATCTGATTACGAGTATGTAGTTATTTTATTTATGATTAATTTTTTTTACCAGTTGAGATAAAACTGATTATCTAAGTGTAAGGCAAAGTCAACTACACATTTACTTCTATTTATAACGTGAAAAAGGTTTTGCAGAAAGATCAGTCAAGACAACAAAACCAGTCAAAAGTAAATATAGCAGTTCAATCCTCTGGAAGCTTTGGTTCGAAAAGAAATGAGAATCAGCTTTCTTCAAGCCAACAATCTGCTCAAGTTTCCATAGGAATTCAACAGCAAAATAAAAGTGTAGGATCCAACTCTTCTGGCTTCACTCAGAGCAGCACTTATCTGCATCCGATGCAAACCACAAGTGGCTCGATAATAACTGACATTAAATCTGAAAATAATGTCTGTTTTATGGAGAGTTCTGTTGATCCTATATTTCAGCCCACATTTAGTGGAAACCAAAGCCAATCGGGTATGAGCCTGACTTCAGCTTATGACGCGGTTCCATCCCAAAAGCAATTTTCTATGTCTGAAAACAAGGTTGAAAGTCAAAGTAATATGGATGGAGTTAAGAATGGAGTTTCAGCAGAATTAGGTCTGTTAGATGGACCGGAAGGCTCTTCCATTAGTTCTGAGTTGGACGAAATCTCATTAGAAGCGACTAGTTTCCGCCAGCTTCAACAGGTTATGGAACAGGTAGGATGACTTTTGCTTTATTTATTAAGGAATATTGTTTTTACATTCATACGTCTTAATACTATCATGAGATAAGCGGACATGATAATATTATCGGGCACCCATGATGTCTGTTTTAACAATGAGTATTAATCTTTCGTAATTGTGATGCTTATTTTTTAATTAAGCTATCTGAACACTTGAACTTGTGTACCTTTCAGTTGGATTTGAGGACCAAGCTATGCATCAGGGATAGTTTATACCGTTTGGCTAGAAGTGCAGAGCAACGACATAACTATGCAGGCATAAGTGAAAGCACTTCAAACTATGGCGGAACTGGTGGGCCCTTAATGACCGAAGGGACTAACAAGTAGGTTCTTTTAATATTTTAAGGGATTTAGTCTTCACATATTTTGTTATTTGAGATTTGGAAATTTCAAAGTGAAGTTATTTCTACTTTAATTGAACTACGTTTTTTTTTTTTTTGAACTTTTGTAATGTCTGGTTTCAGATATGCTGGCCTTATGGATATGGAAACCGATACAAACCCCATAGATCGAACAATAGCACATTTGTTATTTCATAGACCTCCAGATGCTAACAACAGGCCTACTTCTATACCTCTCAGACCAAATGCAAAGGTAAGATGCAACAAATCACTCTCTTGGTTACATGTGTCAGATTCAACCCATTTAATTATAAATCGATTTTGTTTATTTATCTCAAACGGGACATATGGCTAGAAGTCTATAACCATAAAAGTTGGGTAAAAGAAACATGTCAAATGGATTAGAAGTCGGATTCAGTTTCTAATATACAACTTTCTAAGTCTTTTTAGGCAGAATTTTTTTTTTTTTGTAAATCAAATTAAAATAGTTTTTCTTATCATATTAATGCATTTATAGTTTACAAAGAAGTGTATGTGGGTCAACCCAACCTATACTAAAAGTTTACCGGCTAAAAGCACTCGAGCAGAATCCATTAACCTGTTAACCAACTTGGACGACCCCCCCCCCCCCCCCATATTGCCCACCTCTGCTCTGATTTAGTTGACTTCAGAAACTGTACTCTAAAAGTTATCTTGTATGTAATTTACCAGGTGCCTGGATCCACAATTGGTCAACAAATGGTGTCCGAGAAACTTTCTTGTCAGAAAGGGGAGAATGAATCAGACGACAAGATTTCAAGCACAGGAAAAAACTAATGTGTCGTTAGGTAGGCATGCTAGATTTCAAAGCTACTTTTTTATCATGTGCAAATATAATCGATAAAATTGTAAAATAGGGTCCGATATGGACTCATAAGTTTGTTCAACTGTTAGCAGTGTCGAGGTTTTAGTGTTTATTGGTGTCCATCCTTCTGTATCTTTCGACTGTCTAGTCTTTAATCTGCTGTATCTAGTTTTCAAGGTGGCCCAGTTTTGACCTTTAATTCATCCTGTATGTTCATATGGTATCGTTTTGGATGTCTATATACTTCCAGTGCTGGAATCGCACTTTTAAAGCCTAATGTGAACGTTTCTGCTTCTCTATTTGTTCTAGTTTTCTGTTCTGGTTAATGTTGGTCCTACATTAGTACTCCACCAGTATTTTGCATTCACAGATGTTTAGCTACCCTATTTTTGTTGGTTTTGTTTTGTTTGGAGCAGAATGAGCCATTGGTAACAGGTTGGCGTTTGATTGAACATCAAAACCCTCAAATTTGTTATCTATGTTTGCATGATATAGAAAGAAAGTTGGTTTTTGGTTGGAAACACTGTAAGGTTGTCTAGAAAGGGAAGAAAGTACATTATCGAAATACCGCAAAAATAGCAACTCCTATCATATCACAAGAACGGAAGAAAATTTCCATTATATTACATTAATGATATTTCTTTGTAAATTTGCAATTTTCATAAATAACATTAAAATAAAAATAATTAATACTACTTTATAAATGAAAATATGAAAAACAAAAATCGTATTGACCCGACCCTGCCCATACCCGCTTGACCCGTAACCCATAACCCGTTTTTTAAAATGACTTGTTTGACCACCGACCTATTTTGACACTAAGGGGGTGTTTGTTATAGCTTATAGAAGGGGCTTATTAGCTTATTAGCTTATGTAAGATAGATAAGCCCATTTTAAGTGTTTGTTTGAGCTTATTAGCTTAGGCTTATAAGCTTATGTAAGGGGGTTTTCATAAGCTCCTTTTGTGTGGCTTATGGGCTTATCAAACATTTTTATCTTGTCATAAGCTAATAAGCTCATAAGCTACTCCAAACACTTCATAAAAATTTAAAAGCTTATATTTCATAAGCCATAAGCTACTTATAAAACATAAGCCTAAGCCTAAAAAATAAGCTTTCACAAACACCCCCTAACTTATTTTGATATATTCATCCAACCCGATTGGATCCGATCCATTCATTTTGTCACCTCTACATGCTACATAAGTTTGAGCTTTATTTAGGAGGTAATTATTAAAATTATACCAAAGTTCTTCCAAATTAGCGGTATATGAAAAACCCATTAATCTGAAGGTTATGGGTTCAAATTCTAAATGGATCAAATGTGTGAATGATGTGTTTCATGCCTTTCTAAAAAAATATATTACATTATTTGAAAATGATTCTTCTAAAAGAATTCTTATGCTTAAAAAATAGAAATAATAACATTTGACTAGGTCTGACATTGTTGACCCAAACCTTTTAAATTGGGTCAATGGGTAATTTTTATAGCTAAACGGGTCCATTTTGGGTCATACAAAAACTTACACGCGGGTCCAATGGGTCAATTTAAAATTGTTATTAAAGTATTACGGGTCCAATGGGTGTTATACAGCGGATCGAACGGGTCATGAATTTATATTGATTTGCGACCTAAAATTGAACAGCGAGAAAGACAGAAGCTATCATATTTTCTGGTTTTAGCTCAATCTCTCTTCAAAATCATCTTCATCTCTTCTCAATTTTGCATCACAGGTGGGTTCTGGACTCAATTTAGGGTTTTTTTTGTTGTATTTATAGGTGAAATGGTTTGAATGAAAAAAAAAAAATTTTTATAAAAGTTTACGTTAAAGAGCCGTTTGAAAAAAAATTTGAATTTAAAAAAAAAAAACTTTTATCGAATAAAAAAAAAAAAAAAACCTCAACGAAAACGATAACGAGCCCCGACAACGAGTGAGGGCGAGGTGATAACGATGAGCGTCGCTCGTTGTGGCTCCACAACGAACTTATTCCCTGTGCTCTCATATAAATAGGATTATCAAATTTGTTACTACTCTGTAGTCTCTAAGTTTTCTATCGCATAGTGAGAATAACCATGTCAAGTTTATGCCTAATACAAATAGATAGACATGGGCTCCAGAGGTTTATTAGGTTTTGTGTTTATTTTTTTTTTTTTCATTTTTGCATGTATGTATTCCAATCATTCTTCAACTAGAATCAAAGAAACAATCTTCATGTATTTTGTTGGAAAAAGAAAATATACGAAAGGATGCTTTGCTTTGAAATGTCTACACCGATTAGTACGCAAATTTCTTAAACTTCATTGCATACTAAGCGAGTATTACTCCTTCCTTTAGTTTTGAAAATAACTATTGTTTTGGGTTAGATTTGAAAATCTTGAAAAAATAGTAAAAGGTAATTTGTGCTTAATGCATGTTTTGATTGGCATATGATGATAGGTTAAAATGACAAAAAAAGGTTTAATTTAAAAAAAGTTTAAATATTGCTCTTTTCTTTCGGTTTTTTTTAGTTTTGGTTCAGAAATTTAAATTATCTTATGTCTAATATGATTTACAGTTTGTTTTATTCATATTTGACTGTAATCGCCTAACGTTTCTTATATTTCATTAATATTTTACAGGCCATACATGAAGATAGACTTACGGAAATGGTGAGATTGTGTATTATGATGATAGGTTAAAATGACAAAAAAAGGTTTAATTTAAAAAAAGTTTAAATATTGCTCTTTTCTTTCGGTTTTTTTTAGTTTTGGTTCAGAAATTTAAATTATCTTATGTCTAATATGATTTACAGTTTGTTTTATTCATATTTGACTGTAATCGCCTAACGTTTCTTATATTTCATTAATATTTTACAGGCCATACATGAAGATAGACTTACGGAAATGGTGAGATTATGTATTCTTTTCTTTTATGTTGAATGTTAATGATAGTTCGAAGTAGATATATACATGCAAGAGTAAATTGTGGATTTAGTAGCTCATGGAAGTTACATTAAGATATATTCAATTCTTCAAGGTTTATATCTCTGGAATAACATCGTCATAGACCAGAAATCGTTTGTTTCATGATCGTGACATTGTATTATAAAATGATTATCATAATAAAACATATTTTGTAAGTCTATAGTCTATTTTTACTTATTTTTTCCTTCATTGTGTGTAAAAAAGGAGGAAGATTTTGGTTCATGTTTTTATTATTGTATTTGACCGTTTAAGATTAAACATGACAAAGATCGACCCATTCATAAGTAAACGGGTTAAAACTGTGTCCTTTTCTTTTCATTTTTGTATTTTAATGGGTTAAAATCAACCCATATTGTCTTTCTTGGTGATAATATATATAAGTTGTATTTTTGGCAGATCCTTTTAAAGAGTGAATAATAAATGAGTGGTGCATTTCAAGGTTACATAACAGCTTCGACGTAAATATATTTAATGAAAGAAGGCAATAATTCAATGTAATATACGATTATATTGGGTTACAGATATGAATCGAGCTCTTTCTTGCTTTTACCCATTTTTGTAGTTACCATATCCTAAAAGTTGTTTGATTTAGCCGTATGTCAAATAGTTTGAATTTAATTTCCAAGTTTTGTCCCTAATCGTGTATCATTTTTATAATCGTTTATATCATTTCCATTTTTTTAAAGCTTGTATCTACCTTTTTTCAAGTATCTTTCTTAGTTAAAAACTTTAAGTAACTTCGTTATCTTATCTTATATCTGTAAACATCATTAATACACATAAAATTAAAAGATAAATGATCTTTTTAAAAATTGGGTGTGTTTAGATGAAGAAAACTATGAGTGTTTTCTAAAAAAAATTTTAAGGAAAACATAAAAAACAGAAAACGTGTTCAAATGTGATTTTTTCTAAATCATTTTCCATGAAAACAGAAAACTCAGTTTTCTAATTCATAACTACACTTAGAAAACTCACTTTTATAGTTTTCCAACTATTTTCCCTTTCTAAAATGGAAAACTCCTTGTGTTTTCTATTTGACAACTAAACACGTTTTCAAACTTTTTAAAGGTTTTCTAGAGAAAAAAACTATTTTCATTTTTCTTGAAAACTAAAAATGAAAAATTAGAAAATGTTTTCTATAACTAAACGCAATTACTCCTAAACTTTACTAATCTTACTAGAAGAAATTTTTTTTATTTTGACTAATTTATACAATTCCGTTTAATACACTGACACTAAGCCAGTTAGTTCACTATAAATCACCACCACTTTTTGATTCTTAACAGCCATCTATAATTAGTGTGTTATCATTTACTTTAATATGTGTGCCACAATCGATAGACTTGAACTTATTAGCATTTTCTCAGTTAGTTGAGGTTTTATTGAACTTTCAATTAACAGCGTCTTTATTATCATGGCTTCGTACGTTGAAATATGATTTTTCGATGCTAGATCAACACACAAGTTTTTCGTTATGCCAAGTTAAGATGTGAAATATGCTCGCTCATATGGATCTTGATGATGATATGCTAGATGAAAAGTTTTAACGAATAAAATTTGTAATCATAATAATTTGGCAGATATAACGACGAAGGTGTACCCAACAACTACGTTTTCAAGGTATAACAATCAAATTACATTGGATTGTTTGCACTTGATGAGTTAACGATGAAGAGTTTATTAATCATAATCATTTTTTATAGTGAATTCTCTCAAGGTGGAGATTAACCAAATTAGATTAGTTTCCTATTACAATAATAAGTTTTTTACAATTATAACTTCTTTTCTAATACAATTTTCAGTTTTTACCTATATATAAATGTTAAAGGTTATAAGTTTATATGCACATTTTTTCTCTTACTTTTTTTTTTTGTAATCCTCCTCATATATTTTCTTAATAACGTAATGGTCTGTTTGTGTCGATGATTTTTTCTCGAAAGGGTTTTCAAATTATATCTGTTGTGTTCTTGATTGTATTTTCGATTCATTACTGTAATTATCACTCGTTGATTTTCTAACAATAAAAATGTTATGTTTTATTTAAAATTACACCAAAAATCTAATCAATTGTATTTTGTTAATTAAAGTTTTGATTTCCCTTAGAATATTTATGTAAATAAGATGAAAAATACACAAGAAGGTCCGACTAATCATTATGTAACTAAGTCAATTCGGCCAATACCTTATTTGGAATCCTCCTCATATATTTTCTTAATAACCTGGCTCTGATACCACGTAAGATTATGTGTGACAACAAAGCTGCTATCCAGATCTCAGGAAATCCAGTCCAACATGATCGCACAAAACATGTTGAAGTTGATAGGCACTTCATCAAAGAAAAACTTGAAGATGAGATTATCGAGCTTCCGTTTGTTTCATCAAAAGATCAGCTTGCAGATATTCTTACAAAGGCGGTTACCGGAAAGATCTTCGCTCACTGTCTTGACAAGTTGAGCATTGGAAATCCCACTACTCAGCTTGAGGGGAATGTTAGATTATAGGAGCCCAAACCAAATGTAAGCTCAAGCCCGTATGTGGGCTTGGGCCCGATAGGTTAATATTTCCTATAAATAGGCTTCTAATGTAATCGTTGTTAGTTGATGAAATATAAAAATTCTTCTACAAAACCCGATTACTGATTTTTACATGGTATCAGAGCAGGTTACTTTCGGAAGTACCTGTTCGAACTAGTCTATTCGACTAGGAAACCATCCAAACGACTAGCATTCGACTAGTAAAACAACACACACGAACTAGTGTGTTAGGATAGAAATTCAACACACACGGATTAGTGTGTTAGGATAGAAATTCAACACACAAGGATTAGTGTGTTAGGATAGAAATTCAACACACAAGGATTAGTGTGTTAGGATAGAAATTCAACACACAAGGATTAGTGTGTTCGACCACAAAAAAAAAAAAAAAAAAAAAAAAAAAAAAAAAAAAAATAATAATTATAATCTCGAACCAGTATGGCGAACGCAGACAACAATAATCTCGCCATGCAACTAATGGATTTGCTTCATAACAGCGCTCAGAACCAGTCTCACAATCCAAAACCAAACCCGTCTGATCAACTCAAGATTAGTTTACCGTTGACAAGCAACAACTACCCGTTTGATTCGAGTATCTATTGGGGGGAAATCGAAAGTATATCTCAACCATCTAACCGAAAACCCTCCCGCCATCACTGATGCCAACTATGATGAGTGGGAACAAGCAGATCTTTTGGTTTTCTCGTGGTTAATTCAGAACATCGAACCTAGCATCGCAAGTAACCTTACTGAATTTCCCACAGCGAAGTCACTATGGGAAGCCCTGGCAGTTACTTACAGCAGCGGGAAGGATAAGTTACAAACTTTCGATCTCCATGTTAAAGCTAATGAGTTCAAACAACAACAGCTACCACTGGAAGAGTTTTGGATAGGGATGCAGGGAATTTGGGGAGAAATTGATCGTCGGGATCCAAACCCGATGACTTGCACTGCTGACATAGCCACATACAACCGCGTTCGATATGAAACCAAATTATTCCAATTCCTGAATGGACTTGACCGGAGGTATGACCCAATCGAACGGGAAATTCTTCGTTCTGACCCACTTCCATCACCCGAAACTGCTTATGCTATGGTCAGGAAAGAAAAAGCTCACCAAGCTATCATCGACGGGAATCATGAAGCAGATATGTGTGTAGCAGCTGGACTCAATACCACTGGGGATGGAGCAGGGCTCGTCTCCAAGAACTATCGAACAGAAAAGCCGGCATTCCGACCCCAATTAAAGGTCGATAAAATCAAGCTCAAGTGTGAAGAGTGTGGTATGTCAAAACACACCAAAGAGCAATGCTTTATAATTGTCGGATATCCAGACTGGTGGAATGAGAATCACAAGACCTCCAAGACTGGAAAAGCTGCGGCCGTTGTAGGAAGCAGTGAAACTAGAGGCGGAGGAGAGACGAGTACCGATGGCGCAACAGAACCAGGTATAGGGTTTGGTTGTTCTATACCAAACCCTCCGGGTAATGATTCTTTTTTAAATTCAAAAGGTTTTAATAAAAACTTACTCGATAAGTTAAATGATTACGATTTAAAAAAGGAACAATATGAGTCTCTTTCTGGAAATGTTGCAACCAAAGATTCTAAGTGTACTTCTTGGATCTTTGATTGTGGTGCCACCGATACGATGACTTTTGATATCACCGATCTAACGTCAAAATCTAGAGTTGATAAAACAAGAATTCACACAGCAAATGGGGAAATTCTCCCAGTTAAAGGAGGGGGAACCATTGAAATTTCAAAAACATTACGACTCTCTAGATGTCTTTATGTACCATCATTATCACGCAAATTATTATCCGTCAGTCATGTTACGAAAGAATTAAACTGTGTGGTATTAATGCACCCCACTTTTTGCCTTTTGCAGGATATCAGAACGGGGAAGATCATTGGGCGTGGTACTGAAAGACAAGGACTCTACTACGTTGATGAAGTTACTCAACACGGTTCTGTTCTGCTCACTCATGGGTCCAACGATAGAAAAGCTTGGTTATGGCACAGAAGATTAGGCCATCCGTCCGCTGGTTATTTGAGACAATTATTTCCGCACTTATTTCCTAATAATAAAACTTTCCATTGTGACACTTGTATTTTGGCTAAGAGTCATAGACAAACGTTTAAACCTAATGATACTAGAGTTGATTCTCCTTTTTCGTTAATTCATTCTGATGTATGGGGTCCCGCAAAAATTGAAGGGGACAAAAATTTTCGTTATTTCCTGTTATTTATAGATGATTGTACTCGCATGACATGGACTTATCTTTTAAAAACTAAGTCTGAAGTGTTTACTAAGTTCACATCGTTTTGTAACATGGTAAAAACTCAATTCAAACAGGACATACAAATTCTTCGATCCGATAATGGGGGAGAATTCTGTAATAATTCCATAAAAAACTTTTGCCAAACGCGGGGAATCATTCATCAAACCCCGTGTGCTCACACCCCTGAACAAAATGGGGTTTCAGAACGCAAAAATCGTTTCTTGTTGGAAATCACTTGTGCTCTAATGATCGAATCACAAGTCCCACAGTCTTTTTGGCCAGAAGCAGTTGTCACTGCCACGTACTTGGTTAATCGTCTTCCAACCCAAGCTCTAGCTCTCAAAACTCCTCTCCAAACATTGTCACATTTCCATAAATTGCCTTCAACTCTAACCCTTGAACCTCGAGTGTTTAGATGTTCTGTTTTTGTCCACATACCAAAAATAGAGCGATCAAAACTTGATCCTTGTGCAGAGAAATGTGTGTTTCTGGGGTATGGTGTCAATCAACACGGGTATCGGTGTTACAGCCCGAGTAGGCGTCACATGTTCACAACAATGAACTGTGACTTTCTTGAAACTGAATTCTTTTATCAGACCCATCTTCATGGTCAGGGGGAAAAAGAAAATGACGCATTAAGATGGATAAGTTGGACACCACCCGTGCATGGTGCTTCTACTGATACACCCACTCCGGAGACAGAAAGTCCTGAAGAACCTGAAGACAGTACCACTGCCACCAATAATGATCCTCCTCAACTGATATCCGAGGTAAGTGGCTCTGAATCTCCAGATATTCCCAATAACTCTGATTTGTGTAATGATGAACAACAGGTTGAGGTGGAAACTCCGAGTGTGACTGAACCAACTCGGTATGATCTCCCTCCTAGATCAACTAGGGGAATTCCGCCTAACAGATACTCGCCTGAAAGAAGTTCAAAAGGGTCAAGATATCCAGTTGCAAATATCGCAAGGAGGAATTTAGTTCCAGAAGCCAGATCCTTCGCAAACGCCATCTGTTCTGAAAAAATACCAACAAGTGTCGAAGAAGCACTTAAATATAAAGAATGGAAGGAAGCAATTGGCACTGAACTTGAAGCCCTGAAAAGAAGTGAAACATGGGAAGAATGTGAACTGCCTCCAGGAAAGAAACCCGTTAAATGTCGATGGGTATTCACTATCAAGTATAAACCCGATGGATCAATCGAAAGGTATAAAGCTCGATTAGTCTCAAAGGGGTATACTCAGACTTATGGGTTTGACTACTGTGAGACCTTCTCACCAGTAGCCAAGATTGATACTATTAGAGTTCTATTCTCAGTTGCAGCAAACAAGGATTGGCCACTGCACCAGTTTGATGTCAAGAATGCCTTCCTACATGGAGAATTGAAGGAAGAAATCTACATGGAAACCCCACCTGGAATCCATGATAGTTCCGAGTCCAGAAAAGTTTGCCGATTAAAGAAATCTCTGTATGGTTTAAAGCAATCTCCACGGGCTTTGTTTGGTCGATTTACCACAGTGATGAAGAAATATGGTTATAATCAAAGCAATTCTGATCACACCTTATTCTTGAAACGGAGAGGTAAACTCATAACCTGTTTAATAATCTATGTTGATGACATGATTATTACAGGAGATGATTCGGAGGAAATGACAAAATTGAAAGCCAATCTCTTTAAAGAGTTTGAAATGAAAGATTTGGGAAGACTCAAGTATTTTCTCGGAATCGAAGTCCTACGATCAAAATTAGGGATCTTCATTTGCCAGCAAAAATATGTTCTTGATTTATTAGCGGAGACGGGAATGCTAGATTGCAAACCTGCAGATACTCCCATGATAGCCAACCAAAAATTGTTCATGGAAGATGAATGAACTGGCAGATAAAGAAAGATATCAGAGAACGGTGGGAAAGCTGATCTACTTAGCTCATACTCGACCAGATATTGCATACGCAGTGGGAGTTATAAGTCAATTTATGCATCAACCTCAAGTCCAACATATGGAAGCAACCTCACGGATTATCAGGTATCTCAAGGGAACTACTGGACACGGAGTTTTGTTCAGACCAAATGGGCACCTGAAGATTGATGCATACACTGATGCTGATTGGGTAGGCGATAAAGGTAATAGAAGATCTACATCAGGGTATTTTACTCTAGTGGGAGGAAACCTTGTTACGTGGAGAAGTAAGAAGCAAAAGGTAGTCGCTCTCTCAAGTGCCGAAGCTGAATTTCGAGGAATTGCACGAGGTTTAGCAGAAGTCTTGTGGCTGCGAAAACTACTGTCATAAATTGGGTATCCCTCACTGGAAGCCAGTAAGATTATGTGTGACAACAAAGCTGCTATCCAGATCTCAGGAAATCCAGTCCAACATGATCGCACAAAACATGTTGAGTTGATAGGCACTTCATCAAAGAAAAACTTGAAGATGAGATTATCGAGCTTCTGTTTGTTTCATCAAAAGATTAGCTTGCAAATATTCTTACAAAGGCGGTTACCGGAAAGATCTTCGCTCACTGTCTTGACAAGTTGAGCATTGGAAATCCCACTACTCAACTTGAGGCGGAATGTTAGATTATAGGAGCCCAAACCAAATGTAAGCCCAAGCCCGTATGTGAGCTTGGGCCCGATAGGTTAATATTTCCTATAAATAGGCTGCTAATGTAATCGTTGTTAGTTGATGAAATATAAAAATTCTTTCACAAAACCCGATTACTGATTTTTACAGAAATAGTAGACAAGTCTATTTTAAAGAAACTGTGTCAAACATATACCTTATTAATTTTATAGGTATTTTGCGTATATATTATTTTATTTACTTATTCGTTTAGTTGAATAATAAATTTTATTTTCTTCATATATCTCTCCCACATAATACAACATCGCCATCTAATATGTATCGATTTCATTTACTAGTCCGTTTATTTTGTTTCAACTTGTGAATAATTTGATAAGTGAAAGTTTCAGATACATGCATATTGGATATATTCCATTTATATTTGTAACGTCGACATGCACAAATATTATTTATATAACCACGACTTTATGTATTAGATTCCTCTAGTAGCTGACTTGCGAAAACAGACAAGACAAGATTAGGTCATATTTTTTATTTATTATAAGAATGATTACTAATTTGCCTTTGTGTGGAAGTTTGATATTATTTTTACCCTAATAATGCTTAATATGATATGCCTATTTAAGAAGTATTACGTTAATAAAGTTTGCAACCTTAACAAGTGGACGGTTCCGAAAGTTAACCAATTCAACTATAAACGATAACAAGTTGATGGGTTTGCGGCTACTAGAACCAAGTTGAGAGTAGGGGCACAAAAGATTGAGGCAGCCCTCTTCAACATTGATAGTGTAAACAAATATTATATTAAGAATATTTTGTAAATTTTCCCCGCCTAACCATTTATCAGAACTCATAAAACCTTATTCGTCAATAATCCCCGACACTTTTCCCTTAACGAAAAAACATTTATGGCTCGGCCAATGGAGGACAAAAAACGGATAGGAGGAGCTAGCTAGCGATTATTCCGAGGGAGCAAGGGCTGTTCACGAGATAAGGGTTTGACCGGTAGCCAAAAAGGTGTAGCACGAAAAGTAAGGGGCGGCCGAAAATCTCGCCACGAGGAGAGACGGTCAATCCGAGGCGTTCGCAAAAGTTGGCGACTCAATATCAAGATTGCATGGTTACGTACAGTTGTAAAAAGCCCATTAGGGTTGTAGCATTTCTCATTAGAATTATATACGCAGGGTCAGACTCAATTTTTTTTAATGTTTTATGCGAAAACTAAAAAAAAATTGCTTCCTAACAACATCTTCAATGTATTCATTTGGTGTAAGTAAAGCATATTTATGGAATATTTTTACATAAAAACAAATTTTCTCTAATCTATTATACCAAATCTTTACACCAAATCTTTTTTTTATTACATATGTAAATTTATTTAACTAATTTGTAAATATACGATAAATGATTAAATAAAACGCTAATGTTACACGAGTATTTTCAAAATTTATTTAACTAGCTTATTACATATCAATTCGATCGGTGATCCAATGTTAGGCGAGTATTTCCAAAATGAACAAAGGAAAATTTTGGAAAAAAGAGCTCAACAAGAAAAACTCGAAGTAGGAGTTGGTTTATTCTACGATTTTGGTCTATTTTATGATTTGGGTGGAAGCGCCAATGACGGAATGACGGGAATTCCGAAAACTTTGAAAATTAGTTAGTGTTAATCTTTTAAATGTATTTTCATTTATTTTACTTTGTTGTACTTTTCATTGTATTTGTTTAATTTGTTAAGCTCGTAACAAATTTAAATATAATGAATGGTTAATCTTTTAGTTTTATCATTAATGTATTTTATATGTACAGCACTTGGTTATTAAAAAGTATTCAATCTATTTTTTAAACACAATTATAACTAAATAATACATAAAGTAAAAAAATTTAATGCATTTCTTAATCCTTTTATTGATCTCAACAAGTTTGTTTTAAAAATTTAACTTTTATAAATTAATATTAACTTTTTATATCAATAATATAGCAAAATATAAATTAAATAATATCAAATTGGATTAAACAATAAAAGAAAACAAAATCAAAAGGGTTAGAATGAAAAATAAATAAATTTGGTGTTGTGAATAGTATTACACCAAATTTGGTGTAAAATAAAATAAAAATGGTGTGTCACCAAAAAATTACACTAAAATGGTGTCTTGGTTGGAGATGGTTTGCATCCGAATTTGTACCAATTTAATATTTTAGTACATAGATTGGAGATGGCCTAAAAGACACTATATACATATACAATGAGATGACTTAAGTTTTTAGTGTATACATTAGATATCAGCTAAGATTAATTCATCCAAAAAAATTGGGAATACACCTTTGTGACACATTGTTTGGTTAATGGAGTTACTCTAGTTGTGTCTTATCAGATACTTAAACAAGATGTTCAACAAATGTTTCACATAGCGTCGTCGTGTACGATAGTCATGGTTCTATAAATTCGAAATCCACGACACATAATTATCTATGGAATATGTGCATTGTTACCCCCGGTTCGACCCGGCCGGGTCAACCGGTTGAACCGGTTCCGGCCGAAAAACCGGGTCAAATTAAACCGGGTTTTATATCTTCGAAACCCGGTGTGACCCGCCGGGTTTGGGGTGACCCGGGTCAACCCGGTTCTTGAAACCCGGCCGGGTCTCTAAGTTTTCGTGTTTTTTATAAAAAAAAATATTTTTTTAATACATTTTTACGACGTAATTTTAGTTGTTATATACTATAATTTTTAGTAAGTAGCTTTTAAGCTTAACATAAGTTATATTCATGATTTTTATATATATATTATTTAGTTTTATTCAAATATTATTATTTTTTATATTTTTTATAAAACCGGGTTGACCCGGCGGTTCAACCGGTTGACCCGGTGACCCGGTGGCTCGGCCGGGTTGATTATTGACCCGGGTTTCAAAACATTGATATCTTCAAACAAAAAGTTTTAATTGAAAAGTTGCATATATTACTTAAATCAAATAGAGAATTATTGTAAATTTCCAATTTATAAGATAACTGAGTCACGATTATTAGACACTTTGACTAAACAAAAGAAACATAAAAGTTAACAATCAACTTGACAATATGCGACATCTTTTAACTAAAATATCAGAGCTATTCGAGAGGGGAAGCTCGTGCAAATAGACCAAAAGCCGGATTTATAACGCTAAACCCTCCATCAAGTACCAGATTATGTCCGCTCATATACCTGGCCTCATTGCTAGCTAGATAAAGAGCAGCTTCTGCCACATCCTCTTCACGAAGAGCAATTCCTTTGAGGTTAGAATAAACATTCGAGTATTTCTCAGGATGATCATTTATAAGATTACTGGTCAATGGTGATGGGATAAAATAAGGTGATAAACAATTAACACGAATCCCATATTGGCCAAGCTCAGCTGCAGTGTTCTTAGTGAGCCCTATGATTGCATGTTTTGAACTCGAATAAGCATGAGAAATAATCCCCCCAACGCTCCCAGACACACTCCCCATCATAATGATGTTGCCACTACGAGCTGGGATCATGGCTCGAGCTGCATGCTTTGTCCCAAGGAACACACCGGTTACATTAACACTCATGACTCGTTCAAAATCAAACAAATCATTATCCAGAATACTGGACTTTCCATCATCTACAATGGCTGCATTGTTGATCATTATGTCCAACTTGCCAAATTTAGCAAGTGTCATGTTGATGGCATTTTCAACATCTGATTCGACAGTCACGTCGCAATGGATATATAAAGCCTTGTCAAGACCGATGTCTTTACATACAACTTTACCCAAGTCATCTTGGATATCAGCAATTACGACTTTGGCTCCATGTTTGACGAATAGCCTTGCAGTTGCCTCACCAATCCCTTGAGCTCCGCCAGTTATAAATGCAACTTTCATTGTCAACCTAAACCATAAAGTAGGGGTTGCAAGAGTTTTGAAATTAGTACACCACTTTTTTCGATTGTTCATATTCATTCGTTTTATATATGACATATCATTTTTTATTTATATCGAAAAAGTGTACAAGTAGTTTCTGACAGAATAGACAATATATGTATTTGATCATTTATACTTTTGAATTAAGCTAGTAATCCTTTATTTCAAAACTATAAAACATTAAACCGATAATTTTGATACAACCAGAAGGACGGATCCATGTAACGAATTTTGAAATAGCATACATTTTTCAAAGAGTTTAGCGTTACCTGGGGACAACTTCAGAAATAATTCCCATGACTTTGATAAGCAAGTAGAGGTTAATTAGATACTTGAGATGAAGTGATGTTTTGTGAGTAATACAAAGGAAAGGAAATTGATGCCCTTTAAATAGGAAAAAAAGCGCTGCAAAGCCTCCTTTTATTTGTTATTTTAATCTTTAACAATTATTGATAGGTGTAACTATATATACATAAATGCATAGTAGCATCGAATAAACGTCATTGCATATTTTTACAATATTAAATGAATACTATCATTAACCATGCTTTGTTTAATCATCCCATGAAATAGTCTTTTTTAAATTATCCGAAATAAAATAATTAACATAGACTGTTTTGTAAAAAAAAAAAAAAAAAGTATGTAAAAAAGACCAACATCGTAATCAATCCTATGTATGTTTCACAAATATAATCAAGGAAACTCAACGAACTATGATCCTCCAAAAATATGTGTAATAGTTCAAAAGATGGATATATTTATTGTTTAAGTTGTATTTCGAGAAGTGAAATTAAATATATGTTTTATCAAGACCGATTAAAAAGACTTCAAAATTTTGTGTTTGGAAATTAATAGATAATTTTGATTCGTTTGAAAAGAATGACACTTTGGTTTGTGATTCTAATTCCTTCATTGTCGACATCAAAAGGTGTTTAAGAGGGCACACATAATCTTTTCTCATTTTTTATTTGGTTCTCTTTTATGTGTTGCGATGGTTAGACGGCTTTTTGGGATTGGGTAATTTTTAGGCTCCAATGTAGTGTCATAACTAGATAAGTTGAGTTATTATTATTATGTGGGTATATTCGATTTTCATTTGGGAATTTGTATCTTCTTATGTCGTTAAAAACAAAAGTTCATACATAGATCAAAGTTAAAATGTTTAGAGCTAACAATCATGAACTCATTAAAGGTATCAAAATTTCAAATCTCAAACAAACATATAATACATGTTGGTATATCTTAAAGAAACTTTTTAAAAAGCAACCATTTATTTATCTTCTAACATTTACCAAGATGAATCATCAGACCACACCCAACGGATCCTTCGGTTGTCCGTCGGTTCAATCGTCGGTTTCCCAACCGATGGCACCGACCTCGTCGGTTGCCATCGTCGGTTTGGTTCCGTCGGTTTTGAGGTGAATAAACGGACGAGAAATGTGGGGCCTTCGTCGCTTTTTAAATGCAACGGCTTCATAGCCTTTGTTAAAGTTTAATTTTTTTTTTCTTTTTTAAAACAATTCACAATACTCTATATACATCCATACACATTTAACAATTTAACACACCATATATCTACAATACACATTCATCATTGAAACACACACATTCAACACTCAAACACAACCCGAAAAAATGCCGAGAAAACAAACGAAAAAAACACCTTCGGTGAGCAACGACATGTTTCAAAATTTATTAAACAACCCGATGTCTCCGATGCCACATTCACCGGCGGGTTCTTCTTCCGCTCCACAATCAAGTAACGCTACACCTTCCGGGTTTGCTTCATACGGGCCACCAATTGCCAATCCATTCGCATTAGCATCCGACGATCCACGCAATTCGTACCAACACCGTGATTGGTACCAACAATCACCACCACAAAACTCATCCCAATTTAGTCAACAACAACCACATTTTTATCAAAATTCAAACACATTACAATGGAACCCATCACCAAACAATTCACAATGGAACCCACCACCAATCACTTCTCAATTTTGGAATCCACCACCAAACACATCACAATAGAATCCACCACCAAACCCACCGCCCAACGAGTAAGAAATCGACGAAATCGTACCGGAAAATGTCAAACAACGACAAATAAAGTGGTTCGACGAAGAAAGTAGGATTTTAGCCGAACGATGGGTGCATTGTTTGGAAAATGCTATAGACGGAAACAAACAACCGGGTAGTAGTTTTTGGCGCGAGGTACAAAAGGATTACAATAATTTGGTCGAGGAAAAACGAAGCGTTAACCAACTATCACGCAAATGGAATAAAATTTCCAAAGATGTCAAGCTTTTCAACCCGATATACAAGCGTCTTAATGATCATCGTCCAAGTGGTTTTTCGGACGAAAATGTTTTAGAAGCGGCAAAGGTACAATTCAAGGATCAAACCGATCGAAACTTCATTTACACTTCTTCTTGGCGCGCCATTAATAGATACCCGAAGTTCTACACGGAGAATGGTGTTATGGTAAACAAACGAAGATAAAAAAAAAGGCACCCATGTCGGAACCGGTAAACTTAGAGGAAGATGAAACGTTACCCAACACCTATCAAGAAGAAAACCCAGGTCTTGCGGCTACCATGGCGACGTTATTCACCGACGACCGGTTCCGACGTCCAATCGGTCGTGACACAAGTAAAAAAAGTCAAAGAACTTCGATTTCGTCCGACGCGGCTACCTCATCAAGGAGTTCAAGGGACGAAACCATTGAATCGATCAAAATGGCGGCTGAGGCGCAAAAAGAAACGATGGACAAGCTTACCGAAATTGCTGAAAAAAAGTTTGTTCTTAAAGGTTGGAATTTTATGGCTAAACCAATACCAAAAAGTATTGGTAAAAAACATAAACAAATTTTAAAACAAGCTAAGAAAGCAACATTCAAAAATTTCAAATCGGAATTTAAGAAGATGTTTGGCGGTGGATCGAGTACGCAACAAGAACAAAGCGACGACGACGACGACGAAGGCGAAGACGACAACGATGACGAAGACGAAGACGGAGACGAAGAGTAGACGTTTATTTTTTTCTATTGTAATGTTTATTTCTTGTAATTTTTTTTATTGTATTGTTTTTTATTTATTTTAATGTAATGGTGTTAATGTTTTTTATTTTAATGAATTTGTTTTAATAAGTTTTGTTATATTTTAAATGTAAAAATAATAAAATATGTGGGGTCCAAGAAAACTGACTGACGGGTAACTGTTAGTAGTGATTTAGTCAGTTTGGTGTCAGCTGACGTGACACTGAGTTGGCAAAAACTGACCGTGTCAGTAGAAACAACTGTTGGGAGTGATCTCATACTATGTATTTGTTATTTAGCAAACTTAATTTAACAATTGTTGTAGAGGAAGTGGCTAGTTTTTAAGGCACATGAATAAGAGACCAAATGTTCAATTCTTGTCCACTCCATATTTTTCTTACATTGACTTTTTAATGTATTAATCCTTTTCTTTTCACTTTTAGCCTCTTTATTTTACATAAACCCATAAATAAATCCTTATTTTTTTTGTTTAAAGTCACTACTAAACTTACAAAAAGGTTACTTTTAAAAAAAAAAAAAATTCATAATTCACCTATATAGTTAATAAATTTTCATATGTAGACAAAATTTCTTTTGTCATCTTGTATTAAATTTTTAATTAATAAGAAAGAAATATTTATGTATTTGTATTTATTTATTTATTTGTTATAACATTTGATATTTATTTTTATTTCAACACTAAAAAAACTAATTTGGATAAAAAAGGGTATATTTTTTGTTATGTTATCAAACTTTTATTATTTTATCTCATGTTTTGGTTTTTCAGATATATATTTGTTATAATACTTTTTATTATTGATTGTTCTATATATATTTTTTTATTTATCTCTTTCAAATTCTATAAACTTCATAAAACTTCAAGTTTTATACCAAATTAACTTTAGTTTTACACACGTAAATTTTTTTTTTATTTGTATACATTTGTGTTTTGTTTGTATCGTTTTTTTTTTCTTTTCTTTAATTTAAGTCCTACTTTATTAAAACAGTTATTGTGGACAGTGTGTTCGTTTATGTTTAAAAATATATTTTTTCGACCAAGACATTTTATATAGTTTATATCCCACCATAACGTATTGGATTTTTAAAATACTTGTTAAATATATAATTAATAGTGGATGTAGCAAGCACATGATTGGAAGAGTCCAGTCCACCACCTATGTGCTTCAATGGGAACATGATTTGGCAAGTAGGGAGTGAAAACCACTTCTAAGACCACTCCCATTCATAACACTCATAACATCACTTTTCGTTGCCACGTTACCATAACACCAACATAACATAACATAACCCCCCATTCATAACACCAAAAACTGGGACTCACCACCTTTTTTATTTTTCATTTTCTTTCTTTTTCTCATATTATTTTTAAAACATTAT
Source organism: Senecio squalidus (assembly GCA_910822075.1). Taxonomy (NCBI): domain Eukaryota; kingdom Viridiplantae; phylum Streptophyta; class Magnoliopsida; order Asterales; family Asteraceae; genus Senecio; species Senecio squalidus. Next base: position 48,750,765 of record CAJVGC010000582.1, on the reverse strand, counting down.
TAATAAAAAAACTAATTACATTAAAACACAAAATAAACTTAACACGATTACATTAAAATTTTAAAAACCGAAATTAAAACATACATAATAATATAGATAAATAGAAATCATTCTCTGAAGCGATAGTCATCAGGAAGCGTAGCAACGTGTTCAACGAGATCGCTTCGAAGACAATGGTGTACATCACGATCTCGTATCTCTTTCGTTACTCGGATTTGTAGTTGGCACCTTTCGTGGGTAGTTCGTTGTTCTCGTGCTATTGGAGTATAGTATTCCTCGCAGTCACTGATATTAAATTGATTGTCTTCGATGATCATATTATGCAATATGATGCAAGTATACATGACTCGCTTTAACTTGTTTATCTCGTAGTATCTTGCGGCATTTTTTAACACCCAAAATCGCCCTTGTAGCACGCCAAATGCCCTTTCAACATCCTTTCTTGCAGCTTCCTGAAATTTTTTGAACTTATTTCGCTTTTCGTCTGGTGGATGAGAAAATGATTTTACAAATGTTGCCCACTCTGGATAGATTCCATCCGCGAGGTAATAGCCTTTTTCATAGGCATTGTTGTTTACCACGAAATTAGAAGGTGGAGCGTTGTCGTGGAGGAGTTCCCTAAATAGAGGCGAGACATTCAAAACATTGATGTCGTTGTTAGAGCCCGCGACACCAAAATAAGCATGCCAAATCCACAAATCATACGAGGCAACCGCTTCAAGCATTACGGTTGGGTAGCCATGATCACCTCGTGTGTATTGGCCCTTCCATGCAATTGGACATTTCTCCCATGCGCAATGCATACAATCAATACTCCCAAGCATCCCAGGTAACCCATGTTTTTCTTCATGCTTTGCATAAATACGTTGAATATCCTCTTGTGTTGGCTTTCTTAAGTAAACGTTAGTATATAAATCCACAACACATTTACAAAAATTATCTAAAGCCTCCATTGATGTACTTTCCGCCATGTGTAGATATTCATCAAATGCATCGGAAGTGATTCCGTATGCTAAAATACGCATGGCGGAAGAACATTTTTGTATAGCGGTAAAACTAGGTCTGCCCGCAGCATCAAGTCGGGATTTAAAATAGCTAAAGTGACTAGGAAGAGGAAGTTGAGAATAGTTAAGAATACCGTCGACTATTCGAAGAAATAGCGGCTTCCTCATCCAGAATCTTCGTCTGAATTGCTCCGGTGTGAAAACGCAATCTTCGTTGAAATAGTCTGCCATAAGATGTTCGTTTGCCCCAACTCGATCTCTTCTTATAAATCTTCTTTTAACCCGAGCGTTTGAGGATTCGATGGCTTCGTCAGCTTCCTCTTGATCGTAAAAAGCCTTTCCGACCATCTTCGCCATCAAGAGAATTGTTTCATCGTCGGAAGAGTCGGAATCGGTCAAATTCATTTTGAAAGCGGTTGACGACATAATTGTGGTTTATGAGAGAAAGAATATGAGTTGGTGTGGGTAAATTTGTGTTTTGGTTGGGTATTTATAGGGAAAAAAAATAAAAAATAATTTAAATAAATGTTACCGTTATATTTCAAACCGTCAAAAAATAGGTTTTTTATTTTATTTTATTCAAACTTGATTATTAAACAAAAAAAAAAAAAAAAAAAAAAAAAAAAAAACTCAAACACGCCGCGTTAATGCAGCAACACCACCGCCATAACGCGCCGTGAACGGCGTCCTCCCAGTCGTGAACGGCGTCGTTGATGTGCAAAACGCGTGCTAAACGCCTCGGCTGGGACTTGTCTAAGTACATGATTTGATTCCATTATAAGTGTGGGAGAGTTTTGTTGTTTTAACACATACTTTCTTCGTTCCATATTAAGTGTTTATAGTCAAATTTTGAAGAGTTCTTTTTTCATAACTTGTCAAATTTTGAGGAGTTCTTTTTTCATAACTTTGACTTCGACTATGTTTTTTTGTGCTATATAATATTTGATATAAAATATATTAATAAATTGTGTTTTATATTATTTTCCATTGGTATAATTTCATCATCTATTATACAAGACAAACAAAACTACTTAAAATCAAAGTTAAAAAAGAAAAACTTTAAAAACTGAAAGAGGACACTTATTATTGGACGGGGGGAGTATTTATCAATATACAGGGCATCAAAAGTTCTTACGACTCGATTTTTGTACTATCAATTTTGTCGAGAATATTTATCAAAAGTTTGGTTAAGAACAATAATGCATGTTGCTTTGGGTGATCAACGCGACACATTATGTATTTTTAGGTGCATAATGAGTTGCTTGAAAAGGAAAACCCAATGTTCACTTGGTTTTGTACCATTATGTGCCATGCATTCTGGGAAATATATTGTATTTGTTAACCTACAAGATTAAAAGAAAAAAAAGAGAAAAAAAAATTACAATTGAAAATAATGTGTCATGTCTCAGTTTAGCAACAAGACCCATTGAAGCTGGGAAATGTCACGTTTTTGCTTTTTCAACAAAGAGAGAACGGGGCATGTACTTGTCGGCAGATATTTAGTTTTTTGCGTAATTATTGTTTGTGTGCACGGCTTCAATCATGAGTTGTTTAGTCATAGACCATTGATATTTTGTCTTATGTGCATATGCATTTGTCTAAGACTGGACGGAGTGGTGCAAAAATGGGGCGTTATTGTGCCAAATCACCACCTATAACGCCCTCACACCGCTCCGGTGGGGGCGTTATGAGGCGTTATGGGGGCGTTATGGTGGTAGGCGTCGTCTGCATCACGAGCAATTGGTTGGCGTTTTCGAAAAAGAAACGGTCATATAACCGTTTGAGAGTAATAACGGGCAAAAAAAAAAGTTTATAAATTACAAAATAATCTCTATCACTCCACATCATCACTCACCACTCCACCCATTTTCTATCACTCCACATCATCACACCCTCTTTCCTAAAATCACACTCTCTTTCCTACAAATCACACTCTCTCTCCTAAAAAAAACCTCTATCACTCCACATCATCACTCACCACTCCGCATAGCCTAAGCTCTGGACCTATTTGATGATTTTCGATTGTTTACATTTCATATATTTCTTTTTCTGGCAATTTGATGTAGATGATTGTAGTAATCTTTACGATAATTTGGTGCCATTTTGGTATTGTATCAATTATGTAAAAGCTTTTGCATTCTTTGTATCATATTCCATTTTTCAATTGTAAAGGTATTATAATTTTTCAAATGTAAGAACATGATGAAAACAAAAAGGCTTAATTTGGAATTCAGTGTTCTAGCTTATCGCGTATGGACAACTAAGAAAATTGAAGATTGTCCCTAATGGGTTATATAAAAAGATAAATAGAAAAAACAAAAATGAGTATTGTTGGTTTTAATAAAACTCAAACCAGTTTTAAAATAGAGATTCATATAAGCTACCTTGCAGGGTCGGTCCTTACTTTTAGAATACATTAAACGGATGGATTAAATTATGCCCCTAATAAATTTCGCTAATAAACAACCCAATTTGTTTAGAGGATTTGGTGTCTTCGTTTGCTTTTTTTAAGCAACTAATCATTTATATTGTCATAGTTTGCATAAGCTATAAAAAGAAATTAATTTCAATACTTAAAACATTTAACCGTTAAAATACTTGTTTATAAGTTTTGTAATTTATATGCAAGAAAAAAGAAATATATAATAACTTATTCCTTAAATTCCTTCTCATGCATTTTATAACCATTTGAAAGTTAAACTTAACCTTAACAAGCTTGTCTTAAAGATTTTTACTTCTTGTATGATAATAAAGAAATAGACATTTTTAAAATAAAAAGAAGTAAAAGTATGATATCAGTCATCTTCAACATTTGCTACCTGCAACTTTTATTCGCTAAGAAAGATTAATTTTTTAGAATTTTGACTTCCACAAATAGAATACCAATTTAAGGTTTGAGGGTTTTCTTTGCTTAAAATTAGTTATAAGTGAGTCTAGTATTAGAAAACCTCGACCTATAAATTGATGCCCTCCAATCGTGATGTCCTGGGCGGTCGTCCACTTTGTCACCACCTTGGGCCGGCCGTGCTACCTTGTAAATGATTTTAAGACTAATTAATTAAATTTTGTTTAACTAAAGGGTCATGTTATGAAGACCCCCCCTACCCCTACCCCACATGTCATACCCTCCCTACTATCTAAACTACTCACATCCACATACCTAAACTACTCACATCCACATATTTCTTTTATTTGTTTAATATTTTAGTATTAAATATTTTTTTTACTTTTTTATTTTTATGTTATCTTTATATATAATAAAAGAGTGGCATAAAATGCCACTTAAGCGGGTCAATAAGCTAGTTATTTAATGATAAATATCCTTTTATTTTATTTTATTTCTTTTTTATTTACATATTTTTGTTGTATTTGTTTACTTTTTGTTATACTTTTTCTAAAAGGCAACAAAATATGAATTGTATTAACTAATAAATTAAGAAACTACCAAGATGCAAGATGCGAACGATACCACCATAAATTCGATCAAACGATTTTAAAACAACCACGACCATAACTTCAATTAGCCGAATCTATAACTACCACGACCCTAAAAATTATAACAAATTTGTTTTAAGATATATATAACTGTTCAAAAAAGAAAAAGTTGGTTAAGAATAATTTTCTAACAATATTTAGTCAATTTAAACAAAATTAAATGATTGTTTGAAATACATATTTAAAAATTAAATGAAAACAATATAATTTTGAAACTTAAAGAACGAAACTTGATATATTAACTTTTTTTTTTCTCAAAATACATTTTATGTACTTTATTATAAAAGAAATGACATTGTTAGAATAATTATATTCTTAATATACTAATAATGCTTAAATAATAAAATTAATTTTAAGGAATATAAAAAATAAAATTAAATAAAAATAAAAGATTACACAATTAATATCATTAGAGACATTTAAGTCCTATTACCCCTGGCTTACAACCATCGGCCACATCTTCTTTTTCTTTTTGCCTTACGTCATTCGTTATGTCAACTTTATCTCTAATCGTTTTTACGTTTCAGATTTTGATAACTTATGTTTATTTTTTCGTTACATCATTTTACTGTTTTTTATTATACCGAATATGTGAATAATAGAATACGAATGTTGCATTTTAATACACAATTTATTTTTTTGTTAAATTATGTATAATGTTTGTTATTTTACGATACTTGAAAAATTAAAAAGAACGATAACAAAAAGATAAAAAAAAAACAAAAAAAACAATAAAATGTCACATCTATGACACATGTGTCATAGATGTGACATAAAATGGGCTAGGGGGGTTTGCATAACCCTTTAGGGAGGGTGGGCATAACCTATGCCTTAACTAAATCATACCTATGGTGGTACTTTTGTTAATCATTACAATTAATATATGATTAATAATGTGAGTAGTAAATGACAAACAAGTACATTTAAGGTTTTTAAAATGGGATATCTTTACAACACAAGTTGAAATGGTATTCAACCAAATTGCTTGACGGATAATTTATGTATGAAACTAGTGGTAGCATGCATTTTGCATATAAAAATTATATAAAATGTACTTGTTTCAAAATTATAATTAGTTCCAATCAAACTTTAGGACTTTGACGAGATGCATTGTTCTTTTTTCTATCGTGGCCAGACTTGAATCATAATATGCCCAATAATATATGATATGTTTGCTGCCTGGTCTAACTTAATCCTAATAATCTAATTTTGTGACCGGACCATTTAATCGGTTCGTTAAGACCTAAAATCGATGCAAAGATGATCCTAAACATGTTAGTTAAATCTAAACCATAAAAGAATCAAACTATTTAAAAGTCTTCTCAAAAGTGAAAAGTGTTCCACAAAAACAATACCATTAACTTTTCACAAAAAAAAAAATTCTACTAAGACACCACATCAAGATGTATGTTTTTTTTTTAATAGACTAATATTGTGACAACCATCATTTTTTCCGACTCAGGTTAGTTTAGAATGCCGTTAGTTCTTACAGTGTTTAACAAAAAAACTTTTATCTTAAAAGTTCTTTATACTTTACTTATGTGTGATTATTACTTTGACATGTGTGTATACCCTTATATGTGTTTGATATCGTGTTAGTTAAGTGCACAAGTAGTTAGTTCACACTAGACGAGCTCCTAGATAACTTAACGAGATATTTCCGTGATTCGTGAACTTCTCACTTTGTTACGTAAACGATGTTAAAACTATTTGAGTGTCTGTGTTCGACGCGTGTACGTAATGTACTTATACATTTGTTCTGAGTATTGTTTATTCCGTGTATCTCGCTTTTGGGTGTCGTCCGTTGCTCGAACGCAAAGTAAACGAAAATTTGTGAAATCTAATAGTCTCTCTGTGCCGCATAGGGTAGGGGCTGAGACGCACCGTGACCCCGAGCAGAAAAATGCAATCCGTTGTTTTGAGTGTGCCATTGCTTGAGCTATCTTGAGTTAACCCATGGTGCAGTAAAACCGTGCCTAACTAACCCCTAACCGAACCCTAACCTAAACCTAATCCTATCTAGCCTAATCATACTACATCACTACAAAGAACAAAAACCCTAATCAGGTTTCTCCTCCTACATCCGCCACCCACAAACCAGTTCAGCCGATTTCCTTGCATCCTCTTCACCACCATCGAGTTTGCTATTGCCTCACTGAATTCGTCCTCATTAGCATCAAATCGATCAAGGTATTGGGTTTTTTTCTTGTGAGTTTGTGTAATCCGAAACCCTAATCGTTTTCTTTCTAATCTGCCTCCACAAACAACCTTTTGCAGCCGTTTGTTTCTCACTATCATCATCATCAACGAGCTTCTCTTTCGCAACGCTAAATTCGTAATTGTTGTAGCCATTAATCTAGCAAGGTAATCATGTCAATTCTTTCTTGTTATTGTGATTTAGCCGAAACCCTAAACTATGTATTCATTTCGGATGTATGGTTCTGTGATGCAGCCACCGACCACACCAAATTGGAGTTGTGTTTCATCTCGTGTATATTCTGGTCGTCATCATCATCTCTTAAGGTTTTCCATTTCGTTCTTGATAAAAGTCTACTCAATCCTAATTCCTTGGTCGAGTTCACATAAGCATGTGTAGTAACATATTGTGTTATCTTTTTAACCTAATCGGCCAGAATTGTAATCGATATGTTTGTACGTTGTTGCCTAACCTGATCACGATTGAATTATGGATTCTGGAAGCTCGTACTCCTTTTCTAATCAGGTCCTAACCGATTTCAAACATCACAAGATCATCATGTAAGTCTCACTCCTTGTAAAATGATTTGTGTGGTTGGATTGGTGACCATGATTGATCTTGCACAACCCCTAGTGTCATCGTTTGGTTGTTTGCTTGTAATGACATTCGTCAAAGTTTGGAAATCAAATCGTTGTGATTTTGGTATAAAACTCTACCTTTGTTACTTTGTGTTATTCATTGTTATGAAATATTTTGGTGTAACTTTGTGAACCAATTTAGACTTGTTTATAACTTGTGCTATGTTGTTTTATCGTTACCTAAATCGTGTCTTTTCGTTTATAACTTTAATCGGTAGAAAACTTAAGTTATTAGACAATTATTAAACATTTGGACAGTTTCTGAGTTTATGTTTTGGTCTGTCTTCTTCAGTGTTTAACTCTGTTTTCGTAATGAATTAGAATCTGTGACCTACTTGAATATTGTAGGTCTTGGAGACTAGTTTTCAAGACCTTAAGACTCATTGTCTAGCTCTTTATAGAACTTCCTAAAAGTGCAAAATACTAACAGGTGGTCTAATCTGAATTTTTGGTATACTTTACTAGGCTTTAATAATCGAATTTGTGTAACCACTTAGACAAACTTGAATATAATTTAAATGGTTTATTACTGGTTTATAACAGGTATAAAGAGTCTTAAAAATGGTTATCTTGGTTACTTATAAATTATACGACTTTGAATCGTGTTAATACTCAACTTATATAAAACTATACTTTTGTACAGATATTTTTGGTCAGTTTTGTCTTGACCATATCCTTTTCATAACAAACTCGTTTGCATTAAACTCTTGGTCTAAAACGTATCCCTCTGATTCTAGTTTCCAACTATATCTTATTCATCGTCTAACTCTTCCTAGAACTCTACATATTTCAGTTTGAACGAACGATGGTATTCGTTGAAATTGTGTCGGTTTATCTAAAGTCTAAAAGTCGTTAACCTCATTCTTATAATTGTTATTACCTTTATCTACGGGAGCTCTAGGTCTGTTTGGGGACATTATTTGTGACTTACATACTTTCTTACATATACACACTATTCACACTGTTCGGGTATTTATCGCTTTGCTCGATAAGGTGAGTTCATTGCCCCTACTTTACTATTTTTACATTTTATAAATTGGGGGAAAGTAAAGCTCAACAAAATGATTTTGAGAAAAGTGATTTACGAGAAATGAATTTACTTCCATACTTACTAATTATGGAAACATTACTATTTTCAGAAACTTTCCATAAATAGATACTTCTATTTATGGAAACTTACTATTTTTAGAAACCATAAAATGTGTAACAAAAACTATTGCACTTTTTCTAAAACTTTACGAGATGGTTGGTTGATGATTATCAGTATACCTTTCCTATTGATATCGCACACTCATTAGTAGACCCTTCCTACTAATGAGGTGTACTTACGATGCTTACTTATGATGATTATCAGTATACTTTCCTACTGATACCGCACGCTCATTAGTAGACCTTTTCTACTAATGAGGTGTACTTACGATGCTTACTTATGATGATTATCAGTATACTTTCCTACTGATACCGCACACTCATTAGTAGACCTTTCCTACTAATGAGGTGTACTTACGATGATTACTTATGATACATGCTTACGTTGTATGATTGTGGATGATGTTTTCTTACTACTTACATGCATTAGTTACACATTATTATTACTACTGGATTTTTGAGATATGATTTCTACCCTACATTTTACTACTTACTCGATGAACTCGCTCAACTTTATGTTGACATTTTAAGCTTTACTTTCAGGCAATGAGTAGGCATAAGACTTGTCTTTAGGAGTTGGACTCTAGCAGACTTTCAGGATACATTGGATTGTGGCTTTTCTTTATATCTATACTATTATTTTGGATTTTATATCGGGCTTGCATGCCTAAGTATCAATTCTTTACGTTGGTTGTTTGATTGAACTCTTACTTGTAGTGTTTGACGATTTACGTGTACCAAGGATTATATCTTGAGTATGGCGACGTCATAACAATACATTATTTATTTATATAGATTATGTCTTTATTTACTAGTTTGTTATGACGACCGACAATTGGCCACACCTTACGTTTCCGCCCCTGGCGGGGTGTGACAAATTGGTATCAGAGCACATGGTTATAGAGAACTAGGTGGTTTGACCTAGACTATAACTAGGAGTCCTCATATAGATATTTTAGGATCTTTTATCCATTTCATATCGTCGCACTACCCGCACTTTACGACTTTATCTCCTAAGGAAGACGACGAACCGCAACGACTTACGACGTTGAAAGAGTTACTATACGATTATCCCCTCTCCAATAATATAACCGTTAGATTTTTATTTTTTCTTAAATTTTAAAAAGTAGTCGTATATAGCCGTTTGAATATTTTTTTTTAAACCTCTAACTATTTTTCTATAAATACCAAACTTAAAAACTAAAAAAAACACAATCTACATATCTAAAAAATGTCTTCCAAAATGAATTTGTCAAGTTCCGACTCTTTTGATGATGAAACAATTTTCCTGATAGCGACGATGGCCGGAAAGGCTTATTACGATGAAGAAAAAGCTATCGAAAGCTCAAACGCTCGGGGTAAAAGAAGAATCATAAAAAGATATCGAGTGGCGGGAAAAGAACGACTCTTGGCAGACTATTTCAACGAAGGATGCATTTTCACACCGGAGCAGTTCAGACGAAGATATTGGATGAGAAAGCCGCTATTTATTCGAATAGTTGACAGTATTCTTAACTACTCTCAAGTACCTCTTCCTAGTCATTTTAACTATTTTACAACCCGATTAGACAAAAATGTTCATCCGCCATGCGTATTTTAGCATAGGAAATCACTTCCGATGCATTTGATGAATATCTACATATGGCGGAATCTACATCAAACGAGGCTCTAGATAACTTTTGGAAATGTGTTATCGATTTATATAAAAACGTTTACTTAAGAAAGCCAACACAAGACGATATTCAACGTATTAATGAAAAACATGAAGAAATACATGGGTTTCCTGGGATGATTGGGAGCATTGATTGTATGCATTGGGTATGTGATAACTGTCCAAACGCATGGAAGGGTAAATAGACACGAGATGATCATTGATACCCAACTGTCATGCTTGAAGCGGTTGCCTCATATGATTTGTGGATTTGGCATTCTTATTTTGGTGTCGCGAGCTTGAACAACGACATCAATGTTTTGAATGCCTCGCCTCTATTTAGGGAAGTCCTCTACGACAACGCTCCACCTTCTAATTCCGTGGTAAAAAACACTCGTATGAAAAAGGCTATTACCTCGCAGACAAAATCTATCGAGAGTGGGCCACTTTTGTCAAATAATTTTCTCATCCACCAGACGAAAAGCGAAAAAAGTTCAAAAAATTTCAAGAAGCTGCAAGAAAGGATGTTGAAAGAGCATTTGGCGTGCTACAAGGGCGATTTTGGGTTTTAAAAACTCCCGCAATATACTACGAGGTAAACAAGTTAAAGAGAGTCATGTATATTTGCATCATATTGCATAATATAATTATCGAACACAATGCCGCTAATATCAGCGACTGCGAGAAATACTATACTCCAATACCAAGAGAACAACGAACTTCCTAGGAAAGGTGTCAACATAAAATCCTAGTTATGAAAGAGATACGAGATAGTGATACACACCATTGTCTTCGAAGCGATCTCGTTGACACATTGCGAGACTTGATGATGTCTATCTTTACGCACGTTGATTCTATTTATCTATTTTAATTATATATATATGTTTTAATTACGGTTTTTATTTTAATGTAATCTTTTTAACTTTATTAATGTATTTTAGTTTTAAAAATGAGTTATTTTTATTATTAATTTATTAAAAATAATATGAGTAAAAAGAAAAAAAAGAAAAATAAAAAACTGGTGGGTTTCAAAATTCGATGTTATGCCTAGGGGGTATTTTCTGATGGTATTTTATGGGCTGTGTTATGTTGACGTGACCATAGCACCGAACTTTTCGATATTATGGATATGTATGCTCTAAGTTCTTTAAACGTGGTAAATAAATGCAAATACATTATGCTTAACACCTTTAAAATCAATTCCTAATGTTAAGTAGGTATGTAAATTATTTCTTTAATTTCTAATTAATAGAAGAAGAAACTTCGGTGCATTTACTTAATTTCCTTGTTTTTTTAGAAGAAAATAAAAATAATTAATATATTATTTATTAAATAGTCAAATTAATGATTATAATTGTTAGGACTTGAGATTGATGGTTTAGTTGTTGTTGACTATAAACTAAAATACTTCAGATATTCCAAGTATTTTCCTTTTATTTGACTCTGATGCTATTTTGATTAATAATTTAATCTACATAAAATCTCTTCATTGTTTCTAGTTTGTTTAACTAATATTTAATTGATGTTAATTAATGGTAGTTATGTGTGAATTTAAGAAATGTAGGTACAATCGTTTAGGGTTTTTTTATGATTATACATAGATTTCAAAGCTACGAAGTTGCTTAACTATTTTCAAAGGTATATCCGTAAACTAGGATTAGACTAACCCGTTTCATGAAAGTTTCGGAAAACTGGATAACTTTCCTTTTCAAATAAACAGCTAAAATATAACACGGAAACCAAACATTATTTAAACATGTAAAATATCTATGAGATTCTATGTTTTTATTTTTAATTCTTGTTTGAATCTTATACTCGAGTTTCTGTGCAGGATTTTTGCAAAAGTGGCAACAAACAAATATTAGTACAAAAGAATAATTGTACCTGAACAAGGTTTAATATGTCCGGGTTTCGCTCCGGGTTAAAATAGTTTTTCCTTTAAGTTTAATTTGGTTTCATTATTATGATTGGATAATGTTAATTAAAAA
>CAJVGC010000582.1:48688932-48738543 GCA_910822075.1 Senecio squalidus | reverse complement strand
TCTATAGATATGGTGGATATCGTGGAATTTCATAAATCAAATCCCTAAGCCTTTCAGCTTCCTTACCAGCTGCAGACAATGCTACAAATTCAGACTCCATCGTTGAATTTGTAATACACGTTTGCTTCTTGGATGCCCAAGATATAGCACCTCCTCCAAGAAGAAACACTCAACCACTAGTAGAGGAGTGATCCTCAATGTTAGTGATCTAGCTGGCATCAGAATACCCCTCTATCACTGAAGGAAATCCACTGTAAAACAAACCATAACTCATGGTTCCTTTCAAATACCTAAATACTAGCTCGATTTAAAGCTTGCCAATGAACTGAGCTAGGATTACTAGTATATCTACTAAGTTTTCCAACAACAAATGCTATATCAGGCCTAGTACTTATCATTGCATACATAAGAGATCCAATAGCTCTTGAGTATTCAAGCTGAGACACTGGATGTCCTTTATTAGGCAGTAGCTTAATAGTAGGATCCATAGGAGTACTGACTGTGAAAATTTTCTCAAAATGAAATTTCTCAATATAATGAGATTGAGTAACAAAAATTCCATTGCTTCCTTGTTTGATTCTAATACCAAGAATCACCTCAGCCTCCCCCATGTCTTTCATATCAAAACTAGATGATAAAAACTTCTTGGTTGTTTTAACTTGGTGTATATCAGTACCAAATATCAACATATCATGTACATATATACAAATTATAACTCCTTTACCAAGGTTATCAAATTTGCTATATACACACTTGTCAGCATGGTTTATTGCAAAACCATTCGACAAGATCACATAATCAAACTTTTGATGCCACTGTTTCGGTGCTTGTTTAAGACCATACAATGACTTCTTAAGCTTGCACATCTTATTTTCATTTCCAGGCATCACAAACCCTTCAGGTTGTTTCATATAAATCTCCTCATCCAAATCGCCATTCAAGAATGCGGTTTTCACATCCATTTGATGAATAACAAGATTATGTATAGATGTTAGAGCTAACAATAATCTAATAGTGGAAATTCTAGCAACAGGAGCATAGGTATCGAAAAAATCAATACCTTCCTTTTGCCTAAAGCCTTGGATAACCAATCTAGATTTGTACTTATCTATAGTACCATCCACTTTCATCTTCCTTTTGAGAATCCATTTATAACCTAAAGCTTTGCAGCCAGGAGGTAATTCGACCAAAACCCAGGTATCATAATGCATGATTGAATCAATTTCATCATGAATCGCTTCTTTCCAGAGATTTGCATCCCATGATGCCATGGATTCACTAAAGGTCTTTGGATGTTCCTCAATAATAAAACAATATTGATGTTGAGACATATTCCCATCTCTAGTTTCTTCAACTTGATATAGATGAAAATCAGATCCATACGACTTAGCTTTCTTAGGTCTAGAGCTCCTCCTAGGTTCCGATGAGTCAGGAACATCACTCACTTGATGTGAATCGTTAGTGAATGATTTTTGAACCATATCCCTAGGTCTAGGTATAGACGTAAACCTATCCTCATCAAATATCGCATCCCTTGACTCTATCACAGTATTAATTGATACAAAGTCATTAGAATCTATAACATCGAATCTATATGCCTTGGAATGCTCAGCATACCCAATGAAGATACAATCTATACCTTTTTCACCCAAGTTTTTTCCTTTTGGGTTCAGTGAGTCTCACAACCGCTCGACAACCCCAAACTTTGAGATAACTCAATTTTGGTACCTTTTTATGCCATATTTCATAAGGGGTATTTTTACTCTTTTTATTTGGAGTTCTATTTAATAAATAAGAGGATGTCAACATAGCCTCACCCCAAAACCCTTCACTTACACCAGAATAGGATAACAAGGAATTAACCATTTCCTTCAACGTCCTATTCTTCCTTTCAGCCACACCATTTTGTTGTGGTGTGTAAGGAGCCGTGGTTTGATGTATTATACCTACAGATTGAAAATAAACTGGATCATAATACTCACCACCTCTATCAGTACGTAAAACTTTTATTAATTCATCTTTCTGTAACTCTGCTTCTTGTTTATAAATTTTAAATTTATCAAGAGCTTCATCTTTTGTGTGCACTAAATACACATAACAATATCTAGATACATCATCAATAAAAGTTATGACATAATTTTTGTTTCCAAGTGAAGGTGTTGCATGAAAATCACATAAATCACTATGAATAAGTTGTAAAAATTTACTTTCTCTATTAACATCCTTAAAAGGTTGTCTAGTTATCTTAGTTAGCATACAAGTTTTACACTTTTCATTGTTTGTGTCAAAAGCGGGAATTAGGCTCATTTTGGACATATCTTTTAATCTTTTATGATGTACATGTCCTAACCTAGCATGCCACAATTCTGATTTGTTTAAACTATTATTTGAACTAGAAGTAAGCATACAAACAGAATTAACATCAAAAGGATAAACAAGATTCAACCTAATCATACCATTACAAACATAACCAAATCCAACAAAAGTACCATGTCTTGACAAGATATACTTGTCACTTTCTAACAATTGTTTGTATCCAAACATTATCCAAACATAAAACATTTCCAGAAGTAAACTTAAGATAAACACGCCCTATTCCTTTGATCGGTTCGGTTGCAACATTTCCCATCTTCACACAAGATCCGTCTTCAATTGCTTGACATTCATCAAACCACCGAAGATCCTTGCAAACATGACACGTTGCTCCCGAATCAACCCACCATGCAACATCATCATCCTGAATATAAAATGCATCAGAAATCACATAAATATAATTATGAATATTATTAAAATTACATAAACATATTCTGACCTTGTTGCTTATCCGGATCCTTAGATCCGCTAGGACCAACGCCATCCCTTTTACCTTTTCCGTTACCCTTTCCAACACGGCAATCTTTCTTGAAATGTTTTGGCTTACCGCATTTCCAACTTTCAACTTTCGGTTTCTTAAAGTAACCCGACTTGTCATCACCGTCATTGTTTTTGCGTTTGTTGTAATTGTTGTTAAATTTATTCTTAGAAGATTCCCCTTCCACCATATTAACTGAGGAATTTCCAACACCATTCTTACCCTTCAGATTGTTGTCAAGGTCTTGAGTATTCAAGGCCTCTTTAATCCGAAGATGACTTCCAAGTTGAATTAAAGTTAATTCTTCCTTGCTATGTTTAAGAGTGTGTTTGAAACTCTTCCAAGATGGTGGCAGTTTGTCAATGATCATAGCAACCGAAATTGCTTCATCCATTTTCAGATTGTGTTGGACAAATTGTCCAAGAATCCTCAAAAATTCATGGAAATTTTCCATAACCGGCCTGGAGTATACCATTTTATAATTCATAAAATTCCCCACCAGAAACTTCTTACTCGAAGCATCCTCTGCCATGTACTTTGATTCCAAAGAATCCCACAGTTCCTTTGCAGATTCAACGTTTTGGTACACATCGAAGAGAGAGTCAGACATACCGTTTAAGATGTGGCCGCGACAGATGTAGTCATCGTTTTCCCATTTCGATCGCCTCCTTGTCACTTCCATCGCTTCTTCATCAACCAATTCAAGCATGGTAGTGCTCAGAACATACACAACCTTGAGAGTAGTAAGGAGGAAGTGCATCTTTATCTGCCATATCCTGAAGTCCTGCCTTTCAAACTTCGCTAATTTGTCGAATTTGCTTGTCATATCTTTCACTAATTCACCGTTCGCCATGATTACAGAGTACTTTGATCTTTGTTGTATATTGGGGATTTCGATTTTGGAAACTGAGAGTCGTGATTTCACTTTCAGATCAAAGTATTTCGATGGTACTATCGAAATCTTCAATCGGATAAAACTCAGTATTTCGAGAGTCGTGAACTCAATATTATTTCACTTTCAGCTCCAACCCAGCCAGGGGCTCTGCCCCTTGGACCCCGCCAGTGGTTGCCACCCCTTGGACTCCGCTATCGGGGGCGCTTCCCCCGAACCCCTGTCGTTTAGGGGCTTCGCCTCTAAACAATCAAGATAAGTTAGAACAAGTGTGCACTCCACAGTTTCCCGAACTTGTTCGATATTTATCAAGATCACATTGGTTAAAACAAATTAATCCCATTACACTTAAATCATATTGGTGACATAAATCATATTGGTGACATAAATCACCAACAACTCCTTCCACTGGGATTTTCCCAAACACTTACAAAAGAGTCATTATCACAATGAACAAAACAAAATGAAAAAGAAAATACATTTAAAGAATGAATTCTCGGTGTACCACATTGCCAGACTTACACCCTTGTTGTGTCCTTGAGTAAATGAAGTGAAAACCTACCCACTTTCCTTGTCCTGGAGAAAATGAGAGTGGAAAACGATTGTATCATACCTCCATGTGAGTTCTCTATGCATTAAAATATGTCAATTGGATCTGAGACAAGGCTTTCGGTTCTTTTCCGAGGTGATTACGAACAATGGAAAGAAAGATTCTTCGCTTTTATCGAGAGACAAGAGTTTGGTGATTAAATTCTAGATGTTATCGAAAATGGTCCAAAGAAGATTATGGTAAAGATTGTGAATGAAGATGAATCGGAATCAGACAAAACGACTTTGAAATCTTTCTCACAGATGACCGATGAAGAAATGAGATATCACAAAGCAAATAGACTATCACGATCGCACATCATGAATGCCATACCGAATGACATTTTCATGAACATTGATAATCACAAAACTTCAAAGGAGATGTTTGATAAAATCACAAAGCAATTACAAGGAAGTAAAGTTGGTCAAAGTATCAAGATAATTAGTGCGATGAACAAGTTTAAAGACTTTAGACAACTTGAAGTTGAAATGCTTGAACAAACTTACAACCAATTTTTTGGTTTACTCAATGAACTAAGGAAGAATGGGTTTCAAAAGACTCATCTAGAAGCTAATGTGAAGTTCATGAATACACTCACGACACCATGGAAAAGTTTTGCCTCCAATTTCAAGCAAAACATCAACATTCAAACTACTCCGGTTCATGATATATTTGAGTGTTTAATGCAAAATGAGGAAGAAGTGATGGAAATTAAAAGTGAATTGAAACATAAGTCGAAGAAAGAAAACGATCCGTTAGCTCTGTGTTGAATAAGATCGATGAAATGTCAAAGAAATCATCGATATCTGAAAGATCATCACAATCAAAGGTTTTCTTCACAACATTCAACCATCTTGCAAATACTCGGTGACATTTCCAGATGAGGAAGTGGAAAACAATCAAACTACGAATCTCGATGGTGAAGATTTAGAAGAGGAAATTTCTCAAATGATTGCGCTTCTTTCAGCATTGTTCAAAAAAAGAAATTTGGAAGGTCAAATGGTCAAAGATTTCAATCTTCTCAACGAAACTACATCATCATCAACAACAACAACAACGACAACAACAACTATAGGAACCGTTCTTCATAAAATAATCAATCATCATTTCACAGTCAAGCTCCACATTCAAACAATGAAGCTCAAAGAACAACCACTTAAACATCATTTCATGAGAAGAATACTCAAGATGATTCAAACAAATAGATGACTAAGGATATGACCTCGGTGATTTGCTACAAGTGCATGGAGAATGGGAATTTTGCAAGAGATTGTAAGGTGAAAGTTGTGAAGAACTCTGAGTACTACAGAAAGAAGATGTTGATGGAAAGGAGAAAGGAAACTGGAGGAGAAAAAGGCCAAGCATTTTTAACTGAGGATGCACACTAGATAAGCGACTCCGACAATGAGGAACAAGCTAGTGCTCACTTTGCGCATATGTCTCTAATGGTCGATGCCGACTTTGAAGAAGCGGACATGGATGACGTATATCAATATGTTTATGATACGGTTAGAATGAAAACATTTATTTTTCGAATGAAATTTTAGAGTCAAAACTTCGTACTAAATGTGAAACTCTTAAAGAACTTGAAAGCAAACTTTTAAAACTTAAAGTGAAAAATCAAAAATACGTTTTCGAATTTTCAAGCATGAAATTTAGAATTAAACAACTTGAGGACGAAGTTTTGAGTTATAAAGAGAATGCAAAAAACATGAATGATAGTTTGTGTGAAGCAACTAGCAAATGTAAAAATTTGATAAATGATAGTAGCTTTCACAAAAGTCAAGTTGAACGCATTTCCAAAAAAAAAAAAAAAACTAATTTATGTTCAAAATTGAAAGACTTGGAATTAAAATTTATCAAACGTGGATAAACGGATCAAACAATTCATCTAAACATGACCGAAACAATTAAACTTCTAAATAAAATGGATGGTCTTGGTTTTGATGAAGATACGTTTGTTGAGAATCCAAAATTTCTTAAACGAGCCATATCAAAATGTTGCTTACTCTATGATTTTGATTTCATCAAATTAGGAGCTAACATTGATAAACTCGTTTTTTTAAATGCATCGGATGAGGAAAAAGCACATGAGAAATCTTGTGAGGATGCAAAAAGAAAACGTGGGGATAAGTGTCAAAATCGATTTAAGTATTTTAACATTAACAAGAATTATTTTGAACAAGATTCGGTTAACACATATAAACCTAAACCACAAGATTGAAAACCGGAAAATGCAATTCCTAATTTTTCAAAGAACAAAAAGTAAGTATGAAACCTTCTAAGGTGTTATATTATACACCCACGTTGATTCTAGAACAACATATGGAAGAGTTACAAACTTACATTTTTGAAAAAACCAAATGCATCAGATTGAAAGAGATATATTTTTTGATAAATATGAAACTCACTGTGAAAACATTGAATTGCAAAATCTTCATCTTGAAAAGAAGTCAAACACAAAAGTCAAACTTCTTGCTCAAGAAAAGATTGAATACATAAAATTATGGGAAAGCTTTTGCATTCTTCAAAATCATGTAACCTCACTCTCAAATGTGTCATCATCCACATATACACATGTCTCAAAATCTCAATTTGAACAAAAATTCATGTTTTATCAAAAGGCTTTAAATGAAAAAGAACAAGTAATTGATACTTTGAAAAAACAAATTGATTTTTTAATGGTGTCTAAACCGTGTTTATCTAATGATAAAACTTAAAATATGTTATCTCTAAAGACTCCTTCAATTTAAAATTCCAAGGAAGATACTAATCCTAAAAGTTCCATCAAAAAGAAAACACTAACTTGACTAAATCAAAACATGTCACGTTTAGAAATGATAAATCAAAATGTGATATCAATGCTTTTGTAAAGAAACTTCATTTTAATTCAAAAGACATGGATGATTGGTTTGATTCGGAGGAAACATTTGATTCCAAGTTTGATCATTTCTTCTCGAAAATGAAACCAAATGTAATCACTAAAGACGAGACAGAGTCTAAAGTAGTTATAAACGCAAATGTGGTTTCTAACAAATCTTCTAGTGTCTCAGTGCAAAACAATGGAGGTTTAAAGAAAGTTTGGAAAGCAAAAAGTGAAGCTAAAGAAGTCAAGAACAAAGTTTGGGAAACGAAGAATGTGTTTAAAAATGGGAATAAATTTTGTGAAAAAAATGTCATTCAAACAATTTTTCATTGAAACATCGAAAAATTGTAAACAAATACTTAAAATCTATGTTTGCGTTTGGTTTTCATTATAATGCAATTGTTGACGTTTCGAATAATTTTGTACATACTAACATCAAATGACCCATTTTTAAGTGGGTACCTAAAATACCTTAATCGTAATGTGCAGGCCCGTCATGTGTGGTATTTAGATTCAGGGTGCTCAAAACACAAGACCGGGAGAGGATTTATTGACAAATTTAATATTGGGCACGGTTCGATTTGGAAACGATCATTATGATAAGAATGAAGGAGTCGGAGACTTGAAATATGATAAGATCACAATCAGCGATGTTGCGTATGTGCGGGATTTACATCATAATTTGAATAGTATTGGTCAATTTTTTGATAGAGATCTTGAAGTTAATTTTCGCTCAACGGTGTGTGCGGTTCGTGAATATGATGGGAAGAATTTACTTACCTCAAGGTGTCACACCCCAATTTGGCGAAAATGTAGGGTGCAACATGATTGTCATAACACATTGTATAGTTTAAGAGAATATCTAATATGAAATAAGTATTATTTGATAGCACGTGTCATGACGTCGCAAAATCATAAGCAAACAATTGTGTCTTGTGGAGTCAATCCACAACAATAGTATCAAACACAAATAATAATCCAAATGTAAAATCTCAAAATTTGAGTAACAACCATATTAGAAATCCAAACATAATCCAAAATAGTAAACTTTATTATTTGAAATGCATAAGACAAGTCTTCTAGGTCCATAGAAGTCTCTAGCCATCCTATGCCTAATTATTACCTAAAAACATAGTATAAAATGTCAACATAAAGTCGAGCGAGTTCGTAAAGTTTAAGTTAAACAGTTTATCGAAAACCCATGTAGTTAATTTTGTAGTTTAAACTGAATTGATATCGAAAATACCATTTCCTTTGTCATACGAAATATGTAACTTGAAAATGTCAAATATGTAATACCAACGATTATGTAAAAGATTTAAGTTAGTGACCTGGAAAGTATGTGTAAACTAATATGCAAGTACCACATAAACGTTTGTATCCAAGAACATTGTCAACCTAACAATTCCTCATAAAGTTCCACATAGAATAAGTACCTCACAGATTAAGTTCTACATAGAATATTGAAATAATTCCACACATAAAGTTATAATAAGTCCACACAGACAAATGTATACACATATAGTTACAAACATACTTTAGTTGTCCAAGAATAGCAAACATTTGAATTGCAAACATTTTGTATAAATGAAGTCATGCTTTCCCCCAAATAGTTTAAAACATTTAAAAGTAGGGGTAACGAAACTCACCCCAAGTCTTTATGCAAGCTAGTTAAGAATATCACTTAAGCGTTTGGTCAGTTGAGCTTCCTAAACGAAATGTTATACTTATTCACGTCTGAAATGTTCCAAATATAAATTTTAGACTCTTTACTGAATTTTTATTACGTGTTGTTAATCTTGTAAGCTTTCGACTCTCGGTGATTTTTATAAAAATCTAACAAAAGACGTTACAACGAAACGTTTAATTCTGGACAGCAGGTTATAAACCATTTCTGTAAAAATACTTAAAGACATATAAAATTCAAACCAAAATTATTCTAAGTAGGGTTCTTAGTAGAAATCAACATATACCAAAACCAAGGTCTAACTCTAATGTATGACTGAGATAAAAATAATTCAAGTCGACAAAAAAATGTGTATTTCAGAAATCTGATTAAACCAATGTTTGCACTTTATCATTTTGAACGACCAAAAATTGGAATTAGGAGACGAGCCTTATAACTTCAGAAACTAGAGTCCAAGATCTAAAACCTAGGATAAAGATTCAATCAAAAACACTTTCTTATGACTACGATATGACGTGACGAAGTCAAGTAAAACTTTCTATAATTTCCCATACACTTTTATAACACGATTCGTAGAGACGTTTATAAATATCAAAAAATTATGTAAATTCTCCCAAAAATGCAGATCATGTATTTGATATATACTGAAGAACTTCATGTTTGAAAATATAAACTTTTTAGCTTTAAGACATAACACAAGTGCACTCATAATTGGATGTAGAATACTAACACAAAACTCAGTTTAGACCAACATTCACTAAAAATTATTTATAGGGAGTTTAGAAATGAATTAGACGATGAGTCTTATATTTCTGAAAACTAGAGTTTGAGGGCTACAACTGTGGTTTAGATATTCTTAAAATAAAGAAATTTTGAATAACTTATGACCTCACGAACACAGAACTATAAAGCTGATCTGGAACGGAAACTTACAACAAAAACTTAATAATTCCAAAAATGTTTTAAACCACCTAAAACTCTAAATTCTGAAATACTAAACACCAAATATTTATATACTCAATCCCAACCCAGATTTTCATAATACGAATTACCAAAACATAATAATCCAAAACCCTTTTTTAAAACATAAAATTCTAATCCTTTAAAACATCTTTATAAAATTTATTTACTACAACCACTAACAACACCCTTTTGACATACGTTTTCTTAACATCCAAAGTTTAAGAGCACCCGGAGTGATAATGAGTGACAATGTGGGTTGTGGGGGTTGTGGGGAAAAAGTTGCTGACGTGTCAGTGAGAATGAGGATTGTGAGATTTTGAGTGGTATGATAATGAGGGTTGTGGAGGTTGTGGGAGTTGTGGGACCCCCAGTTAAAAAAAAAAAACATTTAAATAAAATATATATAACATTTTATTAAAATGAAAAACAAAACTACCAATAAATAATATATAATCAAATTTAAAACAAAATTAACTTTTTATAAAATACAAAATTAAAAAAAAATTAAAAGTGCAAAATAAAAAAACTTTAGGATTAAAACACAAATAACTAAAAATATAAAGTCAAAGTAAAAATTTAAGAAAAAGACAAATTAGATTGGAAAACAAAAATTAAAAGTAACCTTTCATCTTCAATCTCCATTTTAGAAACCTGCAACAAAAAAAAATTAGATTAGAAATATATGAAATATTAATTAATTTTAAAGGAAATAAAGGAAAAAGAGAAGGAAAAAACACATAAGCATCACAACGGCTCGTTCTGTGGAGAATGGAAGCCACAACGAAATTGACAACGAGAAGCCGACGGAGTGATAACGAGGTGATGGCGTCGTTGTGGAGGTGACAACGAGTGGGATAACGACCCACTCCGTGTGCTCTAATAATATGTTCTAAAAGATGAGAATTAAACAAGTATAAATAAAAGAATTAGGGATAGAGTAGTTACCAAGATTACAAACGAGTACGAAGACAAAGACACAATAGTGTGAGGATTGCGGCTTGAAAAATGAACCAAGAAAAAAAACCTTGCTAGACCTTTTTATTGGCCGAAAATCCAAGGAAGAAGAAAGACGGATCAACTAGGGGGTTTGGGGCTTTGATCGACACCAGAAGAGAAGTAAGAAAAAAATCGATTAGGGTGTTTAGGGTTTCACTGATCGGGACTAAAGAAGGGGGTCGGTTCGGGCTAGCTTAGAATGCTTAACCTTTTTAGTTATGGATTAAAAAAATCTGATTTATGGGTCAAGTCCATAATTTAACAATTTCGGTATACGATGTGGGCTTAACAAAAAGAAGACAACTAGACTAAACCGATAACTAGTAATTTTTCCGAATAACAAAATTAACGACCCAAGATTTAATGCGAATACAGACTTGAACGAAACATTAACTTGTAAATACTAAGATTAACTAAAATTGGAAGTTTTACTTTGTGTTCCCGTTAAATTTCCAATAATAGTAATAAATGTTCAAACGTTAAATTTTTGTCTATAATTCGCGTAGAAGCTCAACCTTACGCTAAAGTGAAATTCCTAACATGTCATTCAAGTATTCGATAAATAAAAGTTCACCAAAGGATTCCCAACACAAATAACCACGTTTAAGTATTCAAGTTTCAAAATTCACGTTAAAATAACAGTTAACAAGTAATGACATGCATCTAGAGAGAACGTTGACTCATCAAAAAATTTACGTTGACTGAGCGGATTTGGTAATGGTTGTCACAGTATCGCACAGTTAGAACAATTTCGTCCCGAAATTCATGAGATAAGATACGAAGCAAAAGTTATCGAATACGGAATAACATAAAAAGAAATGTTAGTTTCTGTAAGGAAAAGTACCTGTCGTATCGTCAGGAACTTGATGACCTCAGCAGCTCCCATCACGTAGGCTCTTCCTCGAGCTTGGTTTCCACGATTACCCTTATTCCCTTTCCCCTGGTTTCCATTAGTTATAAGAGGTTGATTCTCACGATTCCCATTGTTACCCAAATTGTTTCCCAACTTAGGACATGCGTTGCCATAATGATCTATACTACCACACTCGTAACACGCTCTATGCCTATAAGTGTTCACTGGAACAGCCGCTATAGCTTTCGTCCTACAGTCCTTTGCCATATGACCAACCCTTTTGCAGTTATTACAAGTACGACATAGCATATCCCGAGCATGATGAAGATTACATTTCCCACATTTTGGTGTCGTTCCCGCATAAGATCCTCTATCCTTATTCTTGTCATTCCTAGCTTTATTTTCTTTCTCATTCCTACTTGAATCCGCATCATCCTTAAGCTTCTCAGAAGTCTTGGTAAACTTCCCATTCCTAACCATCTCATCCGTCAATGCACCAACCTTCAATATTGCCCTCTGAATAGTAGATGGTTATGTAGGTGTCACCATTCCACGAATTTCAGGGACCAACCCATAGATATATCTTTCACTTATTTTTGATTCGAGGGACACCATATGAGGAACGAGTTTAGCGAGTTCATGAAACCGATCAGTGTATTCAGCATGATTCGACCCAACCATATTATGATTCCAGAATTATGTCTCTAACTTCTACATCTCATTTCAAGGACAAAAATCCTCAGTCATCAGAGCCTTAAACTCATTCCAAGTCATACCCATTGCGGCTACTCTGCCTCTATCCTGGATTTGTGTGTTCCACCATGTCAAAGTCTTATCAATCAGTGAGTTGGTTGCAAACCTAATCTTATTACTCTGCACAGTTACTGATATCCATCACCGCCTCCATCTTTTCTATCAACCTAGTCAACACTACCGCACCTCATTTTCCATCAAATTCCCTTGGTTTACAAGCCAAGAATCCTTTGTAAGTACACCCATTTTTGTTTTTACCATTGTATTTATTGTTTTTGTTGTTGTTGTTGTTATTGTTCATAGCAGCGGTTACTTGCTCCACGATATTGGGGATCAAACCCGTGAGTTGCTGAGCGATGAGATTATCAATGTTTGGGTTGTTGTTGTTGTTGTTAGTAGCATTGCGTGCAGACCGTTTGGGAGGCATTCTATAAAACAAACGGATAGAGATTGAAACAAGTAATAGTAACATGGAATAAGAATAGCGCACGATAAAGATTATCACCTAATAAAGTCTTTAGCGGTGTTTACATCAATTAATACAAACATGGTCATATAAATACACAGATATAACAATACCGTGATAATTATGTTGGCCACCCACAATTATAAATGTATTCCCATATGCACACACCTATTTACCATGCTCACACCAATTAACGACCAACACACGCTTAAAATATAAACCATATAAATAACGATGAAATAATAATTTCTAGTTTTACAAAATAAGCTTTTACTAGATTACGACACCGGGCAGTGTACCCTTATCAATCGTAGTAAAGTATAGGCAAATTCCGTATTCGAACACGGGGACTATTATAAATTGAGAAAATACCTAAAAAGTAATAAATAACAAGTGGGGTTATTTTCTTAGGAAGACTAAGTGTAAAAACGATTGAAAATGATTTGTATTTCAAATATTGATTAAGGACGCTTGCTTGGACCGTTTACGAATGTGCGATATTTCCTAAGCATGAAAATGCCGATAAACTTCTAATATAAAACCTAGTTCCTTTCGAATACTAAATTTCTCCAATTACCTAAACATGCAACTATTCCTTTCGAATATAGTTAACATCTAAAATAATCGTGCATAAACTACCAAGCCGATGTGTGCGAATTAATCTATAAGCTTCCTTTCGAATAGCTTACTAATCAATAAACCGATTTCTCTTAATTTATTAACTAGCGTGTGTTAACACTTACTTGTTCAAATTGTTGTTAGCGATTACTTTCAAATACCGCAAACTTTAAACCAACTATAGACCGGTTGATTATTTCGTTCCTATTTTAGTAAAATTTCCGAGTTCCTTTCGAATACCCGTTTTTAGTTTACCAAACAAAAATATAAACAAGTTTTAACAAGATAATTAAAGTTACAACCCAAACAGATCCCCAATTAACCACAACACATCAATCTAATTTCATACTCAAAATTTACCACACAAACGATCACATATCCAAGCAAACGTTTAAGAAAATTAGCTACTCATGATATTAACTAAACACAAATCATAATAAAAAGACATGATTCTATTGAATTGAAAGAGTAAATAAGTTCAATACCGAAACTAAAATAACACTTTCAAATAGTATCCAAAATTGCAAAATGATGTAAATAAACTGAAATTCGTTCAACGATTATAGCAAAATTTCCGAAAATATTGTGATTGCTTCTTGCCTTCTTCTCCAATGATTTCCATTTGAGTGAATGAATAATAGGATAATGATGAGATAGATAATAATTAGATTATCATAAGCTCCCCAAAATCGTTCTTAAAAAGCTGTCCCCAAAAGTCCCTTGAGTGTCCAATTGAATAGCATTTAATTGAAACACTTGTAACAACAAAGTGTCAAACTACAGCGCATGTGTATGTGATTGCGCCGCAGTTGGTGATCCGTGGGCTCCAACAATTTCAGCCAAAAGCAGGTGCGCCGCAGGTGTAGTAGATGCCTAGCATCCATTTCTTGCAACTTCCCAACTTGTTTTACTTTGCATCTTTTAGTCCCAAAACGACTCCTTTTGTTCAAAATATGACCAAAAACCTAAAATATATACTTTTCACAAACATAAGTATAAAACGGGTCTTTCCATTACGTTTTGGACTCGAAACATAATAAATATCGCGATAAAATACTTGTATAAATGAGCGATATCAGCCACCCACAATTATAAATGTATTCCCATATTCACACACCTATTCCCCATGCTCACATCAATTAACGACCAACACACGCTTAAATATAAACCATATAAATCACGATGCAATAATAGTTTATGAAATATGTTCTAAAATTGATCCAATAGGTCGAGGAAACGTGAATAACCAACCATTAGAAGTCTGAGATGTCACGGTTACGAAACTGAAGATTTGAAACACGGTGTAAACAATCTGGGGTCTCACTACGCCGCATCACTTCCTGATGCGCCGTACTGAGCGTTCATATCTTTGTGTTTTTTTTTCCGTTTACTGGGTGCGGCGCAGTGCTATTACATGTAGACTCCTTTCGTTTTTCCTTGTTTATGCCTTAGCTTGATTCTATTACATGTAGACTCCTTGTGCAACTTTAGAATTCAGTATTAGAATTAAAAAAAAAATCTTTGTTCGTGTTTCAGCTTAAATACGCACTATATAACCATCACATCAAACGATAAACCAAGTTTAGAAATAATAAATAAATAAACAGGTAAATGAAATGGACTTGAGTTGATTATTCGTTCCACGACTCCACGAGTAGGTAGGTAAAACTTCTAGACAAGTTCGTAGGGATTTTGTTGTCAATCTTTGTTTGACTAACACTTCAATGTATGTTCCGGGTTTAATAGTCGGGGGCGGTTCAACCGTCTCTCTAGTAGGTCCATTACTACTCTCACAACTACTCTTTGGTTTTGTCAAGTTTCGGGCTCGTTTCCACGGCGTAACCTCGGTACTAGAATCACTCCCTGAACTACTATCAACAAAGAACAATACTCTATTTGATGGAAGTTTCCCTTTCCTTACTCGCCCCGAGCTCCTACGTGAGTCTTCCTTGTAGCTCCAAAGTACCTTCCATATACTTTTGGGAGGTCAGTTGTTTGACACCATAGATGGTTGTTCCTTCGATTTTCTAATGGGAAGTGAAATCGGTGTAGGTGAAAGTGTACGATCTGGCGTCATCAAAACTTAAATAAAAGAAAACCGTAAGTAGAAAATTTCGAAGAAAATAAATATGCACAACCTATGTAAAATTCTATATGAGGACTCTTAGGTTATAGTCTAGGTCAATCCAAACCTAATTCTCTATAACCAGTGCTCTGATACCAATCTGTCACACCCCACCATTGGCGTAAATGTAGGGTGCAACACTATTGGCGATCATCATAACACATTTTATAGTTTAAGAGAATATCTAATATGAAATAAATATTATTTTATAACACGTGTCATGACGTCGCACAATCATAAGCAAACACTTATTTCTTGTGGAGTCAATCCACAACAATAGTATCAAACACAAATAATAATCCACATGTAAAACCTCAAAATTTGAGTAACAACCAGATGAGAAATCCAAACATAATCCAAAATAGTAAACTTTATAATTCGAAATGCATAAGACAAGTGTTCTAGGTCCAAAGAAGTCTCTAGCCATCCTATGCCTGATCATTACCTGAAAACATAGCTTAAAATGTCAACATAAATTTGAGCGAGTTCGTAAAGTTTAAGTAAAATAGTGTATCGAAAACCCATGTAGCTAATTTTGTAGTTTAAACTTAAATGATATGGAAAATACCATTTTCTTTGTCATACGAAATATGTAACTTGAAAATGTCAAATATGTAATACCAACAATTATGTAAACGATTTAAGTAATTGATATGGACAGTAATGTGTAAACTAGACGTTTGTATCCGATTACATTGTCAACCTAACAATTCGTCATAAAGCTCCACATAGAATAAATACCACACAGAATTAGTTCCGCATAGAATATAGTAATAACTCCTAACATAAAGTTGTAATAAGCCCACACAGACAAATGTATACACATATAGTTACAAACATACTTTAATTGGTCAAGAATAGCAAACGATTGAATTGTAAATATTTTGTATAAACGAAGCTATGCTTTCCCCCAAATAGTTTAAAACATTTAAAAGTAGGTGTTACGAAACTCACCTCAAGTATTTATGCAAGCTAGTTAAGAATATCACTTACGCGTTCGGTCAATTGAGCTTCCTAAACGAAATGTTATACTTATTCACGTCAGAAATGTTCCAAATATGAATTTTAGAATCTTTACTGAATTGTTATTAAGTGTTGTTAATCTCGTAAGTTTTCGACTCTCGTTGATGTTTATAAAAATCTAACAAAAGACGTTACAACGAAACGTTCAATTCTAGACAGCAGGTTATAAACCATTTTTGTAAAAATACCTAAAGACATATAAAATTCAAACCAAAATTATTCTAAGTAGGGTTCTCGGTAGAAAACAACATATCTAAAAAATAAGGTCTAACTCTTCTCTATGAGTGAGGTAAAAATATTTCCAGTTGACACGAAAATGTGTATTTCAGAAATCTGATTAGACCAATGTTTGCAGTTTATCAGTTCGAACGACCAAAAATTGGAATTAGGAGACGAGCCTTATATTTTCAAAAAATAGATTCTAAGATCTAAAACCTAGGGTAAAGATTCAATAAAAAAATACTTTCTTATGACCAAGATATGACCTGACGAATTGAAGTGAAACTATTTAGAATTTTTCAAAAACGTTTATAAGACGATTCTTAGAGACGTTTATAAATATCAAACAATTATGTATATTCATCCGAAAATGCAGATAATGTATTTGATATATACTTAAGAACTTCATGTTTCAAAAATTTAAACTTTTTTTCCTTTAAGATATAAAGCAAGTGCACTCAATATTGGATGTAGAAAACTAACACAAAATTCAGTTTAGACCCACGTTCACTAAAGATTAGGTATAGGGAGTTTTAAAATGAATTAGACGATGAGTCTTATATTTATGAAAGTAGAGTCCGAGGGTTAAAAATTTTGTTTAGATATTATTTAAAATAACGAAATTGTGAATAACTTATAACCTCACGAACACAGAACTATAAAGTTGATCACGAACGGAAACTTTCAACAAAAACTTAATAATTCCAAACAAAACTTAATCATTACAAAAATTTTTTACATCACCTAAAACTCTAAATCCTTAAATAATAAACACCAAATATTTATATACTCGATCCCAACCCAGATTTTCATAATACGAATTACCAAAACATAATAATCCAAAACCCTTTTTTAAAACATAAAATACTAATCCTTTAAAACATCATTATAAAATTTATGTGCTACAACCACTAGTAACACCCTTTTGACATACGTTTTCTTAACAACCAAAGTTTAATAATATGGTCTAAAAAATCAGAACTAAACAAGTATAAATAAAAGAATTAGAGGTAGAGTTTTTACCAAGATTACAAACGAGTATGAAGACACAATAGTGTGAGGATTGCGGCTGGAACAATGAACCAAGAAAAGAACCTTGCTAGACCTTTCTATTGGCTAAAAATTCAAGGAAGAAGAAAGAGGAATCGGCTAGGGGGTTTGGGGCTTCGAGCGAGAACAACAGAAAAGTAAGAAAAAAATCGATTAGGGTGTTTAGGGTTTAACTGATCTGGTCTAAAGAAGGGGTCGGTTTGGGCTAGCTTAGAATGTTTAACCTTTTTAGTTATGAATTAAAAAATATGATTTATGGGTCAAGTCCATAATTTAACAATTCTGGTATACGATGTGGGCTTAACAAAAATATAAAAACTAGTCTAAACCGATAACTAGTAATTTTTCCGAATACCAAAATTAACGACCCAAGATATAATGCGAATGCAAACTTGAACGAATCATTAACTCGTAAATACTAAGATTAACTAAAATAGGATGTTTTACTTTGTGTTCCCGTTAAATTTCCAATAAAAATAATAAATGTTCAAACGTTAAAGTTTTGTCTATGATCACGTAGAAGCTCAACCTTACGCTAAAATGAAATTCCTAACATGTCATGCAAGTATTCGATAAATAAAAGTTCACCAAACGATTCCGAACACTAATAACCACGTTTAAGTATTCAAATTTCAAAATTTACGTTAAAATAACAGTTAACAAGTAATGACAGGCATCTAGAGAGAACGTTGACTAATCGAAAAATTTACGTTCACTGAGCGGATTTGGTAACGGTTGTCACACAAGGAAGACAAATCTTTACACGATCAATATGAAGTAAGTCAAAAACGACAAATCTATGTGTTTTGTTTTATCTCAAGCCGATTCTCAAGATACATGGTTATGACATCGACGACTTTCACATTTGAATTTCAACAACATTACTACGCTTGCAGTGAAAGGTTTAGTCACCAGACTACCTAAGCTAAAATTTGTTAAAGATCAAATTTGTGATACATGTGAAAAAAGAGATATTGGCGAAATCATCTCATTCATCAAAACAAGTTTGGGATACGAATCATGTCTTTCAACTAATCCACATGGATTTGTACGGACCAATGCAAGTTGAAAGTCGTAGTAAGAGGAAGTATATTCTTGTAATTGTTGACGATTATTCACGATACACTTGGGTTTACTTTCTTCATTCGAAATCGGAAACATCGGAAATTGTGATTTCATTCATCAAGAATAACAGCTTCATGCGCAACATTGTGTGAAAACAATAGGATCGGATAATGGCACAAGGTTTAAAAATCAAATTCTTAATGATTTTCTTGCAAATGTTGGAATCTCACATCAATATCCGGTGGCTCAAACTCCTCAAAAAAATGGAGTAGTAGAAAGACGTAATCGGACACTAGTGGAAGTCGCACAAACAATGCTTTCCGATTCCAAATTACCTCTTTCATTTTGGGTCGAGGCAATTTCAACCGCATGTTTCACACAAAACCGTTCAACAATCAATAAACGATTCTTCATTACCCCATATGAAATTATGAATGGTAAATTTCTACATGTTTTTGGATGCTAGTGTTTTATGTTGAATGACAAAGATCAATTACGAAAATTTGATGATAAAGCGGATGAAGCAATTTTTGTGGGTTATTCTACGAATTTGGATGAATTTTGAGTTTACAACATTCTAACAAAGGTCATTGTTGAAAGTGTACATGTCTCATTTGACGAGTTTGGACCTATGACTTCGGATTATTTTACGTCGAAAGTCGAATTGAATACTTCTCCACCAATCTTGGATGCTTTCTTTGACATGATGTACTATTTCAATGTTGATAATCCACGTTCTTCAAATTCTATCTCTTTACTCGACGTTCCTACCTTAAATTCAAAAAACAGTTAACCTCATATGATACACGATGAACCTCATATTACAAAGATGAACCTCATATTTCAAATAATGAAACTCATATACCACCGGCTGAAACAACTACCAGAAATGGTGACGAAGAAACCGAAGAAACTAATAATCCTCAACCAAATTCCACCAATAATTCAAATGTTCAACAAACATCCTCATCCACTCAACATGTTAAATCATGGACAAAATCTCATCCTTTTCATCAAATCACTGGTGATGTCAATGAACATGTTCGAACTCGAATGACTACATAAAATGAATGTCTTTTCTCAATCTTCATAAGTTCAATTAAACCAAAACACTATCCAAATTGGATAAATTCTATGCAATATTGTGACAACCGCGTTTTTCGTGGTATCATTATGGTATTCCAATTGTTGTTTGTTTATCGTTATCTATGTTTTGACCCTATTATTATTTGTGATTTTATCTGGTCATGCATTATTTACTTAGTTGGGTTTAGAGTTTAGTTTTCGGTCCTCTGTAACGAAAACAGTTTGTACCTAAGTGTCGTATAGTTTAGTATGCTCGTAATATAAGTTTGGGTGAATTATGCCTTCGGATATATAATTAAATATTAACGTTAAAATGTATTATTATTAATATTATTATTATTAATATCTTAATATCATTATTATTAATATTCTATCACCGTTAATACTATTTTAAAAATTTTTCTTAACGAGATTTAACGGAAAAAGTTTTACTAAATTAATCCCTTAACGGAGTCGTTAAGTGGGGACAAAATCCCACCATTTTAGGATCTTGCCCCCTTGACTTCCCTAACCTTACATTTCCCCTCATTTTTACTTTCATTATCACCTACATCTCTTTCTCTCTCTAAAACATACACACACACAAAACCTCCACCTTCTCTCGAGAAAATCCCGAAATATCTCCATCCGAATTTGTTTTCGAAGCTTGCATATCGGTCTGTACACTTATACTCATTATCCAT
The DNA here is from genome assembly GCA_910822075.1 of Senecio squalidus. Classification (NCBI taxonomy): domain Eukaryota; kingdom Viridiplantae; phylum Streptophyta; class Magnoliopsida; order Asterales; family Asteraceae; genus Senecio; species Senecio squalidus. The sequence goes on along the minus strand of CAJVGC010000582.1, from coordinate 48,717,758 downwards.
CCGATTTTCTCTTTGATTTGGTAAGTTTTTCTCCATCTTTATTTGAAACTTTGTTTCTAGATCTATTTATTAAAACACCTCTTTTTACCTTTATAACCTGAGATTTATTGAGTATTTATATACCTAAACATATCCTAAGAACATAGATACAAAATTATATATTTTCCAGCCCTAAAAACACTCCAAATCGCGTCGTATGCTTGCTGGCCACGCTGCTGTGCAACAGCAGCGTAACAACACCCACGAAGCACCCTTTTCTTGTTACTCAAGTTGCGCTAGCAGCGCAACACCATGATCTAGTTGCGCAACAAGCAACGAAAAAACCTATTTTGACCCCCGAAACATATTGCGTAACACCCTTCTTGCCCGTAACAAACCCTAACGCAGCACGATCAGGTACCGCAACACTAGTTGCGCAACAATCCCTAAAGGTGGAAAAAAAAATGCCGTAATGTGTCGCAACAACCATCTGTTTTCGTAGTATCGTTCGGTTTTCGTTATATAAACCCTAGACCTTATTCAAACCCGCTTATACCTACTTATAGTATACGTAAAGTATTATACTCATTCAAACATACGTTTTGAACTCAAAACGTAATAACAATATGAAAGATGATAATTATTAACACGGTTTTGTTAAAAAAGTATAACTTTCGATAAAAATTCACTTTCCTCCAAAAAGCGAGCGTAATCATGAACTTGTGGTAATAAACGTATTTTGTTGCCGTTAGACACTTTATGAAATGGTTTTTAACCTAAAAAGCTTTGAAACACCTTCTTTTGGCATGTTCTCGTCAAATACTTCAAACGTCGACTTTTTGGCCAACGTTGACTCGTTATCGTGTATAGTTGACTCTCGTTAAACTCTTTATAAAGTCATTTTCAAACTACTTTGCCTTAAAGATTATTCAGAATGTCAATAATGACGATATTTCCCATTAGTCATTACCGACTCGAAGTATCGTCATCTCTTATTGGACAATATTGTCACCATTTACTTATATCTTTTGTTAGTCGACTTCGACTCAAAATATTGTGGACTCTTATTTGTCGCGATGAATCGAAATATTATTATCCTACACTCGTTATCTTTAACTCGAATATCTTGTTTAAACTATATCATATAACGTTAATCATACAAGGCTAAACCCAACAAGACTTATCGAGATACTTAGACTTATTTGATGTCTTTATACTAGGGCACTTAGGCGGTGGAGATTTCTCCTGTTTGTGTCTACCCGACATAGTAATTGCTGATCTGTGAGTTATTCGTTGCCCTTTTAACATTTTTATATTTTCTTCGGGCATGATTAGCGTTGTTAAACTTTTTTATAAATATATCTTGATTATGCTGGTAGATTATGATGCCTTTAGATTAAGTATCCCTTACTTATACGGCCTTGGTGGTAATATAAGGCCCTCGGTGCAAACCTGTTAACTCTTTTGAGCCATCGGTATATATATATATATATATATATATATAAGGGTTTTACAAACCACTCATCGCTGTTATGGGTGTTGACCTCTGTTGCAGACCCTAGGGGTGGATGTTATTACCCCTCACTTTTGTGATATGCCTTAGTTTGATACACTAAGGATGAGGGTTAAGTTTCCTTTTAGTACGGTTCAGGTGCAAATTTGGATATCTAAGGTTTATGCATAGATCTCACTAGATTTTATAATTCAAGATATTATTGTGACACTGTTATTATAATACTACTTCATTACTGATTTTATATACATATTTTCTCGGTCAAAACTTATTGAAACTTTTACACTTATTGTTTTATAAAAATGCGAATAATTCACCAACTTTATGCTGACGTCGTATTTTAACGCTTTTCAGTAGATTGAGATTTTACATCGATTATTGAGTACTTTATTTGTTTGGATTTTGAGGATTTTGAAGATACTTGACTAGACGTAGTTCGGGTTCTTTATTATTTTTGTGGACTTCGTAGAGACTCAGGTAGACGTACTTTAGTTTCTACTTAAGTCAACTATTTGTATTTATGTTGTATTTATTGTACTCCTAACTTTATTTAATGTAAACTTGAATGTTGTAGTTTTTATTCGATGTAATCTTTGTCTTCTGATACCTACATTACTGTACACCTCTGGTTTCCGCCTGAGCGGGGTGTGACATAAATTGGTATCAGAGCCAATGGTTATAGCGAACTAGGTGGTTTACTACGTGAACCGCTTAGACTATGACTTTAGGCTTATATCGATTTACTCTGAAACTTTCTGTGTGCATTCCATTTTGAATTTTACATGTTTTATCGTTACTCGTTTTAGCGTTGAGTATACTCTCGATTCATGCACACACTCATACCAGACCTGTGACGAAGGTCACTGAGAGCGTACTCCAGAGTATTCGGGACTCTACGCCTAGTGGAGCGAGCTTTGGTACTTAACTCGATCATGCCGAGCCTAGTGGCTTTCCTAAGGAGACCGAGGCTCAAACAGAGCCCAGCGGTAAACAGAACCAAAATTCCCATTGCAAAAAGAAGAAAAGTCACAAGCGCGGTCGAGGATCACCAAAGGCTAAGGATCGTGTAATTACACCTACAAAGGATTGGAGAGATCGCCCTAAGTGTTTTAAGTGTGGTGGTGCCCACGTTAGTGAAGTCGCATGTTAGTTTTGTCAGAGATGCAATAAATTAGGACACACGGAGCACTTTCGTAAAATTACTCCCGACTCGTGTTACGAGTGTGGTACTCTTGGACATTATCGTCATAGTTGTCCTAAATTGATTTCCTCTCCTTTTAGCTTTTCTCCTGTAACCGTCGTACCGGACAACGGAATGTTAGGAACACAAGATATGAAGTTGCCGTAGTTGGATGTTTGCTTGCGTAACCATTTAGATCGCTTACGCGGAATTATTTTGCTCCGAATAATTCCTTTATGATCTATTTGATATTATTGTACTTTATTCCATTTGACGTTATTGTATTTCGTTTATTCGAATTATGTAACACGTTGAAATTCGGATTCACTTATCTAATCTAATTATCCTTTTATTATGTGAATGTTGTGCCTTTGATACTGATGGTATGATACTTTATTTATTCTAACACGACCATCGTTATGCCTATCTTCTTCGACATTCCTGCTACTATCTATGATTGTGAACCTTACCTTCGGCATGAGAATTACTAAGCCTTACGGTAATCGATGTTGAGATCAACCGATTATCTTTATTATGTACGCGTTTTCTTTCTCCGTGATCGCGTCACGTTTTGTCGTAATCGACTCTAGTTTAGAGGAGAGTGCTACGACTCATGACTTTCTTTGCCTAAATTATTTCATGTCTTTAAGCCCTACCTAGGAAGCGGAGTTAGAAGACGACTAACCGAAAAAGAACTAGAAGACTGTATCGGATCTATATTTGTCTTACCAACCATTCTTTTTATGTCAATTCTTAACTCGACGAGGTTGAGAGTCTCCGACTTCATCGTCATCATGGATTGATTATCTGTGCGTCGCACCAATTTTATTTACCTCAAGAGAATGATTCGTATTCCTTTCCAACATTTGATCCGTTGATCTATTCGCGTGCAGATTCGTAAGAAGTCGACGTCTTTGTTATCAACTTTCCTCGTCACGTTATAGTCACGACATTTTCCGGTTGTTACACATTCGCGATCGTCCCTCGTTCACTTCAAATTTATAATTCTACTATTCTTTCAACTTTTACCTATGATGAGTTATTCACCTATATCCTATTTCCAATGAACCTCTATTCCCTACGCATTCTTAAACGTTTCTTCGCTCACATCATGTCAGGATCAAATAAGCTTGTATACTTCGTTAATCTTAACCTTGTTAGATCGTGATCTATCAAAGAAGTTCAACAGCGGAGATGAACACTTTGATATTTACAAGTTAATCAAACAAACTATATTGTATATTACGATGAACAATAAGAAGAATACGAACAATAAGTTTGTCGAATATTAAGCCTCAATTGCATTAATCAATGATATCAATACAACGTGTTTTCTATCTTACCAGGATCTATATTTATAGACCTTGAGGCTATCCTAGATAAACTAGGAAACTACATCATTATCTAATAAGAAAACATAATCTAATTACAACTCTAACTATTAGATTAAACGTGCATGGCAAGTAGTTCTTCCGTACTATCTTCAAACGGTAGTAACTTCAAGCAGTTGTAACAATTGGTCCGTAGTAATGAAACTTTTCCGTAGTAATAGTTGAACAGCCGTACTAACTTGATCTTCCGCAGTAACTTGATACTTCTTCAATCTTCTTCCGTGTTAAGTACTTTCTATTTGTAGAAGCAGTATTATTGAGTTAAAACTATTTTAAGTTAGTTATAAACCCAACAATCTCCCCTAACCTTGAACTTTTATAAACTATCAAAAGTACAAGTTTCATACATCAACTATTTAACTACTTTCATTACATAACTATTTATCTAAGCTTTTGTTCTTCTCTGCTGCTTGTCTTGCCATTTCTTCTTCGCCCTCTTTCGCCAACTCTTCAGTGAGCTGCATCATGATGCTCCATACCAGTTCATGTGCCATCCTTGAAGCAATAAGTCCAAACAATTTAACTTTAATCAACTCCTTTAATGTCCTCAAGTCATGTGGGTACCTTCTGTCCACTAGATAGAATTCCATAGCTCCATGAGTTCTAACTATGGAATAGACACCACTTCTTTCATACACAAACCACTTGATGACAGGATTTGTTGGACTACCCTTCTTGAATACTGAACTGATCTTCTCAGATTCTGGCTCAAACATGCCAATTAAAAAATCCATGGCCATGTCTATGCCTTCATTTTGACATCTGACATTTGAATACTTAATTCTTGCAATGTCATACATTCTCTCCAAATCAGACCTTGAGAAGTCTCTAACCATTCTATGAAAAGCTGGAACAATGGTTTTAGACTTGTCTTGCCTGGTTACCATATACTCTGTCTTCATTGGTCCACTAGTGAATTCCCAGTCTATGATTTGTGGAGACTCAACAGCTAGAGGTCTAATCCTCAGTCCTTCTTCATTTATAATCAATGCAGAACAGTCATCTGGGGATATTTCAATATCACCTTCTTTTTCTTTCACAGCAACTGGTTCTTTCTTGACTTGTACAAAAGGGATAATAGGACTTCCTTGAGAGGTAGTTGAAGTAGAAGTGTCTGCTACTCGTGGCCTCTTAACAACTCTTGTTGATATGGAATTCTTTCTCTTCAGCTTCTCAGGAGGATTGGGCTTAACTGGAGCAGTACTAACAGAGGGATTTGCAATTTCTTTGCCCTGGGCATCAAACATTTTCCTACCAGTGTCATGTGCTCTTTTCAAAGCTCTCTCCAATTCAAACTTCTTCTTTTCTTGCAATTTGGTGAGTGCAATCCTTCTTTGAGCATCATTTTTCCTTTCTTTCTCAACCAATTCCAATAAACTTCCCATCTTTATAGGTCCTAATGACCTACCACTGTAGCTCTTGGATTTGAGATAGGTGATGAATTGCTTCCTATCTTCAGTGAGTTTATCTTTGGTGGATTGTTTCTTCTTAAGCACTTTCTTCTTCTCAGTCTCAGCTTTGGGTAGGTCATCCAATTCCTTATCTACCATTGCCTTCACAGCTAATTCCTCTTCTCTCAGTCTTTGGATTCTTTCCATTTGTTCAATTTGCACCTTGATGTGGATTTCCCTAATTGTTTCAGGGTCATATCCCACATCTAAGTCTTCAGTTGCAAATTGTAAAGCAACAAAGTCTGCAAGCTTTTCTTCCCTTTCCTTTTTTTTCTTCAGCTTTTCTTTTTCACTTAGATCCTCTACTATCTTCTTCCCTTTAGCCTTCTCTTCAGGCTTTATCTCTGTAACTGGTTTGGGAATATAAGTTCTAGCAGGAGGAATACTAATTGGTCTTATACCTGAAGGTATGGAAGGATCTGCAACATAGTCAATTACTCCACTTGTGCTTTGTGAAGCTGCAGGGATTGTCAAAGCTTTTGCCTTTGTAAGATCAACTGCTTCAATTCTTCTTTCTGCAATGATCTTGGCCATCTCCATTTTTAACAATTCAGCAGCAGCTGCTTTTTCATCAACATTAGGAGCAGTAGCTGACTCCTTAATTGGTGCTGTTGTGATTGTTGTAGCTTCAGAGAATATTGCCTTCAATGGTTCACTTCCTTGGATTGCTTCAGATGATGTTGGAAGTGAAACTGTTGGAGGTGTTGCAGAAGAGACCTGTGCTTCAGTATTAATGAGACTCTCCGTAGAAACGGTAAATGTCTCAGCCTCCGTAGTAACAACTTCTATCTGAGGGGCCGTAGTAACTGGAGCTTCCGTATTAACCACTTCCTCCGCATTAACTACAAATTCTGCTGCAGAAATAAAAACTTCATCAATTTGAGAAGTAGTTATGATCTCTTGCTCCTCATTGTCTATATCCATATTCTGCTCCCCCTCAACCACTTGCTCTTTCTCAACTGTTTCATCTATCACCAGCTTCTCACCTTCTTCTCCTTCTTCATGTGATGATGTGGCAGTGATTACTGTGTCATCACTCTTTCTTTCCTCCCCCTTAAGATCTGTACTCTCTTCAGATGATAAAATATTTTTAACTTCTTTCTCCCCCATTTTGTCAGCTGGAGGAGTGTCATCTGATGATGATGAGCTGGAGGACTTAGGTGAGGTTCCAATGCTCCTGGTGGATGTGCTCTTGTGCAATAGTTGTGCTGATAGTACGGCTTGTTGAGCCAGAAACTGATGCACCAAGTGAGTTAAAGTGGAAAGAGCCTCCCCTTGTTTGTCCACCTTGACCATGACATTCTGGTACAATTCCATCAGTTCCAGGTTAATAGTAGTTCTATCCTCACTCCTTGCCTGTTGAGTACCAACAGGTGGTGGATCATAGGATGTAAAGATACCTTCCTGCCCTGCAGAAACAGGTATCTCCCCTGTGGTTTCTTGGCACCAGGGACCACCTTCCCAGGATGAGAAAAAATCATCATCCAAGGTTAGTGTTGCCGTGAATTGGGTCTTAGACATGTTAATACTGTCCTGAGCATCACTATGAGAAGTGATGACATCAGTAGTATTAGCCCTTTCCACGTGGTCACCCCCCTCCTTATGGACCACCTCAGTGAGCTTGGGGGTTTGCTCAATTTTTCCCTTATATGTGTCTTTCGTGAAGATGTTTCAGGTAAAGATGTTTTAAAAATAGAGAGTGGGGAAGTTGGAGGCCTAAGAGACTGAGGAACCCTCTTAGCCTTTCTAGAAAAAGTTGCAACCAATGGTGGTGGTGAGTGAGGCGTAGAAACAGATGGTGAAGTCACAGTAGTGGTGATTGGCTCAGTATTAACTGGAGTAGAACTCTCAGTATTAACTGGAGGTACACTTGCAGTAGAAACTGTAGTTGTAACCTCTGGGATTATAACTTCAACACTTGCAACAGAAATTGTAGTGGTGCTTTTAGTAGTAATAGATGTGGGTTGAGACAGAGGTGAAGTCACTTGTCTCTTATCTGATGTAGAACTTGTGCCCACCATCATTGTTGAGAACAATGGTGTCAGATTAGCTGAAAAACCTTTGTTTACCCTTCTCATATTGATAAAAACTTTCTTTGTATGAGCATGGGATGAAAAAACGTTTTGAGATCTTGTTAAATTTTTGAGTTCACAGTTAAAAATGTGTTGAAGGAACCTTGGATACATTAAAAATTTATGTTTTATATTTGCCAAGTTCCATAACATTCCATCAAAAATTAAGTTTGAAAACTTGTATGTTTGGTTGGTGGCCAAACATACCATGGCATTAGCCAAAGCACTACTCCCCTCATGCCAACCCGTTTTTTTATTTGAAATACATTGCTGCAAAGTGTGCAACAAGTATTTCCATTGGGGAGACAACTTAGCTTTTTGAAAAGTTGAAATATGTAAGTCCCCCTCATAACCCAATCTTTCAAAGTTTAAGCAAACAGTGAAACTGTAGTTCAACCATTGTTAGCAATGTGAAAGAGATTAAGCAAACAGTGAAACAAGAGATTGATCAAATAGTGAAAGAAAATTAATGAATTTAAATGTAACGGTAACTTTTGGGTTTTAGGGTTCTTAATAAGAAAGGTAAGTAATTAAATGGTTATAAAGATCCCTATTTATACTGTAAATTATAACAACTTGAAGAGTAGGATTAGACGCGGGTGAAGATTAAAAGTAACGGTGCAATTGTTAGTTGCCACGTGTCAATTGTAGCTGTACCCGCGCCGTAAATTTAAAAAGAAGGTCCAATATCCAATCGCCACGTGTAAAAGTTAGTTACAAGTTGTATTTTGACTTGTCAAATCACCATTAATTAAGGAAAACTTATTAATTAAGAAACCTTTTTAGTACGGTGAGTTGTAGTATTAACAAATAATCACCGTAGTAAGTTGATTAATGATCGTAGTAATGGTATAACTAGCCGTATTAACTAGTCTGGCCGTAGTAATGTGAATTACTTCCAGTATTAACCAGGGAACCGTAGTAACAACAATACTAGACAGTATTATTCATTCCGTCCGTATTATCTATATTAAGGGCAGTAGTAGTTAAACCTTCCCTTAATGCGGATAATGTGGCCGTACTAATAAAACTTTGGTTAAAATTCGTTTCTACTGTTAATTTTGCAGTAGTAACATAGTACAATACTAAAAAGTGAGGCACTTGAGCTTATGTTAAGGTTACTACTGCGTCTTGAAGGGACTTAAAATAGAGATAAAAAGAGATAAAAGAGGATGGTTTAATCCATGTTGATCATTCCAATACTTGTAATCAAGAATGTGAATCTTCCCACATCAAATGCTTTTGTGAGAAGATCAGCAAGCTGATTGTCAGTATGAATTTACTCAACATGTATTAATTTCTTTTCGTTACAGTCTCTTATGAAGTGGTAGCATATCTCTATATGTTTTGTCTTGGAATGCTTAACTGGATTGTTGATGATGCTGATGGTGCTTTGGTTGTCGATGAAAATAGGAGTGTTCATGAATAAATAGCCATAGTCCATCATTTGATTTTGTATCCATAGGACTTGAGCACAACAACTAGCCGCATCAATATATTCAGCTTCTGTGGAAGAGGTAGACATAGTTGATTGCTTCTTGCACTGCCAAGACACCAGTCTTGAGCCTATGAACTGACATCCTCCAGTTGTTGATTTCCTATCTAAATTTTCACCACCATAATCACTGTCATAAAAGCAATTAAATCAAAGGGAGAGTCTTTAGGATACCATAAGCCTAAGTTAGGCTTGCCCTTCAGGTATCGAAAGATTCTCTTGACTGCAATTAGGTGTGACATTTTGGGTCTTGTTTGATATCTAGCACAAACGCAAACTCCAAACATGATGTCTGGTCTTGAAGTTGTGAGATACATTAAGGAGCCTATCATAGATCTGTAATTATGAATATCCACATCCTCCCCCTCAAGATCAGCAGTCAGTTGTTTGTGAGTTTCTATAGGAGTGCTAGCCACCTTGGCATCCAGAAATCCAAATTTGGTGAGAATATCCTTGACATACTTGGATTGGCTGATGAAGAGGCCATCAGTCTTCTGCTTAACTTGTAGACCCAAAAAGAAAGTGAGTTCCCCCATGGAGCTCATTTGGAACTTTGTGTGCATTAACTCCTCAAATTCTTTGCACAGAGCATCTTTGGTAGACCCAAAGATGATGTCATCAACGTATATTTGTACAAGTAGGATATCTGTGTGAGATTTCTTGAAGAATAAAGTTTTGTAAATGGTGCCTCTCTGAAAATTGTTTTGGAGAAGGTAGTCTGATAGAGTGTCATACCAAGCTCTAGGTGCTTGATGAAGCCCATAAAGAGCTTTGACCAGTTTGTAAACCATGTGAGGATGTTGAGGGTCCTCAAATCCAGGGGGCTGCTTGACATATACCTCTTCCTCAATAACTCCATAGAGGAATGCACTTTTGACATCCATCTGATATACCTTAAAGCCCATGAAGGAAGCAAAGGCTAGAAACAGTCTAATAGCTTCAATCCTAGCCACTGGAGCAAATACCACTTCATAATCGATTCCCTCTTCTTGTGTGTAGCCTTGTGCAACAAGACTTGCTTTATTGTTGATTACAATACCTCTTTCGTCCTTCTTGTTTCTGAAGATCCATCTTGTACCTATCACCTTCTTGCCAAATGGGACTTCAACTAATTTCCAGACTCCTTGAATTTTGAATTGAAGTAGCTCAGCTTGACATGCCTCTATCCAGTGTGGATCCAGTAATGCCTCTTGAATTTTCTTTGGTTCGATTTGAGAAAAAAAGCAGGCAAACAAACATGTGTTTAGAAGAGCTTGTATAGGATCCCTTTTGGGCTTTGTTTGACTTCTAGTCTCCATTGATAAGTCAAGATTGCCAATGATTTGAGAAGGTGGATGATTCTTTAAAACACGGGAAGATGGAACTTTCTCAAGTCTTAATTCCATGGCTAAGTTGGTATCATTCATGGCTGGCATTTCATTGCTTGGGAAGTAAGCAGTAGAAGGAGGAGTAGTAATTGAAGAAGGTAAGTCACCAGTGTATGCTTCAAACTCTTCAGTGACAATTTGTTCAACTCCATTCTCATCTTCTTCCACCAAGTGAGGAACTCCATTTGATCTTGTGTTAGCATCCTTAGCAGTAGTTGTAGAAGTAGGAACATCTTCATCAACTGCTTCTTGTTGTAGAGTATCCTCTGCAACATCTTTAGGGATTGTGTCAAAGAGGTGAAGCGGATCATCCGTAGAAACAGGTATATTGATGTACTCCATTACATCCAATCTTTCAGTGCCAAGGATTGGAGCAGTAGGAACTTGCTCTGTATTAACAGAATTGGCAGTAGTAATATGATCCGTAGGAACAGATGTTGCAGTATTAACGGGGTCCGTAGAAACTGATGAAGGTTGAAAGTCAAAGTTAAAGTCTAAAGATTTGGTTAAGGCATCCAAATCAAAAACCCAATTTGGTCCTTGTCCCTTCTTGTTGGGGGTATGTTCATTGAAGGACACATTAGAGCTTTCTTCTATGATTTTGGTTTTGTGATTGTAAACACGATATGCCTTGCTCTGAGATGAGTATCCAACAAAATTACCTTCATCTGCCTTTCTTTTAAACTTACCAAGATAGTCTTTAGAATTTAGGATTGTACAAGGAAATCCAAAATCTCTTAAGAAACTGACCAAAGGTTGTCTCTTATGGAGTAATTCGTAGGGTGTCTTGTTTTGATACTTGACTAAAAAAACCCTGTTCTGAACATAGCAGGCAGTATTAACTGCTTCTACCCAGTAAAGATGGGTAGGTTTGAATCTGCCAACATACTCCTTGCTTCTTCAATTAATGTCCTATTTCTTCTTTCAGCAACTCCATTCTGTTGAGGAGTTCTAGCAGCACTGAATTGTCTCTCTATTCCTTTCTTCTCACAAAAGTCATTCATCACCTGATTCTTGAATTATGTTCCATTGTCACATCTAATCTTCTTGAATTTTAAGATGATTTGATGTTCAATCCTGGTGATGAAGGTGATTAGGAGCTGACTTGTCTCATCCTTAGTAGCCAAGAAGTACACCCATGTGTATCTAGAGAAGTCATCAGTGATGACAATACAGTAAGATTTCTTGGAAATACTCTTTAGATTTGTTGGACCAAAGAGATCCATGTGAAGCAAATGTAAAGGAGTAGTAATTGTGTTTATCTCCTTTGACTTGTGAGATGATTTGTGTTGTTTTCCTTTTAAGCATGCAATACATTTGTCTTCCAAGTTGAATTGTTTGTTGGGGAGACCTCTGACCAAGCTTGATTTCACCAATTGATTGATATTCTTCAGGTTCATGTGACACATCCTCCTATGCCACAGTGTTGAGTCATCCAGAGTAGCCTTAGAGACAAAGCATGCTTCAGATGAAGTAGGTTGTACTTTAGACATGTCAAAACAATAGACATTGTCTCTTCTTGGTGTTCTGAGTAGGATCATGCTTTCATCAATGACATATCCTGGCTTCATGATGATGCATTCAGAAGCAGTAAAGATAGTTGTGTGTTTCTCATCACAGACTTGAGAAACACTCAACAAGTTATACTGCAACTGTTGCACATAAAACACATCTTTGAAGCTAATTCTCTCATTGCTCACAGTTCCCTTTCCAGAAATTCTTCCTCCTTTTGGATTTCCTCCAAAGGCAACATAACCTCCATTGAACTTTTCAAAGTCCTGAAGACATGCCATGTTGCCTGTCATGTGCCTGGAACAGCCACTATCTACATGCCAACTGCTCTCACTTTCATTTGTTGGCTGAACCTACACATAAACAATAGGAGTTAGTTTCTGGTGGGAACCCAAGCCAAAGCTGACTTGGGTTTGCCCATCTCATCAAAGTAACTCACCTTCCTTTGAACTAGTTTTGAGAAATCAGGAGGAATAGGTGGTTGAGTTACTTTGACCTTTGGTTGCCATACTTGTTTGAATATTTTAACCTTTGAAATGTTTGTAGTGTTAACAGTTTTTGGTTTAGCATTAGAAACAGATACTGTTTTGACAGAGTTTTGTTTCACAGTATTAACAGGAGCCGTAGTAACAGAGTTACGTTTGGCAGTATTAAAGTGTGCAGTATTAACACGATTATTAACCCTGTTATTTTTCACCGTATTAACCTGAGCAGTATTAACCCTGTTATTTTTCACCGTATTAACCTGAGTAGTAGAAACAAAATTTTGTCTAACAGTATTAACTTTATTTCTATTTTTGGAAAATAGATTTTTGTTAACACTATTTCTTCCTGAAGCAGTAGTAACTAATTTGTTGTGAACATGATTTATTCTGTTACTACTTTTCATGAAATTTCTTTGATTTTCATTCTTTCCTGTATGTCCCAACCGGTTATGTGGTTTTTGAGTCACTTGCTTTTGATTTTCAGGATTATGATAACAAATTTTTGCATAGTGATTTAATTTGCCACATATAAAACATCCATTTACAGAAAAGTTTAGGAAGTAGGCCCTTTTGAGATTTTACTTGGTTCATATTTCGTTGATTACCTCTCTTACCTATATGTACCCAAGTCTTTTCTTTTTCCTTAAGAGCTGTTTTGTTTTTACAACAAGTGCATTCAAGTTTATTCACTTTCTTAACATGTTCATTAGGTGGCACAGACACTAGACTTTGTGAAGATTGTTGAGTAACACCTTCTATTGTGATTAAGTGATTTTCCAAAGGAATGTCCTTGTTTTTCACAATATTCAGTTTACTTTCTTCAACTAAGTCCTCAATCAGAACTTCATCATAGTTGAGCGGATCAACTTTGAATGATTCTGTTGGAGGTGAGTGGGAGATAGGAATCCTAGGTTCATCTAAGGATGGAGGGATGTAGTTTTGATTAAATGGAGGGGCTGTTTCTTTAAAACCTAAACCTGCTTAAAATTTATCATGTATTTGATGTTGAATGAGGTCATTTACAGTTTTTGAAGCATGTTCAAGTTTCCCTACATCTAATTCAACTTTATTATGTTTCTCACCTAGTCTTTTGACTTCTGCCCTAGCATTCTGAAGTTTAACTAGTAGATCCTCTCTTTGCCATTCAACTAATCTAATTTTCTCTTGATAACTTTGTTCATTTACTTTATATGATTTAATTTGATTTTCTAAGTTATCTATAACCCTAGCAGCTGACCTTCTTTGTTCTTCTAAAGCTTTAATTGAGCCACTTATTAATTGATTGTGATTTTTGTAATTAAGTACAACTTCCTTACAATCAGAAGAACAAAGTTTCGAATTTACCTCGGCCATGAGAGATGGAGTTTCAGTCTCCTTTGATGATGAGTCAATTGCCATTAGAGCATCATCTTGCGTAGATTCTTGATCATCTTCATTCCAGTCATATCCAAGAACATCATTGTCAATAGCTGTAGTAACCAGGTCAGTATAAACAAGCTCCGTATTAACAGCATCCTCCGTAGAAACAGCATCTTCAGCAGCCATTACTACTGCTATGCATACATGATGAACAGTAGTAATATTTCCAGCAGAAACAGAATCATCACACGAAATTAATGCTCTGTTTTGACTAGTTTCTTCGGCTAAGTCATTCCAATCATATCCAAATATGTCTTGTGAAACAAGTGCACTTGGATTGTTGTCATGTGTGTTTCTTAAATTGTTGGATTTTGACTTGTTTGGACATTCCCTCGCAAAGTGCCCTGGTTCATTACATTCGTAGCACTTCACCTTGCTTTTATCAAAAGCAATTCTTTCATTGTTCCTTGGATTAAATCTTCTTCCGGTTCTGTTCACAAATCTCCTAGCGCGTAGAGCTAACATGGCCGCTTGCCACTTCAGATCCATCTCTTCCCAGTCATCTTGGTATATCTGCTTTACGTCATCACTAGTGAGATTTGAGCTTTGTGAGATGAAAGCTTCAAAGGATATCTCTTCTCCAACTTCATGCTTTGTTACTCCAGAGGTTGTGACAAGAGCAGTATTAACATCATTAATACTGTTATTGCTGTTGCTTGGTTTATTTTCTTCGACCTCTGATTCAAAGACTCTTAGATCGTTGTATAGATCGTCCAGTTCCAACTCTTCCAGTTTATCTCCTTGTCTGTAAGATACAGTATAGATAATCCATTCTTTACCTAGAGCTCTTATAAACTTTCTGTTGATGTCATCTTTGTCATATTGTACTCCTGCACTTATCATCTCTCCTGTAAGCTTTTTGTATCTGTCAAACGTCTGTGTCATTCTCTCTTCTTTCAAAGCATTGAAATTTTCATATTCCTGTTTAAGAAGAGCCTTCTTATTCTTCTTGGTATTCTTTGTGCCACTTAATCTTTTCTCTAGTGCTTCCCATAAAGATTTAGCATCTTTATATTCTTCAAATTGTGATTGATACTCATTGGGAATGGCAATCAGAAGAATACTAAGAGCTTTCCAGGTCAGTCAATGGTTGACGACTCAAAATTCCAGGTTGTCCATCAGCTGCATGATTTGTAGCTGGCTTGTTACCATTGACAATACCATCCCAAACTGTGTAGTCAGATAATAGGATGTGTTGCTTGATATGTAGCTTCCATAGATCAAATTCGTTGCTATTGAGTACAGGGACTTTGTTGATGGATACATCAATCATGGTGATTATCTTGATTCTTTCGTATGAGACTTGTCAAACCCGTTGATCAATGGATCTAAAGCACCTCATGTGCTCTGATACCACTTGTCAGGATCAAATAAGCTTGTATACTTCGTTAATCTTAACCTTGTTAGATCGTGATCTATCAAAGAAGTGCAGCAGCGGAGATGAACACTTTGATATTTACAAGTTAATCAAACAAACTATATTGTAAATTACGATTAACAATAAGAATAATACGAACAATAAGTTTGTCGAATATTAAGCCTCAATTGCATTAATCAATGATATCAATACAACGTGTTTTCTATCTTACCAGGATCTATATTTATAGACCTTGAGGCTATCCTAGATAAACTAGGAAACTACATCATTATCTAATAAGAAAACATAATCTAATTACAACTCTAACTATTAGATTAAACGTGCATGGAAAGTAGTTCTTCCGTACTATCTTCAAACAGTAGTAACTTCAAGCAGTTGTAAAAATTGGTCCGTAGTAATGAAACTTTTCCGTAGTAATAGTTGAACAACCGTAATAACTTGATCTTCCGCAGTAACTTGATACGTCTTCAATATTCTTTCGTATTAAGTACTTTCTATTTGTAGAAGCAGTATTATTGAGTTAAAACTATTTTAAGTTAGTTATAAACCCAACACATCATAACTTTGAATAAGTCTTCGCCTTTTTGTTTTAGTGTTCACGTCTCTGTCATCTCGTACCCTTGACCTTTTCGTCATTCTACATTCCCGAATTCTCTCGACGTACGTGGTCATGATACTACGCTGTCGTGCGTGAGAATAATTATTACACCGTTCGTTCCACGTTCAGGATTTATCTCATTGCCCATACCTCTTCGCCTTCTTTATTGTTTCTTTATTCCTTTTGCCATCACGATTTCTTCTTCGTTAATTCATACTTCATCCGTCAAAAGTCTGGACATCTGCGAGTATATTAGTAAGGACTATCCGGTTTAACTTGACCACTTGATGATGAAGTATTCTACAGGGAAGATAAAGAATCCGCCTAACACTCGTGAGAAAATAGCAGTGTTTCGGTAAATTTTCTCGCATATCTGTTGAGTTGATAAACTGCGCCTAAAATTTTCCTTATTCGCAGAACAACGCTTGGATGCGAAGTTCCCTCGACGCTTTTAGCGCCCTCGGAGATGGAAAAGTTTCCTAGTCAGACTTACTACCTGATAAAGGTATTAGATGCTATGGTCATTCTCCGTAAATGCATGTGAGTATTTCCATGAAGAAGTTGAGTCAACGTGGTAGATTAATTACCAGAAGCTTGATAAGCCGACGATAGATAATCGTTAAACTTATCCCTACGACTGATGACTCATCTGAACGGTTCTAATTTCTATTATCTTCCAAAGTTGATTTTCGGTTGGTCATCGTCAGTGAAGAACGACATGTTCAAGATCATTTCCGTACCCGTTACGATAATTGTGAGTTGTTACAATGCCGTTTGGTCCGCCAATCGCGCCAGTAATTCCCATAATGTAAGAATCGTAATCACCATGCTCTTATCTCGTCAAGCTCACGATTTCCCTTTTCAACGACGATCTTATCCGTTCTCATAGTCGTGAAGGACATGAGGAATATCCTAGTTCAGTTTCGAAATCGTCCTAGATGGTTATTCTTGAAATCTTATTCAGATCCGAACCGTGAAGAAATGAATTATACCGTAAGAAGCCTATCAAGATTCATTCATCTTGAGAATAGTGGACCTTACATGAAGCTCTTGAGAACTCTTCCAGATATCACCTTGATGACGATGCTTGTTACAATAGAACGAACCATATTTGATGTCCCCAGTCAGGAGGATACCCCCCAGTAATTGAAACAACATCATTTTAGGCTCCTCCTAAGTTGACCAGTGAGTGTCAAAAATCTTATCGAAATACTGGTAGAAAGAAGTGTACCGTGTGCGATGATTTCAAGATTTCCCGCACCCTGCAATTTGAAGAATTGCAAATACTGAGACTTCACCGTTAAGAGAATTGCTTAAGTTTGGTTGTGGAACTTAATAACTACCTCGCAGAGGTAGCGAGAACTCTGTTGATTCGCGGAAAGACAATCCAGCCTGTACGGGTATACCCGTGATGTGACTGTGCAATGAGCTGGAAAGCTCGAGTCTTTTCAGTCGCAGAAGAATGAATGTTTATCCGATTCCGTTTAGTGTCGAGAGACAAAGGGTGGCGATGCATTGCGTTTCCTCGATTTGCTAGTGTCCGTTGTTCGGAACTTTGCACGATTCCTCACGCAAGTCACCGTGATGTTTCATCAAACTTGCAAAATATATGTGGATAAACTGTTGTGGAATTACAAGACGACTTACGTTCGCCTCTTGGTTATCCTTTCGTATTGTCTTACCTTATCCCTACTGTTTCCTGACGAGTGAAGAGCTTCGATTATTGGAGTTTATGAAAAGAGGAATCACCTGTAGATTTCCTCATGTTATTTGTCCGATCGTATCTTACGTCCTTGTATCCAACGTTCTGTTGGAGCCGCGATGTAACATTATAGTTCGTTTCATATTCAAAGTATCTCCCTATTCTTACTCATTCAGATACCTTCCTGGAATAGTCCAAAGATGTTGTGATGATACCCATATATTACATGGTACCTTGTCGAGAGTCTTGCTCAGAAGTAATTTCGAGGACGAAATTATTTTTACTTGGGGAGACTATGACAACCGCGTTTTTAGTGATATCATTCTGGTATTCCAATTGTTGTTTGTTTATCGTTATCTATGTTTTGACCCTATTATTATTTTTGATTTTATCTGGTCATGCATTACTTACTTAGTCGGGTTTAGAGTTTAGTTTTCGGTCCTCTGTGACGGAAACAGTTAGTACCTAAGTGTCATATAGTTTAGTATGCTCGTAATATAAGCTTAAGTGAATTATGCCTTCGGATATATAATTAAATATTAACGTTAAAATGTATTATTTTTACTATTATTATTATTAATATCTTAATATCATTATTATCAAGATTCTATCACCGTTATTACTATTTTAAAAATTTTCCTTAACGAGATTTAACGGAAAAAGTTTTACGAAATTAATCCCTTAACGGAGTGGTTAAGTGGGGACAAAATCTCACCATTTTAGGATCTTTCCCCCTTGACTTTCCTAACGTTTCATTTCCCCTCATTTTTACTTTCATTATCACCTACATCTATTTCTCTCTCTAAAACACCCACACACAAAACCTCCACCTTCTCTCTAGAAAATCCCGAATTTTCTCCATCCAAATTCGTTTTCGAAGCTTGCATATCGGTCTATACACTTATACTCATCATCCATCCGATTTTCTCTTTGATTTGGTAAGTTTTTCTCCATTTTTATTTGAAACTTTATTTCTAGATCTATTTATAAAAACACCTCTTTTCACCTTTATAACCCGAGATTTATTGAGTATTAATATACCTAAACATATCCTAAGAACATAGATACAAAAATATATCATTTCCAGCACTAAAAACGCTACAAATCGCGTAGTATGTTTCCTGGCCACGCTACTGTGCAACAGTAGTGCAACAACAACGCAACAGTAGTGCAACAGCAGCACAACAACACCCACGAAACACCCTTTTCTTGTTACTCAAGCTACACAACAGCAGCGCAACACCATGATCTAGTTGCGCAACAAGCAACGAAACAACCTATTTTGACCCCTGAAACATGTTGCGTAACACCCTGCTTGCGCCCAACAAACCCTAACGCAACACGATCATGTAGCGCAACACTAGTTGCGCAACAAGCCCTAAAGGTGGCGCAACAATGCCTTAAAGTGGCGCAACAACCATCTGTTTTCGTAGTATCGTTTAGTTTTCGTTATATAAACCCTAGACCTTATTCAAACCCGCTTATACCTACTCAATAGTATACGTAAAGTATTATACTCATTCAAACATACGTTTTGAACTCAAAACGTAATAACAATATGAAAGATGATAATTATTAACACGGTTTTGTTAAAAACGTATAACTTTCGGTAAAAATACACTTTCTTCCAAAAAGCGAGCGTAATCATGAACTTGTGGTAATAAACGTATTTTGTTGCCGTTAGACACTTTATGAAATGGTTTTTAACCTAAAACGCTTTGAAACACCTTCTTTTGGTATGTTCTCGTCAAATACTTCAAACGTCGACTTTTTGGCCAACGTTGACTCGTTATCGTGTATAGTTGACTTTGACTAAAGTTAACTCTCGTTAAACTCTTTATAAAGTCAATTTCAAACTACTTTGCCTTAAAGATTATTCAGAACGTCAATAATGACGATATTTCCCATTAGTCATTACCGACTAGAAGTATCGTCATCTCTTATTGGACAATATTGTCACCATTTACTTATATCTTCTGTTAGTCGACTTCGACTCAGAATATTGTGGACTCTTATTTGTCGCGATGAATCGAAATATTATTATCCTACACTCGTTATCTTTAACTCGAATATCTTGTTTAAACTATATCATATAACGTTAATCATACAAGGCTAAACCCAACTAGACTTATCGAGATACTTAGACTTATTTGATGTCTTTATACTAGGGCACTTAGGCGGTGGAGCTTTCTCCTGTTTGTGTCTACCCGACATAGTAATTGCTGATCTGTGAGTTATTCGTTGCTCTTTTAACATTTTTATATTTTCTTCGGACATGATTAGCGTTGTTAAACTTTTTTATAAATATATATTGATTATGCTGGTAGATTATGATGCCTTTAGATTAAGTATCCCTTACTTATACGGCCTTGGTGGTAATATAAGGCCCTCGGTGCAAACCTGTTAACTCTTTTGAGCCATCGGTATATATATATATATATATATATATATATATATATATATATATATATATATATATATATATATATATATATATAAGGGTTTTACAAACCACTCATCGCTGTTAGGGGTGTTGACCTCTGTTGCAGACCCTAGGGGTCGATGTTATGACCGCTCACTTTTGTGATATGCCTTAGTTTGATACACTAAGGATGAGGGTTAAGTTGCCTTTTAGTACGGTTCAGGTGCAAATTTGGATATCTAAGGTTTATGCATAGATCTCACTAGATTTTATAATTCAAGATATTATTGTTACACTGTTATTATAATACTACTTCATTACTGATTTTATATACATCTTTTCTCGGTCAAAACTTATTGAAACTTTTACACTTATTTTTTTATAAAAATGCGAATAATTCACCAACTTTATGCTGACGTCGTATTTTAACGCTTTTCAGTAGATTGAGATTTTACATCGATTATGGAGTACTTTATTTGTTTGGATTTTGAGGATTTCGAAGATACTTGACTAGACGTAGTTCGGGTTCTTTATTATTTTTGTGGACTTCGTAGAGACTCAGGTAGACGTAGTTTAGTTTCTACTTAAGTCAACGATTTGTATTTATGTTGTATTTATCGTACTCCTAACTTTATTTAATGTAAACTTGAATGTTGTAGTTTTTATTCGATGTAATCTTTGTCTTCTGATACCTACATTACTGTACACCTCTGGTTTCCGCCTGAGCGGGGTGTGACATAAATTGGTATCAGAGCCAATGGTTATAGCGAACTAGGTGGTTTACTACGTGAACCGCTTAGACTATGACTTTAGGCTTATATCGATTTACTCTGAAACTTTCTGTGTGCATTCCATTTTGAATTTTACATGTTTTATCGTTACTCATTTTAGCGTTGAGTATAATCTCGATTCATGCACACACTCATACCAGACCTGGTGAAGAAGGTCACTGAGAGCGTACTCCAGAGTATTCGGGACTCTACGCCTAGTGGAGCGAGCTTTGGTACTTAACTCGATCATGCCGAGCCTAGTGGCTTTCCTAAGGAGACCGAGGCTCAGACAGAGCCCGGCGGTAAACAGAACCAAAATTCCCATTGCAAAAAGAAGAAAAGTCACAAGCGCGGTGGAGGATCACCAAAGGCTAAGGATCGTGTAATTACACCTACAAAGGATTGGGTAGATCGCCCTAAGTGTTGTAAGTGTGGTGGTGCCCACGTTAGTGAAGTCGCATGTTAGTTTTGTCAGAGATGCAATAAATTAGGACACACGGAGCGCTTTCGTAAAATTACTCCCGACTCGTGTTACGAGTGTGGTACTCTTGGACATTATCGTCATAGATGTCCTAAATTGATTTCCTCTCCTTTTAGCTTTCCTCCTGTTACCGTCGTACCGGACAACGGAATGTTAGGAACACAAGATATGAAGTTGCCGTAGTTGGATGTTTCCTTCCGTAACCATTTAGATCGCTTAAGCGGAATTATTTTGCTCCGAATAATTCCTTTATGATCTATTTGATATTATTGTACTTTATTCCATTTGACGTTATTGTATTTCGTTTATTCGAATTATGTAACACGTTGAACTTCGGATTCACTTATCTAATCTAATTATCCTTTTATTATGTGAATGTTGTGCCTTTGATACTGATGGTATAATACTTTATTTATTCTAACACGACCATCGCTATGCCTATCTTCTTCGACATTCCTGCTACTATCTATGATTGTGAACCTTACCTTCGGCATGAGAATTACTAAGCCTTACGGTAATCGATGTTGAGATCAATCTAAGTCCATTAATGACTCTCATTATTCTTTTGCTTAACCGATTCTCTTTATTATGTCCGCGTTTTCTTTCTCCGTGATCGCGTCACGTTTTGTCGTAATCGACTCTAGTTTAGAGGAGAGTGCTACGACTCATGACTTTCTTCGCCTAAATTCTTTCATGTCTTTAAGCCCTACCTAGGAAGCGGAGTTAGAAGACGACTAACTGAAAAAGAACTAGAAGACTGTATCGGATCTATATTTTTCTTACCAACCATTCTTTTTATGTCGATTCTTAACTCGACGAGGTTGAGAGTCTCCGACTTCATCGTCAGCATGGATTGATTATCTGTGCGTCGAACCAATTTTATTTACCTCAAGAGAATGATTCGTATACCTTTCCAACATTTGATCCGTTGATCTATTCGCGTGCAGATCCGTAAGAAGCCGACGTCTTTGTTATCAACTTTCCTCGTCACGTTATAGTCACGACATTTTCCTGTTGTTACACATTCGCGATCATCCCTCGTTCACTTCAAATTTATAATTCTACTATTCTTTCAACTTTTACCTATGATGATTTATTCACGTATATCCTATTTCCAATGACCTCTATTCCCTACGCATTCTTAAACGTTTCTTCGCTCACATCATGTCAGGATCAAATAAGCTTGTATACTTCGTTAATCTTAACCTTGTTAGATCGTGATCTATCAAAGAAGTTCAGCAGCGGAGATGAACACTTTGATATTTACAAGTTAATCAAACAAACTATATTGTATATTACGATGAACAATAAGAAGAATACGAACAATAAGTTTGTCGAATATTAAGCCTCAATTGCATTAATCAATGATATCAATACAACGTGTTTTCTATCTTACCAGGATCTATATTTATAGACCTTGAGGCTATCCTAGATAAACTAGGAAACTACATCATTATCTAATAAGAAAACATAATCTAATTACAACTCTAACTATTAGATTAAACGTGCATGGCAAGTAGTTCTTCCGTACTATCTTCAAATTGTAGTAACTTCAAGTAGTTGTAACAATTGGTCCGTAGTAATGAAACTTTTCCGTAGTAATAGTTGAACAGCCGTACTAACTTGATCTTCCGCAGTAACTTGATACTTCTTCAATCTTCTTCCGTATTAAGTACTTTCTATTTGTAGAAGCAGTATTATTGAGTTAAAACTATTTTAAGTTAGTTATAAACCCAACAATCTCCCCTAACCTTGAACTTTTATAAAATATCAAAAGTACAAGTTTCATACATCAACTATTTAACTACTTTCATTACATAACTATTTATCTAAGCTTTTTTTCTTCTCTGCTGCTTGTCTTTCCATTTCTTCTTCGCCTTCTTTCGCCAACTCTTCAGTGAGCTGCATCATGATGCTCCATACCAGTTCATGTGCCATCCTTGAAGCAATAAGTCCACACAATTTAACTTTAATCAACTCCTTTAATGTCCTCAAGTCATGTGGGTACCTTCTGTCCACTAGATAGAATTCCATAGCTCCATGAGTTCTAAATATGGAATAGACACCACTTCTTTCATACACAAACCACTTGATGACAGGATTTGTTGGACTACCATTCTTGAATACTGAACTGATCTTCTCAGATTCTGGCTCAAACATGCCAATTAAACAATCCATGGCCATGTCTATGCCTTCATTTTGACCTCTGACATTTGAATACTTAATTCTTCCAATGTCATACATTCTCTCCAAATCAGACCTTGAGAAGTCTATAACCATTCTATGAAAAGCTGGAACAATGGGTTTAGACTTGTCTTGCCTGGTTACCATATACTCTGTCTTCATTGGTCCACTAGTGAATTCCCAGTCTATGATTTGTGGAGACTCAACAGCTAGAGGTCTAATCCTCAGTCCTTCTTCATTTATAATCAATGCAGAACAGTCATCTGGGGATATTTCAATATCACCTTCTTTTTCTTTCACAGCAACTGGTTCTTTCTTGACTTGTACAAAAGGGATAATAGGACTTCCTTGAGAGGTAGTTGAAGTAGAAGTGTCTGCTACTCTTGGTCTCTTAACAACTCTTGTTGATATGGAATTCTTTCTCTTCAGCTTCTCAGGAGGATTGGGCTTAACTGGAGCAGTACTAACAGAGGGATTTGCAATTTCTTTGCCCTGGGCATCAAACATTTTCCTACCAGTGTCATGTGCTCTTTTCAAAGCTCTCTCCAATTCAAACTTCTTCTTTTCTTGCAATTTGGTGAGTGCAATCCTTCTTTGAGCATCCTTTTTTCTTTCTCAACCAATTCCAATAAACTTCCCATCTTCATAGGTCCTAATGACCTACCACTGTAGCTCTTGGATTTGAGATAGGTGATGAATTGCTTCCTAACTTCAGTGAGTTTATCTTTGGTGGATTGTTTCTTCTTACGCACTTTCTTCTTCTCAGTCTCAGCTTTGGCTAGGTCATCCAATTCCTTATCTACCATTGCCTTCACAGCTAATTCCTCTTCTCTCAGCCTTTGGATTCTTTCCATTTGTTCAATTTGCACCTTGATGTGGATTTCCCTAATTGTTTCAGGGTCATATCCCACATCTAAGTCTTCAGTTGCAAATTGTAAAGCAACAAAGTCTTCAAGCTTTTCTTCCCTTTCCTTTTTTTTCTTCAGCTTTTCTTTTTCACTTAGATCCTATGCTATCTTCTTCCCTTTAGCCTTCTCTTCAGGCTTTATCTCTGTAACTGGTTTGGGAATATAAGTTATAGCGGGAGGAATACTAATTGGTCTTATACGTGAAGGTCTGGAAGGATCTGCAACATAATCAATTACTCCACTTGTGCTTTGTGAAGCTGCAGGGATTGTCAAAGCTTTTTCCTTTGGAAGATCAACTTCTTTAATTCTTCTTTCTGCAATGATCTTGGCCATCTCCATTTTTAACAATTCAGTAGCAGCTGCTTTTTCATCAACATTAGGAGCAGTAGCTGACTCCTTAATTGGTGATGTTATGATTGTTGTAGGTTCAAAGAATATTGCCTTCAATGGTTCACTTCCTTGGATTGCTTCAGATGATGTTGGAAGTGAAACTGTTGGAGGTGTTGCAGAAGAGACCTGTGCTTCAGTATTAATGAGACTCTCCGTAGAAACGGTAAATGTCTCAGCCTCCGTAGTAACAACTTCTATCTGAGGGGCCGTAGTAACTGGAGCTTCCGTATTAACCACTTCCTCCGCATTAACTACAAATTCTGCTGCAGAAATAAAAACTTCATCAATTTGAGAAGTAGTTATGATCTCTTGCTCCTCATTGTCTATATCCATATTCTGCTCCCCCTCAACCACTTGCTCTTTCTCAACTGTTTCATCTATCACCAGCTTCTCACCTTCTTCTCCTTCTTCATGTGATGATGTGGCAGTGATTACTGTGTCCTCACTCTTTCTTTCCTCCCCCTTAAGATCTGTACTCTCTTCAGATGATAAAATCTTTTTAGCTTCTTTCTCCCCCATTTTGTCAGCTGGAGGAGTGTCATCTGATGATGATGAGCTGGAGGACTTAGGTGAGGTTCCAATGCTCCTGGTGGATGTGCTCTTGTGCAATAGTTGTGCTGATAGTAAGGCTTGTTGAGCCAGCAACTGATGCACCAAGTGAGTTAAAGTGGCAAGAGCCTCCCCTTGTTTGTCCACCTTGACCATGACATTCTGGTACAATTCCATCAAGTCCAAGTTAATAGTAGTTCTATCCTCACTCCTTGCCTGTTGAGTACCAACATGTGGTGGATCATAGGATGTAAAGGTACCTTCCTGCCCTGCAGAAACAGGTATCTCCCCTGTGGTTTCTTGGCACCAGGGACCACCTTCCCAGGATGAGAAAAAATCATCATCATACTGTCCTGAGCATCACTATGAGAAGTGATGAAATCAGTAGTATTAGCCCTTTCCACATGGTCACCCCCCTCCTTATGGACCACCTCAGTGAGCTTGGGGGTTTGTTCAATGTTTTCCCTTATTTGTGTCTTTCCTGAATATGTTTCAGGTAAAGATGTTTTGAAAATAGAGAGTGGGGAAGTTGGAGGCCTCCCTCTTAGCCTTTCTAGAAAAAGTTGCAACCAATGGTGGAGGTGAGTGAGGCGTAGAAACAGATGGTGAAGTCACAGTAGTGGTGACTGGCTCAGTATTAACTGGAGTAGAACTCTCAGTATTAACTGGAGGTACACTTGCAGTAGAAACTGTAGTTGTAACCTCTGGGATTATAACTTCAGCATTTGCAACAGAAATCGCAGTGGTGCTTTCAGTAGTAATAGATGGGGGTTGAGACAGAGGTGAAGTCACTTGTCTCTCATCTGATGTAGAACTTGTGCCCACCATCATTGTTGAGAACAATGGTGTCACATTAGCTGAAAAACCTTTGTTTACCCTTCTCATATTGACAAAAACTTTCTTTGTATGAGCATGGGATGAAAAAACGTTTTGAGATCTTGTTAAATTTTTGAGTTCACAGTTAAAAATGTGTTGAAGGAACCATGGATACATTAAAAACTTATGTTTTATATTTTCCAAGTTCCATAACATTCCATCAAAAATTAAGTTTGAAAACTTGTATGTTTAGTTGGTGGCCAAACATACCATGGCATTAGCCAAAGCACTACTCCCCTCATGCCAACCCGTTCTTTTCTGGGAAATACATTGCTGCAAAGTGTGCAACAAGTATTTCCATTGGGGGGACAACTTAGCTTTTTGAAAAGTTGAAATACGTAACTCCCCCTCATAACCCATTCTTTCAAAGTTTGAAACAATTGTTTCATTGGGAAGATCAGTGATACCTGCTTCATCTTGTAGAAGAAGATGAGTACGTAGTGTGGCTTCTGAAATAGTGATTTCTTTGCCATCCATTGTGGCTTTGATGACAGGTATGTCTCCCATGGTGATTGATTCTGCTGAGGTCCAAAAATCTCTAATGTGTTGTTCATGAATTTCAGGGCTGACTGTCAAAGCAAACTTTATATGGGATTGCTTCAAGAAATCGATAATGGGGTGAAAATCTTG
The DNA here is from genome assembly GCA_910822075.1 of Senecio squalidus. Taxonomy (NCBI): domain Eukaryota; kingdom Viridiplantae; phylum Streptophyta; class Magnoliopsida; order Asterales; family Asteraceae; genus Senecio; species Senecio squalidus. The sequence continues at coordinate 48,691,006 of CAJVGC010000582.1, read as the reverse complement.
GTTATCTGAGTTCTTGAAGAAACATGCCACCATATTATGAGTCAACAGTAGTTCAGCCATTGTTAGCAATGTGAAAAGTTAAAGCAAACATGAAACAAGAGATTGATCAATAGTGAAAGAAAATTAAATGAATTTAAATGTAACGGTAACTTTTGGGTTTTAGGGTTCTTAATAAGAATAAGAAAGGTAAGTAATTAAATGGTTATAAAGATCCCTATTTATACTGTAAAATTATAACAACTTGACGAGTAGGATTAGACGCGGGTGATGATTAAAGTAACGGTGCAATTGTTAGTTGCCACGTGTCAATTGTAGCTGTACCCGCCGTAAATTTAAAAAAGGTCCAATATCCAATCGCCAAGTGTAAAAGTTAGTTAAAAGTTGTATTTTGACTTGTCAAATCACCATTAATTAAGGAAAACTTATTAATTAAGAGACCTTTTTAGTACGGTGAGTTGCAGTATTAACAAATAATCACCGTAGTAAGTTGATTAATGACCGTAGTAATGGTATAACTAGCCGTATTAACTAGTCTGGCCGTAGTAATGTGAATTACTTCCAGTATTAACCAGGGGTCCGTAGTAACAACAATAATAGACAATATTAATCATTTCGTCCGTATTATCTATATTAAGGGCAGTAGTAGTTAAAACTTCCCTTAATGCGGATAATGTGGCCGTACTAATAAAACTTTGGTTAAAATTCGTTTCTACTGTTAATTTTGCAGTAGTAACATAGTACAATACTAAAAAGTAAGGCACTTGAGCTTATGTTAAGGTTACTACTGCGTCTTGAAGGGACTTAAAATAGAGATAAAAAAGATAAAAAGATGGTTTAATCCATGTTGATCATTCCAATACTTGTAATCAAGAATGTGAATCTTCCCACATCAAATGCTTTTGTGAGAAGATCAGCAAGCTGATTGTCAGTATGAATTTTCTCAACATGTATTAATTTCTTTTCGTTACAGTCTCTTATGAAGTGGTAGCGTATCTCTATATGTTTTGTCTTGGAATGCTTCACTGGATTGTTGATGATGCTGATGGTGCTTTGGTTGTCGATGAAAAAGAGAGTGTTCATGAATGAATAGCCATAGTCCCTCATTTGATTTTGTATCCATAGACCTTGAGCACAGCAACTAGCCGCACAATATATTCAGCTTCTGTGGAAGAGGTAGACACAGTTGATTGCTTCTTGCACTGCCAAGACACCAGTCTTGAGCCTATGAATTGACATCCTCCAGTTGTTGATTTCCTGTCTAAATTTTCACCACCATAATCACTGTCAGTAAAAAAGGGAGAGTCTTTAGGATACCATAAGCCTAAGTTAGGCTTGCCCTTCAGGTAACGAAAGATTCTCTTGACTGCAATTAGGTGTGACATTTTGGGTCTTGTTTGATATCTAGCACAAACGCAAACTCCAAACATGATGTTTGGTCTTGAAGCTGTGAGATACATTAAGGAGCCTATCATAGATCTGTAATTATGAATATCCACATCCTCCCCCTCAAGATCAGCAGTCAGTTGTTTGTGAGTTTCTACAGGAGTGCTAGCCACCTTGGCATCCAGAAATCCAAATTTGGTGAGAATATCCTTGACATACTTGGATTGGCTGATGAAGAGGCCATCAGTCTTCTGCTTAACTTGTAGACCCAAAAAGAAAGTGAGTTCCCCCATGGAGCTCATTTGGAACTTTGTGTGCATTAACTCCTCAAATTCTTTGCACAGAGCATCTTTGGTAGAGCCAAAGATGATGTCATCAACGTATATTTGTACAAGTAGGATATCTGAGTGAGATTTCTTGAAGAATAAACTCTTGTCAATGGTGCCTCTTTGAAAATTGTTTTGGAGAAGGTAGTCTGATAGAGTGTCATACCAAGCTTTAGGTGCTTGATGAAGCCCATAAAGAGCTTTGACCAGTTTGTAAACCATGTGATGTTGAGGGTCCTCAAATCCAGGGGGCTGCTTGACATATACCTCTTCCTCAATAACTCCATAGAGGAATGCCTTTTGACATCCATCTGATATACCTTAAAGCCCATGAAGGAAGCAAAGGCTAGAAACAGTCTAATAGC
>CAJVGC010000582.1:48589223-48688832 GCA_910822075.1 Senecio squalidus | reverse complement strand
GTGTAGAAGGTAGAGTTATTCCTTCTATTGTAAGTAAATGATTTTCCAATGGAATATCCTTATTCTTCACAATGTGGACTTTACTTTCTTCAACTAAGTCCTCAATTAGAACTTCATCATAGTTGATTGGATCAACATTGAATGATTCCTTTGGAGGTGTCTGAGAGATGGGAATCCTGGGCTCATCTAAAGATGGTGGGATGTAGTTTTGATTAAATGGAGGGGCAACTTCTTTGTAACCTAGGCCAGCTTTAACTTTTCCATGAATTTGTTTTTTGACATAGGTCGTTTACAGATTTAGAAGCAAATTCTAACTTCCCTACGTCTAATTCAACTTTATTATGTTCTTGTTCTAGAAGTTTGTTCTTATCCCTAGCCACCTTGAGTTTAAGCAGTAAGTCCTCTTTTTGCCATTCAAGTAGATTGATCTTTTCTTGATAGCTTTGTTCATTGACTTTATGGGACTTAATCTGGTTTTCTAAATTATCAATTACTCTATGAGCTGACCGTCTTTGTTCTTCTAAGTTTTTAATGGAGTCACTCATTAATTGATTATGATCTTTGTACTTAACAATTATATCTTTACATTCAGGAGTACATAATTTAGATTTTACCTCGGCCATAAGAGATGAAGAATCTGGAGTTGGAGAGTCAATGGCCATGAGAGCATCCTCGTGTGGTGCTCCTTGATCGTCATCATTCCAGTCATATCCCAGTATGTTGTTGCTGATTTCAGGAATTCCAATGTCAGTATAGGACAACTCAGTAAAAAATAAGTCATCCGTAGCAACTAAATCTCCCATAATGTCCGTATCATCCATTACTACGGCTATGCATGCATGGTGAACAGTAGTTTCTACGTGATTTTGTTCCTCAGAGATTATTGACTTGTTTCTTCAGCCAAGTCACTCCAATCAAATCCAAAGATGTCCTGTGACATGAAGTGCACTCTGAGTTGTGTCTTGAGTGGTTCGTGGATTGTTGGTTCTTGACTTGTTTGGACAGTCTCTAGCGAAGTGACCTAATTCACTGCATTCATAGCACTTCACTTTGCTTTTGTCGAAGGTAATTCGTTCGTTGTTTCGTGGATTGAATCGCCTTCCTGTCCTATTCAAGAATCTTCTAGCTCGTAGTGCCAGCATAGCAGATTGCCACTTGAGATCGATTTCATCACAATCATCTGGATGCATCTGTTTGACCTCTTCACCTGTGAGATTTGAACACTTACAAATAAAGGCTTCGAATGAAATTTCTTCGCTGATTTCATGTGTTGGTCCTCCAGATGTTGTGGCAAGTGCAGTATTACCATTGGTAATACTAGGATTGTTATTGGCAACCTTTTCTACTTCGAATTCTGCTTCGAATACTCTTAGATCGTTGTAAAGATCATCTAGTTCAAGTGCTTCTAGGGTGTCTCCTTGTCTGTAGGAAACTGTGTAGATAATCCATTCCTTCCCTAGAGCCCGGATGAACTTTCTGTTTAGATCATCTTTATCATACATGATTCCTGCGCTTAGCATCTCTCCAGTGAGCTTTTTGTAACGATCAAAAGTCTGAGTCATTCGTTCGCCAGGCACCCGGTTGAAGTTTTCATACTCCTGTTTGAGAAGAGCTTTCTTGTTCTTTTTGGTATTCTTTGTTCCGCTGAATCTTTTCTCCAAAGCTTCCCATAGCGATTTGGCATCTTCATATTCTTCGAATTGCGATTGATATTCGTTAGGGATTGCAATTAAAAGAATACTGAGAGCCTTGATCTCAGTTTGTTTTTCTCTTCGTTCAAGGTCAGTCACCAGTGCTCGTGCAGCCATTCCTGGTTCTCCATCAGCTCCATTGGCGGTAAGACGTTTGTTACCATTGATGATTACATCCCATACTGTGTAGTCAGACAGTAGAATGTGTTGCTTGATTCGTAGCTTCCATAAGTCGAATTCGTTACTATTTAGAATAGGAACTTTTCCAATTGCAACTTCTGTCATGGTGGTTGTAATGATTCTTGCGTGTGAGGATTATGAACTCGTTGATCAATGGATCTAAAGCACAACCTGTGCTCTGATACCACTTGTCAGGATCGTATTAGTCTAGGTAAACTAATATGTTTGCTAACGTTAAGATCGAGATCTATTGAAGAAGTTCAGCAGCGGATGAACACTTCAATATTACGAGTTATCGAACAACTAATAATGAATAACAAATAAACAAAGTAATTGTCGAATTGTAAGCCTCAATTGCATTAATCAATAATATATCAATACAACGTGTTTTCTCTATTCTCCAAGGATCTATATTTATAGACCTTGAGGCTCGTTCTAGATAAACTAGAATTCTACATCTATCCTTATCTAAATAAATCATTATCTAGATTTAAGGAAACTCTATCTAATTAACAAAAGGAAATCTAATCTAATTATAACTCTATCTAATTAGATTTGATACTTGCAAGATAAGTTTGTCTTCCGTGTCTTGTCTTGACTTCCTCCGTATCTTGACTTTGACTTTGTCCGTAGTAACTTCATGTCACCGTAGTAACTTAAGTATCCGTAGTAACATGTTGAACTTCCGTAGTAACTTGCCTTCCGTAGTAACTCATAATATCTTCCGTATTAATCACTTGAATTACTATTCTTGTTTGTTAAGTGAGTTGTTCTTGGTTAAACTATTTTAGCTAAGTTATAACCCAACATGAATGTTTATCCGATTCCGTTTAGTGTCGAGAGACAAAGGGTGGCGATGCATTGCGTTTCCTCTATTTGCTAGTGTCCGTTGTTCGGAACTTTGCACGATTCCTCACGCAAGTCACCGTGATGTTTCATCAAACTTGCAAAATATATGTAGATAAACTGTTGTGGAATTACAAGACGACTTACGTTCGCCTCTTGGTTATCCTTTCGTATTGTCTTACCTTATCCCTACTGTTTCCTGACGAGTGAAGAGCTTGTATTATTGGAGTTTATGAAAAGAGGAATCACCTGTAGATTTCCTCATGTTATTTGTCCGATCGTATCTTACGTCCTTGTATCACGCGTTCTGTTGGAGCCGCGATGTAACATTATAGTTCGTTTCATATTCAGAGTATCTCCCTATTCTTACTCATTCAGATACCTTCCTGGAATAGTCCAAAGATGTTGTGATGATACCCATATCTTACATGGTACCTTGTCGAGAGTCTTGCTCAGAAGTAATTTCGAGGACGAAATTATTTTTACTTGGGGAGACTATGACAACCGCGTTTTTCGTGATATCATTCTGATATTCCAATTGTTGTTTGTTTATCGTTATCTATGTTTTGACCCTATTATTATTTTTCATTTTATCTGGTCATGCATTATTTACATAGTCGGGTTTAGAGTTTAGTTTTCGGTCCTCTGTGACGGAAACAGTTAGTACCTAAGTGCCGTATAGTTTAGTATGCTCGTAATATAAGCTTAAGTGAATTATGCCTTCGGATATATAATTAAATATTAACGTTAAAATGTATTATTATTACTATTATTATTATTAATATCTTAATATCATTATTATTAAGATTCTATCACCGTTATTACTATTTTAAAAATTTTCCTTAACGAGATTTAACGGAAAAAGTTTTACGAAATTAATCCCTTAACAGAGTGGTTAAGTGGGGACAAAATCCCACCATTTTAGGATCTTTCCCCCTTGACTTTCCTAACGTTTCATTTCCCCTCATTTTTACTTTCATTATCACCTACATCTATTTCTCTCTATAAAACACACACACACAAAACCTCCACCTTCTCTCTAGAAAATCCCGAATTTTCTCCATCCAAATTCGTTTTCGAAGCTTGCATATCGGTCTATACACTTATACTCATCATCCATCCGATTTTCTCTTCGATTTGGTAAGTTTTTCTCCATTTTTATTTGAAACTTTATTTCTAGATCTATTTATAAAAACACCTCTTTTCACCTTTATAACCCGAGATTTATTGAGTATTTATATACCTAAACATATCCTAAGAACATAGATACAAAAATATATCATTTCCAGCCCTAAAAACGCTACAAATCGCGTAGTATGCTTGCTGGCCACGCTACTGTGCAACAGAATTGCAACAGCAGCGCAACAACACCCACGAAACACCATTTTCTTGTTACTCAAGCTACACAACAGCAGCGCAACACCATGATCTAGTTACGCAACAAGCAACAAAACAACCTATTTTGACCCCTGAAACATGTTGCGCAACACCCTGCTTGCCCCCAACAAACCCTAACGCAACACGATCATGTAGCGCAACACTAGTTGCGCAACAAGCCCTAAAGGTGGCGCAACAATGCCCTAAAGTGGCGCAACAACCATCTGTTTTCGTAGTATCGTTCGTTTTTCGTTATATAAACCCTAGACCTTATTCAAACCTGCTTATACCTACTCAATAGTATACGTAAAGTATTATACTCATTCAAACATACGTTTTGAACTCAAAACGTAATAACAATATGAAAGATGATAATTATTAACACGGTTTTGTTAAAAACGTATAACTTTCGGTAAAAATACACTTTCCTCCAAAAAGCGAGCGTAATCATGAACTTGTGGTAATAAACGTATTTTGTTGCCGTTAGACACTTTATGAAATGGTTTTTAACTTAAAACGCTTTGAAACACCTTATTTTAGCATGTTCTCGTCAAATACTTCAAACGTTGACTTTTTGGCCAACGTTGACTCGTTATCGTGTATAGTTGACTTTGACTAAAGTCAACTCTCGTTAAACTCTTTATAAAGTCAATTTCAAACAACTTTGCCTTAAAGATTATTCCGAACGTCAATAATGACGATATTTCCCATTTGTCATTACCGACTCGAAGTATCGTCATCTCTTATTGGAAAATATTGGCACCATTTACTTATATCTTCTGTTAGTAGACCTTGACTCAGAATATCGTTGACTCTTATTCGTAGCGAGGAATCGAAATATTATTATCCTACACTCGTTATCTTTAACTCGAACATCTTATTTAAACTATATCATATAACGTTAATCATACAAGGCTAAACCCAACTAGACTTATCGAGATACTTAGACTTATTTGATGTCTTTTTACTAGGGAACCCCACCTTATATTAGCGTTGTTAAACTTTTATATAAATATATCTTGATTATGATGGTAGATTATGATGCCTTTAGATTAAGTATCCCTTACTTATACGGCCTTGATGGTAGTATAAGACCCTCAGTGCAAACCTGTTAACTCTTTTGAGCCATCGGTACATATATATATATATATATATATATATATATATATATATATATATATATATATATATATATATATATATAGATCTATAAGGGTTTTACAAACAACTCATAGCTGTTAGGGGTGCTGACCTCTGTTGCAGACCCTAGGGGTCGATGTTATGACCGCTCAGTTTCGTGAAATGCCTTAGTTTGATACACTAAGGAGGAGGGGTAAGTTTCATTTTAGTTCGGTCCAGGTGCAAATTTGGATATCTAAGGTTTATGCATAGATCTCACTAGATTTCATAATTCAAGATATTATTTTGACATTGTTATTATATTACTACTTCATTACTGATTTTATATACATCTTTTTTGGGTCAAAACTTATCGAAACTTTTACTCTTATTGTTTTATAAAAATGCGAATAATTCACCAACTTTATGTTGACGTCGTATTTTAACACTTTTCAGGAGATTGAGATTTTACATCGATTATGGAGTACGTTATTTGTTATGGATTTTGAGGATTTCGAAGATACTTGACTAGACGTAGTTCGGGTTCTTTATTATTTGTGTGGACTTCGTAGAGACTCAGCTAGACGTAGTTTAGTTTCTACTCAAGTCAACAATTTGTATTTATGTTGTATTTATCGTACTCCTAACTTTATTTAATGTAAACTTGAATGTTGTAGTTTTTATTCGATGTAATCTTTGTCTTCTGATACCTACATTATTGTTTACCTCGGGTTTCCTCCTGAGCGGGGTGTGACAAATATGAATTAAATCAATTCAAGAGGTTAGATGTTTGGGTTTACAAGTAATACAATTACCCGGATGGAATTTTCAATAATCAATCTAAATATATTTTTGACATGCTTAAGAAGTATCAAATGCTCGATTGTTTTCCAATGTCCACACCAATGGCTCATCGAACAAACTTACATGATGATCTAACGGGTCAATCAACGGATGTGACTTTGTATCGAGGAATGATTGGTTCTTTGATGCATTTGACTTCGAGTCGTCCTGATATTATGTTTGCTATATGCATGTGTGCTCGATATCAATCAAACCCAAAAGTATCTCATTTTTTGGCAGTAAAACAAATTTTCCGATACTTAAAAGGTATTAGTGATTTGGGTTTATGGTATCCGAAAAATACGGATTCTGATTTTATTGCTTATTCTCACACGGATCATAGAGGTTGTAATTTAGACAGGAAAAGTACTGCGGGTAGTGCTCATTTTCTGGGAAACAAGCTTGTGAGTTGGACTTCGGAAAAGTAAAATTGTGTTTCTATTTCAACAGCTGAACCAGAATATGTGGCAACCGCAGTTTGTTTTTCGCAAGTAATTTGGATAAGCACAAAACTTTGGGCTTATGGTTATGAAGCTGATTACATTCCCATTTATTCTGATTCAACAAGTGCAAGCTCGATTTCTGCAAATCTGGTTCAGCACTCTCGTACTAAGCATATTGATATTCGATATCATTTCTTAACAGATAACATTGAAAAAGGAATAATTGAACTACATTTTGTTGAAACCGATTTCAAAATACCGATATTTTCACGAAAGTTTTGGACGAAAAACGATTTAAATTTCTAATCTCCAAGCTCGGCATGTTAAATCTAAAACATTAAATCGCTTATTTCAATTTTGTAGTTTAGTCATTTCTTTTTGTTATTTTTACTTGTGAATATATGTTTCGAGTGTTCATTTAAATGTTTCGTTAATGAGTTCGTAGTTTGAGGGGGAATTCCACCTAGAAGGGGAATTCTACAATTGAGGGGGAATAATGGGGTAGTTTACGTAGTAATTTTTGTGAGTATATATATGTTTACGTGTTCATATTTTTGTACCTACCTTTTTCTCTAATACAATTTGGTCATTTTCACATTTTCAAGGGGGAATATAGCATAATAAAATGAAATTTTTAGAAAATATCAAAAATAAGTGTACATATTGAAAATTTTGAAAAATAATATGAATTTTTTTTAAGATAATAGAGTTTAGGGTAGAAAGTGAAAAATTTTATATGGGTATTCATGGATAACCCATTGGGTATTCGAATCCTATATAAAGATGAAAACGACTAATTTTTCATAACACACTTTTACTTCAAAATCTTTACTCTCAATCTCTCTAGGGTAAAGGGTTTTCTCAAGAACGTTGAAGCATTAACGGATCAATGACGACTTTTTTAACGAAGAACGCTTGATTTAGGTAAATTTTTATCATACATTCTTCATGTTCTTCATTTTTACTTAGGAAAATTGTATGATTAGGATAATCATGTGTGATAATTGTGTTTTTGTGTTTAATTCGAATGAGTTTATGCTTAGAATTAGTGCCTTAGATCTGTTTCGATTATGAATGCCTTGATTAAACATCTTTTTCTTAGTATTCGAATGGGATTAGGATAGAAATTGGTCCATTCAAATATGATTCCAATGACACGAATGGAACAAAATGTGTGAAAATTACTAAGTATGTGTTCGAATCGAATGTGTTGCAATTTTACATAGACACGAATGGAGCAAATTGTTTGAAAATTTGCTAAGTATGTATTCGAATCGAATATGTTGCAATTTTACATTGACACGAATGAATTTTCATTGACACGAATGGAACAAAAATTGTGTGAAATGGCTCGGTGTTTGTTCGAATCGAATAGGTTGAAATTTTACATTTCCATGACTGACTTTTCACGAAAACGAATGGATCAAATTTTTAGAAAATAACCAAGTGTTCATTCGAATCGAATGATTATTTACACCATTGTTTTGAAAAACGGATCGGACATTGAACCGGTCCAACAAATTTTACCGGCAACCGGTCTATTAAACCCGATGACATCATACGCCTAACAAATATATATACTTTTTAACTTAGATTCAACATAAATCAAATATTATTAACTTTTAATATTAATAATCCACAAACTTATAAAATTCTAGTATTAATCAATTGAAACTTTAAATAAATCTATTAAAATTATGATTTTTAAATTTATGTCTTTTATTAAAATGAAAATTCAGTTTTAAAGTAATTACAAATTCTGACTTTCATTCAAACTTAAAGGCATTGAAATGAAAATTTATAATAAATATTAAATACATCTTAATCATCTCTTTCAAAATTACCCACTGGTTGAAAACAAAACTAACTTCCTCCGCCGACATGCTTTTCCGTTTCTTCTCCACCGTCGGTTAACCAAACGCATGATCCGGTCCGACCCCAACCATCTGGTCCAGGCGGTTTTATCCGGTCCATTGTTCATCGAACCAACCGGGGTAATCAAACCGGAAAGCTTGAAATTCCGGTCGGACCCTGCCCAATCGCCGGTTTGGTCCGATTTTAACAACCATGATTTAAATGAATGAAAATGATTAAAAATTTGGAGTTTGAAAATTTTCTAAGTGTTTTTACAAACACGTCTTTTGTGTCGCAGAACATGATTGACAAAGCGTCTAGTGTCACATACACTGATGCATTCGAATATACGTATTCGTTTGAAATCTATTCGACTTAACAATCCACATACACAAACGAACTTCATACTCATTCGAGTCGAACCGAAAGCCCCAACTAGAGTTGGAATTCCAGAACCTAAACCACTCCGTTGACTGATATTTTCAAACCAAAATGCGACGCAATATTTTCTCATTGCGCCGCCGTCAGACCACATATCTTTATCAATCACACATGTTTGGAATTTTTTCAAAAAATGACTTCCAGTTAATGTATGATGATACTTCATGATTCCTCAAAACTTTCAAACATTAAATACGGGTTTCTTTTTCTAAATATTGAGATAGTCACGTGAAAATTGTTTTAGTAGCAAATCTTTTAAACTACGACTAGAACTTGCCAATTTTTACTTTGTTAGATGTGTTTTAGTAGAAAACCTTCGGGTCACGACTAGAACTAGCACATTTAACTTTGTTGAGATGTGTTTAAGTAGCAAATTGAATTGATCACGACTAGAACTAACACCCTTTACGGTATTTTTGATATATTTGTAAAAACATTCAAGTTTAAAGTTTGATTTATAATGCTCAAATATTTTCAAAATCACATTTTCAAAAACTTTTGGATTTATCTATCGGTTTGTGATGTTTTTCAAAGATCAAATGGCAAGAACGAAGAAAACCTTTTACGGTATTTTCGATATATTTGTAAAAACATTCACATATAAAGTGTGATTATAATGCTCAAATATTTTCAAAATCACACTTTTAAAAGTTTTTGATTTATCTAACGATTTGTGATGGTTTTCAAAGATCAAATGGAAAGAACGAAGAAAACTGCTAAAACCACTAAAGATGTTCAGGAGGAACATAGAATTCCTGCACAGATGAAGAAACGCTTCTTCCCACAAATATGTGGTTAGAAATGACGGAAAAAAACACAACCATTGATCTTGATAGTTATCAATGTGCTTTTTCGGTGTTTCTCTCCATTATCAAGTATCATCAATGGAAGAATTCTTCCGCTGATCATCCACGGGTTCGTAAAGTTTATCTCCAATACATGTGACATAATATGCAATATCAAGATGGTAACAATTCTCCAGATCTTGATGAACCGTTGGAGGAAGCACTTCTTTGTGAATCTGGCACATGTCATGTAGATTCAACGGATGAGCTGTGAAACGTTCTATGTTTACCAACTTACGATGAATATATATCAATTCCAACAAAGGATACGGATAGATGGAGTATGCTAAACAGTTGGGATATCTTGGTGATTTATCGACGATTATATTGGATTGGGATTTGATTCCAAAGCACTGGTAATTTTGTCACACCACGCTAAAGCGGAAACACAGGGTGCGAACAGCATCGATATCATAACACGAGTGATAAGTGAATGTAAAAGGATAAGAGTCATTTGCATTCAGAAATAAAACGTTTATAGTGTCAAAATAACCAAGTGTTTATCATTCATTCAAATAAGATACATAAGTAAACATTTCGACAAACATTCCCAAAAGTAAATTAAAAAAGGTCTTCTCCCGATTCGTATTACACGTGACTTGCCTGAACCGTCGACAGCTATGCACTTCGAGTCCTTACACTTGATTTCCTGAAAACCTGAGAAAAAGTGTCAACTACAAAAGTAGTGAGTGAGTTACAGTTTTGGTAGTCCTTGACTAAAAATGGTTTCGAAAAAGTGTGGCATACTTTAAAAGATGCTTTCGGGTCCATATATATATACTCCCGGATATAAGTGATTTCGGCAAGGTAAAGCAATACCTTGTAAAGATGTTTTCGGTTCGTATATATATACCCTCATATAAAAAGATTTACGACAAGTGTAACAGAAATGAAGCGATGCACTGCTTAAAAGTGTATAGACTTGTAAGAATGTTCACGGACAAGTGTAGCAGTACTTGTAAAAATGTTTACGGAATCATATATCTCTATATATATATGCGTAAAGAAAACAGTTTGCGGAATCGTATAACTATAAGTGTTCACACTAAACCGATTAACCAACCGCGAGGCCCCTTACCCCGCACTATCTACGGGGATTATTTCTGATCTTAGCAATATGTACTTAGACTGCCGCCTAAGTAACGAATGATTATTTCCTAAGTATCGATACCCATAATTACTAAACGGCTTAATAAGCTAATAGTGTGCGTTAAAGAAACTGGGCACGAATGTTTTTTTAAAATGAGAGTAGGCACTTACGAACATGTTTTATTTTCATCAAGAGTTGGATGCTATACAATAAAACATAAGTTCTAACGAGTGCCGGTGCAGTGGCAAGTTAAAAATGTATACGCATATAAGTTCATAAAACTTTAATTCTCATGTTTCCCCCAAAAAGAGTTATATAAAAACAGTACAGAATAGGGGATGTAACTCACGGATTGCGTAGAATAAAACTCGTGCAGAAAAGGAATCGAACGTGTCGGAATCAAATAGAACCTAGAGCATACCAAGTTTCAAATAAGTTATATAATTTATCACATTATATATTCGTTAGTCAACGAAAATGCTTTAGTTTTAAAGGTTGTTTTAAGTTCTAACGAAAACCAGGCAGCGCTTCCGCGTTATAGTTTTTAAAATCCAAATTTTACAAACACTTACCAGCTTATATTCATATAATGATCTTTAATCTAATTTATCAACACCAAAAGATGTTTATATGTTATAATTGTCACTTTAATACTAGTTAAAGTCATTGCAGTTATTTCTGGACAGATACGTGAAATACCGAGCTTAAGGTTACGTTTCACAGCGAAGTTAATACGATTTCAGAACCTGATCTCAGTTACGTAGCGTAACTGTAGTTACGCCAATGTAACTATTGTTACGTTAGCGAAACTGATATCAGTTCCTCTATTTTGTCAAAAATCGTTTTCGTGTTAGAATTTCGTATTTTGGTGCTAAATTTCGATATGTAATGATAGAGACATCAAAATACATTATAAAAGGCAGTTTATATCAACTTTTTAACCGTAAATACTAAGATTTAAGTAATGATTTATAAAAAAAACACCGTTTTGTATGTAAATGGGTTATAAAACCCCGTTTTCACCATAAAAGTTAACAAAAACGTATTTTTAGGTGATTAAACCAACATGCAATGATTTATTTATATGAAAACAGTGAGAAAGATGAATCTACCGGAAGAAAGTGGATGGATGAATATTTTGAGCTTCTTGGTGGTGAATTTGGCTTCCAAACGTTAGAAAAGATGTCTTGATGCAAGTTCCTTGATCTTTCTTGATGATGTTGTCGATTTATGGGAAAGATTTGGGTGTATGCTTGGTGTTTTATTGCTGCAATTTCACTGGAGTTGAAAGGGAAATGAGAGGGTTTTGAGAGAGAATTTGAAAGGAAAAAGTGGGTGTGTGTGTGTGTGTGTGTGTGTGTTGCGAAATGAAATGAGGACTTGTGTGATGATTTACTGGATCAAAACCTGGTTTGAATGAGGCCTTGCCACCTGTTGGAGAGGTGGTGAAAGTTTTTGACACGAATTTGATGACTCACACCTCAAATATGTACGCTAGTTAAGCTAGCATAACTATATAGTTACGTTGCGTAACTGTGTAGTTATGTTAACGTAACTATTCCAAATAGTTACGGCAGCGTAACTGCATAGTTACGTTGCGTAACTGTTTGGTTTCTGGAAATTTTTCGTTTGTTGAAAGTTCATTATGCGTTTTCTTGGTATTAAGGTTCTTTATTGATTCCGATTCGATTAAAGCACAAACATGTTTAAGGTAAAAGTAAAGTTAAGAGCAGCCACAAATATCTCTAAGATATAGAATACGAAATTATCCCGAATTTTGGACGGTTGTCATTTTCTCCCCGGGTTAAAAGGAATTTCGTCCCGAAATTTAGTTCGCCTCATCGGGAGTGGAAGAGTCTTTGAACAATTATGGATATTTTCGACGAATCTGGTCTTCACGTTCCCACGTGAATTCGTGACCTCATCGGGAGTTCATCCGAACTTTGAAAATAGGAATTCGACTTTTCTTGAGTTGCTTGACCTCTCGGTCCACAACCACAAGTGGTTCTTCGATGAAATTGAGCTTATTGTCGATCTGGACCTCGTCTAGTCGCGTCCTAAGGTCTAGTCGGTTTGGGGATGGTAGGATGTCCTAAGGTCTAGTCGCGTCCTGAGAGATTTCTGGAGTGCATTCCAAAATTGGGACATGAATCGACTATCCCCGTCGGATATGATTGAGATAGACGTTCCATGACGAGAGACGATCTCGTTGATATAAACTTGAGCGAACTTTTCCATCGAGTAGTTCTCTCGGACAGCTAGAAAATGTGCAGATTTCCTTAACCGGTCCACGATGACCCAAATCGTGTCATTCCCCTTTGCCTTACGAGGCAATTTGGTTACGAAATCCATGGAGATTTGTTCCCACTTCCACAGGGGAATCTTCGACTGTTGCGGTACGCCTGATGGTTTCTGATATTCGCCTTGACCTTAGAGCAAGTTAAGAACTTAGCTACGTAAGAGGCGATTTCCTACTTCATGCCTGGCCACCAATAATATTCATGGGGGTCTTTGTACAGTTTTTCGGATCCCGGGTGGATGGAATATCTGGAACGGTGGCCCTCATCTAGTATAAGTTTCCGAAGGCTTTCGGATCTCGGAATCCACGCTCGGTTCTCGAAGTAGTGGATTCCGTCCGGATTAAGCTCGAATTTCCTCACGGGGTTCTGTAGTATCTTGCCCTTAAGGTTCTCGGGTTTCAATGCTTCGCTCTAAGCTCTAGCGATTTGAGTTTGAGCTTCTGAAATGGTTCCTCTTGTTCTTTGCCCCAAAGGGAAACTTTATCTTTCGAGGTGAGTTCGGTTAATGGCTTAGCGATCCTTGAGAAATTCTCAATGAACCTTCGATAGTAGCCAACCAATCCTAGGAATTGTCGGATTTCCGTAGGAGTCGTTGGGGCTTCCTATTTCTCAATCGCTTTGATTTTGGCTGAGTCTACGTGAATTCCCTCCTGATTGATCATATGACCAAGGAAATGTACTTCTCGGAGCCAGAATTCACGTCTCGAGAATTTGACGTACAACTTCTGATCTCTAAGAAGTTCTAGGATGAGTTTCAAGTGTTTCGCGTGGTCTTGCTCACTCCGTGAATAGATGAGGATGTCGTCTTATGAATACGATTACAAATATGTCCAGATATGGTCTACGCACCCGGTTCAACAAACCCATGAACATTGACTGTGCGTTGGTCAGACCGAATGGCATAACGAGAAATTTGTAATGCCCGTAGCAAGTTTGGAAGGCGGTTTTAGAAACATCCGGTTCACTTAATCGAACCTGATGATACCGTGAATGGAGATCGATCTTTAAGAAGTAAGTCGCACCTTGCAACTGGTCGATTAGATCGTCGATTCGAGGAAGAGGGTATCGGTTCCTGACAGTCAGTTTGTTGAGTTCGCGGTAATCAATACACATCCGGAAGGATCCGTCTTTCTTTTTCACAAAGAGGATTGGGGCTCCCAGGGGGACGTACTAGGACGAATTTTTCGAAACAGACAATTTCAGCTCGGAATCGAGCTAATCAGTCCATTCCGACGTTGATGTCGAAACTTTTCAGTTCTAGGGGATGAGATCTATGGGGAAGGTTTTATTGACTAGGCACATAGAACATTCAAGAATTACGTTCTTAGCTTCAATTTCTCGATCATTGGCGTACTCTTCAAGTGAATCTATCCTTAAGAACTTAAATCCTAGATTGATAAGGGTTCTAAATTTTTAAGGATACAAAGCTTCTCTCTGTTCCTTAATCGTATAGATGAGTGATGGTTATTCACCGAAAATGTACCTGTTCTTGCATTGGGATCCTGCCTTGCCTCTTTGGCAGTGATTGAGAGAGTCCTAAAAGTTTTTGTTGTAAGCAACATGGGGCAAGTATTACGGCGGTGTTTGTCGCTTCCGCATTCGAAGCAAGCTGACTTCTTTCCTTGGTTATTATTTCCTTCCCGGCAATATTTGATGTAGTGCCCCGTTTTGTTACATTTGCGGCATACCGGGCAGTCTCCAACATGGTGGTAGTTGCACTTGTCACACTTGGGGCGTGGCCCAGCGTAAGCTCGGCGTCCCATCGTGGGTTTCTTCTTACTGGTGTTCCTCATTGGTTGGTGGTCAGCTTTCCGTTTCTTACTCTCCTTCCGCTCGACGGTTGCTGGAAGGAGAAGGGGGTTATTGTTTCCGGAGTTCTCGCCTTCTTCTTGTTTGATTGATACTGGAAAGAGAAGGGGATTAATGTTTCCAAGGTTTTCACCTTCCTCCTATGTAACTGGGGCTGGGAAGGGAAGGAGGTTATTATCATCGTTGTTCCCCTGGTGGTTGTCGTTGGGGTTATCATCCCCGAAAATTGTGTCGGTGACACTAGCGATGATCTGAGCGATCATGTTTGGGAGTGCTGCTTTGAGCTGCACAGTAATCTGCTCGACCATTAGGTCAGCGTCGCTCTTTTTGGGAGGCATGATCTTACAACAGAAAAGGGAAACTAGTTTAGAACGCACGAATGAGAATCTAAGATAAAGATTTTAACGATGTCTAATCAACAATGATTGTATATGAAGGGTTAAATAACGCAAGCACGATCAACGGTCAAAGAACGATAGCACAATCCAAGCATGACAGAAAAATAAAGATAATAGTAAAGGAGTTTCATTTCATAAAAAGAGTAGTCGGTTACAAGGTTCATAATAGTAAGGAAGTTCAAAACACAATTATGATACGAGTCTTAAGTCGTGTGCAAGTACGAAAAATTACAACTTAGATTTATGTACAATATGAATTAAAAGGAAATAATATAACGACGCCTATCCAGGAACATCTTCATCAAGATGACGACTATCAGGGTTCCCGTAACCAAGAATGCGCTCACGAGGCGCTGAACAGTCCTCGAGGTGGCTTGAGTCGAAGAGACGACTCGGAGGGACTGCTCAGATAAGCGGTGAGCTGTGTCTGAGACTTGGAACAGGAGATGAGCCTGCTGCCCAGCCTCCACGGTAAGTCCCTGAAGGTCTCGGCGGAGTGCGTGATACTCGGTCGGGTGAACCTCTGACTAGGTGGCATCATCGGTGGTTGAGACGGTCTTGCGTCGTCAGGGCGCTGCATCGAGTAACCATGGAGTCGCTCCCACGTGTAGCGATCTATGGTCGGCGTGGTCGATGTCGCGTATGGGTTCTCGGGATGTAGCGGAATCTGAGGAGTACTAGCTCTGGCTGAGTTGGGAGTCGCCTGTCCCATCATGCGATTCGGTAAGTGACCGGGAAGGGTGACCTGCTTACGAGCAGTCACACGGACGTGCGGTCCTCGTCGTTGTGGAGTTGCGACAGAAACCGGTGGAACGGTAGGTAGGGCAGTCCTTGGACTGGATTTATCGTGGATGTTGGCAATGTCCCTAGAGCTCTCCTCCGAAGAGTCAGTAGGGTCGTAGTGCTGTGTTCCGGACGCGGTGACGTCGTCAGAAACCTCAGTCGAGAATACGGTTCGGGAGTTCGAGTGCGAACGAGAATGTGACAAGTGAGATATGTCGTAATGAATAAACAGTACACGTGAGTATGGGGGGGGGGGGAATATAATGGCAGTGCATGTACGGGTCAGTCACGTGAAATTCGGGAATCAGTGGGAGCGGGAACTTTTGACTCGAAAAACCGTTAACAATAACAATTACGTTCCGTTCTTGCATAATTTATTCCAAACTAGGCGTAGTTGGCCAAATTACGCGTAGTTAGTAATGAACCATACATTTTCGGAATTAATACACCTAAGTTTAAAACTCGTGTAATGATTTTTCGAAAAGCCTTGGTTATAGTTTGGTTTTGAAAATTTTGAAAATTTTTGAAAACCCGTATTCACTATAACCTTGCGCTCTGATACCAAGTCTGTCACACCCCGCTAAAGCGGAAACACAGGGTGCGAAGAGCATCGATATCATAACACGAGTCATAAGTAAATGTAAACGGATTCGAGACATTTTCATTCAGAAATAAAACGTTTATAGTGTCAAAATAACCAAGTGTTTATCATTCATTCAAATAAGATACATAAGTAAACATTTCGACAAACATTCCCAAAAGTAAATTAAACAAGGTCTTCTCCCGATTCGTATTACACGTGACTTGCCTGACCCGTCCGCAACTATGCACTTCGAGTCCTTACACTTGATTTCCTGAAAACATGAGAAAAAATGTCAACTACAAAAGTAGTGAGTGAGTTACAGTTTTGGTAGTCCTTGACTAAAAATGGTTTCGGCAAAGTATGGCAATACTTTAAAAGATGCTTTTCGGCTCCGTATATATATACTCTCGGATAAAAGTGACTTCGGCAAGGTAAAGCAATACCTTGTAAAGATGTTTTCGGGTCCGTATATATATACCCTCGGATAAAATGATTTACGACAAGTGTATAAGAATAAAAGATTTCTCAACATAAATGAAGCGATGTAGTGCTTAAAAGTGTATATACTTGTAAGAATGTTCACGGACAAGTGTAGCAGTAATTGTAAAAATGTTTACGGAATCATATATCTCTAAATATATATGCGTAAAGAAAACAGTTTGCGGAATCGTATATCTCTAAATATATACGCGAAATGATATGCGTAAAAGAAAATTTAACTATTGATTGGAATATTGTATCAACCTCTTGGCATAATATAACTATAAGTGTTCACACTAAACCGATTAACCAACCGCGAGGCCCCTTACCCCGCACTATCTACGAGGAGTATTTCTGATCTTAGTAATATGTAGTTAGACTGCCGATTAAGTAAGGAATGATTATTTCCTAAGTATCGATACCCATAATTACTAAACGACTTAATAAGCTAATAGTGTGCGTTGCGGAAACTGGGCACGAATGTTATTATTAAAATGTAGTAGGCATTTACGAACATGTTATATTCTCATCAAGAGTTGGATGCTATACAATCAATCATAAGTTCGAACGAGTGCCGATGCAGTGGCAAGTTTAAAATGTATACGCTATAAGTTCATAAAAGTTTAATTCTCATGTTTGCCCCAAAAAGAGTTATATAAAAACAGTACGTAATAGGGGATGTAACTCACGGATTGCGAATAAAGCTCGTGCGGAAGAGGAATTGAACGTGTCGGAATCAAATAGAACCTAGAGCATACCAAGTTTCAAATAAGTTATATAATTTATTACATTATATAGTCGTTAGTCAACGAAAATGCTTTAGTTTTAAAGGTTGTTTTAAGTTCTAACAAAAATCGGGCAGCGCTTCCGCGTTATAGTTTTTAAAATCCAAATTTTACAAACACTTACCCGCTTATATTCATATAACGATCTTTAATCTAATTTATCAACACCAAAAGATGTTTATATGTTCAAATTGTCACTTTAATACTAGTTAAAGTCATTACAGTTAGTTCTGGACAGATACGTGAAATACCGAGCTTAAGGTTACGTTTCACAACGAATTTAATACAATTTCAGAACCTGGTCTCAATTACGTAGCGTAAATGTAGTTACGCCAACCTAACTGTAGTTACGCTAGCATAAGTATAGTTACGTTAGCGAAATTGAGATCAGTTCCTCTATTTTGTCAAAAATCGTTTTCGTGTTGGAATTTCATATTTTGGTGGTAAATTTCGATATGTAATGATAGAGACATCAAAATACATTATAAAAGACAGTTTATATCAACTTTTTAACCATAAATACTAAGATTTAAGTAATGATTTATATAAAAAAAACCCCGTTTTGTATGTAAATGGGTTATAAAACCCCGTTTTTCTCCATGAAAGTTAACAAAAACGTATTTTTAGGTGTTTAAACCAACATGCAATGATTTATTTATATGAAAATAGTGAGAAAGATGAATCTACCGGAAGAAAGTGGATGGATGAAGATTTTGAGCTTCTTGGTGGTGAATTTGGCTTCCAAACGTTAGAAAAGATGTCTTGATGCAAGTTTCTTGATATTTCTTGATGATGGTGTCGATTAATGGGAAAGATTTGGGTGTATTGTTGGTGTTTTCTTGCTGCAATTTCACTGGAGTTGAAAGGGAAATGAGAGGGTTTTGAGAGAGAATTTGAAAGGAAAAAGTGGGTGTGTGTGTGTGTGTTGTGAAATGAAATGAGGACTTGTGTGATGATTTACTGGATCAAAACCTGGTTTGAATGAGGCCTTGCCACCTGTTAGATAGGTGGTGAAAGGTTTTGACACGAATTTGATGACTCACACCACAAATCTGCACGCTAGTTACACTAGCGTAACGATATAGTTACGCAGCGTAACTATCCCAAATAGTTAAGGCAGCATAACTGTGTAGTTACGTTAACGTAACTATTCCAAATAGTTACGCCAGCGTAACTGCATAGTTTCGCTGCGTAACTGTTTGGTTTCTGGAAAATTTTCTTTTGTTGAAAGTTTACAATTTGATATGAAATGAACTTAGGCAAGTTCATTATGCGTTTTCTTGGTATTAGGGTTCATTTATTGACTCCGATTCGATTCCGACACAAACACGTTTACGGTAAAAGTACAGTTAAGAGCAACCACATATATCTCTAAGATATAGAATACTGAATTATCCCGAATTTTGGAGAGTTGTCAAAAATTTCTCATACAACTCATGGTTCATAATCTTATACCTAAGGAAAAGGAAAGGATTACGCAAATCGTCTAACGATCATCATGCGGATAGCATTTGTGACAACCGTCAAATTTTGGGTGCATTTTACACTATATGTCTCTCATATTGTCAGTCGTTGTCTTTAACTGTACATTCACCGGAAACGCGTCAGTGTCGGAATCACTCCCGGAATCGATTTATATAAGTCCTAATACCAAGAAAACACCAAATGAACTTTCCTAAGTTCATAACGTATCATAATTAAGAACTTTTAGTTAACGGAAAGGTCCAACGAAACAATAACGCAAAAGCGAAAAATCACAAAAATAATTACAAAACAGGTCCGGGACGACGCACACATCCCTTGTGCGGCGTCCTGGGTGGACCAAAATCGATTTTTTTTGAATTTTTAGACTTGTCTCGTTTTTATAACACCAACCCCCAATCAAACTCGAGAATAGGCCATCATTTACTGCATTTGGCAGTCCCAAACAATCCCTTTCATTACTTTTCTTAATTTTCTTTTCATTTTCATTTTACATAAACATAAAACATAAACACACACCATTTTGTCTCAAACTCTCTCAAGAAAACCTCCCCCATTCCAGTGATTCCAGCCATCAAAACTCAGTTTTAAACCATCAAAAATCGTTCAATCATCAAAGCAAACAAGGAGGAGCAAAGTATTTTCGATTTCAAGGTTTTTCTACCGATTTTGGAGCTCAAATCTAGTCTAAAACACCATCCATCCACTTTCATCCGGTAGATTTCTCTCATTACTGTTTTTACCTAAATAACAACTTGCATGTAAGATCTAAAGCTTAAAAACAAGTTTTTATAAAGGTTTGTGACATTTTATGGACAAAAACGATTTTTTAACCGAAAGAACATTTAGATCTATAGTTTTATGGTTAAGAATGCTTTAGAATCTGTAAATATGAAGTTTTATTAAGTATTGACTCATTGCATGTCGGAATCTATGGTTAAAATAAACATTTTGCACGAAACAAAACACCAAAAACCCACACCTGTGCGCCATCCCTAAGCACCAGGACGACGCAGCGGGGGTAAATTGGCTCTGTGCGTCGTTCCTATGGTCCAGGACGGCGCACAGGCCTGTCAGTTTTCCAAAAACTTGTCGTTTGGACGTTTTAAACTCGTGTACACCGCTGACTTTTTCGAGACTAAATGTTGGGACTGAGTTTGGTGAATATAAAATTATTGATGATTTGTAATGGACTTATTATGCTAAAATGAACTCGTTTAAATATGATATTGTGTTATATGTATTTTGTGAGCGGAAGTGACTTTGAATTTTTGGGAATGAAATTTGGGCGCAGAAGCGCTGCCCAAATTTCGTTAGAAAAATTCAAACCATTTCAGCGACCAAAATTACTTGTAACATGACGATAATAAATGTTAAATTGGACTTTCGGACTAAAACACAACGTTAACCGTTTCAGACTATTTTGGACAATTTGGACCTTGACACTTAAAGTTTAAACTTTATGAACTATTTGTCTTTGGAAACTTTTATGAACTTTTCCAACTGTATGAACTTTTGGAACTATTGCGAATTATTGGTCTATTTTGGAACATTTTGTGAAACTTATATGCGTACACAATTTTTATTTGCCCCGATTGGCTTACTTTAAACTATTTTGGCTCGTCCCCTTTTTGGCATTTGACTAGACTATGATTGATTGATTGTATTTTGTGCAAACCCTTGATGAGAATATAGACGTCGTAAGTACCTACTACCAGTTTTTAGACAAAAAGTACAAAGTGCCCCGTTTTTAGTTCAGTTCATTAGACACTATTAGCAATAGCCGTTACTAACTATGGGTATCGATACTTAGGAGAGGTCACTCCTTACTTGTGGTTCGCGACCTAAGTACATATTATTAAGTTCAGACGAACTCCATCTATATTGAAACTTTGGGGCGTGTTCTGACCAGTTAATCGGTTTAGTGTAAAATCTTACATAATATTGAGCCAAGTGGTTGATACAATTCAAAAACCATATGTCATTATTATTTACGCATATACATACTTATCGTCTTACACATGTGAATTAATCCACCGCTGAGGTAGTAACAACGTACTTTTATCGCCTTGTTACGCAACTTGAACTTTTACAAATATTGAGTTATTTGTCTTCGAACTACTATAAGAGTATATATTTTAAGCTATTGTATCCGCTATCTTTCTTTTAAGAAAACCTTTTACTTATATATACTCGTCGGAACTTTTGTCAAAAACTTATAAACTGTAACTCACTCACTACGTTTTGTAGTTGACACTTTATCTCATGTTTCAGGAAACTAAGCGTAAGTTATGAAGTGCATTGCTCAGGCGGGTCAAGTTGGTTATGTGAAGTGTAATTCGGGAAGAAGACCTTTGTTATTTGGGAATTTTTATTAAAACACTTTATTATGTACTTGTTGTCCTAATCTTATGAATCTTGGTTGTAACTTTTGAACATTGGTACTTTTGCGAACGTTAATTTAAATGACTTGAATCGTTAATTTTTAGTATAACTCGTGAAATGATTATTTGCTCTTCACATCTCGTGTTTCCGCTTTAGCGGGGTGTGACAGCATTAATCTTCGAACGAAAATACGATATTGCTCGTCTTATCTTTGATGATATACGTGAAGAAATTGTGAAGAAAAACAAGTATTTTTCCAAGAGAAGTTGAAGAAGCAAGAGGTGGAAAATCCTTAGAAGAAATACCAAAGCAAGTTAAAGAAAGAAAACAAGAAACCATACATTTTTGTATCAAAGGTTTTTGCAAACAAATGTTAGCACGGTTCTTGTAGAAGGTCCACCGGATTTTAATCGACGTATTGGCGATCACATGTATCCTGAGTATTTCACCGTGTTCAAGCCACGTCCAAAGGCAACTTTGGGGATTTGGATGCCAATTCCGGAACATTGTATGATTTAATTCCGATTGGTGATGAAAGAATTAAAACCTTTAGGAATTCACCTACTCATATGGAACAATCAGAGCCGATTGTTCCTTCCTCACGAGTTATAGCGCCTACCCAAAGTGAGGGTCTAAATTTAGGTGAGAAAAAGGATGATGACGTTAATATTGGTGGAAATGATGATGACGATGATGATGCCAACGATGGTAATGATGAAGTAGGGGGTGCAGGGAGAATTGTGGTTGAACAAAAACCCGTACACACTCTGGTACTTGTACTCTTCGGGCACAAATGAGGAAGGAGTTGAAAAATTGGTGAGTAAGAGTGAGCGAAAAAAAGTGGGGCCAAAAAGAAACGAAAAGAGCCCCATACGATAGAGGGTATTGAAACACACGTTGACTCCCCACCAACTCAAAAGGCGGATACTCCTCCTCACCACTCATTCAATAAGCACGAGAACAAGCCCACGCTCCTAACGTCCACTCCTTCGGAGCCGGATGTTATTGAAAAAGAGAGTCAAGATCCCTGACTCTCGCCATCATTTGAACACGAGGAAGTCCACAGTTAGATATTTTTCCTAGGTTGCACATGAATCTATCAGTATTCGTGACACTAGCGGAATGGTTATAGGACGTTTGGAATTCGAACGCTTCCAAGGATTGACCGGAAATCCTGCCTCTGTTAACATTATGCCAACGGTCGAAGCAGGATCGTCTAGTGGTGCCTTAGTGTCATCTCTAGATACGGTAACGAGCAATCTAAGTGATCTCGGTTTTGCCCCTTGGACGATCTAGGTTGCTCGAATGTCTATACCTTATCCTAGCTCGAACGGAAAAAAAAATAAAAAAAGGAGGAACTTGATCCGGTTTGGAGAATTCGCTTGGATGCAATTGCAACAAGACAGGCGATTGATAAAAGAACAGTTCCAATTGATGATCATGAAACTCGGTCACTTCCTCCGATCACATATATGTTTCCAATTCCAATCAAGACTTCCTCATCTCTACCATACATTTGGGGTTCCATCTCTTCGAGTGCTCATGATCCTTCATCACTGGTGCGTGTAAATTCATCTCCTCAACTCCCATTGAAGATTTTTTTATCTCCTCAAAATGAGTCATTACTTTCTAGTTCAAAGAGCTCCCAAGGTGAATCTTTGAAGAAAGGAAAGAAAGTCAAACGAAAGTTGATACCACTTGAATCGATTCCAGAACTTCCGCCAACTCAAGAAGAAACTCCAAAAGATACAAAATCGGATGTATTTGCTAGTATGGTTAATTGAGGATATATTTTCTAGTATGGTTAATTGAGTATGTATTTGCTAGTATGGTTAAATGTAGAAACAAAATCGGATGTATTTGCTAGAAACTCTAAAGAATTCTTGAAGACTCTCCCACAAAGATTAATCGAGGATGTATTTGCTAGTATGGTTCGTGAAACTAAACCTTACTCTCTTAGAGATATTGAGATACTTGATGCAATTCTCATTCCTTGAGACTACATACCTACAAGTTTAGATGATTTGTTTGAGTGTGAGCAACAAGATCTTCTAACGGTGATTACAAAATATCGCACTCTCAATTCCCATTGTGGTACAAGCCGAAGGTGTCATTAAATGCAAACATTCGGATGATGATCCTGATGATCAACCGAATGAGGGGGAAAGTGTGGAGAGTTTAAAGAAAGTAGAACTTGAAAAAGTGGCTTTGGAGTCGGGAATGGGTTCAGGTTCTTCTCAACAAGGTGAAAAGAATGTAGTCAATCTTGAGGAAGATGAAGAGGAAATGGTAGATGAAGAGATTGAAATGGAACGACCAGGTTATAATGAAAGAGAATAACCTGATGAAAGAATTGTTGGGCCAAGAAATTAAATGGATGCAGCCATGGAGTCTTCTATGTGAAGGAATAAAGATGATTTCAGATCGAGGAGAGTCCGAACTAAAATCAGGAATAATCCGAAGTGAAATTTTCAGTTCGATGAACAAGTTAGTTCAGATACTCTGAACTAAATGAAGTTCCTCCGAACTGAAAATAAACTGAAGTTTAACTTAAGTCAACAAGTCAACATTGAAGATATCAACTCGGAGGCTGAAGACTTTGATTCCGAATTGAAGTGAACTCCCCGAGATGAAATTAAGATGATGACATATTGTAATAATTAGTTCGTAGTCTTTTAAATTTTGTCTATAAATAGTGTGATAGGTTGTTAGAGTTTGTTGTCTTTGAACCAGAAACTCATGTTTGAGTTCCGTTGAGCTTGAATACCAGTTGTAACAAGCTCGATCCAAAACCTGTAACCACTATCAATGAAATCTTAAACAGTTGCGCCTAATTTTTGTCTCAATTTCAGTTTCAATTTAGATTTCATATTTCCTTCTTTAGGATTCCAAACTCAGATCATGAGATTTCGTATCATGACCTGTTTCATTTCGATTCACTGAGTGATGGTGAGGACAAATCAGGACCTGTCAATTGGTATCAGAGCCAGACAAATCAATTTATTAAATTCAATTGAGTCTGGTTCATCAATTTGACTTGATTCGAAAATTAGGTCATACTATTAGTGATTCGAAGGAGTCCGGAGTGAAATTGAAGGAGTCCGAAGTGAAATGAAAGAGTTGTATTGAATAACCTGTGAAGATTTCAAGGTGTTCATGGTGGATCTGGTGTTACACATATCAGTTCAAAGACTGTTGGTGAAGAGGGCGTTTAAAAGAGTTATTAATTTAAGAAAGGGGTGTGATTGAAGTAGAACGGAGCTCTAACACACTTCATCAATTTGAGAAAAAGGTGTGACGTGGTAGAGCTCGTTTGAAAATAAATTAACGGCAAACACTCTCATAATTGATATGGTCAACAAGGATGAATAAGAAATCTGAGGTTGACCTATGATGGGAAGAAAATTGATTTTAGCTGCTGATCAGATACTTACCATGGAGTATCTGATTATGAAGCACCTAAAGAACAGGGGACATTGCAGCTATTCCTCTATAATTTGTTCAATATTACTAGAAAGATGAATTGGAGGAAGCCAAACATGGAGAAGATAAGTTATGAAGATTGAAGACTCATAGCATCATCCAAGGGGGCGATTGTTGGGCCAAGAAATTGAATGGATGAAGCTATGGAGTCTTCTCTGTGAAGGAATAAAGATGATTTCAGTTCGGGGAGGGTCCGAACTGAAATCAGGAATAATCCGAAGTGAAATTTTCAGTTCGGGGAACAAGTTAGTTCAGATACTCTGAACTAAATGAAGTTCCTCCTAACTGGAAAAAAAATTGAAATTTAACTTAAGTCAACAAGTCAACATTGAAGATATCAACTCGGAGGCTGAAGACTTTGATTCTGAAATGAAGTGAACTCCCCGAGAAGAAATTAAGATGATGACATGTTGTAATAAATACTCCGTAGTGTTTTAGATTTTGTCTATAAATAGTGTGATAGGTTGTTAGAGTTTGTTTTCTTTGAACCCGGAACTCATGTTTGAGTTCCGTTGAGCTTGAATGTCAGTTTTAACAAGCTCGATCCAAAACCTATAACCACTATCAATGAAATCTTAAACAGTTGCGCCTAATGTTTGTCTCAATTTCAGTTTCAATTTCAATTTCATATTTCCTTCTTTTTGATTCCAAACTCAGGTCATGAGATTCCGCATCATGACCTGTTTCATTTCGATTCGCTGAGTGATGGTGAGGACAAATCAGGACCTGTCAGGAATAGTTGATCAAACGGTTAGAAAAGATCAAGAGATCGAGACTTTGTATCGGAATGCGATGGAACTAAATATATAAGAAGATGTTGATCCTTTGTATAGAAAAGTAGTGCGTGCTAAACTTCGAGAATTGAGGAATTATGATTCAGATGAAGATGGAGATTGGAGACCAAGGAATTATGATTTTGATAATCAGTTGAAACAACAAGATGTGAATACTCTTCGAGTTGAAGATAAGGAGCAAGAAGAGACAAGATTATGTAATGAGCGTAAAGAACTTTACAACTATGCGTTGACGAATGAGTTTGGACTTCCAAGGTACAAAGATATTAATCTCGAAGAACAGAAAAGTCTACACAAGCGATTGAATGAACCATTCATGAAAGATTAAGTTAAAGATTTCTTCGTACAAAAGCCAAAAAGGGTGGAACCAGCAATTTTGCATGGGCTTACAAAGAAAGAAAATGAATTGTGGAGAGACTTCAAACACTTCATTCGTTTCATATGAAAAAGGAGTCGATCAAGTTTATTCGATTCATGGAATTTCAAATGTTAGAGACATTGGCTCAGAATTTCATAATGGAGTTGAATAATCTACATTCATGGTTGCAAGGAATGATGGGAAGGTGTATAATTTCACCGAAGCAGACTATAATGATCTTAATCCGAAAGATATAAAATGGTCTTTCACGTCAATGAAAAGATGGCCAAAGAAGAAACTAGTGGATCGATTTGTAAATTCAAGAATTAAGAGATTTATGGAAGGAAAAGTCAAAGAAGCAACACACTTTGACTTTCAAATTGCACTTGAAAGTGGAAGATGAAAAGTGAACTTAGCTGCTCCAAAACAAGAATTTCAAGTTATGCACCTAAGTAAGTAGTCGTTGGTGAATGTCGGTGATAAAGGGATTGTTTATACAAGTCCACATTGGAGTGACAACATTGTGATGCTATTCAAGGAAGTTCACCATTATTCAACGGGTACACTACACTTGATTCTCAAAGAAATAAAATGCATTATTAAGAATGGTGATGAAAGTATTAGTGCGAGCTCTAATGATTATGCTAAGTGGAAAGCGGATAGAATAGAGTATGAGTTTGGGAGAGATACTATTGAAATTTTTTTAACAAAGAGAAGAGTTATCAAAAGATATGAAATGTGCCTAAAGATTTGGGAAAACAGGTATTCAGTTTTTTCAACAATGAAAGATCAACGTCGTCGAGAAATGCAACAAGAACAAGAAGAATGTGCTAAATTGTATCTTGAGTTCAAGGAAAAGGAAACTCCAATGTCTCATTCTCAAGATTGTAGAATTGAAGCTTAGCATAGACTTTTGTATTGAATTGTAAATTTTGTTCTTACTTTTCTAGAAACTATATTGAAGGGGGAAATTGTAGTACTTAGATTGTGTTAATATGGTTTCTAGAAGGTAGAAAATGTAACTATTTGAACAGTCACCCCTTGTCTATAAATAGGTGAGGGGTGTACATGGAATATTAGACTTTTGGTTCACATTTCATTTGTTCATTAATTCTCATACCTAATCATTCAAGAATCTCACATGTTCAAGAAGTTCAAGGGTCTATTTGGTTCGTAGAATGTTATTATAAGAATTGGAACCTGTCAAATAAATTGGAATTTGATAATTTTAAATCTGAATTGATTAATGTTGTCATGTTTGGTTGTCAGAATTCAACGAAACTAAGTTTTCAATTTTTTGCATAATTCATATTAATTTGTGAATCTTTCAAATTAATTGGAATTTTGTAACATATGTCCTCTAAAGAACTTCTAAGAGACTTATGGGAGCACCTTTTGAAAAAAAATAAAAGTTAAGCTTGAGCTTTTGAATATAAATAACTTATAAGGGACTTACGTAAAGTAAATGAAGAAAAATACATTGTTATTTCTAGTAATTGTCAAAGTTAATTTATTTAGCGGTAAAGTTGTACTAAAATGGTATATATATTTATAAATTGACAATTTTTTATCTAACCTTTTAGAATTGTAAAAATTGGTGTGGATGAGATATGTGACATAGATGACGATGGAAAAAAAGAAAAAAAAAATAGCGGTCATATTAAAATGGTGGGAGTTGTTTGAAAGACGCTTCAGTAAGCCGGTTTGAATTCCTACAAATCATGAATCTTAAATTCCACAATGGAAGAAATTTGATAGGATTTATATTCCAATTCCTTATGTTGTCCAACAAAACAGGATGCAACAGAAATTTTGAATTTTAATTCCTTTCAATTCTCTCACATTATACGAACCACCTAAAGGTTTCTTAATAAATCTTTAAACTTTACAGGGGTTGAAGTCTCTTTAATCTAACATTAAGAATTCTTTGAAAAGTCTAAATATAGAAAGAGATGGTAGCTTCTTTATAGTAACATGAACAAGTCATTGTTTTTTTTTTAGCAAATTTATAAAGTAGTATGAAAAGTGAAGTCACTTGTATAAGAGTGCATAAGCATCTAAGAATATATGAATCCCTCTAAGAGGTACAATCTTCTAATCGAGATGTAGATTAACGTAATTATGAGGTTTACATTATTTGAAAAGAGAAGTTAAAACTGAACCTGCAATCACATTTCAAGAACAAAAACAAAACAAAAGGTTTCTTCCAGTGGCGAATCTAGACGAAAATTTGAGAGGTCTCCAAGAAAAAATAAGATAATTAGTAAAAAAAAGAAATTAGCGTATATTTAACCATAATGTAAAGGAAGGGATTACCCTCCTATAGCTTTTCTTCTAAGTTTTCTTGTAATTAAAGAGTAATACTTCTTGTTTATTCGATTTAATATTTATCGCAAAATGTTGATGTTTGTTATAGAATCTCTCACCACTTAGTTATTGAACCAATTGTTTCAAATGAATTATAATCTGATATTATACGAACGACTAATTAATCTATAAATTATTGGTCATAAAAAAAATTAATAAATATGTAGCGTAATTTAATATTTGTGTCTTTCACAAAGAAAAAGAAAAAATATTAAACTAGTTGTTTATAGGTTTTATGATCAATAAAATTTGAAAAAAGTTAGTAACTTCTTTTTGATCAATATAGACTTATTATAAATTTGAGCGTTTTCAAAATATATTCAAATTATAATGCGACTAGACTTGTAGCTTGACTCTAAAAATTCACAATATGAATTTTGTTTTTTCTTTTGTAGTAGTATTAAAGAAAGTAGTTTTAATTAAATAAAAACTTTTGAAAAACATGTAGTAAGATAAATTGAAAGAAAAAGTAATACTCCAGTGAACCAATTAATTGTAGTTTTTATTGGTAAAGTAATTGTCACGTTTTTCAACCTTTTGTGACTCCCAACCGGCTTTATCTCTCTTTAACGAAGACAAAATTTTCGATCTAAGTTATGATCGTGTTTTTGAGGGGTATTTTGAAGAGCATCCAAACCATAAAATTTCAAATTTTTTTAAATTTTCTACACTACGAGTCGTAACCCCTACCTAACATATAGGTCCGCCCCTTATTTATTATCAAAGATGTAAACTTATGCAAATTGTACTAGGGGTTTTGAATTTACCTAAGGTTTTTCAAAGCAAAAACGCTCCTTCATTCACTACATAAGCCAAACTTATTTTCTCCAATTTTTCATAATCACATTCTTATGGAAAAATCAAACACTTTATAACAAAGAGTAACAACTAACAATTTAGCATTCAAACACTCTGTATCAACCCTTCTTTTATTGAAGCAACCTCGTGATAACATTGACCAGCATGCTTCACATTGTTACAAGCTAATCGAGTCAATAAACCAATAAACTAGAGAGACACACCACATTTGGAAGTTTAAAGAGACCAAACAAATAAGCCATAATCAGCATGGGTATATCATTAAAGTAGTAGTTATCATTCAATCATCAGATTAAAGTGAAAGCAAACTCAAACCCGCAAATTATATCTACACACAAAGGAATTTCCATCTTGTTTGGTTACAAATTTTAGAAGAAAATCACTACTTGCACTATAGTGTTGGAATTATAACCACAAATCATATTACTAGTTAGAAACTTACAGAAATCAAGTTTCAACTAATCAAGCACAGCTCCAAGAATCATACCTCGTTTAGTCAATTTAATTGTGATTTGCGGCTCAAGTGCAGGCGATACAATCCCAATCACCTTCTCATTAATCCGAGTAAAATTTTTAATCATCCATGCCTCAAAATAGTGATGATCTTAAGTTTGAACCACATATTCCATCACAATATAATTATAAACAAAACGACTCGAATAAAACCTATTAAGACTCTTTAATACTGAATTGTGTTTAAAAAGATTACGTTTTGTAAAAATAGTGTAAAATAGATTCTGGAATGACGGGGTATTAAATTTGATCACATATGACACTGATCCTGCAGCCTACAGGCTACGGGTCAAGCAATAACAATAGTCAGAGTTTAGGGTATATTGAGTGTTGGAAATATCTAATTCTC
Source organism: Senecio squalidus (assembly GCA_910822075.1). Lineage (NCBI taxonomy): Eukaryota > Viridiplantae > Streptophyta > Magnoliopsida > Asterales > Asteraceae > Senecio > Senecio squalidus. The sequence continues at coordinate 48,658,415 of CAJVGC010000582.1, read as the reverse complement.
CTGTCCATGTTTTATCAAAACGTTAGTCTGCTTATTTATTATGGGCTTATGTATTTGTAAATATTAGTTTCTAAATTAAACTAGTTTATTTTTATTAAAAAAAATATAAGTGTAATATGTAGAAAAAGAGTGAACATCGTGTACTATCTTTAATATAATATAAAAGAGAGGCCTTAAATGCCACATGGCGAAGTAAGGACCCTTAGATGGGTTAACTTATTTGATTTCAACCGTTAGATCAAATTGATGATGTCATCAAACACTATTTTCATTTTAGTTGTCCCACATCGCTTCAGGTATGAAACTTTTTCATACTTCTAGCATATATATATCATATGCCTTTAGTTTTTCCTACTTTGTCCCACATCGCTTCATGTATGAAACTCTTTCAGACTTCTAGCTTATATATATCATATGCCTTTGAATTAAAATATAGTTCGACGGTAATTTTCGGGTCAATCGGGTCAAACCCGAAACCCGACAAACTGGAACTATTCTATCCGAAACCCGACCCTATTTATGAATCGGGTGTTGCCTTAAATGCCACATGGCGAAGCAAAGACCCTTAGATGGGTTAACTTATTTGATTTCAACCGTTAGATCAAATTGATGATGTCATCAAACACTATTTTCATTTTACACCATTTTACAAAACATAATTACATTATCTCTTTAATTTCAATCTCTACTTAAATAAAAACAAAATTCCAATTTACTTAAAAAAAATTCACTCAATTTGAACTATGATTTAAATTATTTTTATTTAAAATCTCCTAATAAAAAATTAAAACATGTATATAAACGTAAAAGTGTTTATGTTATTATAACTATAAACAACATGTGTATAAACGTAAAGGTATATATATGTTATTATACGTATAACATTGTCTTTTTATAATAACCTAAAATCTACATAAACATAAAGTTTACAATTCAATTTTTATTTTTTTCCGCGCTATCGCGGGACAATAATCTAGTTAACATTATATAACAATATAAGTTAATCTTAGAGGTCAAATTAAAGTCTTTTCAAATCTTGTGTTTGTTTATTAGTAAACAAAAATAAAATCACTGAAGGCTTTTTTTTGTATGTCAATATTAACTTTTTTTTTTCCTTACGGTTATATATTTTTATTATCGTAAAAATAAAAACCAAAAACATTAAAAAATTAAAAAAAAAAAGTCGTTTTTCTTTCTATAAAAAAAAGTTTAATATATAAAAGTATTTAAGATTTTAAGTAATGGTATCAACCTATGTTTTTTTAAATATGTGCTAACGTTAAAGGGTTAAAATTGAATTTTTAATGGAAGGAAGCGAAAATAGTTAATGATGATTTCATATGATATCATCATTTTGATCTAAGGGTATAAAAAAATCTTCGAACCCATCTAATGGTTCATATTTTGTCATATGACTTTTAATGTATCTCTTTTAGTATATATTATGGATGGATCAGGTTTATCCTCTAAGACCCATCCGTTTGTGTAAGTTACTGTTAGAAACATTATATCGTTTCTATAGTTGCAACGGTTAGAAACATACTTTTATATATTATTTGTTCTACTTGTTGTTCTCGATTAGTATTGCATACATACTGTTATATATTATTTGATTCCTAATTCCTATCAGTCCACATACAATCATGTCAAATCATAGCAAGAATTTCTAGGAGGCATTCGATCCAAGACCGAGTCAGATTTTTTAACAATGGTATCAGAGCTTTGGTTAAATAAAACCAAAGTTTCTTTTACGAGTTTCGCGAAAGAGAAATCGACACCTGAAGAACAATCGGCTTTCAATCGAAGAAGACAATCGGATTAGAAGAAACCGTTGATTGCAGTGGCGAAGCTAGAATAAGATCGTAGGTAGGTCCTTTACAAAATTTTACTTCAAAATTAATAGGTCAAACGGGTTGATTTGGGTCAAATGGTTCGCTGAAACATGCGGGTTGGGTTAGTAGTAATGCAAATATTCAATAAATGGAAAATACTTTTTTAAAAATAAACCTCTTTTACTTAAATCATATAGTAAAAATAAGTAAACTCGTGTTTATAAAAACATTTTACTAATTCAATTTTAATAACTTGTAAATACGTAGTAACTTTTGTAATTGTCAAATAAAAATACAATTCAATTTGATACTACAGTATTGAAGGCACCTAAACATTTTTAACAATGGGGAAATAAAATATTTAAGGGGTATATAGTACTTTTTGAAACTTAAATACTTTTTACTAAATGAAAAATGCAAAACCTAGGAAATAAATAAAAAATGTGTGTGCGGGATTTGAACATGGGCAAAAGAAGCTACAATCAAGCGCTCCAACAACTGCATAACCAGTTCCACCAGCCTAACATTTGGTTGCTTTTTCTTAATTATAAGTCTTAGCAAGGTCCTCTGAAACTTTTTAGGTGTGTCCGTCAAAAAAAATTACATCGCTTTTAAAGTTTTTTCGAAACTAAGGCAGGTCCGGGGACCTACCAGGTCCTAGTATAGATTCGCCCTTGGTTGATTGAAAAGAAAACGGTTTGAAGAGTCGCAGAGGAATACGTCCTTTTCCTACATATTATTTAATTTTATTTAAGCCTTAAATAATAATATAAACAAATCTTATCATATTTGTTTTTAATTATAATATTTTTATATTTGTTTTTCTAAGAGAAATAAATAACAAAATTTAATAATTTTCTTCAAAACCTTTTATAGACAAATATATATTTCTTGAAAAAACATAGAAAACAAATAAAAGTTTACAGATTTTCTTCAAAACCTTTTATAGACACATATAATTTCTTAAAGATATAAAATCTTTGCAACAAGAGTTTATATTTTTTTTAAAATGAGAAGTCTTTTAAAAAAAACTAATAAGAAAATTTAAGCATGACGGGGAATGACGATATTGAATAAGGACAAGATAGACCTTTGATCGTGTGATACGACCAAAGTACAAAACCCTGTGTGATGCGGGTAACAACATGTGAAGGGTACAAAAAACATGTGTGATGGGGTAACAACTTGTGACAAGTATGTATAATCTTGTGACTCGGTTATAAACAAAGAATGGATGTGTGATGTAACTACAACAAAAATATAAAGGAAAATCTAAGTGATTCAAATTAACCATAAATTTGTGTGAAGATTTAAGTCATGTGATGTGACAAAACAATAAATTGATTGTGTGAATCAATCAAAGACCAAGTGGATTTGTGTGAGACTACTGCACAAGAAGCAAAGAAGACTATAAAATCCAATATCAAATAAAGTTGTGAGACCATCAACTCAAGAATATAGTAAACAAAGACGATACCATTTATACGAGAAAGATGAAGACTAAATCAAACAAGGTGTATGCAAAGTACAAGCAAAAGGACAAACAAAAATGGATTTTACCATTGAAGATTCAAGAGAATATGTCATCAATGACTGAAATTGAAGATTGAAGAACAAGGAATTACTGTTTTTTGTCAATAGGGGGGAATGTTGGAAATTAATGACAAAGAAACAAGTATTTATTGAAATTTAGAATAGTTTATGTTCCAAAAGTGTAATTAGGAAAGAGTAAAAAGGTGTGTTGTTTCAAACACCACCAATTGCCACTGTAGTAACCACCAGCCAACACCGAACCATTGCAATGGTTCGAAGGCACTGTTTCGTTTAGTATAAATAGGAAATGAATGTCAAGAATAAATCGTGTAATTTCTCATATTATATATCGAAACTTTGTTTGAATAAAGATCCCAACCTGTATTTTCTCCCATCAATTGATATCAAAGCCATAGGCTCTCATGGAAATTACTCGACAACTTCTTCTTCAAAGTCTATGGGGACTCTGAACTCAAATTCATGTGGAAGCAAATTGTAACGACCCGAAACTTCATTTCTATACGACGTATAGAATGAATGATAATACGGCGTAAGAGATTGATATTGGTCAACGAAAGTCAACATTTTAAAGTTAGATGGAGAAGGATCGGATGTATGTGAGTAAGAGATAGTCTTGAAGGTGTCCATTCGTTATTTACGAAAGTGATAGTGAGAATCATTCGTGAAAATGAGTTTGACACACCTTCTCCGTTTTGGCTATAACTTCTTCATACAAACTCCGTTCGAGGTGATTCAAATTGGAGAAGAATCGTGAAGGCGATAGCTACAACTTTCATTTTTGGAGTTTATCTGGATTTAGTGTTTACGGCGTCAAGGTAGAAACCTTTACGGCGTTAAGGTGTAAACCTTTACGGTGTAACGAAGGCCTAACGATATAAATTCTTTTTTTAGGGGTTTGTCATTTCATTTCATAACCTAGCCCCCATAGCTGCTATTTTCGAGTGAGGAATGACCACGAGGCTGTAAAGGAAGATCGTAGGTGTTTATTGATGATTAGAAGGCTATCCAATCACGTGTATCCACTTCGTTATTCGATTATCCTATTTCCCGATTTCGATGATGATTCGTGGAAGGTATAATTCACGTTTTCATTTCTGATTTCTTGAGTCGTTAAACTCATTTGATTCCTATGTTCATTTGATTATTAGATGTGTTGATTGTCTGTTTATTCGTGGAAGGATTCGGTGGTGCGATTTCGTAACATATTACGAAGGTTTGTTTTGTTAAATCATTATAAATTCGCCGATTTCGTCCATAAACTTTTTTTTCCTCAATTTTTGCCCATAACTTATTATTTTTCTATTTTTTGTCCGTACGTGAAGTTACAGATAGTTTTACCGTTAATTGTTAACTGAACTAACTGAAAGGACCAAAAATTTAATTTTAATTTTCTTTTATTTATTTTAATTGATTAACTTTTAACTTTTTTTTCTTTTTGTAAAAATCATATGTGTTTTTCGGATACTCAAATGATATTTAAAATCACATTTAATTTTTCATATATGTTTTTCGATGACCATCCGTCACCGTTGTGACAACCTTCACTTTTCCGACTCATGTTAGTCTAGTATGCCGTATGCTCTTACCGTGTTTACAAAAAAAAAAAAAAATTACGAAAGATCTTTACTTTTTCTTTTATGTATGATGATTACTATGCATTGTGTGTATACCTTGTTATAGATGTTACTGTATTAGTTTGGTGCAATATTTAGTCCCACTAGACGAGCTCCTAGATAACTTATCGGTTAATTTCGTACTTTAGATACTTTATCACTTTACTATATTTATTGATCGTTACAAATGAATTTTGTATTCGGGTTCCATAATTAGACGTAATGTACCTATTCAAAGGTTCCTTATATTGTATTTCCGTATATTTCACTTTGGAGTGTGGTCTGTTACTTGTACGTTAAACGAAAGAAGGATGTTGGAATTTCAGGACTAAGTGCGCCGCACCGGGGGCAGCAGCTCACTTTTCGACTTTGATCGTTGAATCGAACCACGGTGGGTCTTAGCTAGGCTCGTGGGTGCAGTCTTCTAACTCGGGCCTGGTTTGGATTAAGGCTTTAAACATCTTACTAAACCCAATAGCCTTTTAGGTTAACCAAGAACCTAAACTAAGCAAAAGAAACTAAACCCTAATTCCCTAAGTCGTCATCTCCATTCTATCCATCCTTGTTCCCGTCGAGTTCACAGCTCCTACCATCGAAATTTGCAGCCTCCTTTCACCTATTTCGTGATAATCCTCTAGGTTAACAAAGGTAATCGGATTCTATCATTTTGTATTTGTTTATTTTCATAAAATCCGAAACCCTAATTCAAATGATTTAATTCTGGTATGATGATCTGTTTTGTTCGCTTAATATCTCCGGGGTCGTATCGAATTAGAGTTTGTGGTCTAAACGTAAATCGTAGCTCTCGTCTTCTAGTTTTCATAAATATAAGATATGTCGTCTAATTATTTTTCAAACTCTTAAAATCTGTAAAATGGTGAACGTGGGTCGAATCTGAATTGTTGGAACTGTTTGTTGTGTGTTAACATTGTTGTTATTGCAGCCGGTGTTTCAAGCATCAAGAAATGATTTTTCTTCACGTTAGAAACCTTAATAGATCCTCATCTTATCCAGGTCCGATGGTCCTTTTTACGTTAATATATTCTTCATAGTCAAAGTCGTTTACTTACATAAGTTGTGTATCGAAAATCTTGTCGAAAATTTCTAATTGTCGTTGTTTATATTTGAGGAATTGCGGACTGTTTTTGCAAGTGAACTAAGTCCCGAGAATCTGAATTTGGGCAGCAGTTTAGAGTCCTCGAGATCTTCTTTAAAAGGTTTGTATTCGTGTCCGAAATCGTTCATAATTTCCCTTTCTAAATTGATTGCAAATTCGAGTTATCTTGTCGTTAACTATGCTTTATCAATTTGTCAAAATCGTATTAACACATAAGTTGTATGACGATTCTAATTGTGATTATCTTTTGTATTATTATAGTCCGTGTCTTGCTTCTCGAGTTGGTGTTTGGTTTGGGTTAGGCACAAGAATCGTTATACGTAAGTAAACGCTCTAACCGAACTAAAATCCATTTCTTTACTTATATTCGTTATTAATCTTGCCTTGGTCATAAACTTATTGGTGGTTTGTTTATATATGACCTAGGAACAGCTCTCGAGTCTTTATCGATCGGGTTTTCAGGTTGTAACGGTAATCGCATTTCGATAACCTAACTGTTACGACCAACGGTAATCACCCTTTACTTTTCTATGCGTGTTTATTCTTGTGGTGAAGTTTTGGTATTTTATCCTTATTTTGGAAATTCTAAATTGAGTTGTTGATTACATTTCTCTTATTTAACTGCGTGGTTGATTTTATTATTCGTGCCTTTTGGTTTATCGTTGATGATTGCAATTCGTTAATTCTGGGACAAACTTGTATTTGGACATTTTTTGGTCCATTTTGTATCTGTATCCATGTATGTTTTTCTCTATTTTGAACTTAGAATTAGGATCTGTGACCTGAATATAAGTTGTAGGTCTCGGAGTCTAGTTTTCAAAAACGTAAGATTTGTTTCCTAACTCTTTATAGATTTTCCTAAAAACTTACAATACCAGCAAGGAGTCTAAACTGATTATTTGAGTAATGTATCTAGGTTCATTAATCTATTTCGTGTAACCACTTAAACAACTATAATAATGATTAATTGGATTTATACTAAGTTAATAACAATTCTAAAAGTTACTAAACAGGTTTGTCTTGTCTACACCTAAATCATACGACACTTTAATATAGTAAACACAACATACATAAGTATAACGTTTTGCACAGCTTAGGTACTCGGTTTTGTTTTAGTCATATCTTATTCGTATCAAACTCTTTTATAACGATGTCTTAGTCTAAAACGTGGCTCTCAGTGTCTAGTTTTAAAATATGTTTCCGTCAACGTCTAAATCCTTCTAGAACCATAGATATCTTAGTTTGAGTGAACCTATGTGTTCGCTGAAAAATTTATCGTTTGATTCAAAGTCGTTAACTGTCAAATTATATTCTTATACGTTTATACTTTTATCTAGGGGAACTCTAGGACTAGTGAGGACTCTAGTTGTGACCAACTTTCTACACCATATACACACAATACCGCTTACATACGCTCACTCGATAAGGTGAGTCATCGCCCCTTTTACTTATTACTATTTTCTATGATTTAAATTGGGGGAAAGTAAAGCTCAACCAAACTATTTTGAGAAAAATGATTTACGATAAACAAATTTTACTTCCATACTTACTATATATGGAAACATTACTATTTTCGGAAAGTTGCCATAAATAGATACTTCTATTTATGGAAACTTGCTATTTTTAGAAACCATGAAATATGTAACATAACTAATGCAATTTTTCTAAAACTTTACGAGACAATTGGTTGATACACATAAGTATACCTTTCCTACTGATGCATGCACACTCATTAGTATACCTTTCCTACTAATGAGGTGTACTTACTTTAGCGTGGCTACTGCGGATGATATTTATCAGTATACTTTTCCTACTGATACCTACATGCTCATTAGTATACCTTTCCTACTAATGAGATGTACTTACTATGCTTACTTGTGATACATGCACACTCATTAGTATACCTTTCCTACTAATGAGGTGTACTTACTATGCTTACTTGTCGTACATGCTTACGTTGTATGATTGTGGATAATGTTTTATTACTACTTACATGCATTAGTTACACATTACTTTACTACTGATTTCGAGATATGATTTCTACCTTACATTTTACTACTTACTCGATTTACTCGCTCAACTTTATGTTGACGTTTTAAGCTTTACTTTCAGGTAACGAGCGGGAATAGGACTTGGACTTAGGAGTAGGGCTTTAGTTGACCTCAGGATATCTTTTCATTGTGTACATTTAATACTTATACTTTTGGTTTTCATTTCGGACTTGCATGCCCAAGTATTATTTCATTCGTCGATTATTTACATTTGATTGTTCTTCTTGTAGCGTGTGACGATTTTCGTGTACTAAGGTTTATACCTTGAGTATGACGACGTCATAACAATACATTATTTATTTATTCATATAGATGATATTCTTTATATTACTGTTGTGTTATGACGATCGCCAATCGTGTTGCACCCTGCGTTTCCGCCAATGGCGGGGTGTGACAACCGTCGATCATCGTCGCCGCCACCACCGCCTCCTCCGTTGAAAATCATATGTGATTTAAAAAACTTAGATTTTGTACCTCCTCCATGGAAATCATTTAAGATTTTTTAAAAACGTAAGTTTTGTAGGTTGAAAAACCTTCAAGATTTATGTTTTTAAATCACATATGATTTTCAACAGAGGTGGTGGTGGGGGTGACGATTATCGACGGTGACGGATGGTCATCGAAAAACATAAGTGAAAAATTAAAAGTGATTTTAAATATAATTTTTGTATGCGAAAAAGCGCATATTATTTTTACAAAAAAAAAAATTAAAAATTAAAAATTAATTAATTAATAAAAATAATAAATGAAAATTAATTTACATTTTTGGTCCTTGCAGTGAGTTCAATTAAAATTTAACGGTAAAAACTAAGTGTAAGTTGACGGAGAGACGAAATAACAGAAAATAACAAGTTATGGACAAATATTGCTAAAAAAAAAATGTAAAGACGAATCGACGAATTGAAAAGTCTTTAAAAACAAAAACTTTAGTTTACTTTTTTTCTTACTTAAAAAGTGTCAGTATTCGTAGCTATTAGCTATTACCTAAATAAAAAAACGTTTACCCATTCATTTTATAAAGATCAACAAATATTTCTTAGTACTGTTCCTATATATGATTCGTTTCATATAGCGTCTTGTGTCATGCACTACACCAAAAAATGGATTTTGGGACTACGGATGTAGTCCCGAAAAACCCTGTTTGTAGTCCCAAAAACCTATCGGGACGACATGTTGTCCCGAGAAGCGTTATCCCCACTGCTCCGTCCCATAACGTTAGCGGGACAACAATTTTGAATTATCGGAACGACGCGTTGACCGGCCACGTTGACGGTTTTTGTTGGTACGGATCTTTCGGAAATACGTTATGTCCCTTGAAAGTGTTCAAAAACGTTGAGTGACATGCCTTTCGGGACTACAATCTGTCTCAACGGTTTTTTTCCAAACCTCTAAGGACAGGATTTTCGGGACTACACCTTGTCCCAACAATTTTTGCCCAAAGGTATAGGGACAATGTTTTTGGGACTACATACTGTCGCAAAACATTTGGACTAAACCTTTGGAGATATATTTTTCGGGAGTACATTCTGTCCCAACAAGTTTTCTCAAAACTCTATTGGGACGTACTTTTAGGGACAATATGTAGTCCCAATAGGTCTTGTCAAACTTTTTTAAAAATTAGGTTTTAGGGACATCATGTTGTCCCGCTATGTATTTTCTTTTAGGGACAATACATAGTCCCTAGTAGTCCTGGCAATATATTTCTTTAGCATTTTTTTGGAACAACATCAAGTCCCTAAAAGTAGTAGTGAGCTAAAACTTATCGGCATGTTTTACGGCATTTTCCCAGGTATATAATTACCCATTATTCCCTAATTTTGCAAACAAAACAGTCAAATGTACTACAAATACCCATATATAAAGTACAAGCATCAATCCGTACATAAAACGACCATAAAACCTAACCCAAAAACTTTGTCCACAAACGAGAAAAACTATTAAGTAAAAAAATGTTCAAGAGAAAGTTCCGAAAAACCTAACCCGGCACCTACTCTTCTCCTTCGGCAGCATCTTCATCCACTTCAGCATTGTGGTCGACAGCTTCATCCACTCCAGCATCTTCCAAAAGGGCATTGGGGTCGATAGGAGCAGGAAATGTGAGGTCAATGTTTTTATCGGCCAATTGTTCATGCAAATCTTTCCGTTGCTGGTTATGCGCCTCCACAAACTTCCTTAATGTAGATTTGGATACCAATGGTTCGGGAGAGGGTGAGTAGTTGCATACAAAAGAAGAAGAACTAGTCTTCGGAAGTTTCCTACCTCGTCCAGGTTTAAAACCTCGGCTTGATCCCAAGACTTTGTCCATAATCTCATCATCGGTCAAATTCTCCTCTAAACCCTCTTGACTCGCCTTCAGCTTTACCATCTTCATCTATAGTCACGAGATAAGGAATTAAAGTCACAATACAGCAACATTTTCATTTGAAAACATGGCATAATAACATAGAACAATATATAAACATCAAACATTTATCATTGAACCTGTAAATAAAGCTAACCATTTAATCCCTGCTAATTTGAGCATAATTTTCATTTCAGCATAACTCGATCCAGTTGTAGATACTAACATGTCGATGTTTATAGAATGAAATCTTTCCCAAGGAATGGAAGGTGGTGTTTTTGAATAAATTTTGAATCTAAATAAACAATTTCAAAAACACATACATCACCGAGAACAATTTGTTTCGGGGAGGTTTGTGTGTCTGACTTGTTCATCAGATTCAAAAATTATTCAAAATCACGACCACCCATTCCTGAGGAAATTTTTCAATCTGTAAACATCAAAAAGTTGTGATTGAAAATTTAAGATTGAAGCATGTTTTTATAACAAAATAGGACATTGAAATGGTAAATGTAGATAAGATAAGATAGGACATTGAAATGTGTAAATGTAGATAAGATAAGATAGGCGATTGACATGTAAGATAGGATTTTTACAATTGAAATGTCCTATGTGTATTTTATAGATAAGGGGTGGTTGCTGACTATACTAGCATATTTTCGGCTAAAAGTAAGAATGATTTACTTACGTATTTGGTTTCAAAACAAGGCTTGACCCAGTTTCCCTTCTTTTGATGAATTTTCTTGTAGTGCTCGATAAGGTCAGGAAATAAACCAGTGGTCTCCCACTGAAAACAAGTTAAACAAGTTATAATAATATTGATATATATTAAACAACAAGGTGAGGAAATAAACCAGTCACAACTTACCTCCTCGTGTCTGCTAGCGGCTTATGATTTACTCCCTTGAGTTGAACACTCTTGCAGCTTCGCCCTGTTAGCCTTGTTCTTTTCAGAACTGGCCACATGCTTTTGTGAAGTGAAATGATCACATAACTCGTGCCATTCGGTCAAAGACTTGCTCGGCGGAGGAAAGTTCCGTATCTTCTCTGGTTGCTCATACCCACCACGGCTCACAAACATTTCATCCTTAAACTTGTTTTTTATGTTTCTGTATTGGCCTTTCAACTGAAGTTCCATGCCTGCCATAATTTGTTTAGCATTTGGCCCCGACAAATGTTCCATCATATCAAAGTACGTCTACAATTCAAAAAATTAAGTCATGAATGACTAATGCTTATAATTTTACCAGATCGAGTAGAATTAAGAATAAAACACTACATTGATTTGAGACCATATAGTTCCCTTGTCCTTATCAGGTACCAAATCCCACGAGTCGTAGCAGAATGGAACTGATTTTTCAATCTCGTTCCCAATCAAGCCCGTGAAATGTAGACGATTTGGACCTGTTGGTTTAGCATTCCTTTGATCATTAAGGTCAAAGTTGATGGATAGCTTTTTCTTTCCACCCTCAAATGTTTTATGGAGTGCAGCGTCAGAGCCTTTCTTTCTTCCCTTAGAATCTAGAAATGAAAATTCATATGCAAATATTAACAGTACAGCTATTCAATCGAATAAAAGTTAAAGTAAAATATAACACACACAAGCTATTCAAGTGTAATTGCTTACTCTTTTCTATGGGGTTAGGCTGCCATGTGTCATCGGCTGGGGGATCCTCTCTAACAACCATTGCATCCTCTCTAACAACCATTGCCATCCTCTGGATTGAAACACATACAGAATGTTGGAGCATAAACGCTTATGTTTGTAGTTTGTATTTAGCTTAGAACGTGTCGTGTAGTATGGATGTATTTAGATCGAGTTGTAAAGTCACGACGCGTTTTTGTATCAGTTACACTACGTAACAACAGTTACGCTGGCGTAACTATCAGTTACGCTACGTAACAATAGTTACGTTAACGAAACTATTTAGCAATAGTTACTCCAACCTTAACTGTTGTTACGTAGTGTAACTGATATAAAACTGCAGCGGGACTTTACAACTCGATCTAAATACATCCATACCACACGACACGTGCTAAGCTAAATACAACGCGATACAGACTTGCAGACTCTTAATCTAGGCAATTACAAACAGACTCTTAAAGTTCACAACCGGGACATAATTGTAACAAGTTGATAACAATTAAGGTTCACAAATTGAAAATACAAGTACCTACAAATTAATGTTCAAAAATACAAAATACAAGTACCCAAACATATTAAACAACAACTAATCATAATGGTAAAAACAAGTAAAATTTCATATTAATCTGAATCCCCATCCTCTTCATCACTACTAATAAGATGAACAGCATCATATTCAACATCATCATCAATAAAGTCTTCATCATTGAGGTGAATAGGAGGAATAAAAGAAACTTCAGTTGATGGACCGGCTCCGGTCAACCGAGTATATTCCAAATCTTCTAGATTAGCTGTCAATTCAACATTAGATGAGTAGCTGTCATGAACAACATATGTATCTACAATGACGTCCTTATCCCAAATATTTCGATGATTGACATCTTGGACAACCTTCCAATGATGTGATCTAGAAGGGTATTCAATGTAAAAGACTTGTCTTGCTTGTGTAGCAAGAATGTACTGGTTATCCTTCCACCAATCATCTCGCGTACATATACTTGTTATGTTATTTGTAGTAACACAAAGTGAGGTGCTGCGAGTGTTATTGGTTTTAAACCATTTACATCTGAATAAGACAACTTTTTGATGAGTCAAATAATTAAGTTCCACAATTTCTTCTAAGATACCATAATCCATAGTTCCATTCTCCCCTGGTGTTGAAACTCCACTGTTTTGAGTTAATAGGCGTTCATCGCGGATGTGAACCATGAGCTTCACACCGTTAACGCTACAAGAGGTGTAATAAGTTGCATGATCTTTCGGTTCACTTGCCAAAGCGAATAGTTCAAGACTACACTTAGGTGGATTCTTGGTATATAGCGAAGAGATCTATGAAAGACAAAATTAAAGTCTTTATTATAAAAAAGGTAACACAAACGGAAAAAACTGTTTTTGTAAACTACATATACAGTTTACCTTGTCGCAAAACCATGGAAAAATTTTGTTGGTACATCTTGTAACACCGTGCCCGAATCCGACCCGATATTTGACTTGTAACTTTAATTCGGACTTTGTAATTGTATACATTTGACGATTTATAAAAGTTCGATTTGAGTTATGTATATTTGGGTTATCTTAATTCTATTTAAACCTTGTTTATTATATCATGTAACATTATTAATGTGTTATCTTGCATGTGTACATTAATGTATACTAAAATGTGTTTAATACACATGGATTTATATAAATGCAAGTAATTCTAGTAATGTGTTAAGACAAGTAGTTTAATTAATACATGCATGCAAGGAACTATGTATGTATGTATGTATGTTTGCATTCATGGCAAATACTTTAAAACTTCCAAACATTTTCCTTGTTCTTAGCCTTCAAGTTTGGTCAAATGTGGTAGACTAATAGTTACACATTTCTTATTTATGGCTTTAAACACCTCTTTAACCATTTCTTTTTGTAACCTACAATAATTAAATTTGGAGTTGATTATTAGGGGAGTTACATTTTAACCTTTCTTTATCACATTTCAAACTCTATAAATTGGTGTCTTCTTGTCAAAAATCGAACCAACACAAAGCTCCATAATCGAAACTTCAAGCCTCCCATAATCGATTGTAAAGGTTCCCAATTCTATTGTTTTTCATCATAATAATCCATAATCATGTTTATCTTTTATGTTACTCAAGCTTACCATCATCATCTTATTAATCTTCTCTATTCAAACTCTAATCTAGAAAACTCTAATTTCATGATATATTCTTATTCATATTTATTCTTATTTCTAGATTTGTAAAGGCAAGTTTGGTGTTCCTTTCAACGTATTCCGTATTCATAATCTAGTATCCGTATCTACCTCCGTATTTAATCATGTGAGTAAACTCGATGCCCTTTTTATTATATAAATCTTTGGGTTGTATCATGACATTCATATTCATACTTATATTCATACTTTCATGTTTAATTCATACTTATGTTCACATTTATATTTTATGTCTATATTCATACTTATAGTAATATGGTGATTCATATTCATATTTACGTTTATATTCATACTTATATTTATGTGTATATTCAGACTTATATTCATATTGAAATTCATACTTATATTCATATTAAAACTTATATTCATGTTTATATACTCACTTATAATCATGTTTATATGTATACTTTTTGTATTATATTCATCGTAATTCATTCATATTGGTATTCATTCATAAAAGTCATTCTTATTATATTCATTCGTAAATTCATTTATGTTTATATGTACTTATATTCATATTTGATACTATATTTTCGTATTATGGCAAACATTGGAATGAATCAAGTGACACAATCATTATGGGATGCACACACGATAAATCAAACATTTCAAACAATCAATCATTCATTATATGTATATACTAAACAGGAAACGTGATAGATCTATTGGTCGTTATTAGACATTCCGACGTGTTACTGTGAATGTCGAGGCCCTCGACCGGACCCTATGTGACTTTGATCATATGATATACATCAGACTTGATACAAACGCGTGTTATGCCATTATACACATATTATACTTGCTTTCAATATACAATCTTTATACATTCTGTTATTATACATTCTTTTATACTACATTTTACATATTCATTTATATTATTTTTATACTCTTTATTACGTAATCTTTTTAATACTTTATACTTGTGTCTTAAACTTGTTTATTCACCAATACTTTTGTATTGACGTTTACTTTTTACATGATACAGGAAATAGATAGGTTTGCTTGAAGAAAACATAAGAGCTTGGACCTAGATAATGACATTAATGAATAATTTAAGTCTTTTGTCGTTTTTCTGTTACTTTTCTGTAAAACATTTATCCATCTTTAATGCATTCATTTAAACCATTAAATGTGTCTATTATAACCTAATAGAGGAACACGAGTTAAGAACAATTGTAATGCCTCTGGTATATTCCGCTTTAGCCGGGGTGTTACAGTTGGTATCAGAGCTCGTGTTTATAGGGAATTAGGTGGTTAGAAAACGACCTAGTCTATAAGCTACCCCACACACGTCCTCGTGTGTTCATGCATCATAAAAATTGTTTTTAACTAATTTTTTGTGTTCCTCTTACTAAATTCTTTTGAGAGATTCTTCATTCGTCGTTTTCAAAAATTATAAATACTATATATATATATATATATATATATATATATATATATATATATATATATATATATATATATATATATATATATATATATATATATATATATATTTCTAAACCTTATTGAAGATTTAGTACTTGTTTGCATAGTAACTGTAAGGTTTGCATGTGACTAATCGAGAGAGCGTTAACGATACTGGTTCGTAAACTCTCGACGAACACTCCTCTCCTAGGCCAAAGCGCGACACTTAAACCAAATCTTTAATAATGAAATGTTTTACCCTTCTCGTCTTGAATTAAAATTCTAAAAGTTCATGTTATAAGGCTGTAAGGTTTGGAAGATCGGTAGTTCAATTTCTGTCTAGAGCGGTATCTCGTTACAATTACGTATACCAAACTGGGAAATTTGAACGAGAGTCATCCTCTCCTAGGTCACGATATGATTCTTTGGAGTTGGTATTCTTGATATGTCGAGAATTTCTACGGATTTAACCGTAACCCTCAAAAATCAATTTTATTCGTATTTATACGTATTTATATATTCATTATTTTATGATTTCTTTAAACATTATACGTGAGTGATACGGATACGTTAATCATACGTGAATCAATAATCATTCGTTGATCATTCGTTAATCATTCGTTAATCATTCGTTAATCATCCGTTAATTATTCATTACTCATTCTTGAATTACCTGTTAATCATTCGTTAAATCATTCGTTGATCATTGTTAAGCGTACGCCCAGTCAATTATCGTTACTCGTTAAAGTCTAATCTTTATTCATTCTTATTTTCAGCATGTTGAACAACGCTGTCAACCGTCAACGCAACAACCAACGCCGTCTCGCAGGCATGGTTTCTCGCCAAATGGCTAATGTGATTCCGCGAGCCATCCAACAGTTTCAAGATACTCAAACTCATGCACAAGCTCCCGTTGGCAATCATGGTGGAGCATCGCTTAAGAACTTCACTACTTGCAATCCTCCTAAGTTTGTAGGTAACGATGGTGTGTGACAACCGTCAAAATCCAGGTACTTATTCTATTGTTATATCAACTCGGAACGTTAGTTACCTCTTTGTCTCGTTCACTCTATTTTGACTCGTGACTTTTGAATCTATACTTATCGGAACTAGCGTCGAAATAATTCCGGAATCAAAATTATAAGTCCTAATACCAAGAAAATACCTATTGAACTTTCCTAAGTTCATAACTTATCATACTTAACAACTTATATTTAACAAAAGGGTCCAACGAAGCAATAACGCAAAAACGAAAATTCAAAGTGACCAAAAATGGCCCGGTGCGCCGCACCCAGTGAGGTGGTGCGCCGCACCCCTTTGCCAGATTTTCAAAAAATGTTACACATTTGGTCCTTTTCTCGTTTTAAACCACCACCACCCTTTTTGACCAATAAGAAACGAGTCTTTACTGTGATTTTACTGTCCCAAGACCAGGTTACTAGTCCCCATACTCTATTACCTTTTCTTTTTCATTTTCTTAGTCATTTTAACAAAACAAAAACACACACACATACAACTTTCTCTCTATTTTCTCTCTAGAAACTCAAGAACACCAGTGATATTTCTCCATTAAAACTCATTTTCCATCCATACAAATCGTTCCAAACATCAAACAAAGCAAGTGGGTATCGTTTTTATCAAAAGGACCACGGTTGTAAACGTTTTTGGAGCAATAATCCGGCCAAAACTCTTCATCTAGAGTTTTCCTTCGGTAGATCTCTGTACTTTTACTAATCTTTCATTAATATCTATTTGCATGTAAGATCTAACGGTTAAAAATACGATTTTTCATAAATCTATGACTTTTTACGGTCAAAAACGTTTTTAACCAAAATACTCTTTAGATCCACGAATCTGTGGATAAAAAAAAATGAGTTGAAACTGTTAAAATGTTGTTTTAAATAATATCTACTGATTGCATGTTCAATCTAAACATCAAAGAAAGGTTTTTATAAAGTTTTATGTCACTTTTCTTACAAAAACGATTTTTAACTAAAAAGTGTTTAGATCTACATTTTTGTGGTTTAAAGTTGTTTAAAAACTGATAAAACTTCATTCTCTATGATATACACTGGTTGCATGTCAAGATCTATAAGTCACAAAACGTTTTTAGCAAGAAAAAAACACAAAACGGGATTGTGACAGCAGCCAGGTGCGCCGCACCTGTGCCCAGGTGCGCAGCACCGGGCTGCTGTCCTCCCGAAAATCGTCGTTTTACTCGTTAAAAGTTGTGTATACATTCTGAACTTTTACCAAAATCATAGAGGGACTGAGATAAACAAAACTTATTATAAAAGTGACTTGTGTGGACTATTTGGACTATTAATAAGCTATAAAATATGTATTGTTGTATTTTAGGTGATTTGTGAGCGGAAGTGAATTGTAATCTTTGGATGTGAAATTTGGGCGCGGAAGCGCTGCCCAAATTTCCTCAGAAATTGTAATTCACTTCAGCAAGCAAAAGTACTTAAGATATAATAATCTAAAACGTTAAATCAAACTTTCGGACATAATCATGACAATTACCTTTTTGGACCATTTTGACGATATTCAAATTTGACACCTACACTTTAATGACAAGTTTACCTATATTATTATATAAGAACCTAATAATATAAACTCATTAAATTACCTTGGTATTAATAGGCAATCCGTGATTCCCGGCTTACACATTTCGACCGAATTTCCAAGTTTCCGATCTCTTCGCAATCCGTGAGTTACAACCCCTTATTTATATGTTTTACATTTTGGGGGAAACATAAGATTAATTGCATGTTATACTTTATAAAACAACTTGCAATACTTAAACTTTGATTTATTCAACTGTGATTTATCAAACTTTGACACTGAAACGTCTACTTAATCTCATATGCGTAAAACATCTCTTTCACTACTTATAATTGTTAAATTATCTCTTTATCTCAACTATTTATTGATACTTGTATGCGTAACCGACCCTTGATGGAACTATAACACGTTTCTAAGTGATGTGAATCTCTCTCTTTTAAAATGATAAGCTTTCATAGTGCCCACCCATGTTTTAGTCTCCCTCTTACACACTATTAGCTACTTAAGCCGTATAGTAATTATGGGTATCGATACTTAGGAAATAACCGTTCCTTGCTTAGATGGCAGTCTAAGTACATATTACTGAATTTCTCTCTTTTAACTTTCCGTTTTAGAGGCGGGAAGTTGGGGCCGCTCGGTTGATAATCGGTTTAGTGTGAACACTTAGTTATAGATGCCAAGTGGTTGATACAAGAAATCTATTTAGTTATTTACGCATAAACTCATAAACTTTTTAGCGATGGTTATCCGCTCTTACTATTTGACTAAATGTGAATCTATTTAGTCTTTACAAGTTAGGGCACAATTCGCCCGATACTTAAACTTTACAAGTATATAAACTTTTTAAGCGACTTTCTCCGCTAATCTTCCTTATGGGAAACTCTTACTTTATATACTTTACTCATACTTTTATGCCAACTATTTAAACTGTAACTCACTCACTGCGTTTTCGTAGTTGACACTTTATCTTATGTTTCAGGAAATTAGTGTAAGCTCATGATGCATGGCGTGGACGGGTCAAAGCAGTCGTGTGAGGATGTTGTTGGGAAAAGACTTTGGCCAGTTGTTTTTGGGAATTATTTTATGAAACACTTTTAATCATGTGTCGTTGTACTAAACTATTTGTCTGTTGATTGTTGGAAATTGGATTTTAAACACTTTTATCTTGAATGAATGACTCTTTTACCGTTATGTTTTGTATGACCTGTGACATGATTTTCCAGCTCTTCACACTTCCGTGTTTCCGCTTTAGCGGGGTGTGACATGGTGCAACTGCTTTGCTGCAATGGTTTGAAAAGATTGAAAGCATTTTCTCAATAGCTGAAACCCCTGTTCATCTCCATGTGAAATACGCTGCTAGTGTCTTTAGTGGTCGTGCTCTTACTTGGTGGAACCAAGAGAAAATGACTCGTGGCATGGAGGTAGCTCATGAAATGGATTGGGCCTTATTCAGGCAGATTATGACCGAAGAATTTTGTCCGCAAAGCGAACTTAAGAAGTTGGATGAGGAATTCTGGAATTTGAAACAAATTGGAGGAAACAACGCGGAGTACACTACGCGTTTCCATGAACTAAGCTTATTGGTACCTCGTCTTGTGACTCCCGTATCCATGGCAATCGATAAGTATGTAAGTGGTCTTCCAGCAACTATTCGAGACAGTAAGTAGACCGACAACGGTAGAGGAAGCAGTGCGTCTAGCCGCTACTATTAACGATGATCATGTTAAGGATGGTACTTTGGTTCGTTCTAGTAATGTAAGAGAACGGAGGATAGTGAACCGAAGAAATCTGATAAGTCATCTAGAAAGAAGAAGAAGGGGGATAATCAATTTTGTCCGCAAAGCGAACTTAAGAAGTTGGATGAGGAATTCTGGAATTTGAAACAAATTGGAGGAAACAACGCGGAGTACACTACGCGTTTCCATGAACTAAGCTTATTGGTACCTCGTCTTGTGACTCCCGTATCCATGGCAATCGATAAGTATGTAAGTGGTCTTCCAGCAACTATTCGAGACAGTATTCGTAGTAGTAGACCGACAACGGTAGAGGAAGCAGTGCGTCTAGCCGCTACTATTAACGATGATCATGTTAAGGATGGTACTTTGGTTCGTTCTAGTAAATGTAAGAGAAAGGAGGATAGTGAACCGAAGAAATCTGATAAGTCATCTAGAAAGAAGAAGAAGGGGGATAAATCTAAAGCCTTCGCTGTTGTTGAACCCACCAAACAAACTGTAATCACTGCCCCTACTCATCAAGCTCCTGGAAATACTAAACCCTATACCGGAAATTTTACCTCTTTGCAACCGTTGCAACTATCATCATCCTGCAGGCAAACCTTGTAGAGTGTGCACCAAGTGCAACAAGTTTGGTCACTTTGCTCAGTATTGTAGGGTTGGGCAAAATGTAGCTGTGCCCATGACAATCAATACCTTTGCTCCTCCTCCTGTTCCTATCCAAGCTCATATGCCGAGATTTGGGTGTTTTGGTTGCGGCGATCCTAATCATTTTATTCGTGATTGCCCTTATCGTCAAGGAAACCCTCCACCCGCTCAGCAAAATCAGCCACCACTTGTTCAACCAATTCAACAACAACCCGCTGGTCGTGGACGAGCTTTTGTCATTAATGCTCAACAAGCTCAAGCCAACAACGAAGTTGTTAATGGTACGTTTCTCATCAATGGTATTTATGCTTCCATTTTATTTGATTCGGGTGCCGATCGTAGCTTTATCTCTACCCAATTTGAACCTTTGCTTGCTTTGAAAAGAAATAAGTTGCATGATCCCCTTAGTGTCGAAGTAGCCAATGGCAAGGTTCTTAAACTAAGTTCTATTTTGAATGATTGTACCTTAAGTCTAGGGAATCGTGATTTCGCTATAGATTTAGTGCCTATAAATTTGGGTAGTTTCGACGTTATCGTAGGGATGGATTGGTTATCCCAACATCATGCCGAGATCATTTGCTTTGATAAATCTATTCGTATTCCGTGTGCTGATGGTAGTATTCTTACGGTTTGTGGTGAAACAAAATCAAAGGGACTTAAACTCATGTCCTGTACGCAAGCTTATAGCTACTTGCGTAAGCATAAGAAGGATCTTCCATGTTATCCTGCGTTTCTAGCTCACATCATTGTTACAAGAAAAGAAACGCTCAAACTTGAAGATATTCCCATCATTCGGGATTTCCCCGAAGTCTTTCCCGAAGACGTATCTGGATTACCTCCTGTACGACAAGTGGAATTCCGTATTGATCTCATTCCTAATGCAACTCCTATTGCCAAAGCTCCTTATCGTCTCGCTCCTTCGGAAATGCGAGAGCTTTCAAGCCAATTGCAAGAACTAACCGACAAGGGTTTTATTCGCCCTAGTTCTTCTCCTTGGGGTGCTCCTATTTTATTTGTAAAGAAGAAAGATGGTTCGTTTCGGATGTGCATCGATTACCGTGAACTTAACAAACTTACCATCAAGAATCGATATCCTTTACCTCGAATCGTTATCCTTTACCTCGAATCGACGACTTGTTTGATCAATTGCAAGGTGCTACTTGTTTCTCTAAGATAGACCTTCGTTCGGGCTATCATCAACTTAGAGTAGCCGAAGAAGACATTCCTAAAACTGCCTTCCGAACTCGCTATGGTCATTTCGAGTTTATGGTTATGCCATTGGGACTCACAAACGCACCTGCTGTTTTCATGGACCTAATGAATCGCGTTTGTAAACCATACCTCGACAAATTCTTCATAGTCTTTATCGATGATATTCTCATTTATTCAAAATCCAAAGCCGAGCATGAAACTCGTTTGCGACTTGCTCTAGAACTCCTCAAGAAAGAAAAGCTTTATGCTAAATTCTCGAAGTGCGAATTTTGGCTCAAGGAAGTTAAATTTTTGGGTCATGTAGTTGATGCGAAGGGAATACACGTTGATCCCACTAAGATCGAGGCCGTTCGTAACTGGCCTATTCCAACTAATCCTTCTGAAATTCGATCTTTTCTTGGGTTGGCAGGCTATTATCGTCGTTTCATCGAAAACTTCTCAAAGATCGCTATTCCTTTGACGAAGCTTACTCATAAAACTGAGAAGTTTGTTTGGGGAGATGATCAAGAATCAGCATTTCACATTCTTAAAGACAAACTTTGTAAAGCTCTTGTTCTTAGTCTTCCTGATGGAACCGAAGATTTCGTGGTATATTGTGATGCATCGGGAAATGGTCTTGGTTGTGTGTTAATGCACGAAGTCAATTATACCGTTCATGATCTCGAACTTGGAGCGGTTATCTTCGCTCTAAAGTTGTGGAGACATTATCTCTTTGGTACGAAGTGTATTGTTTACACGGATCACCATAGTCTTCAGCATCTATTCAATCAAAAAGATCTAAACATGAGGCAACGTAGATGGATTGAATTGCTTAATGATTACGACTGTGAGATTAAATATCATCCTGGCAAGGCTAACGTTGTTGCCGACGCCTTGAGTCGTAAACCTTATTTAAAAGTCTACAGTATTCGTGTTCTTTCGGATCTTCATTCGTTAATCGGTATTGCGCAACAGAAGATAATCAATGGTGGAAACTTGGCTAGTGAATTGGGTTGTGGCATTGAAAAGCAATTAATCATCAAACCAAACGGTCTTCATTATTTCAACGATCGTATTTGGATACCTTCAATCGATGATCTTCGTAATCTAGTGATGAAAGAAGCTCATAATACTCGATACTCGATTCATCCCGGTGCCGATAAAATGTATCATAATTTGAAGCACTCCTATTGGTGGTCAGGCATGAAAAAGGATATATTCTTATTCGTTCAAAAATGTCTAACTTGTTTGAAGGTTAAAGCCGAACATCAAAAGCCCTCAGGTTTGTTAACTCAACCCGAAATCCCGTTGTGGAAATGGGAAGGCATTGCGATGGACTTTATAACCAAACTTCCACGTTCATCAAAAGGTTACGACAGTATTTGGGTAATCATTGATCGTTTGACTAAAGTCGCTCACTTCATTCCTATTTGTGAAACTTATCGTGTCGAACGCTTAGCTCAAATCTACATTCAATAAATCGTAAGACTTCATGGAGTACCGCTTGACATCATTTCTGACCGTGATGGTCGATTCATATCTCGATTTTGGAGATCTCTTCAATCCGCACTTGGAACTCGCTTGAATCTCAGCACCGCTTACCATCCTCAACCTGTTGGTCAATCGGAGCGTACTATCCAAACACTAGAGGATTTGTTGAGAACCTGTGTCATCGATTTCGGTGGTAGTTGGGACTCACACCTCGGACTTATCGAATTCTCCTACAACAACATTCATCATACGAGTGCAAACATGGCCCCTTATGAAGCTTTATATGGTCGTAAATGTAGATCGCCGGTATGTTGGCAAGACATTGGGGAAACGCAAATAACTGGACCCGAATTGATACAAGAGACAACGGATAAAATCGTAAAAATACGCGAAAACCTCACCACCGCTCGTAGTCGCCAGAAAAGTTAAGCCGATAAGGGTAGAAAGCCTCTTGAATTTGTCGTTAATGATCGCGTTCTTCTCAAGGTTTCACCTTGGAAAGGCGTGGTACGATTCAGCAAGAAAGGGAAGCTTGCCCCGAGATACGTTGGACCCTTCAGAATTATCGAGCGTGTGGGTAAGGTTGCGTATAGACTTGAGTTACCGACCGAACTAGAGAATGTTCATCCAGTCTTTCATGTATCTAATTTGCGAAAATTTCTAGCTGATGAAAATCTACATGTACCATTGGATGAAATCCAAATCGATTCGACTATGCACTTCGTAGAGCGACCTGTTGAAATCTTAGACCGTGAAATCAAGAAACTAAGGAGAAGTTCAATTCCAATAGTGAAAGTACGTTGGGAATCTAAACGTGGACCATAGTTTACATGGGAACAAGAAGATCACATGAAATCCAAATATCCGCACTTATTCATAAATCAACCGGGTACTAGTCAATCATAATTTTCGAGGACGAAAATCTTTAAAGTTGTGGAGACTGTAACACCGTGCCCGAATCCGACCCGATATTTGACTTGTAACTTTAATTCGGACTTTGTAATTGTATACATCTGATGATTTATAAAAGTTCGATTTGAGTTATGTATATTTGGGTTATCTTAATTCTATTTAAACCTTGTTTATTATATCATGTAACATTATTAATTGTGTTATCTTGCATGTGTACATTAATGTATACTAAAATGTGTTTAATACACATGGACTTATATAAATGCAAGTAATTCTAGTAATGTGTTAAGACAAGTAGTTTAATTAATACATGCATGCAAGGAACTATGTATGTATGTATGTATGTTTGCATTCATGGCAAATACTTTAAAACTTCCAAACATTTTCCTTGTTCTTAGCCTTCAAGTTTGGTCAAATGTGGTAGGCTAATAGTTACACATTTCTTATTTATGGCTTTAAACACCTCTTTAACCATTTTTTTTGTAACCTACAATAATTAAATTTGGAGTTGATTATTAGGGGAGTTACATTTTGACATTTCTTTATCACATTTCAAACTCTATAAATTGGTGTCTTCTTGTCAAAAATCGAACCAACACAAAGCTCCATAATCGAAACTTCAAGCCTCCCATAATCGATTGTAAAGGTTCCCAATTCTATTGTTTTTCATCATAATAATCCATAATCATGTTTATCTTTTATGTTACTCAAGCTTACCATCATCATCTTATTAATCTTCTCTATTCAAACTCTAATCTAGAAAACTCTAATTTCATGATATATTCTTATTCATATTTATTCTTATTTCTAGATTTGTAAAGGCAAGTTTGGTGTTCCTTTCAACGTATTCCGTATTCATAATCTAGTATCCGTATCTACCTCCGTATTTAATCATGTGAGTAAACTCGATGCCCTTTTATTATATAAATCTTTGGGTTGTATCATGACATTCATATTCATACTTATATTCATACTTTCATGTTTAATTCATACTTATGTTCACATTTATATTTTATGTCTATATTCATACTTATAGTAATATGGTGATTCATATTCATATTTACGTTTATATTCATACTTATATTTATGTGTATATTCAGACTTATATTCATATTGAAATTCATACTTATATTCATATTAAAACTTATATTCATGTTTATATACTCACTTATAATCATGTTTATATGTATACTTTTTGTATTATATTCATCGTAATTCATTCATATTGGTATTCATTCATAAAAGTCATTCTTATTATATTCATTCGTAAATTCATTTATGTTTATATGTACTTATATTCATATTTGATACTATATTTTCGTATTATGGCAAACATTGGAATGCATCAAGTGACACAATCATTATGGGATGCACACACGATAAATCAAACATTTCAAACAATCAATCATTCATTATATGTATATACTAAACGGGAAACGTGATAGATCTATTGGCCGTTATTAGACATTCCGACGTGTTACTGTGAATGTCGAGGCCCTCGACCGGACCCTATGTGACTTTGATCATATGATATACATCAGACTTGATACAAACGCGTGTTATGCCATTATACACATATTATACTTGCTTTCAATATACAATCTTTATACATTCTGTTATTATACATTCTTTTATACTACATTTTACATATTCATTTATATTATTTTTATACTCTTTATTACGTAATCTTTTTAATACTTTATACTTGTGTCTTAAACTTGTTTATTCACCAATACTTTTGTATTGACGTTTACTTTTTACATGATACAGGAAATAGATAGGTTTGCTTGAAGAAAACATAAGAGCTTGGACCTAGTTAATGACATTAATGAATAATTTAAGTCTTTTGTCGTTTTTCGGTTACTTTTCTGTAAAACATTTATCCATCTTTAATGCATTCATTTAAACCATTAAATGTGTCTATTATAACCTAATAGAGGAACACGAGTTAAGAACAATTGTAATGCCTCTGGTATATTCCGCTTTAGCCGGGGTGTTACACATCTTTCTCGAGCATGGCAAGACAACATTCTCTGTACATGTTCATATCCATGATATTAGTATAATCAGGAAATATGTAATTTACATAAAAGAGTGTTCAAATGTAAAGAGCGTACCTCTTGTATTGGTTGACTTCAGGACTGTTTTCGAGAATATACCATACAAGCTTCTGTTTTAAATCTGGATCCAACTTTTTTCCTACACCGGCACTTTTTGGAGTACAAGTTGCTCGGAAAACTTCCAACTCGGATGTTGGAGGTGGACCCTCATCATTTATGTCTGGACCATTAAATTTTGTTGGAATATTTCGAAGATAATGTGAACAGAATGTTAACGCCTCTTCCGCAATATAAGCCTCTGCTATACAACCTTCAGGCCTAGCTTTATTTCGGACATAACCTTTTAACTTTTTCATATATCGTTCAAATGGATACATCCACCTCATGTACACAAGACCACCTAGAATATACTCTACGGGTAAATGTATGACCAAATGAATCATTATGTCAAAAAAGGTTGAAGGATATATTCGCTCGAAATTGCACAATATCTTGATCAATTTCTCTTCGGCTATCAACATGTCCGACTCCTTTATACTTCGAGCACAAATATTCTTAAAGAACGAACTGAGCTCAATTATTGGTGTTGCAATACTCGTGTCCAAGAAAGCTTGAGCTCAAGAGGGAAGCAAGCGTTGCATCATGATATGGCAGTCATGAGACTTCATGCTTATTATATTGTCCAACTTATCGGTTACTTTTGGCTTAAAGTTTGATCCAAATCCATCAGGTAATTTAACACCTTTTATGAATTCACAAAACTTTTGCCTCTTTGCAGGGGTAAGAGAGTACGCCGCAGGAGGCTTTACTAATTTCCCGTTGTTGTTCTTCGTGAGCCACAACTCCTCTCGGATATTCAACTGTTGTAAGTCTAGCCTTGCCTTGTTCGTGTCTTTGGACTTCTCATTTATTAACAATGTACCCAACTCACTCTCGAGTACATTTTTTTCTATATGCATGACATCCAAGTTATGTTTTAGAGGAAGACTTGACCAATAAGGAATCTTCTATGACCAACATACGGAATCTTCCATTATTCTAGCCTCAGTGAGTTTTTTAGGTTTTTGTGTTTTTTCGATCCTGCCATTGAAGGTCTTATCATCCCTCCATCGATGTTTTATGGGTAGGAATCTTCTATGACCAACATACACGGTTTTCCCATTCACACGAGTAGATGGAGTCTCATCATTACATGTAGGGCAGGCTAAGTAGCCTTGACCACTCCAGCCAGATAAACTGCTACGGGCGGGAAAATCACTAATAGTCCATAAGAGCATTGCTCTCATTGAGAACTCAGTGTTTGTAGAAACGTCTAAAGTCTTGACTCCTGGCTTCTTCCATAAATCCTGCAACTCTTTAATTAGAGACTGCAAGTAAACATCCATGTCCTTACCGGGAGATTTAGGGCCAGGAATTAAACATGTCAACATGAATGAAGACTCTTTCATACATATCCATGGAGGATTAGTCTAGGAGTCAAAGGGAAGTCACGTAACACCTTCTTAGGAACTTTCTTTCACGTGGTGTCTGGGTTTTTCCATCTACTCGCTTTGCAAGTTGGACAAACTTCCTCACCTTTTTTTTCCTCCCAATACAAACAGCAATCGTTAATACAAGCATCGATCGATTCATATCCCAACCCAACTTTCTTCATTTACTTCTTAGTTTCATAGTATGTCTTGGGGATTTTGGCTCCTGTCGGGAAACAATGTAGGAGATACTCCATTGTGTCGTTGAATGAACTATCAATCCATTTATGCAAGGCCTTAAGATGCGAAAACTTTTCCAAAAAGTCCAGTAAAGACATCCAAGTAAAACCTGGGAACAACTCTTCATTCACCATTTCAAACAGCCCTTCAATGTCGTCTTTTGTTGGACCCGCAACTTATGTTGGCGCATTCTTGTCGAAGGAGTACCTGTGTTCTATTCAGTGTCGTTTTCAGTGTGTATGTTTGTGTCGGGTTCTGGTAGTATGTAATTGTTCTGCCTAAGAACATCGTTGAGGACATTGATCATGTCATTTGTGTCATCTACTATTGGCGGAGGAATAATAACCGGTTCACCGTGATGTACCCGAGTAGGATAACCCCTGCTAAACCCGTTATTATGTATGTGATGCTTGATAGTAAGAGGTGTAAGCTTTTCCCTGTTCCCACACAGCCGACATGGGCAACAACATAACCCTCTGTCGTTTATGTGTGCTTTACACCTCTCGTAGAAATCTTTAAGACCACGTTTAAACTCATTTGAATTGCGGTCTAAACCTGGTCTAGTCCAATCCTTATCAATCAACATAATTTATTGGGTGGGGGTGTGCTACTGATTGTAGTGGGGGGTTTTTTTGTGGGGGTGTGCCAGTACAATCAAAGCAAAAAAAAGTGAGATTATTAAACGTGCGATTATTAAAGAAGCAGAATACGCGCTAGTGATTGTAGTCCCGACAATAATTAGAAATGTGATAGTTAATATTAATATATACTCTTTGTAAGCTAATTATCAGCATACAAATTAACCAACGTTTATTCTATAATTTGACCACAAACAAATTCAGGCAACATTTAACACTTTACTACCATAAAAATTAACCATCAGTTTTTACTAATTATCAGCATACAAATTAACCAACGTTTTATCAGTTTTTACAAACAAATTCAGGCAACATTTAACACTACACTGAATTATTATAGATAAACCGAAAATAATTATTTTAAGTGTTCAAAAATCCGAAAATAATTACTTTTAAGTGTTCAAAAATCTGAATATATTTTTAATCATCGAACAATTAAAGATAAACCAAACAATTACAGATAAACAGAAAATTATTATTTCAAGTGTTCGAAAATCTGAAAATAATTACAGTAGCAGATTTGAACAGATAAACCAAATTATATGTTTATTAAGTTACTAATTAGACATAGAACAAAACCCAATTTACAATAATTGAGTGGTCGTTCTCCAAATCGATAGACCCTGGTCGTTCTCCAAATCGTTTTCCAAATCGAGGTTCAGCTGAAACGGATTGATTGATTAATGGAGTGGGGTGTGGCTTACATTGAAAGGGTATATCTCCATACTTGATAGTGGCTCATAATGGAGTCTTATCTACATATTGTGTATACAGTATGTGCAGAATAGGTGTGTGGCTTACATTGAAAGGGTATATCTCCATACTTGATAGTGGCTCATAATGGAGTCTTATCTCCATACTGTGTATACACTATGTGCAAAATAGGTGTGTGGCTTTCATTGAAAGGGTATATCTCCATATTTGTGTATATAAGGCATGCGAGTTGTATTTAAATGCATAGAACAACAATACAACAAACAGATGTGGAACTTGAGAAGGATCGTTGAGTTGAGAGATTCGGCCCAATCTCATAATTGGACTGATATTCTGAGTTTGTATTTCTTCAGGGCAAAGGATGCTGACCTTAGGCTTGCACGCATGATTATCAAGGTGAGTGCTAGGTTAACTAGCACCATTGACGAATACAATGGATTTATTCAAGAACTCCAAGCTTCTCCTGATTGGGTTATCAATAAGGATAAGTCAGTTGAGTATTTGCAAGAGTTAACAGAAAGAGACGGTGAATTGCTTCAAAGGTTGCAGGACCTTGAAAGGGAGGTAGATGAGGGTGCTGATGACAAGCTACTCTTCATTGAAAAGTTGAAGGGGAATGTGCCCTGTTAACGACCTCGTATTGCAGTGTGTTTACCTACGTTTTTAAGGTGTGTTATGTGTTCCCGAATAAAAATGTGTATGTCAACACATGAAGTGTATGTGTGTTTATCTCCCTTTTTAAGTTGTGTTTATGTTTACACCATTGGCATTTGTACTAAATACATTATTATAAATGGTTTATGCATTGTATCTTCATGTATTTGATTTAATGTGATTTAAGTTGTAGTGTGTTTACCTACGTTTTTAAGGTGTGTTTATTGAAATACATATCCATACACATAAGAACTTTTATTAAAATAAAGGACAAAAACATAAACCATTACATCCTAAAATGGTTAAAACATGGAAACCGGGGCATCCCCTCAATCTCCTTTATTCTAGCACATTCAACCTAACTAACTACTACTACACACGAAGATTGACCATTTCATTTAAAAGCTCATGAAGTATTGCAGCAGACTCACACGGGTGGTCATCGGGATTCTTCTCCATGGCTTGTCTTGCCTCCATCGCCTTCTTCAACTTTAACAGCTTGCAGTTTAAGCACTTTGTGTTTTTCGGAGTAAGTGTAGCTCTAGAGGATCCTGAAGAAGAACTTGCACACGAAGAAGAATCTGAAAGTGTTGTCTGTCTCGGAAAAGAACTTATGTTTTCAAAAGTGACCTCATCCTTCCATGCAAAATATCCACACCCGTTGTCTTTTTCAAAAGGTTGTAAAACGGTAAAAAATTATAAACAATGTCATTTCAAAAAATAAATTATTTATATACGACATATATAAAAAAAGAAGTTGTTTGTTGACCTTTGAATCGGGACACGCATAGTAAAGTCTACCAAAGCTACCTTGTCCATGTGATCGTCTCACCACTACATATCCACCTCCACATGAGCACTTCATTTGGATAAGAATTGGATGTGGTGGTGGTGATGTATATAAAGATTTTGTAAAGATAAGTGTTCTAAGCCCTTTTAGCGGGAATTTTAGGCGGTAAACATCTCGGGACTACGTTTGAGTATTTTTAGGGACTATATGTTGTCCCCTAAAGTATTTAGACATGTTAATGTTTTGTCATAAGCCTTATCGCGACTACATACGTAGTCCCAAAAAAGTCCATTTTAGGCGGCAAAATTCCCTCCATTTTTTCACTGTGGTGACATTTTTAGGGACAAACGCGGTAGTCGCTAAAGCTTTGTCAAATTACAATTGTTTAGGGTTTGTCCCGTAATAGTTATTTATCGGGGCAAACATGTCGTCCCCTGAAGTGTTTTCCAAAAACACATTTATCGGGACAAACATGTAGTCCCGTAAGGTTTGAGTGCAAATTTTTTTCCTCCAGTTCATTTTCGTCATGTTTGTTAGGGACCACATGTAGTCTCGATAAATAGTAGTCAAACGCAAACAAAAATGAGACTCTTGTTTTGTCACGTAGTGACGTTTTCGGGGCAACCATAGTAGTCCCTAAAGTTTTGTCGAATTAGTGGTTGTCTCGTAAGATTTATTTTTCGGGACAAACAAGTACTCCCCTGAAGTTTTTTCACCCAACACATTTATCGGGACAAAGATGTAGTCCCGTAAAGTTTGAGCGCCAATTTTTCCCTCCAACTTATTTTCGTCATGTTGTTTTAGGGACTACTGGTTGTCCCTAAAAATAGTAAGAAAACGCAAACAAAATAAGAGACTCTTGTTTTGTCACGTAGTGAAGTTTTCGGGACTACATGTTGTCTCGATAAATAATGGTGTTGTCCCTATAGGTTATGGTCAAACTTTTGGGGAAAAAAGTTCATTTTTTGTCGTCTAGTGGACTTAATGGAACGGATTTCTTTAGTCCCGAAAATTTTTTGTCCCAAAAGCCCTTATTTGGTGTAGTGATGGTCGTAGTTCTATCGAATTCAAGATCCACTAGATGCTATCTATCAGTGAAATGATATAAAGTTACCAAACTACCGTTTATACAAAAAAAAAATCTAGTTGAATATTGTCAAGCAAAAAGTTTAACTGGAATTGTAATAAGAAGTTGGATTTATTTACTCAGATAAATAGAGAAATAATCTAACTTATTAAGATAAACGAGTCACAGTTATTAGACACTTTGACAAAAAATAAAAACATTACAGTTAACAAGCAACTTAAGAACATGTGAGAACTTTTAACTAAAATATCAGAGCTATTCGACAGGTGAAGCTCGTGCAAATAGACCAAAAGCAGGATTTATAACGGAAAACCCTCCATCAAGTACCAGATTATGCCCGCTCATGTACTTGGCCTCGTCGCTAGCTAGATAAAGAGCAGCTTCTGCAACATCCTTTTCGCAAAGTGCAATCCCTTTGAGGTTTGAATAAACTTTAGAGTATTTCTCAGGATGATCGTTTATAAGATTACTGGTCAATGGTGAAGGGATAAAATAAGGTGATAAACAATTAACACGAATCCCATATTGGCCAAGCTCGGCCGCAGTGTTCTTAGTGAGCCCTACGATTGCATTTTTTGAACTTGAATAAGCATGAGAAATTATCCCCCCAACGCTCCCAGACACACTCCCCATCATAATGATGTTGCCACTACAAGCTGGGATCATGGCTCGAGCTGCGTGCTTTGTCCCAAGGAACACACCAGTTACATTGACACTCATGACTCGTTCAAAATCAAACAAATCATTATCTAGAATACTTGACTTTCCATCATCTACAACGGCTGCATTGTTGATCATTATGTCCAACTTGCCAAATTTAGCAAGTGTCATGTTGATGGCATTTTCAACATCAGATTCGACAGTCACGTCGCAATGGATATATAAAGCCTTGTCAAGACCGATATATTTACATACAACTTGACCTAATTGATCTTGGATATCAACAATTACGACTTTGGCTCCATGTTTGACGAATAGCCTTGCAGTTGCCTCACCAATCCCCTGAGCTCCACCGGTGATGAATGCCACTTTCATTGTCAACCTAAAACACAAAGTAGAGTTATATGAGTTTTGAAATCTGTTCACTAGTTTCTTCAATTTTTCAGTTGTTCATATTTCACTCATTGTATATATATATGACGTATCTTTTTTTACATACTATGGAAAAATTGTACAAGTAGTTTCATTACAAGATGTACAAAATGGTTGAGAAAAATCAAATAATCAAGAATAAATGGGGAAACAAAAATACAATAATGTCACTTTTGTCGTGTAGATATAGATATATTATAAAGGGTTAATTACACAAATCGTTCTTGTTCTTATATAGAAATTAGATGTTTTTTTTTTATATTACAGTAATCAATCCTTTATTTTGAAACGATAAAGCATTAAACATGTTATTTCGATATAATCATAACGACATATGTATGTAATTTCGATATACTAGTAGCAACCATTTTTTATAAAGTTTAGTGTTGTATACCTGGGGACAACTTCGGAAATATTTCCCATGGGGACAACTTCAGAAATATTTCCTACGACTTTGATAAGCAAGTAGAAGTTAGATACTTGAGATGAAATGATATTTTGTGTGTAATACAAAGGAAAGGAAAATGATGCCTTTATATAGAAAAAAAAAATCAAGTTCAAGACTCCTTTTATTTGTTATTTTACATCGTGTTCTCGAGTTTTATTTTTAGGGTAAAAAAACGTAAAGGAAAGGAAATAAATAAATTGTCGTGTTCTTAAGTTTTTTAAAAAGGAAAACAAAGAAAATGAAATGATTAGAAGGAAAAGTTTATACATTTTCTTTAATAAAACATTCCGGCCATATTTTGCGTGAATTATAAAGTAAAATAAATTTTTTTCTTCACTTTAATTTTAGTTTCTTTACATTACTTTTTTTTCATTTAATTTTATACTCGAGAACAGAACGTAACAATCATTGATAGGTATAACTACATATACAATGCATATGGAAACATGGAATAAACGTCATTGTATCTATTCTATTTTCAATATTAATTGAATTTATGATTAACCATTGTTAAATCATCCCTTGAAATAGTCTTTGTTAAATTAATCATCCGAAACAAAAGAATTAATCTAATCAAATGGGTCTTTATAAGCATGCTCTATCCTTTAAAAAGACTTCAATAGTAACTTCAGTAGTAAATCCTCAAGAAAAGTTGATAAATTTGAAACACATTTTTTTAAAATAGATAGACCATATTTCTCAAGAAGAAAAACTGTAAAAACGACACATCATCGTAAATAATCCTATGGATGTTTTTTAACAAAATAATCAACTCAGCGAAACTTATTAAACATTGGGATGAAATTTTTAAATGTCATGCCTCAAAGGAAAAATTTAAAAAGAAACGATCATAAGTGCACAAGAGAGTTTTCTAGTTGCTTTAGACACACATATATCGATATACAAGGATCAAAAGTTCTCATGAGGATTTATGTCCAATTAATATTGTTCAATATTTTGGTGAAGAACAAGAATGCATATTGCCTTGCTGATTGCTCAAGTGACTGGTGGAGGGATTCTACTATGAATGTTGATTTCTGGAATCATTAAGAATCTGTTCTTGTCTTGGGAAAATTCTTATCCCCAAATCTCTATATTCAAGTATTGTTGTTTACTATACTCAACGTACATGGATCTTTTGTTGGTCGAAATTAAGGTTAAAGTGCTTCTGCTAATATGATTAAAGTCGTTCTTGAAAATATCATTAATTCCCAGTATCTGTATAAGATCCGCATGTGTAATGATATGGAAACAAAAGCTATAATTTGTGTTTAATCGGGACTGTAAAACTTGTTCCTCAATAAGAAAGAGCCCCGTCATCATGAACCGACGGATTTTAAAATTTTTGGTGCATAATGAGTTGTGTCAAATTAAAGGAACCGACAATGCTCTTGGTTTTGTACCATAATCTGCCTTGTGGTTTGGGGAATGTGTCGCGTTTCTCAACCTACAACGATAAAAATTTACGTTTGAAAATAACATGCAAGGTCAGGCCCGAGATATTAAATGTCTAGTGCGAAAAATAAATTTAAGAGTCATTTAATCCATTTGATATCTATAAGATCGTTTATATTGCACGCCCCCCCAATGTGACCCTGATAAATGTCGCGTAGCAGCTGGTAACAGGACACGTTGGTGCGGGTAATTAGCACAATGTCTGAAAATGGGCATTTAATAAAACTCAAACAAGTTTTAAAATAGAGATTTATAAAAACTCACATATCAGTTTTGTGAGCCCTTTTTCCATATTTTGATTGCATTCTTTCTTTACTACATATATCCTGTTATGAATTTTAAGCTTCCGTGTGATGATGCTGACTAATCTCAATTTTAAATTTGTTAAAGACTATTTCTATAAGCAAATTTCAAAGACTCCACAAAAAGTTGCAATATTTTTTTTTTTAAATGTGTAAACGTAGTTTAAAAAGACCAAGTTATTAAAATCTTTTAGATATAAAATGTAAGTATTTCAATGACTGTTTAAAAATTAGATATAAAATGTAAGTTGATGCAATTTCGAAAGCAGCTAACATCGATCCACAATTCGTCTACATATATGGATTCGATTGCAATTGTTTTTCAGCGGCTTTGATGATTTGTTTGTTTTATAATCGTAAATCATCATTAAAAATAATAATCACTTCTGGAATCTTTGTTTACAACTTGAGATTGTTTAGCTGTTGTTGACTCTCATGCTATTTTTATTAATTTCTATTCATTGTTTAACTTATATTTAATGGATATATATTAATGTTAGTTATGTGTGAATGTGAAATGTAGATACAAACCGTTGAGGTTATTTTATACTTATGCATCACTACGAAGTTGCTTAACTATTTACTTTCTTATATCCATAAATTTAATAAATTGTCACTCTTGGAAGGTTGGAGGTTTATCCTTAGTTTGTTAGATATTGTTTAGTGTCGGGTTGGGACAATGTTGTTGGAGTCAGTGTCGTTATAGTCGCGTAACCGATAAGTGTCATTGTAACCGATAGCATTTTCCTGGATATCTTGTTGCCTTTCCGAAAATAATTTATTATGTATTTCTTATTAGTTATTACATCACTCTCTTTTGATTCTATAATACAATTATAAGTTTTATTCTTTGGGCTTTTTTTCTTTAAATCTTGTTTGATTCTTGTTAACGAGTTGTTACCGTTTTTTCAAAATTCGCAACAAAAAAAAATTGATCGAAAGAATAGTCGTACCTAAATGCTATTACCATCTAGTAAACCACAATAAGATTTGTATTGGGCAAAAGTTCATTTTAGTGATTAAAATATATTATTATTATTATTATTATTATTATTATTATTATTACTATCCTATCCTATAATTAAATCTCCTAACTGCCTATGATTCCGTGCCGTTTATTGTTTTTAAATTTTATTGGGCTGTTTTTTGGGCTTCTGGGTTGGGCTTATTTCTGGGTTTCTTCTTCTCGATGGGCTGTCTTGGTTTTCAGGACTTCAGGAGTGTTTGTTGCTGTCTTTACCACGTCTCCTTTTTCCTTGCTTTGCGGTCTTCTTCGGTGAACACGTGTCCTTTCATTTTGCCTCGCTGTTGTTTAGTTCAGGTGAAAGTTTGTTTTGCTTCATTCTCTGGTTTTCGTTTCTCTGCATCTTAGAGGTATGTGATATCTGTATTTTTGGTTTGTTTTTATTAAATTTTGAATCTTTACTCAATTTTGTAATTAGGGTTATCTTAAATTAGTGATTTTTTTGGTGAGTTTCTTTCATATTTCTTAAATTTTGAATCTTTATTTGTTTTCATCATTAGGGTTATGTTGAATTAGTGATTTTTTTGGGTTTGTTTTATTTTTGTTAAATATTTAATCTTTCACTTGATTTTATAATTAGGGTTTTCTTAAATTAGTGATTATTTTGGTGGGTTTCTTTCAATTTTCTGAAATATTGAATCTTTATTTAATTTCATGATTAGGGTTATCTTAAATTAGTGATTTTTTGGGGGGATAATATGAATTAACAGTTGATATTCAACATGTTTCTTTCTGTAGTGAAGGGAATAATTTAGAGCTTGAATTTATTCGTTGACTCATTTCATTTCACTTTATCTTATCCATATGTCTTTATATATATATATATATATATATATATATATATATATATATATATATATATATATATATATATATAAAGTCTGATAATTTTGTTTGTAATTTGATGTTATTGGTTGTGGTCTTGTAAACGTTTATTGATTCATTAGTGTTTATGAAGCTTAAAATCTTGACTTGATCGATGCAGGTTTGTCGGTTGATGAATCAAATTGTTCATAGTTTATACAGTCATAAGGAAATTTTCTCAGGGAGCTTGTGAGGTAAAATAATAAATAGTTCATATAGTGACTTTATCTATTCTTAAGATAAGTTCCAACGATGCCGATAATATCCAAAACTAACTACCTCACATTTTTCATTTGTTTTGTTTTATTTGTTTCAGTAATGCAAGTGACGCCCTTGATAAACTTTCATTACTTGGAGATGCTGGTGAGCTTGAGATCCGTATCAAACCCGACCCAGAAAAAGGAACCATCACAATTTCGTAAGGATCTGTACTTTATCGAAGCTTCTTTAGTATGATGAAGTTTGTATATAGTATTAAACAATCTATTTTTGTTTTGTGTTGCAGAGATACTGGTATTGGAATGACCCGAGAGGAGCTAATAGACTGCCTTGGAACTATTGCTCAAAGTGGTACTTCTAAGTTCTTGAGTGCTCTTAAGGTATTTGTATTTTCGTTGTGTATAATTATATAATCGTTATAAATATGTGCATCAGTTTTTGAAATAATATTTCTATGTTTTTTGTTTTGTGATATAGGAGAACAAGGATCTTGGAAATGATAACAGTTTGATCGGTCAATTTGGTGTGGGGTTCTATTCGGCTTTTTTGGTTGCTGAGGAGGTCCGTTACATTCTACAGTTTTAGTTGTTATTATTATTATTATTATTTATTTTTTTTACCTTTGTATCTAGCATATATCTAGCACACAAAACACCGAGGTATTATTATTATATGAGTAAGAGAGAGCGGACTATTTCAAACGATGTCGTCTTCTTAGAAGATGTAGGTTTCTGGAAAACAGATTGCTGAGGTTAAAGATACACATTTTGCTATTTCCCCGTAGGTATGCCTATTCAAACTCCACTTTTCATTAAATATAGGTAAATAGTTGATCGTCACTTCCTTTTCATACATTTTTTATCATATGCAGTTAAAGCCGAACACGTGGCTGAGGTTAAAGAAAAAAGTGAAAGCTGGTTGGAACGAGGAACAGCAACCGCGGATGCCGTAGGGTGAACCCTCTAGCTTCGGCCACTGCTGATCCTCCTTCCAACCAACCTTAACTTTTTTCTTTAACTTCAGCAAGATGATCGGCAATAACTCCGAATGTAGAAACAGGTCGAACCTACTCCTAAAATGGTAGACTAAAATCAAAATCTGTTACATTTCATTTCTGATGGGTCAACTAAATCAACAACCTTTAACCGAATCCCAACGCGATTCAGAATGGTCTCCACCCTTTAACAGTTACCGTTGGATCCCAACTGTCGAAATGGCGGAGACTATTCTAAATCACCTTCGCATCCGGGCAGAGACGGTTCATTCAATTGATTCATCTAAAACGATAAGTAACAGAGGTCGAACTATTTCTACCATTACCGTACTAAATTAGACTTGCTCTAACATTTGAAGTCATTGTTTAACCACCAAAACCCAAAAAAACACATAATTTAAAGTGTTTGCGCTTCAGTATTTGGGGATACAGTTAGGGACAGCTTCAAGGAAACTGCCGACAAGTAAGTGTTATTTTTTTAGAATGTCCATTCTTGTAGATTCATTATCCGATTCAACTACTTACCTTGTTATGTAAACTGCAGAACATCAAGTTCAACCTACTGAATGGGATAAAACTGAACAATACGGTTAACAAAGGTTTTGAAATCAGGAAACAAAAATTCCTCAAAGCTCTCGATAAACAACTTTAATTTGTCGTTGTATTACAAAATTCTGTTGTAACTACAAGCAAGTATCTCTGTATCTATACTATATTACCAACACACGTTTTAACCGCCATGACTATCGTTATCAGTATGAACACGCTATAAAACATAAATACATACATAACTGCGAACCCGTGCAACGCACGGACAATCTTCTAGTTATTATTAAGAAACCTGAACGGTATGTATTATTATTATTATTGTTATTATTATCGTAATAGTAATAAAAATAATAGTAAATAACATATGTAACTATTACTAAAGAAAGAAATATTAAAGGAATAATTTCATTCTTTTTGCCCATCACCAAGCCACAACTCGGTTTGTTTGTGTAGTTGAAATTGTTAGTTTGAGGTTTTGACGGGTGTTGTGTCGAAGATTGCCCCACCTGTTTCCACCCATTTTAATAAGTGATGTCCTTAAGTAGTTAGGTGTTATTGTAAAGTTGGATAACGAATAGTCATCCTTTGATTGGTTGGGTCTTGGGGTCAATGTAATCGTTGTTTGGACTTAGGGTCGTGTTGTATCTTAGGGTCGGTCCAATGGTCATTTTGATCTATTGGTTGATGTAAGAGTCGTCTCGATAGGATTGTGTTAAGTGTTGTTGTGTTAAAAATTGATGGTTGGAGTGATTGTAATTTATATGTAAAGACTAGTTTTAATTTCTATCTATATATTGCCTTTCAAAAACAAAATTAAGTCTTTTTAGTCTTTTTTTTTAGACTAGTTACAGTTTTAATTGCTTTTTGACTGATTTCGGTCTTTTTTTTAGGACCGATTTTAATATTTTAACCAGTTTTAGACTTATTTCAGTCTAGTTTGGTTATGTTTTCAACCGTTTAGAAGTAGAACCAATTTCACTCCGGTTTTTTAACCGGACCTTTAACACAAGACTTGTAGGCCAAATCTAATTCGACATCTACAAAATGATTCTATGTTATTGGAAACACTTCACATGAAAAATAATAAGAATGTCTCTCTAGTGCGGGGGTGGACTAAACCATCACACTGATTGGCAGAACCACGTAAAGCCCGTAAAATCTTTATTCTTCTACAAGTTTTACTATTGCATACAGCCATTGTTATTGTAGTGTGGTTAGTGTTTGGGTGAGATTTCCTATCAAAAGTGGCAAAATGGAAACCATAAACATTATCGGTTCGTTCACTTTCAGACGACTTGGATTTCTGGTTTATTTGATGTAGTGGGAGTGTTGGATTCTGAGACAACCTAATTAGCCACTACTGTTATTGCAGCAGCCTCGCGATCTCTGTTATGAAGCTGAATCAGGGCCAGAGTAGCCAAAATTTGCCCGAGGAACTAAATCATGAAAGGGTCTGCATGCAAAAACTTAGTAGCACTTGGCGCTGCACCCTGTATGTCATTACGAACCACTGGTGCTCATAAACAATATGCCAAAATCCTCAACACTGGCTGTAAGAACTCCCATGGAAGCGGAATTTTATTCCCTCCAGCAACCACATTGTCTGGATTTCCATCATTAATCTCCGAATCCTTCATCTTTTCCGCAGCATTTCCATCAGTTTTTTTTTATCGAATTCTATATATCTATAGCCAATAGAACTAAGAGAAAAAAAATGGTAACATGGCACCAAGTCTCATCATTCGATCAACAAAACAAATGATCCTCACCACTTAAAAACTATTCCTTTAAAATAGGATTATTTGTGATTCAAAAGCCATAGAACCATAATATAGCTACAAAAAAACATTTACAAAGTAA
Organism: Senecio squalidus; assembly: GCA_910822075.1. Taxonomy (NCBI): domain Eukaryota; kingdom Viridiplantae; phylum Streptophyta; class Magnoliopsida; order Asterales; family Asteraceae; genus Senecio; species Senecio squalidus. The sequence continues at coordinate 48,617,641 of CAJVGC010000582.1, read as the reverse complement.
AACTAATCAACTATGTCGATTTGATCCAACATTAAGCAATTTTGTAACAGTCGGGGTGAAAAGTGAAATCACGTATGTACAAGTGCATCGGTGTTCTAAGAGCAGTAGCATCAGCCATCAGAGAACCTTCATGTCCATACCATGAAGAGTATGCAGTCTACTAATCTAGAAACAGATTAACGCCATTCTGAAGTTTCACGTTACTTGCAAAAAGGAAGTTATTACAGAAGCTGCAATCAAATCTTAAGAACCAAAAAAAGAAAATTAAACATTCAATCACTACTTAAACTGAATTTAGCCTCGAATGAATTCAAGAATCAAGTATGAAAGTAGACAAGAACCGACAAATAACATTTAGCTTCAAACGAATTCTCATCTTGCTGAAGCTGCCAATTATTAGAATTACAATCACTGCGTAAACTGTATTCTTCTACAACTATATGCAAAAATCAAACACTTTGCTGTCAAAGATAACGGAAATATTTCTGGTTTTATTTAGCTGGTCTGTTACCATTCAGACACACTGTATTAACCTTGCTATTATTTAAGCAGCCTTGGGAGATCTCTCATCGAAAAAAATCATGACATGATCTTGCATATAAACATCAAGTTGCATCCTTCACATCATTACGAACTAATGCAGACATAAACCAATAAAGTGATAAACTAGAGAGACGCCACATTGGCGGTTTAAAGAGACCAAACAAGTAAGCCAAAATCAGCATGTAATATCATCAATTAAAGTAGTTATCATTCCATCATCAAATAAAAGTGAAAACAAACTCAAACCCGCAAAATTTATCTAGACACAAAGGACTTGTCATCTTGCTTAGTAATAAATTTTAGAAGAAAATCACTATTCATATGGGAATTTAATCTAATTCGGCATCTACAAATTTATACTATGTTATTGTGAACCCTACATATGAAAATCAATAAGAATGTCTCTCTAGCACGGGAGTGGACTAAACCATCATACTGATTAGCTGAACCACGTAAATCCCGTATAATCTTTAATATTCTGCAAGTTTTACTATTGCATAGCCATTGTTATTGTAGTGTGGTCACGTATGGATACGTGGTTACTGTTTGGGAAAGATTTCCTATCAAAAATGGTAAAAATGAAACCATAACATTATCTGCAATCACTTTCAGACGACTTGGATTTCCGGTTTGTTAACTTTAGTGGGAGTATTGGAATCTGACCCAACCGTAGTAGCCACTGGTGTTATTTTAGCAGCGTCACGTTCTCTGTTATGAAGCTGAATCAGGGCCCGAGTAGCCAAAATAGCCCGAGGAACTAAATCATGAGAAGATCTTGCATACAAAAACCGAACAGCATTTGCCGCTGCTTCCTTCACATCATTACCAACCACCGGTGCCCATAAACAATGTGCCAAAATCCTCAACACCGGCTGTAATAACTCCCAGGGAAGCGGAATTCTAGTCCCTCCGGCACCCACATTGTCTAAATTTCCATCATTAATCTCCAAATCCTTCATCTGCCCATCAACATTCCCATCAAAGTGATCAAATCGAGAGTTGCAAGGACAACTCTGTCCAGCCCAACCAACAACAAACTTACAGAAATCAAGTTTGGACCAATCCTGCATTTCTGCAATCTGTTTATAATAACTATCAAACACAGCTCCAAGTATCACCCCTCGTTTACTCGACTTAATCACCGTGTGCGGTTCAAGCTGATTCGACACAATCCCAATCACCTTCTCAACCTTGTCATTATCCTTATCACTACCAATATGATAAGGAGACGATTGCGCAAGATCAGGTATAGTAACAACAACAGGTTTCCCAGCGCGTGAGATAGTTTCCGAAGAATACACAGCAAGTAACACCGCTTCAAAACCGGCAACCGGTTGAGCCGGTGAGGATAGAGAGTGGACGCGAGAGAGATAGTTACCGGCGATTAGAGGAATGAATGATAGGACAACGAGACGGAGGTCGGGATCGGAGGTGGTGTAGGTTTCGTAAAGCCAGCGGCAGATTGGGTCGGTGCCGGTGCCGGCGGCGGAGGTGGTTAGATATGATGATACGGCGGAGAGTGGTGTAGATGGAATCGGGTTGGGGTAATCGGATTCGGGTAAGAGTTTGGATAAAAGGTGGATGCGAGAACGTGTCACATCCATTTCCGGTGGTCACTGTGGGAGCCTTGCTAATTTGGTGCACTGAAACACAAAACGGAAATCAACCGGAAACGTGGGTTGAATGAAGTATAATAAACGGATTAGGTTCGTGTTGAAGAGCTTGAAAATATGTTACCAGAACTCGCTAAACTGGTTATGTAAATGGGTTAGATTGGTGTTAACTAATTTCAACCCGTTATCCTGCTAACTCAAACACGCCAACTTAAATTCGAGTTGAATTGTCACTCCAATTTTAAGTACAAGCATGCATTTAAGAATAAATAATATGTGTGTCTTAATTTCTTATATACATGGTTTCAAGATTAAAGATAGCAAACTCTCGTAAATAAATAGCGATTTGCTATTAATTGAACAAAACAAATGCGACAACAAATAACCTACAAGTTCTGTTTTATATTTTTTTAATAATCGAAACTTTTTGTCTAGAGTATAGTCATGTTTATATAGTTAAGGCTATAAAAGACAATAAAAAAGAATCGAGTTATTGCAATAAATTATAACTCTTAATTTTCTAAAACTTTTCTCAATATATATTTAAATAAAAAAACTAATTATATTAAAAATCATTTATATTATAAAAAAGAGACATACAATATCACATATCAAAGTAGTAATCATTAAATGAGTTTGTAATTTTAGTTTAGATAATTATTTGATGATGTCATCATTATTAATTTCAATTTAACCATTTTACTTTAAATAAACTTAATCTTAATCTTAATATATGATAAAAGAGAAACCTAAATTATCACATGACGAAGTAGTACCCATTAGATGAATTTGTAACTTTAATTAGGGTGATTAGATCATTTGGATGATGTCATCATTACTAAATTCATTTTAACCTTTTTACTTAAAATTATTTAACCCTTATATAAAATAATATTAAAATAAAACTAATTAACTCTTATACTTTAAATATCTAACACTTCTACTTTAAATTAATATTTTTTAAAAAAATCAAAATATATATCCTTTAAATATTATACATCTTTTTTGCTAAAGGGTAAACGGTACCCCAACGAAACTTTTATAAATAAATGAATGATAACAGTACAAAACACGACAGCTTAAAAGCTAGCAGTAATAATGAACTAAGGATTAGGGCATACCCTCCTCCAAGACCAAAGATAAAGAAATAAATAACCTACACCAACCCAACTAACTAGTATCGCGATAACTACTCATAGCTCGGTAATTCATCGATCTTCCACATAGCCAAAACTTGACTTGTTTCCAAAGAAGGTTTAAGACGTACGGAACATATCTTCAACCTCAAAGTATCATAAATGACTCGAAACAATTTCTCTACCGTTCTAGTACCTCGCTTGAATAACCGGTTGTTCCTTTCTTGCCAAATATAATAGGTTGTAGCACCAATAACCAGACGACCTGTAATACTCCATGCACTCTCCAGATTCAAAGAAGTCTCAAGCAGTTGCACCATATTGTTTATAGCGAAAACATCACCTGTGAATTTTGCATATGGACAAAGGCTTAACCAAACTTGTTTAGGAAACCCACACTCAAAAAATAAGTGGTTTAAGGTATCAAGTTGAGAGTTGCAAAACACACACATTTCGTGTAAACCTGATATCTCCCAAACTCGAAGCATATCCCGAGTTTTAAGTTTATTACGCAAGATCAACCATAAAACAACGAATGACGCGGAATACATTGCGAAAACCAAACTATTTTATTCCAAGTAACAGTCACATCTCTATGCCGCAACGAATCCCAAACCAAGCTAACCGAGAAGTCCTGCTTGCTGCCATTCGATTCTAACCAGACCAGCTCGTCTGATCGCGTCGTGTCCGAAAGAGGAAGCAGATGGAGTTGCGGGTACCTATTTATCCAGTCTCTCGGCCATTTCCATCCGTGTTCATCAAATAGACTACACACTTTATCACTCCTCTGAAACCCTGCCCTAGCAATGTCCCGATAAAAGAACCAGTTGATCAACGGACCAAACTCGGACCACGTATCAAACCATATTGAAGCCATTGTACCACTTCCCACATTAAAAACAAAGACATAAATTTGGAGATAAAGTCGGTTACTGATGTGAAAAATCTAGTTTTCCGAAAATTAACTTTTACTAGATTGCTACACGGACAGTGTACCCTTGTCGGTTGCAAAATAGTATCGGTAAATATCGGGTTCGAACACAGGGACTATTTATAATTGAGAGTTTTAGTTTTAAATAACAAGTAACAAGTTGGTTTTAGTCTTAAGAAGACTTGATTATACTAGCGGTAAAAATACTTTGGAATTCAAATATGGATAAAAAGACGCTTGCTCGGACCGTTTACGAATGTGTGTTATTTCTTAGGTGTGAAAATGTCGATAAACTTCTAATGTAAAATCCTAAGTTCCTTTCGAATACCGGATTTCTCCAATTACCTAACCATGCAACGATTCCTTTCGAATACCGTTAACACCTCAAGTAATTGTGCATAAAGTTTCAAGCCGATGTGTGAGAATTAATCTATAAGCTTCCTTTCGAATAGCTTACTAACTCCTAAACCGATTTCTCTTAATTTAGTAGCTAGCGTTCGTGTTAATACCTACTTGTTTAAATTGTTGTTAATGATTCCTTTCGAATACCACTAACTTATAATCAACTAAAGACCGGCCGATTAATTCGTTCCTATTTTAGTAAAAATTACGGATTCCTTTCGAATACCCGTTTTTAGATTACCAAACAAGAGTATAAACAATTTTAACAATATAATTAAGATATTAACCCAAACGGATCCCCGATTAACCTCTACACATCAATCTAATTTCACACCCAAAATCTAACACACAAACGATCACAAATCCAAGCAAACGTTTAAGGAAATTAGCTACTCATAATTATAACGAAACTAATCAAATATATGAAAGACATGATTCAATTGCAATGAAAAATAGGTAAAAGTTCAATACCAATTGTAAGTAACAAGTTCCCAAAAATTCTCCAAGTAACTAAACGAAATTGAAATTGAGGATTGTTTAACGAAATATGAAATTAACGATTGTTCCAAATGAAAGTAATGCTTCCAATGTGATGAGAATCCTCAAATTGTGATGAAAAAGATGATAATAAACTGCTGCTAACGTCCTCTATTTGATATGTGTTGGATAGACTTTTGGTGTTCCCATGATTAATCATTAAAACTGACACGTAACTGCCAGCACTAAGAATGCGCCGCCTGAGGCAAGAATGCGCCGCATTCTGTCTTCCGAGCTGAATGCTTTAGGTGGCTTGCTCCAATGCGTCGCCTGTCCCACATTGCTTTATCCATTTTCATTTTAAAGTCCAAAAACTCATTCCTTTTGCTCCAAAAACACCTAACTCAACCTAAAACATAACTTTACAAAACATAAGCATAAACGGGTCTTTCCATTACGTTTGGGACTCAAAACACAATGAATATCGCGATAAAATACTCGTATAAATGAGCGATATCAAACCCCCCATACTTAAGCATTTGCTTGTCCCTAAGCAAATCCGACTCAAAACTACTATCAAGTTTACAAAATATACAACTTAAGAAAAGATAAGGAATCACGGGCTCAAACATTTAACTAAATTCCGGTGTGAGAAATTAAAGATATGCGTGAAATTGCTAGATCGTAAAACCGACTACAAACATCTAAAGCTACTAAATTACTTAAGTAAACAAAAACCGCAATTTTCTAATGTTAACTCCTAATTCATCCCCTAGTTATGATATGTCTAAATAATCAACCCTTTTCCCTAACTCTCCAACCGAAGTTGAAGCGATCAGCCTTTACGGCCGACCCCTATACCGCCTTGCTTTCGGGGGAACCCTTAAAATATCACTAAGCATTTTTTACGATTGAGTACTTCTTTCTTGAGAATTAATTGGTTAGTCATCATCTTTTTCTTTTCCTCTCACTTTTGTTCACTTCAAATATTATAGATTTGTGTTTATATATTTTCTTTGAAGTGAACGGGTATAACGGGATTTGAGTCTTCGTTATAGTGAGGATCAATTTCTATTTTGTTGACGGGAAAGACCTATGGCCTTTTTCTTCGCCTCTAATTCTCCAAGGGCTTAAATGATACTAGGATTCCCCAACTACCCCCGAGAGGGTGCAAGGACTACAAGGGCTCGGTACTAAGGATATATAGTGATTATCTAGATTTTTGATTTTTCGGGGAAACTTAAGAAACTAAAACTAGAAAACCTAAATTCTTATTTACAAGTATTTTATTAACTAAAGATGTTCCTAAACAATTTCACGTTAAAGTACCGGAATTAAGTTAAATATACAAACCCCTATCATCTTCCCTAACTACATTTAAGCGTTTTTTTTTTCTCTTTTTTTTTTTTTTTTTTTTTTTTTTTTTTAATGACTCTAAGTGACTCAAATGGGACAAAATAAACGTAATGGATATAAGGGGATAAAACTAACTAGTTTCCCGACCCCCCCATACTTAAACAACACATTGTCCCTAATGTGTTCCATCAAAAAGAAAAACTAACTAAACTAAGGGAAATTTAAATAAAACTAAAAATACAAAAAGAAAATAAAAGAAAGAAAACAAAACCGTGCGAGTTGCTTTGATGGTGCATGATTTCCGAACTCTACTCCGCACGTGCTGAACTTAATGCCAGACTTGATAAGGTACACATCACAAAAACACACAAGTTAATTAGCACAAATTAAGCATCCTAAACAAATAAAAATAAAAATAGTTCCAACACAACCAAAACAAACAAAAAGTAAATAGTTCGACAATTAAAGTAGCATAACAACAAACAAGCCCAACAAGCGGCTTCATCTCTTCACTCTTCTGCATCGGGAGGTAACGGGTTGAACAATGGGGGCGGGTTGTATTCAGTCCACCCACTTGCTATCAAATCAGTGCTACATTCCCTAAGCGCCCAATACGCCTTGTGTTCTATCTCCATGGGCAAGTGACATGTCTTCCCATATAGCAATTTGAATGGAGTGGTGCCAATCGGGGTCTTGTAAGCGGTCCTAAACGCCCACAATGCTTCATCTAACTTCTTTGACCACAATGACGGATTGTTGTGAACCGTCTTCTCCAAGATACGCTTAATCGCCCGATTAGTGTTTTCGACTTGCCCACTTGTTTGGGGGTGGTAGGAAGTCGAAAACCTATGTTGAACCCCGTATCTTTTCAGCACCTTCTCCATTTGGGAATTGGCAAAATGAGTTCCCCGATCACTAATTAATGCTTTTGGCATACCACACCTACAAAACAAATTTCGCAAAAAGTCAATAACCACGTTAGCATTATTAGTGGGTAGAGCCTTTGCCTCGACCCATTTAGACACATAATCCACTGCCACCAAGATGTAAACATTCCTATTCGATGGTTTAAACGGCCCCATGAAATCGATACCCCAAATATCGAACACCTCGCATACTTGGATGCTTTTTTGTGGCATCTCATCTCGTCTTGTAACCGTTCCTTGCCTTTGGCAAGAGTCACACGTCCGAACCAAGGTATGCGCCTCCTTAAAAATGGTAGGCCAATAAAAACCCGCGTCAAAAACCTTCTTCCCCGTCACTGATGGACCATAATGCCCCCCCGTTGGGCCATGGTGACATTCATCAAGTATTCTCCTAGTTTCAGCTCCATAGACACACCTCCGTACCATGCCATCGGCACACATTCTAAACAAGAACGGTTCCTCCCAAAAATAGTATTTTGCATCCGAAAATAACTTCTTCCTTTGTTGATAAGTAAGCTCTCTACTAATGACTCCACTCGCTAAGTAGTTAGCTATATCGGCATACCAAGGACCCCGTTCACCATCTACCCTTCCAACAAATGCCAACCGTTCATCCGGAAAAGTGTCTCTAATATCTTCTTCATTTAATGCCCCAAGACTAGGATTTTCCAAACGGCTCAAGTGATCCGCCGCCACATTCTCTCGACCCCTCTTGTCTTGGATCTCCACATCAAATTCTTGCAATAACAATATCCACCTAATCAATCTCGGCTTAGCATCTAGCTTGGAAAACAAAAACTTCAACGCCGAATGGTCCGTGAATACCACCGTTTTACTAAGCACCAAATACGACCGAAACTTGTCAAATGCAAACACCACCGCTAATAACTCCTTCTCGGTGGTAGTGTAATTCTGTTGAGCTTCATTAAGAGTTTTGCTTGCGAAGTAAATAGGCCGAAAATGTTTGTCAATCCTTTGTCCCAAAACAGCCCCTACCGCAAAGTTACTCGCATCACACATAAGCTCAAATGGCAAATCCCAATTCGGTGATACTAAAATTGGTGTGTTTGTCAACCGTTCCTTCAACAACTCAAACGCCTTCATACAATCCTCCGAAAATTCAAATTTTGTGTCTTTCTCCAACAATCGAGTTATAGGCCTAGTGATCTTCGAAAAATCCTTAATGAATCGCCTATAGAAACCCGCATGTCCTAGAAAACTTCTAACCGCTTTTTCATTCGTCGGTGGTGGTAATTTTGCTATCACTTCTATCTTTGCTCTATCAACCTCAATTCCCGCTTTAGAAATCTTGTGCCCCAACACGATCCCTTCCTTTACCATAAAGTGGCACTTTTCCCAATTTAGCACCAAATTCGTTTCCTCACAACGTGCCAACATCCTATCCAAACTCTCTAAGCATCCGTCAAAAGAACTCCCATAAACCGAGAAATCGTCCATAAAAACCTCCATAGAATTCTCGACCATATTCTGAAAAATTGCCATCATGCACCTTTGAAATGTACCCGGTGCATTACACAACCCGAATGGCATCCTCCTATATGCAAACGTACCAAATGGACAAGTGAAAGTTGTCTTTTCTTGGTCCTCGGGATCTATTGGGATTTGGAAATAACCCGAAAAACCGTCTAGAAAACAGTAAAACTCATTCTCAGCCAACCTCTCTATCATTTGGTCCATGAAGGGCAATGGAAAATGATCTTTCCTCGTCGCTTCATTCAATCGCCTATAGTCAATGCATACTCTCCATCCCGTCACCGTTCTCGTAGGAACCAATTCGTTCTTCTCATTCATAACCACGGTCATCCCACCTTTCTTGGGTACGCAATGTACCGGACTAACCCACGGGCTATCCGCTATTGGGTAGATGATCCCTGCGTCCAAAAGCTTAACAATTTCCTTCTTGACCACATCTTGCATATTCGGGTTCAGTCTCCGTTGTCGTTGAACAACGGGTTTTACATTATCCAAAAAATTGATTTTATGTTTACAAAAATCTGAACTAATTCCCGGAATATCCGAAATGCGCCAAGCGAAAGCCTTTTTATGACTTTTAAGGACCGTTAGTAATTTAACTTTCTCGTCTTCCAAAAGTGAAGACGAGATGATAATAGGGAGACTAGAATTACCCTCTAAGAATGCATACTCGAGATGTTTAGGTAATTGTTTAAGCTCCAAGTCCTTCGGGGGATCTTCAATTGAAGTTTTGATCCTCGCCCCGTCGTTCATCACCAACTCCTTCACTTCATTTGGGCTTTTCTCTTCATCCGCCTCTTCTTTCCCAATTGCATTCAACATCTCCATTTCCGCTTCCTCCTCCAAAATGCCTTCCCAGTCTAGATCATAATCCGCATCATCTATCACATCAATTCTAAAACAAGACTCGTCAGTAGAATAAGAATGTTTCATAGCTTGATTTAAAGAAAATGTTGCCCTTTCATCACCCAAACCCAAAGAAATTTCCGTATCCCTAACACGGATGATAGCATCCGCGGTATTTAGAAATGGTCTTCCTAAGATGAGAGGAACTTTTTCATCCTCTTCCATCTCAAGAATGACAAAATCTACCGGATATAGAAAATCTCCAACCCGTATAAGCATATTTTCGGCAATACCCAATGGATATTGATAAGATCGATCGACCAATCTTATGCTCATTCGGGTTGGTGTTAAAGCACCCGAAGAAAGTTTAGTGTAAATAGAGTTGGGCATTAAATTAATGCTTGCCCCTAAATCCGCTAATGCACTAAAAGTGTAATTATCATTAAATGTGCAAGTGAGTAAGAAACTTCCTGGTTCTTCAAGTTTCGGTGGAATCGACCTCTTCACAATAGCCGAGCATTCGGCATTGAGGAACGCGGTAATTTTCTCCATGTAGTCACCTTTCCCGCTCACTAGCTCCTTCATGAATTTGGCATAGTTAGGCATACCTGCAATAAGATCAACTAAAGGAACATTAATCTTAACGGTTTTCATTAATTCAATAAATTTCCCGTATTGCTCCCTTTTCTTCTCCTTTCGAAGCCGATGCGGATATGGGATATGTGGCTTATATGGTCCCTTCACTTCAATTTCCAGCTCCTTTTCTTTATTAGGAACCATTGGTTCCTTCCCGGGCCTAGACTCCATCTCTATTTCTTCTTCGTCTTCCGAATCACTGTCTACAGGCTCCATGCGCCGCATTCCCATGACAGGCGGCGCATTCTGGGCAAAGGGAGTCACAACAGGTGAAGCATGAGGAAACGCATTCTCCTCGGGAGTGGGATTGCGCCGCATTCCCTTGACAGACGGCGCATTCTCACTGGTTCCAGCACCGCTTTGATTTTTATTCTTGTTCAGCCCATTTTCTCCACTTCCCCCATACTTAGGTCCCGACCTAGTCTCAACAACATTAACATGTTCATCCCGATTGTTAGGGTGTACGTATTTCGACCCTTGGTTTGACGATCCTCCATTATTGTTTTGGTTTTGCCTCGGGTTTGGTTGGGTTGAACTAGGCATTTGACCCGTTGGTCGGTTTGAAAACTTCTCGCTTAGCCTCTCAAATTTTCGTTCTAAGTCTTGCATATTTGCTTGAGTGTTCCTTTGGTTTTGCTCTCATTTATCGGTAAATCCCTTCATTGAATTGGCTAACAAATCGTTCGTGGCTTTTTGGGAGTAGACAAAATCCTTCATCATTTCTGTGAAGCTTGGTTCCTCGGTTCCTTCTCTTGGTTTCGATTGATTGGGTTGAAAACGTGCCTCATTTCTATTGCCCCGATTCTGATTTCCATACCCACTATTTCCTCGGTTTTGATACCCGTAGTTGGCATAGTTTGCTTCTTCGGTTTTTGGCTCACAATCATCCGTATAGTGAGGTTCTCCACATTTCCCGCAACCATTTTTCACCAAGTGGACGTCTTTCTCCAAACGCCCCATTCTACTCTTCATCTCATCACCCAAGGACTTAATTTCGTTCACAACTTCCTTGTTACTACTACTACTACCTCCTTCTTCTACTTGGTTCACCGTTCCTCTTACTCTTCTATTTCTAGTAACCCGGTCCCTAGCAATTCGAGCTTGGACTTGATCTTCCATCATCCGGTGAGCCTCATTTGGTGACTTATACAAGAAACTACCACCACCCGCTAGATCCAAATCATGTTGAGAGCGACTATCCAAACTATAGTAAAATATGTCTATCACTTCATCCCGATCCAAATCGTGTCCATGGCAATTCCTCAACAATTCTTTAAGCCTAATCCACGCATCCGTAATGGTCTCGTTATCCCATTGTTGAAAAGACCTTATTTGATTCAATAGCTTCCTACGCAAAATAGGTGGAAAGAATCTCGTCACAAAAAGCTCTCTCATTGCTTCCCAACTTTCAATTGTACCCGGTTCCAACTCATTAAACCATGTTTTCGCCTCTCCAGTGAGAGACGATGGAAATAAACTCAGCATGACACCTTCCTCATCACCCGCTCCATATCGAAACATTTTGCAAGTCTCCATAAAACTCGCCACATGCTTGTGCGGGTCGGACTTAAAATGCCCATCAAAAGTGCTATCTTGAATCATTTTGAGGTGGTGACCTTTAACGGAAAAGTCAGCCCCCAAATCCGGTGCTACAATAGCCGACCCATTCGTTTGTGGTACTATCCGGTTCCTATTGATCATCGGTATGTCAAAAGGATTGGGTGGGTTGTTTTCCACTATAGGTCTTTCTTCATCTTCTCCATTTCTTGCCATTTCTTCTTCAAACACAACTTCAACTTCCTCCTCGGAAGAATCGTTTTCACTATAAACTACTGATGCTGCAACTCCTAAACCTCGTTTTCTCAAAAGTTTTTCCGGATCAGAAAGAGGGCTATTCACTTGCTTCCCTTGGGACCTCGTGAACATCCACAACCAATAATCCTGAAAATCAAACTAAACAAACAAAATACCCGTGAAAAATATTCGAACAAGTAATCAAACAAAAACTAAAAACTTCAACTAAATCAAGTCCCCGGCAGCGGCGCCAAAAATTTGATGTGAAAAATCTAGTTTTCCGAAAATTAACTTTTACTAGATTGCTACACGGGCAGTGTACCCTTGTCGGTTGCAAAATAGTATCGGTAAATATCGGGTTCGAACACAGGGACTCTTTATAATTGAGAGTTTTAGTTTTAAATAACAAGTAACAAGTTGGTTTTAGTCTTAAGAAGACTTGATTATACTAGCGGTTAAAATACTTTGGAATTCAAATATGGATAAAAAGACGCTTGCTCGGACCGTTTACGAATGTGTGTTATTTCTTAGGTGTGAAAATGTCGATAAACTTCTAATGTAAAATCCTAAGTTCCTTTCGAATACCGGATTTCTCCAATTACCTAACCATGCAACGATTCCTTTCGAATACCGTTAACACCTCAAGTAATTGTGCATAAAGTTTCAAGCCGATGTGTGAGAATTAATCTATAAGCTTCCTTTCGAATAGCTTACTAACTCCTAAACCGATTTCTCTTAATTTAGTAGCTAGCGTTCGTGTTAATACCTACTTGTTTAAATTGTTGTTAATGATTCCTTTCGAATACCACTAACTTATAATCAACTAAAGACCGGCCGATTAATTCGTTCCTATTTTAGTAAAAATTACGGATTCCTTTCGAATACCCGTTTTTAGATTACCAAACAAGAGTATAAACAATTTTAACAATATAATTAAGATATTAACCCAAACGGATCCCCGATTAACCTCTACACATCAATCTAATTTCACACCCAAAATCTAACACACAAACGATCACAAATCCAAGCAAACGTTTAAGGAAATTAGCTACTCATAATTATAACGAAACTAATCAAATATATGAAAGACATGATTCAATTGCAATGAAAAATAGGTAAAAGTTCAATACCAATTGTAAGTAACAAGTTCCCAAAAATTCTCCAAGTAACTAAACGAAATTGAAATTGAGGATTGTTTAACGAAATATGAAATTAACGATTGTTCCAAATGAAAGTAATGCTTCCAATGTGATGAGAATCCTCAAATTGTGATGAAAAAGATGATAATAAACTGCTGCTAACGTCCTCTATTTGATATGTGTTGGATAGACTTTTGGTGTTCCCATGATTAATCATTAAAACTGACACGTAACTGCCAGCACTAAGAATGCGCCGCCTGAGGCAAGAATGCGCCACATTCTGTCTTCCGAGCTGAATGCTTTAGGTGGCTTGCTCCAATGCGTCGCCTGTCCCACATTGCTTTATCCATTTTCATTTTAAAGTCCAAAAACTCATTCCTTTTGCTCCAAAAACACCTAACTCAACCTAAAACATAACTTTACAAAACATAAGCATAAACGGGTCTTTCCATTACGTTTGGGACTCAAAACACAATGAATATCGCGATAAAATACTCGTATAAATGAGCGATATCAGTTACGTATAAACGAAGCAACGTAACATTTGCTAACATAATCATTTTGTCTACATGACTAATAGTTTTTTATTAATCTTTCTATGTAGGTTATGTTATTTGTTAAGCAGTATGACAAGATTTAAATTATCTTAGATCAAAATAGTAGGTGATTATCTTAACTAGATGATGGCGGAATCATGATCTAGTTACTGAATTGATGAATTGAACAAGTAATCAAACAGATAAATGCAAAAGATTGCTTATTATTCAAAGCTAAGTTTTAGCGGAAAAGTTTGTTACATATGAAAAATACACATTCAAGCACCTCAATAAGGAACTCTCTCCCGCTATTTATAGTCAATAAATCTATACTCTAAACTATTACATAAAACATCCTTATATTCATTAAAGAATACTTCGGATGAACACACTAACTTAAGTCTTCATTTAACTTTACTTCGGATGAACTTCATTTAACTCTGATGTACAGACTTGTTCTTCCAAAATAAATGTGTTCATGTTGACTTACTAAGGTTTAGGTCAGATGATGAAATTCGTTCATCCGATTTAAACACTTAGTCAAAACTTTAACTCTGATGTAGATTTGAAGCTTCATCCATCACACCGATCAAACAATCTCCCCTTTGGATGATGCTTCAAAAATCTACACCTTGTTAATTCAGCTCTATTCCCAACTTTGTACACTACCTCCTTTAAACACTCTTCACCTTCAATCATTTATACTTTTTCCAAATAAGATCTATTTCAAATTGAACTACTTCCAGAAACTGTTTTCCTTCTAATCCATAATCTTCATTTTTTTCATAAGGTAGCTTATGAATTGTCAGTAGATTTTCATTTGATAATTCTCTTAGATCAACATTCTCATACAGTCATCGTTCTTATCCATCTTCTCTAACCTATACAATCTCATTATTTGGGCAGTCCATCCACCATCTCATAATTCTTGATCTTTGAACTGGCTTTGATTTCTTTGGAGTATTAGTTTCAATTGCCATTGATTTTCTTATTCTTTTGAACTTTTTACCAAAATCAATGAAGTCATTTTTTGCACATTCCTTAATAAACTCTTCATAATCACCTCCTTGAGGAAAGGCAACATGATTTACCATCTTTAGATTACTCAACTGTTTGGCATCAACAATTATTTTCTTCAAATCATCAGTGGTGTGAAAGTAAGTTACTTGAAAGTGGTCGAACACTTCCTCTTTTGATAGCTATAGCTCCTTTGTATGGATCAAATCTCCAGCCAACAATGGGTGGAAGAATTCCTTTCATTTTTTTAAGCTCTAGTGTCTCTACCCTTGATTCTTCTTGAGTTTGTTATTTGAATCTTGATCCAGACCCTCCTTCATTCTTTGTTTTGTTTATCACCTCTTCATCTACTAGGAAGCCATATTTATCAAGATTCTTTCCATGAGGGTAAGTCTTCTCAATCAATTCTGATAGGTCATCAATATGTATTTGGGTTGCAGGACTAAACTTATAATCATCTTCTAATTGACCACTCTGCATTTCGGCTTCTTTTTGAACAAGTAGTGCTTCTTTTTCAACTGCAACAATTGGATCATTATCTTGTGCTAGCTTCACTTATGTTTGCAAAAGTACATCTTGTCTCTGTTTTGCAACAAGAGACTTAAGTGTAATCTTTTGAATTGTTCTAGAAGATGATCCAACACCAGCTTGCTCTTCATTCATTTTTCTAACAGTCTCTTTCATTTCAGCCAATTGATTTTCTTTCATTTTTCCATGCTCAACATCCTTGATCTTTATTTCCCTTCTCCTTTTCATTTCTTCAAGTAATTCATTGGTTTTAACATCCAACCAATGATTCTCAAGTGTTTCCAGTTTCATTTGCCCTAAGGATCTGGCTGAAAACTCCTTTTTCAAGTTTAAGTAGTTCTTGAGATGCCCTTTGTAAATTGTCTCAGTCATGTTTCTTTTGTCCTGCATCATTTGTGTCTTTAATTCAACTACCACATCTGGAGCTTTCTTCATTTGTCTCTTGGCAAATGATTTCTTTCTCTCTCCAACAGTTGGCTATATATTCATTTCAACGTTCTCTCTTTCTGTTTCTTTTCCTTCAGTTTCCATCTTCACATTTTCAGTTACTTTCTCTCCAGTTTCCATTGCTTCACTTGATCCTTCTCTAGTCTCCTCCAAATTTACATTCAGTTGTTCACCACCCATATCTTTGATACAAAATTCATTTGAACCATCTCTTTCTTTGATGTGCACCACTAAAAATTCACTTGTTGTATCATCATACAAACCCTCATAATATTTCTCAAAGGTCTATCTATCTACCTTATTCCCATAATGATCAAATGCATTGAATTCCTTTTGTTGTTCATCAGACTTACATCCTGCTTCATCCGAACTAATCTTCACTTCATCCGAACTGATTTTTAAATCATCTCCTTCATCAGACTTATTTCCCTCCTCTTTTTCCGAATTAATGTTTTGATCACACGAAGTAAATCCAAAGTCTAACACTTTTTCCTTTCCTTTCCCTTTAGAACTTATTACTCTCTCCATTTCCTTCTCAACCTTTTCAACAACTACATTATCAATTTCCTCCAAGTTGAGCTTATCTTTCTTCTTAGTCTTCTCAGTTGACTCCCCTTTGAAATAACTTCTTCATCATTCATAGTTAAATCAAGACTCATTTGTACAGTCTGCTCATCCTCATCACCTTTCATTACCACTGTTTGTTCCTTTTCATTCATTATAACAGTTTCTTCTACATTCACCTCCCTTTCTACTTCTATCATTACTACATCTTCTTGTTCGTTCTCTCCCCTTTTGGTAGCATCATTCAAGGGGTGAGACTTCATGGTTTAAATAATAATCTTTTGAACCACAGACTGCCATCTCAATTATTTAATATTTTTGGTCTATTTCTTTACCAACAATTCTAACTCTTCATTCCTTTGCTTTAACTCAATTGCCTTTAACACTCCAATACCATCTCCCCCTTTCTTCTTTGACTTGTAAACTAGCAATGGAGTACTTGATGTTGTAGCAACTGAGTCATTTACAATCTGAACCATAGGAGTATTCAAACTTGGAACAGATGGAGTAACAATCATGCTTTCTGCAAGATTGGGTGATCTTTGACTCTCTTCTGCAATATAGAACCAATCAATGTTAGCATCACTTGGTTCATTGACAGTTTGAAATGGTGGTGTATGAGGTAGATGAGTTCAAGATGAATCTGAGTGAGCAAATGATTGATTTGGTGATTGAGCAGGTGATTGATGTAATGGTGAAGGTACATTTTGTACAGGTGATTGAGGTAGAGATGAAGGTGTGACAACCGTCACTTTCACACTCTGGTTAGTCTAGTGCCCTTAGCTCATTACCGGTTTTCTTTAAACTTTTATTTTAAAAGTTATTACCGTACTTGGTTGTGTATGTGTTAGATTTCATGTGTGTATTTCTTTACGTATGTAGACTTATTACTTTAGGTGCACAATTAGTTGAACCCCGATATATGAACTTATCGACATTTTAACAAACTAATTCCGTATTCAAACTTTAAGTATAATTAATGTGAACTTATAATACTTGACAACAAATCCCGTTTTGTTAAACTACAAGATAATACGTTTGATATCTTTCGAGCCTATCCGTGTTTCGTTTCGTATTGGAAATCCTTGCTCTCACTTGTGGACTACCTAAGTAAACTTTTGTATTGGTTTGTGGGCTGCAATATTCGGCCAAGGGAGCTAGGACCCAAGGCCTTATGGCCGATTGCCATGAGTCCACCACACCAAGCCAAAAACCTAACCCTAACTTACATATCATATTATCACTTCATGCAAACCCTACTTCCCTTTTTCTCCATACTCCTTGCCGTCGCCTACAAGCTGCCTACCAGCCATCATCTCGTTTTTTTTTTGAAGACCACCAGCTCACCATTCATCATCATTCATCAATCTTCAACTCATTTTGGTAAGAGTTATCATGTTTCATTTGTTTCTTTTCCTTTTGTTCATAACCGATTCTTTTGGCCATCATCATAATCATGTTTGTTGTAATAAGAGGTTGTGTAATTGTGTGGTGATCATTATCATCTTCACTCAGCCCCCAATCGATTCTCAGATCCTTGGATCATCAAGTGTTATAAGCAATGTAAGTAATGTATGAAGTTGTTGTTGGCCGATCCATGTATATCAACAGAATTCTAACCTCATACTCTTTGTTTGATCTTGTTTTGGTGAACCAATAATCGATCCCAGCAGCTCTTGGCGCCTATTTCGTGGCCTAGATCACTCTTGCGTTTGTAATTCGGATCAAGTAATCAAGCAATCAAAACCGTTATCTTCAATTAAGGGTATAAAACCCTAAATTTTATCTCTATTGTATTGCTTGTTTTCGTTGTGTGTTGGGTTGTTTGTGGTGTTTGATTTGGATTTTAGACATCTTCATAAACTTCAATTAACATATAAAAACCACTCGTAAAATCGTTAATCTATTCGTCTAATTAAAACCCTAATTCGTTAACTATTATTCAAATGTTAAGAATTGAACTTGCTGATCTGAAAATTAACCTCTTTTGTTCGATGAATATCTCCTAAACGATTTGGAATTTGAAACTGATATCAAAATGAAAGTTGTAGCCCTTCGAATCTAGTTTTCAAAACTATAAGAATTATAATCTGATTCATCGTAGAACTCTCAGAATATCGTTTACACTGAACGTTGGTCAAACTGAATTTTTACGGTTATATTAGGATTAATAATTTGGACGATTGTAACGACTTAGCAAACGAATAAATGATATTAAACAATGTTAAACAGATTATAATCGTGTTCTAAACAGATATTTAAGTTATATAAAGTTTTGGTTTGAGTAATGCGTCTTTTAAAGTAAAAACGTTTTGTATTTAAAATGACTAAGTAGCCGTTTTGCAAACACCATAACTTATACGATTTTAACTCGATTTAAAAAACTAAAGATCTGTCTTTGTAGTACTTTTTGTCTACTTTCCATCCATATAAAGATCATCTTTTAACTGTTCCTAAATTTCAAGATACGTCAAGTTGAAAACACCTGTTCGTGAGTTTGGACTAAACTTAAATTGTAAACTTACTATCGGTTATTAATTCCACTTTAGGGAAGCTCATTATTAGACTGGACTAGCTGTGACCTACACTACTCATATACACACTTTTGCTTAGTATCACATACGTATTCACGAGGTGAGTTCATTGCCCCTACGTTTTTACTGTTTTCACTTATTTGTGCACATTGGGGGAAGACAAAGCTTACCTAAACTACTTTTCATTATGAAATGTTTTGAGAAACAAATCAATGACAAAAGTGTAACGAAAACCTAATGCATTTAAAAACTGTTTTCAAATGAGATGATTGCTATACTGTGACTACGTTGGTAGTGACACCCCCCCCATATACATACATACACACATACTAGTAGAGTATACTTACTAGTGACAGTCAGACTATGGTGCCAAAGGGCTAAATGGTCAATTCACGCTTAGTCTTATTGTGTGGACCGTTCCCCACCGACCCGTAAGACATTCAGTCAGTTAAGGTAACTACTGACACATACATTCTATCGGTTAAGGTAACTACCGATACACTTCATGTCAGTTAAGGTAATTACTGACGATCAGTAGAAGGACTTATTGATGTGCGTTGCTTTTTTTACATTTATATGCATTAGTTACACTATTTGAACTGTTATTACTATTTTGATACTCACTTGCTATTTCAGGAAACTTTCTATAAATGGAAACTTCTTTTTATAGAAACATTCTTTATTTTACGTAAATCATTTAAACTGTTTTACTTAAATTACTCAGTGAACTCGCTCAACCTTTGTGTTGACATTTTAAGCTTTGTTTTCAGGTAATGAGCAGAACTAAGGGACTAGCTATCAAGATTGGACTTAGAAGACCTCCCTAGTCTTGCATTGCATTTGTGGCACTTTATTTTACTTTTCTTTTGTACTGAACTATTCTTTGGGGCGTTTTGCCGTTGTTTGTCATTTGGATTTGTATGATGTTTGATACTTCGGGTTATTTATTTGGATGTAGTGAATGGCGTAGTTACATTACAAGATCACCTCTTGTATGTGGCAATGTCATGACACACTATATTTATTTCTTTTTCATATAGATTTTCTCTATTTGTAACTACTTGTGTTATGACGATCGTCAATCGATCACACCCTGCGTTTCCGCCGCAGGTGGGGTGTGACAGAAGGTATAATTTGAATAGGTGAAAATGGTTGATATGTAGGTTCTTGTTCTTCATATTTATATTCTTGATCTTCATTATTGGGATTTATACCATGTGCTTATTCTACCATGTAATAGAAGAATGGTGTGTAAGCTCCTGAGAATGTAAACTTGGCTATTGTAAATTGTTTCCTCATGTTTGCCATTATCTTCCAGTTCATGTTTAAAGATGGCAATCTCTCCCCTTCTGGCATCAACCATTATATCTCAGCATTCAACATTAACTGCACAAATCTAGGATACAGTAGAAACTTCTTTGTGCTCCCTTCAGCCATCCTCTGCATGTTGTCAAATATATACCCATAGAAATTGAAAGTCCTTTGAGTAACTAAACACACAAATCCAACAGCTAGTGTTTGACTCATCTCGTCATAGCCTCCTTGTCTTCCATAAATGCAACTGATTAGCACATGATGAGAACCTAGTCTCTTTCACCATATTTCCTGGGAAATCTCTTTCATATCGAGCAAGTCTGCAGGTTTGTTTCATATCTTCCATAGGCAAAATCTCTAGACCTCCTTCATCATTCAACTGCAACACTCTTCTAATAGTTGCTTCAGTAATCACCATTGGGGACAATTGTACTTCAAAATTGATCTTGGGTATTCCATCTTGTTTTTCAAACTTTTCATTCTCCCAAAATTCACTCATCATGTCATTATAAAGGTCAGGATTAACAAAATTTGCATAATGAATTCTTAAAGTGATAAGAAACTGAAAAATCTCCTTCCAGAAGTCATCCACTTTATCATCATTGATGTTTAAGAATGCCACCACATTATGTGTGTCTACAAAAGGATAAGAAGACATCTATGAACAAATAAACAAACTTGTTAGGCTTTGGCATTCAAAAAAAGTATTACATTATACAAAAAATTCAATCAACATAAAAGCTAACCTTAATAACTGGTAAAAACAAAGGAATAATCAAAAACTAAAGCACAAGCTAGGAGTTCTAAGCTTAAACAACCTAAAATGGGTGAAAACCTAATGAATGAGTCTAAGATGATCGAAAACTAGTTCTAAGAAGCATTGAGATTAGGAATTTTTGATTTAGATAAATCCTGCAAATTGCCAATTAAAATAAGATTATTTGAATTTAAAAAGAATTTAATATTTTCAGAGTTAAATTAAATAAACAATTTTCTTACCAACAATCCGACTTATAATCCGCAATAAAATCAAGAATCCGACTTAAAACTTGGTCAACAAAGTCAATGAAAAGATCAGACTAAATTTTTTTTATCCGACTTAATATTTTAACATCCGAATCAAATGTGGAATTCCAAAATTAACCCATTCAAAATTTTCAAGGTAAAATTTTATCTTCCGAGTTAAACTCCAAAGAAAAATATTAACATCAGAGTTAAAGTTCAAATACATCAGTTAACTTTGAATAAGCTTCCAAACATAAAATTTCAATTTCAGAATATAGAAACTTATATTACAGGACTAGATAAGTTATTTATATCAGAATATTTCTTTAGAAATAAAATGTTTTGGTAAAATGAAAAACTTGTATTTATAGTAAGATAAATCTTGTGTCAAAAATCTATAAATTACAAGTTTTTATTAATTAAAAACGACATGAGAAATTTCCAAACGTATTCAATTTTGTCAAGTAGAAATAAATAAATATACTTTCCTTACTATGGCATATATACCTGATATCGCATATTTATACGTTTATTTCTATGCGATATTTGGTCATTTTTCATATTAAACATGATGGCTAGGATAAGTTTTTGCATTTAATCGTGTGGAAAAGTTGTTTTGTCCATTTTACAGGTTTATATGATCGGGAAGTCGAATTGGAGGAAGAAATGAGCTTAAAAGACGAAAAATGGTGAATTCAGCAAGTTAGAACGACGCCCGGGAGGGGTTAGGGCGCCGTTGTCACGAGTTTGAAGTAGAGCGCGACGCGGTAATCAAGTAGAACGACGCAGTCATCATAATTTACACCCGCTGCGCCGTCCTGGGTATATAGAGCGACGTCCTAAGTGATTTTCAGCAGTTTTAGAATTTGACTCGAATACGATTTTCATCTAATTTTTGTCTATAAATAGAGCCTCAAACGACCAATTTTAATCATCAATTAATATCTTCTTCTATTGGAGTTGGAGATCACGTTTGGAGGCAAGGAGAGAAGCTAGAAGTTCGGTTTTTGTTACAATTCGGTCACGAAGAGTTTTGTAAGTTTCTAGTTTGTGTTCTTTACTTTTTCAAGACTTTTTTCCAGTATGTTTTCTACTCTTTTATTTGCTAATTTGAACTTAATTTTGAGTAGCTAAACACTTTTTACGCTTGTTTGATTAACGGATATTGTTTGATAATTATTGTTTTTGTTATTGATTGTTAGGTGTTTATGTTTAATCGTTGATCCTTAATTGTTTGTTTTTTGATATATTATCATTAGTTGGGTATATGCAATTTGTTAAATCAACATTCTAGGTATTCGAGAGGAATCTACTAGGTTAAATAAATTGTATGAAATAATCAATCGGTCTTTAATTGGTTTAAAATTATTAGGATTCGAGAGGACCTAGTAATAACAACTTAGGTAATAAAAAGTAAACAAGTAAGTCTATTTGTTAAGATTCGAGAGGACTTAATAATTAGAGAAGTTATTCGAGAGGAAACTTCATAAGATTAAATCATTAAAATACCGGCTTGTTAATTAATGCTTAATTGTAGATAATTATAATTGTATTTGAGAGGAACATTATATTTTGAAATAGTTAAAGTTAGAAAAATATTCGAGAGGAGTTTTATTATAAATTAGAAGTTAAATATACTTTCAATATCGTAAACATAATTGGAAAACAAGTGAAGTGTCAAACAAGTGTATTTTCTCAAATATTTGATAAATCTTAATTACTTTTCTCAATCGATTTTTTTATAATCACTTTTTACAATCACTTTGCAATATTAATCAAATCTTTCGTTACAATAAAACCCCCAAAAACAACCAGTATTATTAATTCGATATTAAAAACCAAATTCGTCCCTGAGTTCGAACCTTTACTTACTTAAAACTATATTATATACGAATAGGTCCACCGCCTATAAGTGTGTAATTAAGTCTATAAGTAGGTCGAGTTTTAGAAGACTAGATTTTACACATCAAGTTTTTGGCGCCGCTTCCGGGGACTGATTTTAAGTTTTTGTTTCGAATTTGTGATACGATCCTTTTGAGTATTAATGTACTTGGAAGTTGCTTTTAATTGTTATTACACCGATACGTTTTACGCTTTTCTTGTTTCTGTTTTTGTAGGTATTCAGGCAGTGGATGAACACAAGGGCTTCGGGATTACCACTCGCGAGTCCAAAATCTAACCCAGGAGTATCAAAGAAGCGAGGCAAGAAGAAAGGAAACATCTTGATTCAGACACCACCAGGTTTTGGACCGTTCTCACCAGTGAAGTTTGAAGATATTACATCTTCAGAAGGAGGAGGAAGCGCTACAGAATCCGAAGTCGAAGAGTTAATTTGTGAAGCCAAACCGGAACCGCAACCAACTATGGATCCTTTAGACATGCCTATGCACCGACGGGCCGCAACTGCAGTAGTGCGACCCACCCGAGGGTCGGCTATTACCACCCATAACTTGGGTGAGGACTTCGTTGTCAAGGGTCATCATCTCAAGATGATCCAAGACAACACTTTCGATGGGCGATACAATTCAGATCCACATAAACACATAACCAAATTCAACGAGCTATATGAGATGTTCAAATATGGAGAAGGAAAGAACGACAGTGTCAAGCTGAGGTTGTTCCCTTCGTCTCTCACCGGGGATGCGAAGGTTTGGTTTGAAGAGTTAGACGAAAATTCAGTAACAACATGGACACAAATGGGCGAAGTCTTCATCAAACGGTTTTTCCCACCTGCCTTGGGTAGGAAATTACTTCGAGACATTAGAGGATTTCAACAGGAAGATGGAGAAACGTCTACTGAGGCGTGGGCTAGATTGAAGGATATGTCGAGGAGTTGTGATGGTCATGGTCTGGGCAAGGATAATATCATAGAGATCTTTTTCTACGGGTTAACCAAAGAGTCACAAAACAAGTTGGATCTAGCCGACGGGGGAGACTTTATGTACAAGACCACTAATGAAGCATACAACTTAATGGAGGATTAGTTAGTCATAAGCTTATCGAGGGAATATCGAGATGATGGTAGAGGTCCAAGACAAAGAGGTCAAGTTGCTCAAGCTGAAAGTACCAACGAACTATCTTCTGTCGTGAAAGAAGTCAAGTCTTTCGTGGATAGGATTGATAAACGCATTGGGAGGATCGTGAAAGATATTCACTTAGTGAAGAATGGGTGTGAAGTATGCGGAGGAACTCACTACGCTAGTGAGTGCGATCGAAAAGTGGAGGATGCCAACTACGCACAGTATGGTTATCCTAATCGAGGAGAAAATTGGCAAAACCGCGGAGGTAACTACAACCACGGTGAAAATAGAGATAATGGATGGCAAAGAAACAATTCGCGATCCCCACCACGACAAAGATACGATCCACCGAAGAACGAAGATGATCAAAGCGTGAAAGATTTGCTAAAGACATTTATTCACACTCAGAGTGCAAAGAATGATGCGGTTACAAATTAGTTAAAGGTTTTAAACAATCATATCGAGCAAGGACAGCGAAATCAGCAAGCAGCAATGCAAGACTTGGAGAGGAGGTTCGATCGGATGAATGAGCGGTTCTCAAACGGCCACCGGGCCAACTACCGAGCAACACGCAACAGAATCCACGACCACAAAATCAAGGAAATAGTTCAAATAATCAAGGGTCGAAGTATCAGCCTCCCAACCAGAGAGATGAGCATGTAAATGCTATCAAAACACGCTCGGGATATGTTTGTGGAAGGAATCGAGACGAAAACGGAGAAAACATGAATTTTTCGGAAAAACTGTCAGATAGGGCGCCACCCTTAACAACAGAACGACGCCCTAATTATAAAAATGGACCCGGTGCATCGTTCCCCCTTACAGAGACGACACCCCTATCCGCTGAACCAATTTCAGACGATTTCGAGATCGAGGACGACGAGGACGAGGCACCACAGGTTCAAACCAAGGCCAAAACACCTGAACCATTGAAGGAAGTGCCAATCAAAGCTTATAAGCCACGTATCCCATATCCTCAACGTTTGAGGAAGGAACACATGAAGAAGCAGTACGGTAAATTCTGTGATATGATTAAATCTGTTCATATTAATGTCCCTCTTGTCGATTTAATTGCAGGGATGCCAAAATACGCAAAATTCATCAAGGAGCTTGTCACAGAAAAAGGGAAATCATCGGAGGCGCAGTCCGCTTTTCTAAACTCAGAATGTTCGGCTTTGGTGAAGAACACCATACCACCAAAGTTGGACGATCCCGAGAGTTTTCTTATTACTTGCAATTTCAATAATGCTTATAGTTGCAGTGCATTGGCTGACTTAGGAGCTAGCATAAATTTGATGTCGTATTCATTATATGCTAAACTCGCTTTAGGAGTGTTAAAACCCACTTAGTATCGACTGGCCAACCGATCATTTCAATATCCATTAGGAATTGCTGAAAACATGCTACTAAACGTAGGAAAATTCACCTTCCCTGTTGACTTTGTAATCCTAGAAATGGAGGAGGATGTTTCTGTTCCACTTATCTTAGGACGACCATTCTTAAACACAGGTGATGCTATTATTCGTGTGAAAAATGGGCAAATTTCATTGGGGGTTGGGGAAGAACGAATTGTCTTTACACTAGATAAGGCCATGACCCATTCTTATTCCACTGATGAAACTTGTTTTCGGATTGCTGTTTTTGATGATTTAGATTGGCAGGAAATTCTCGAGATAGAAACTAGTTTGGAGGAGGAATTGAAGGACGAGAAGATCGAAGAAGTGGAGATTGAAGTTAAAGAGGAACTGAAGTTGGACCAGAGCATGAGGATCAAGTCCTCGATCGAAGAACCACCCACCGACTTGGAGCTTAAACAACTACCGGTACATTTATAGTATGCTTTTCTTGAAGGTACCAATTTATTACTAGTTGTTATTTCGTCATCACTTTCGGGTGACGAAAAAGCTCTATTATTGACAGTCCTTAAAGGTCATAAAAAGGCCTTTGCTTGGCGTATATCTGACATACCCGGAATTAGCCCCGAATTTTGCAAACATAAAATTAATTTTCTTGATAATGTAAAACCCGTTGTTCAAAGAAAACGATGGCTAAATCCGAATATGACAGATGTCGTTAAGAAGGAAGTTGTTAAGTTGTTGGATGCAGGAATTATTTATCCAATCTCAGATAGTCCATGGGTGAGCCCAATTCACTGTGTGCCAAAGAAGGGAGGTATGACCGTGGTAATGAATGAAAAAAATGAGCTGGTACCAACAAGAACAGTCACATGATGGAGAGTTTGCATAGACTACCGCAGGCTAAACGAAGCCACCAGGAAGGACCATTTTCCAATACCGTTCATGGACCAGATGATTGAAAGACTAGCTGGGAATGAGTTCTACTGCTTCCTGGACGGATTTTCGGGGTATTTTCAGATACCTATCGACCTCGAAGATCAGGAGAAGACCACTTTCACGTGTCCGTTCGGGACATACGCGTATCGAAGAATGCCATTTGGCCTATGCAACGCACCAACCACTTTTCAACGGTGTATGCTAGCCATTTTTCAAGATATGGTGGAAAAGACAATGGAGGTGTTCATGGACGATTTCTCAGTGTTTGGAGAATCGTTCGATGCATGTTTGAAGAATCTGGATCAGATGCTGGGAAGATGCGAGGAAGCGAACTTGGGACTAAACTGGGAGAAATGCCACTGTATGGTTCGTGAGGGAATTGTACTGGGACACAAAATTTCAAAAGTTGGGATAGAGGTGGATAAAGCAAAGATCGAGGTCATCGCCAAACTACCACCACCAACGTACGAGAATGCAATTCGGAGTTTTTTGGGACATGCAGGGTTCTACCGAAGGTTTATCAAGGATTTCTCGAAGATTACTCGTCCCATGACGAAATTATTAGAGAAGGAGGTAGCTTTCAACTTTTCGGAGGAGTGCTTGACGGCTTTTGAGTTACTCAAGGAAAGAATCACAAACACACCCATATTGGTAGCACCGGATTGGTCTAAGCCTTTTGAATTGATGTGTGACGCCAGTAACTTCGCAGTAGGGGCTGTTTTGGGGCAACGGATCGACAAACATTTTCGACCAATCTACTTTGCCAGCAAGACACTGAACGAAGCCCAACAAAATTACACCACTACGAAAAATGAACTCTTAGCAGTAGTGTTTGCTGTTGACAAATTCCGCTCGTACTTAGTGTTGAGCAAAACTATAGTTTTCAAGGATCTCTCTACTTTAAATTTTTTGTTTTCTAAATTAGATGCTAAACCTAGACTAATTCGTTGGATATTATTGTTACAGGAATTTGACATCGAGATCAAGGATAAGAAGGGAGCTGAAAACGTAGCAGCAGATTACCTGAACCGAGTGGAGAACCCAAGTTCGGGGGAGTTGAAGGAAGGGGATATCAATGACAAATTTCCGGGGGAAACCTTAGCTTCTGTCAGCGACAAAGACAGAAATGCTTCATGGTTTGCGGACATTGCGAACTATCTAGCCGGGGAAATTGTAAATAAAAGCTTAACCTATCAACAGAAGAAGAAGTTGATTTCAGATGCTAAATATTATTACTGGGACGCACCTTACTTGTTTCGAAGGTGTGCTGATGGAATGGTGCGAAGATGTGTATACGGAGGAGAAACTCGGAGGATTTTGGACGAATGTCATCATGGACCAACCGGAGGACATTATGGACCGATAGTGACTGGAAAAAAGGTTTTTGATGCAGGGTTCTACTGGCCAACGATTTTCAAGGAGGCCTATACACTAGTGAGCACATGTGACGCGTGTCAACGCCAGGGAAATATCACGAAGCGAGACGAAATGCCACAACAAGGGATTCAAGTTTGCGAGGTTTTTGATATTTGGGGAATCGACTTCATGGGACCATTCAAACCCTCAAATAGAAATGTTTATATCCTAGTTGCTGTAGATTATGTTTCCAAATGGTTTGAAGCAAAGGCACTTCCTACTAACAACGCTAACGTGGTTGTTGATTTTCTTAAAAAATTGTTTTGCCGGTTTGGAGTTCCAAAGGCCTTAATCAGCGATCGAGGGAGCCATTTCGCAAACGCTCAATTAGAAAAAGTGTTGAAGAGATATGGAGTAAATCACCGATTTTCTACATCGTATCATCTGCAAACAAGCGACCAAGTGGAAAATACAAATCGAGCAATTAAGCGGATTTTGGAAAAGAAAATC
>CAJVGC010000582.1:48483330-48589123 GCA_910822075.1 Senecio squalidus | reverse complement strand
GATGTCTTCAGTCTTTCCCGGATGGTGGTGATTTTGTCGATGGTCTCCTGGACGATGTCGAGCCTCGTAAGTTGTCGATCGCCAACTTTTAGCTAACAAAGCGGTGACCGACACTTGCGTCCATATAAGGCCTCGAACGGTGCGCACTTGATGCTAGCATGGTAACTGTTGTTATAGGAAAACTCGACCAAAGGGAGGTGAGCGTCCCAACTTCCTCCGAAGTCAACTACACACGCTCTCAGCATGTCTTCAAGCGTTTGGATCGTCCTTTCACTCTGAGCATCAGTCTGAGGATGATAGGCGGTGCTAAGGTCTAGTCGCGTCCCGAGCGATATCTGAAGTGCATTCCAAAAGCGGGATGTGAATCGACTATCCCTGTCGGAGATAATGGAGAGATGTGTTCCGTGACGAGAGACGATCTCGTTGATGTAGATTTGAGCTAATTTCTCCATCGAGTGGTTTTCTCGTACCGGAAGGAAATGAGCGGATTTCGTCAAGCGGTCCACGATGACCCAAATCGTGTCGTTAGCCCTTGCCGTACGGGGTAGTTTCGTGATGAAGTCCATGGAGATCTGCTCCCACTTCCAAATGGGAATCTCCGGCTGCTGCAATAACCCTAAAGGCTTCTGATATTCCGCCTTGAACTTTGAGCAAGTAAGGCACTTAGCTACACACAAGGCGATATCCTTCTTCATGCCCGGCCACCAATAATATTCCCGAAGGTCCTTGTACAACTTGTCGGATCCTGGGTGGATGGAGTATCGGGAACGGTGGCCTTCATCCAGAATGAGTTTACGAAGATCTTCGGATTTCGGAATCTATGCTCGGCCCTTGAAGTAGTGGATTCCGTCTGATTTGAGTTCGAAATCTTTTTCGTGGTTGTGAAGGGTTTCGTCCTTAATGTTCTCGGATTTCAACGCTTCTCGCTGAGCCCCGGCGATTTGCGTTTGAAGATTTGTCTGAATTTGAATACCCAATGCTCTAACTCGAGATGGTTTTACCCTTTCCTTCCGACTCAGGGCATCTGCTACTACGTTTGCTTTACCCGGGTGGTATTTGATCTCGCAATCGTAGTCGCTTAGCAGTTCGATCCATCTGCGTTGCCTCATGTTGAGCATTTTCTGATCAAGAATGTGTTGAAGGCTTTTATGGTCCGTAAAAACCGTACACTTAGTACCGTACAAGTGGTGTCTCCAGATTTTTAAAGCGAACACGATAGCTCCCAGCTCTAAGTCGTGTGTCGTGTAGTTATGCTCGTGCACCTTCAGTTTCCTCGAAGCGTATGCGATTACTTTGTCCTTCTGCATTAGGACGCACCCAAGTCCTTGGTGTGATGCATCGCAAAACACTACGAAATTATCTGTTCCCTCTGGTAGGGACAAAATTGGCGCGTGACAAAGTTGGTGTTTGAGCTTCCAGAAGGATTCATCCTGTTCTTTTCCCCAAATGAAGTCCTTTTCTTTCTAAGTGAGCTCGGTAAGAGGCTTAGCGATCTTCGAGAAATTCTCGATAAACCTTCGATAGTAGCCAGCCAACCCTAGGAATTGACGGATTTTCGTAGGAGTCGTAGGGGCTTGCCATTTCTCGATCGCTTCGATCTCTGCCGGGTCTACATGAATTCCCTCTTGGTTGACCACATGACCAAGGAAATGTACTTCCCGGAGCCAAAATTCGCACTTCGAGAATTTGGCGTAAAGCTTCTGATCTCTGAGGAGTTCCAAGATGAGCTTTAGGTGTTTCGCGTGATCTTCTTTGTTCCGTGAGTATATAAGAATGTCTTCTATGAATACGATCACGAATTTGTCTAGATATGGTCTACACACCCTGTTCATTAGGTCCATGCATACTGCTGGTGCGTTGGTTAGACCAAACGGCATGACGAGGAATTCGTAATGTCCGTATCGAGTTCGGAATGCAGTTTTAGGAATGTCGGTCTCACTGACACGACCCTGATGATAACCCGAGCGGAGGTCGATTTTTGATAAATAAGTTGCACCCTGTAACTGGTTGAACAGATCATCGATCCTCGGGAGTGGGTATCGGTTCTTGACGGTCAGCTTGTTCAGTTCACGATAATCGATGCACATACGAAAGGATCCGTCTTTCTTTTTGAGAAAGAGTATTGGGTCTCCCCAGGGGGACGAGCTTGGGCGAATAAGACCATGGTCTAAAATTTCCTGCAGCTGTTTTGACAGTTCTTGCATTTCGGGGGGTGCTAGACGATATGGTGTCTTGGCAACCGGTGCTGCGCCAGGAACGAGGTCTATTCGGAATTCCACTTGACGATGCGGCGGTTGCCCAGGTAAATCCTCTGGAAAGACTTCTGGGTGATCCTTGACTACTGGGATGTCTTGGACTCGGTTTTCTTTGGGTTTGCGTTCAACGACATGCGCAAGGAATGCGTCGCAGTCCTTTTTTGAGGTATTTGCGCATTTTGACGATAGAGACGATACGGAATTTTCGTCCACGTTTCTCTCCCTTAACAACGAGAGTCTCACTATCTAAGAGAGGAATACGGATGAGTTTGTCGAAATAGACGATCTCGGCTCGAAAACGGGATTGCCAGTCCATTCCGACGATAACGTCAAAGCTGTTCAGCTCGATAGGAATTAAATCGATGGGGAAGGTTTTGTCAGATAGGTATATAGAACATCCTAAGATTATATCCTTGGCTTCGAACTCTTGGCCGTTAGCATATTCGATAGTAAAGCTATCCTTAAGAATTTTAGATCCTAGGTTAATGAGGGGTCTAAATTCTAAGGACACAAAACTTCTCTCAGCTCCTGAATCGAATAATACAGAGGCATAGTGGTCATTGATAGAAAACGTACCCGTAACCTCGTTCGGGTCCTGACGAGCTTCCTCTGCTGTGAGTGCAATGGCACGTCCTCGACCACGCCCGCCTTGGTTTGGTTGGGCATTCTGGAGTCTAGGGCAGGTATTCCGGAGATGTTGGTCACTACCACACTCGTAGCACATCGGCATCTGACCCTGGTTAACTGATTTGTCTTGGTAGTACTTGGTAAAATGCCCCACCTTCTTGCAAGTATGACATGTCGGGCAGTTCCCGGTGTGATGGTAACGACACTTGTCACACTTGGGGTGCGGCCCAGTGTAAGGTCTGGGTCCTATAGGTGGTGTCGGTGAGGGTGTAGGTGTAGCAGTCACATCATAATTACGGGTGGTTCGGGCTTTCTTGTTCCGGTCTCTCCTTCTCGGGGTCTGCTCCGATTTCCTTTTCTCACCCGACTCCTTCTTGGAAGATGTAGGAGCAGTGAGGAGATTGCTGGTGAGTCTGTGAGCTAATATGATTGCGCTCTGAAGTGTCTGGGGCTCGGAAGAGATAACCATGCCTCGGATTTCCGGAACAAGACCGGAGATGTAAAGGTCAATCCGGTTCTCCTCATGAGTCATTAATCTTGGGACTAGTCGGGCGAGCTCATGGAACCGGGTAGTGTACCCTTCGATATCGTTGCCGATCATCTTGTGGTACCAAAGCTCTGCCTCGAGATTCTAGATTTCCCCTCTGGGACAGTACTCCTCGATCAACAGGTTCTTGAAGGCGTTCCAGGAAAGAGCATAGGCAGTTTCACGTCCTCGGGTTTGGACCACACTGTTCAACCACGATAAGGCTCTGCCGTGGAATACGCAGGAGGCGTACTCCACTTTGTTGGCTTCAGCACATCGGCTGATGTGCAGGACTGATTCGATACTTTCGAACCATTGAAGTAGTCCTACAGCACCAGTTGTGCCGTGAAACTCCTTTGGCTTACAAGCCATGAAGCTCTTGTAGTTGCAAACAGGAGGGTTTGGGTTTTGGTGCTGATTCTGATTCTGGTTGTTGTTCTGGTTCTGGTTATTGTTCTGATTCTGGTTTTGGTTTTGGTTGTTGTTTATGTTGTTGTTGATTCCTGCCGTGATCTGGGCGATCATGTTAGGCATAGCCGCGTTCAGCTGAGTAACAACTTGCTCGACTATCAGACTAGCGTTGGAGCGCTTAGGAGGCATGATTCTACCACAACAAGAAAGATCCAATTTAGAACGCACGTATAGAATGCGATAAGAATTTAATTCAATGAACAATGACAATGATAACGCAAGAGTAATATAGAAGAATAATAGCACACGCACGATAATGATTCGAGAGATAATAATAGTTCAACAATAATGTAAAGATTCACACGACAACGACAAGTACGGATAATAAAGATAGAAATTTCCATTAATTAATAATAAAGTTGAGTACATAGTTCAAAATAAGGAAAATGGAATACAAGTACAATACAATGGAAATAAATAAGATAAAATAGCTTAAGTCGTGTACATGAAAAATTACGACTTAGCTTTAAGTACAGTACATAAAGAAATGACTAGCGACGCCTCTCTAGGAACATCTTGGCTACTATGACCGCCATCAGGGTCCCCATGACCAGACATGCCCCAACGAGGAGCTGCACGGTCTGTGCTGTGGCCTGAGCCGATGCGATGACTCGCATCGACTGTTCCGACAGCTGGTGTGCGGCATCGGAGACTTCGCAGAGGAGAAGACCCTGATGCTGGGCCTCCTCTAAAAGTCCCCTAACCTCGCGGTGAAGGTGCAGGAATGCGGCTGGTGGGGGAGGCTGAAGGGTAGGCGGCATCATGGGCCTGGAGGGTCTGGCCTCCTGGCACGTCGCCTCTCCTCAAGGAACTGACGCTCCCATACGTAGCGTTCCATGACTGGCGTACGCATAGAAAGGTCGTACGGGTCCACAAAGGACTGAGGAGGAGCGGGTCGGGATGGACCGGGCTGCTGTCCGGCCATCCGATCCGGCAGACGGCTAGGGAGAATGACCTGCTTGCGAGCGGTCAGTCTCGTGCGTGGCCCCTGGTACTGTGGTGGTGCTGCGACGGGCACCGGTGGAGGGGGTGGAAGTATAGTCCTCGGGCTGGACCCGATACTGCTAGAGATTGCCATGGAGGTATCCTCCGTTGGGACGGTGGTCTGGTGACGCTGACTCTCGGAGGCTGTGCGGCCCTCAGAAGCTTCGTGCGACGAAGCGGCTCGGGAGAGTGATCGTGACTGGGATCGGGAAGGTGATCGCGAACGGGATGACTAAGACATGACGGATCTGCGAATAGTGAGTTACGTAAGTACAGGGGAAACTAAAATAGGAAAAGTGTAAGTAAAATTCATGCACGGGTCATTTATGTGAGAATCGGGAATCGATAAGACCGGAAATTTTTCGACTCAAAACCGTTAACGATAGCAATTTTCCGTTCTTGCATAATTCATTGTGGACTAGGCATAGTTGATCAAGTTGTGCGTAGTTGAAAAATAATCATGCAATTGCAGAAATTAACATACTAAAGTTGGAACCCGGAAATGATTTTTCTGAAAAGCCTTGGTTATAGTTTGGTTTCGAAAACTTTTGAAAATTTTTAAAACCGTTTTCACTATAACCTGTGCTCTGATACCAAGTCTGTCACACCCCGCTAAAGCGGAAACGCGAGGTGCGAAGAGAAAGAGAATCATTACACGAGTTATAACAAATTTTAACGTTTTAAGTCATTAAAATAAAGTTGAAAGTTCACATGTTTTAAGACATAACCAAGAGTAGATAATGTTAACGACAACAATACATAATAAAATGTTTTCATAAAATTCCCAAAATAAAACAAGTCTTCTCCCGAATTAAACTTCACATAACATTCTTGACCCCCCCCCCCCCCCCCCCCCCCCCCCCGAGAAATGCACTTCATGACTTACACTTGGTTTCCTGAAACATGAGATAAAGTGTCAAACTACATAACGTAGTGAGTGAGTTACAGTTTAAAAGTCCTTGACAAAAGTTCCGACAAGTATATATAAGTAGAAAGTTTTCTTAAAAGAAAGGTGAGTGAAAAAGTCGCTTAAAATATATATACTTTTAAAGTAGATCATAGACAAATAGATCATTATTTTGAAAAGTCAAGTTGCTGAGCAATCGCTAAACTAAGTATGTATATGCGTAAATAAAGGTAACATATGATTAAGAATTGTATCAACCACTTGGCGTAATATAACGTAAGTGTTTACACTAAACCGATTAACTGATCGTGATCAGCCCCAAACTCGCACTATCTACGAAGCTTGTCTGTTCTAGTAATATGTACTTAGATTTCCATCTAAAGTAAGGAGAGATCCTCTCCTAAGTATCGATACCCATAATTACCAACGGCTTAAAGCTAATAGTGTAGAGATTGTCTGAAAACGGGGCAGTTATGCAATTTTGTCAAAATGATAGTAGGCACTTACGGAGTTTATATTCTCATCAAGGGTCGGAAGATATACAATCAAACAATCATAGTTTAAGTCAATGTGCCGAAAGGGGGCAAGCCATAATGTCAAATGTCAAATGTCAATGGGTGCCACATAAGGCGATTTAAAATAGTTTTACGCATATAAGTTCGATCAATGTCAAATGTCATTGGGTGCCACATAAGGCGATTTAAAATAGTTCAATAAAGTCATTGTTCAAGAAAGACATAGTTCATAAAAGACATAGTTCATACAAGACATAGTTCATACAAGACATAGTTCATAAATATTTGGATCTCATGTTTCCCCCAAAAGAGTACTTAATAGACATAAAATAGAGGGGGGTGTAACTCACGGATTGCGAAGATAAAGCAGATCGGGAAACGGTCGGAAACGTGCCGGGAATCATAGAAAGCCTAAAAGAGTACCAAGATTGATTAAGTGTTATGATTACATTAAGTTAATATATATAATATATAATAGATGTAATCTTAGTTAAACTTTAAGTGTCAAGGTTAAATTGTCTAAAAATTGTCCGAAACGGTTATCGTTATGTTTTAGTCCAAAAGTCCAAAGTTAACGTTATTATTATTATTATGATAAACATATTTTGGTCGCTGAAGTGTCTTATATTTTCTAACAAAATTTAGGCAGCGCTTCCGCGCCCAAATTTTTATATCCAAGATATAAACCACTTTCCCGCTTACAAAACACGAATATATATATATAATATTTAAACCTGTTCATTTAAATGTAATAAGTTCAATAAAATGTCACAAATGTAAATATTTTTCCAATATCAGTCCCAAAGTATAAGTCTCGTAAAGTCAGAATGTTCACATAAGATTTAACGTCAAAACGACGATTTTCGGGAAAAACAACACATGTTGCGGTCATTTGTGTCCCGCTGCGTCGTCCTGGGCTACTGGGACGGCGCACATGCTGCGGTCATTTGCCCATTTTCGATTTTCTTGAAAATACGGGTATTTTGTCCATAGATCTTTACATGCAATCGGTAGAAACTTCATAATATGTCATTTTAACAGTTTGTAAACAACTTTTATCCACAAAATCGTAGATCTAAGTATTATTTGGTTAAAAATCGTTTTTGTATAAAAAGTGTCATAAAACTTTATAAAAACTTGTTTTTATGACTTAGATCATACATGCAATTGATAAAAACGGTAAATATAGTTAAAAGAAAGATTTCTTCCGGATGAAATTCCTTGGATGACGGTTTGGAAGAGTTTTGAGCTTCAAAAATGGTGAAAATGCTTCTTAACCGAAATACTTTGATTCCCCTTGTTTCCTTTGTTTGTTTGAACGATTTTAATGTGTATTTTAGTGGGTTTTGATGGCTGTAAATCACTGTATTTGGAGGGGGAAGAAGGAGTTCTTGAGAGAGAATTAGAGAAAAGTTTGTGTGTGTGTGTTTTTATATTTATAAGAATGAAAATGAAAAGAAAATGGTAAAGAGAGTAATAATAGGTGTTTGGGACTGATAAAATACAGTAATGAGGGGTCAAATCCGAGTTAAGATTTATTGGATTTTTGTATAAAACGAGGTGAGCTTTAAAAGCCAATTTACGTTTTTGTTCCGTTAGACCTTTTCGTTAACTGAAAGTTTTTGATTATTGTACGATATGAACTTAGGAAAGTTCCTTAGGTATTTTCTTGGTATTAGGACTTATATAGATTGATTCCGAGTTTGATTCCGACACTGACGCGTTTCCGGTAAAAGTACAGTTAAAGACAACGACAGACATATTAAAAGATATAGAATACGAATTTCACCTGAAATTTTGACGGTTGTCACAGAAGTGCATTCCAAAATCGGGACGTGAATCGACTATCCCTGTCGGATATGATCGAGAGAGGCGTTCCGTGACAAGAGACGATCTAGTTGATGTATACCCGAGCGAACTTTTCCATCGAGTAGTTCTCTCGTACCGGTAGAAAGTGTGCGGATTTCGTCAATCGATCCACGATGACCAAAATCATGTCATTACCCCTTTCCGTACGGGGTAGCTTGGTGATGAAATCAATGGAGATATATTCCCACTTCCACATAGGAATCTTCGGCTGTTGCAGCAGACCTGAGGGCTTCTGATATTCCGCCTTGACCTTCGAGCAAGTAAGACACTTAGCTACGTATAAGGCGATATCCTTTTTCATGCCCGACCACCAGTAGTATTCCCGTAGATCCTTGTACAACTTGTCGGATCCCGAATGAATGGAGTATCGGGAACGGTGGCCCTCATCCAAGATAAGCTTACGAAGGCTTTCGGATCTCGGAATCCACGGTCGGCCTTTGAAATAGTGGATTCCGTCCGGTTTGAGCTCGAATTCCTTCTCGTGGTTGTGTAGAGTTTCGTCCTTAATGTTCTCGGGTTTCAAAGCTTCTCGCTGAGCTCTGGCGATTTGCGTTTGAAGGCTTGTCTGAACCTGTATTCCCAATGCTCTAACTCGAGATGGTCTTACCCTTTCCTTCCGACTCAGGGCATCTGCCACTACGTTTTCTTTACCCGGGTGGTATTTGACCTCGCAATCGTAGTCACTTAGAAGTTCAATTCATCTCCGTTGCCTCATGTTGAGCATTTTCTGATCGAGGATTTGTTGAAGGCTTTTGTGGTCCGTGAAGACTGTGCATTTAGTGCCGTACAAGTAGTGTCTCCAGATTTTCAAAGCGAACACGACGACTCCCAGCTCTAAGTCGTGTGTTGTGTAATTATGTTCGTGTACCTTCAGTTGACTTGAAGCGTATGCAATGACCTTGTCCTTTTGCATAAGGACGCACCCAAGACCTTGGTGATATGCATCGCAATACACTACAAAATTATTTGTACCCTACGATAGGGACTTGATCGGTGCGTGGCACAGTTTGTGTTTGAGTTTCTGGAAGGATTCGTCCTGTTCTTTTCCCCAAAGAAAATCCTTAATCTTTCTGAGTAAGTTCGGTCAGAGGCATAGCGATCTTCGAGAAATTTTCAATGAACCTTCGGTAATAGCCTTCCAACCCTAGGAATTGTCGGATTTCTGTAGGAGTGGTTGGGGCTTGCCATTTCTCGATCGCCTACCAACACATGTACATTCTTCAACCTTTATTGAGAATTCCCAGACTATAGTTATTCAACCTTATAATCTGGTTCACCTCTTAAGATATTTTTGATTGTTTAGCATGTTAAATGTTCATACGAATCATAGTACAGTTGTTCAACTTATTCACCTGTCTCTGCTTTTTATCAAATTAGCATCAAGGATCTCAAAGGACAACTGAATAGTTTATTCAAAATTCATTGTCAAAATTTTTCACCTGTCTCTGCCTTTTATCAAATCAGCATCAAGGATCTCAAAGTATTTGACATATTTGAACACTTTGAACTTTATGAGTTTTTAAGATAACAGGATTTAAATGCTATAAATTACTGAAAATACAATTTTCTTTGTTTTCTAGCTGACATAATTGATCTCCCATTTGCCATTATGTATTTTATGTATTTGAAGCAATTTATAAACCACATGTTACTAAAGATTTCAAAATACAAGAATATATGCATTTATAAAAACATTTGGTTATAAGAAATTCTATAAATACCAAACTATTTAAGTTACGCCGGAATTTATGTTTTTGACTCATTTCTTATAAAGTTTGTTTTTGTGCACCATTTTCAAATTTGTACTGTTTTTGATTGGTTTTCAATGAAACATTTTATCATTTTAAATTTTATTTTCTATATTAAAAGATAAAGGATTCAAACAAAAGACCCAAATCTTAAAAATAGAATAGACAAAAATCTTTTTGAATGTTATCTATACATACGGAAAATCATATGTTTTTGTATTATAGTTATTCAAAACTTGAATACTATTTTTAGTTTTCTTAATCCGAGGTAAACTATAACTACCAGAGTTTAAAATAAATTTGAGTTTATGACATTTTCTGAATCCGACTTAAAATATGTACATCCGAAGTAAACATATTTTTGGGTTTTTTTTCATATTTTTCTCAACCTCTTTTTGGATTATGAAATAGAATATTTACAGAAGTCAAAAAGATATGTACAAATGTGACAACCGTCACTCCCTCCGTCCTTAGTTAGTCAATATGCCTGTAGATCATTACCGAAATTTACTGAAAAATTAAAACTTTTCATATGTTGTTGCTTGTTACTTTGCTTATACGTGATATTATTGTTGTTATGTGTGTATACATTTGTATGTGTTGTTTTCATTATTAGTTTAAGTGCACAATAGTTAGTCCCACTAGAAGATCTCCTAGATGAATTAACGGGAAATTTATATTTTCGTACTATAAATGGACTTGGGTTTATCTAAGCTTATATCTCGTTACGAATCTCTAATTATATAAGTATAAAAATCTCTTATTTATCCTTCAGTTTCATAATACGTCTATCGTTTTACTTTTACGTCTCGTGGCTACATTCGTTTTCTAGTATTTTCACTCACCGAGTTAAAATCGGTTGTGGATCACAATTTAACTAAAGGATTGGGCTTTGGCCTAGTCTTGGCAAAATACTAGACCCAAAACAATCTTAATTAACTTAACTAATACCTAATAATATTTAAACCTAATTGACAAAACCTTCCTTTTCCCGTCGCCCCTTGCTGCATTCCCGTCTCCCCCCACTTGAAACCCTAAATCAATCGGTCATCTTCCCTCCCCCTTGTTAGTAGTCGATCTCAGCAAGTCAAAACAACGATTTCGAAGCTTTACCTTCATCATCATCGGATTAAACCTCTATCATAACAAGGTAATCGTATTTCTTTGCTATTGTCTTGATTTTGGCCGAAAAAACCCTATTATGGGATTCACAAATTTTTTTGTTAATGTTATCTATTGGTAATCTTTTTCCACAGACTCCTAGCCACGAAAAATCTCTTGTTCTTTAACAAGATCCGAGCATCTATACAGTTAAATCCGTTTGTGTTGTTTTGGTGTTAACCGAGAAACCCTAATTGTGGGTAGTCAAATTGTTTGTTGCTGTTTTGATCATATTACTTCTTATGATCGATTCCTACATCTTAAATCATCATCATACTATTGTTCCTTCACCAATTCGTGGATCATTCAAGGTAATTTCAGTGTATATCAATTCCTTTGAAATTCATGCAAACTTGATGCTAACATTTTGGTGTTTTCGAGTTTATGTTATCTCTTTAGCCAAAACCGAGATCGGGAAGGTATTACACCCAATTCAGCCTCTAAACAGATCGTGGCCTTCATATTCAGGTCCGTATCACCATTTTTCGTTAAGGTACTTATTGGTATTTAAGTCATCCTTCGTGTATTAAAACCGTATTGAAAATTCTATTGTAAAAACTCTAATTTCACATTGTTTCGAGTTATAGATTACAAACTGTTTTGAGGAGTCGAATTTCATATTAGAAACTGATTTTGGACAGCGGGAATAAGTGTTCTTCATCGTCCTCAAAAGGTTTGTAATCGGGTCCCTAATCCTTTTCGATTTCATTTCAATATTGCTTGTAATTTCGGGTAGTTTACTTTTCTCTATTTCGTATCAATTTGATTTGAAACCGTATTAACACATAAGCTTATTTATGATTCTAATTGTGGACATCTTTGTGTTATTACAGCCCTCAAGTCATTATTCAATCGATTTCAAGTCGTAACGGTAATCGACTTCCGATAGCATAACCGTTACGACTAACAGTAATCGTCTTTTACTTTTCTTTGCGTATTTGTTTTTGGTGGTGATTGTGTTGTCATTTATTCCCTATTTCGGACAATCTTAATTGTATGGTTGATTATATTACTTGTATTTAACTGCGTGGTTGATTTCGTTATTCGTACCTTTTCGTTTTATCGTGAATTGTGGACAATCTTGTATTTGAACATTTTTGGGTCCCATTGTTTTGTAATTTGTATTCGTGTATGTTTTTATGTATTTTGAATTGAGAATTAGGCTCTATGACCTGAATATAAGTTGTAGGCCTCGGAGTCTAGTTTTCAAAAACGTAAATTTCATTTTCTAACTCTTTATAGATTTTCCTAAAAACATAAAATACCAGCGAGGGTTCTAAACTGATTATTTTGACTGAAGTGTCTAAGTTCATTAACCTACTTCGTGTAACCACTTAGAAAACTATAATAATGATTAATTGGATTTATACTAAGTTAATACCGTTTTTGGACAGCTTAGTTATCCGATTTTTCTTTTGTCATATCTTACTCGTATTAAACTCTTTTATAACGATGTCTTAGTCTAAAAAGTAGCTCTCGGTGTCTAGTTTTCAAATATATTTGCGTCAATGTATAATTCCTTCTAGAACCATAGTTATATCAGTTTCAGGGAACCTATGTGTTCGCTGAAAAGTTTGTCGTTTGATTCAAAGTCGTTAATCGTCGAATTCTATTCTTACATTTATACTTTTATCTAGGGGAGCTCTAGGACTAGTGAGGACACTACTTGTGATCGACATACCACGCTTATTACACACATTTCCTATTTTATCGCTCATTCGATAAGGTGAGTTCATTGTCCCTATTTCTACTACTTTACATGTTTTAAAACTAATCGGGGGTAAGTAAAACTCACATTACTATTTTAAGAAAACGGACACTATTTTCAAAATTACCATAAATAGATATTTCTATTTATGGAAACTTACTATATTTGGAAACCTTCTCTTTCAGGAAATTTACTACTTTCGATAAACTCACTATAAATAGAACTTCCTATTTCTAGAAACTTACTACTTTTAGAAACTTACTATTTTCGGAAACTTTCCAATTTTGGAAATTTACTACGAAATGGGATTTCATAAAATGTTTACAAACTTATGCATGTTTTCAAAATATTACGAGATTACGATTGTGGGTTACTTCAAACGTGCTCAATAGTAGATATGTTTAACTAATGGAGTCTTCTAAACGTGCTCACTAGTAGATGGGTTCTACTAGTGGAGTCTTCTAAACGTGTTCATTAGTAGAGGTGATCTACTAACGGAGTCTTCTAACGTGCACATTACTACTAATGGTGTCTTCATACAGTAGCGTGGCTACTACTACGGATACTTGTGGGTTTGCTATTACATTTCTTACTTACATGCATATGATTACATGTTTTCTTTCACTTACATTTATTACTGCTGAATTGAGATACAAGTGCTTATTAATTACCATTTTTAGAAACTTACTTTCAAATGTTTACTAAACTATTTTATTACATACTCGATGAACTCGCTCAACCTTTGTGTTGACTTTTTAGTTTTACTTTTAGGTATTGATCAGGCATAGGATCTAGCTGGACTGGACTCCTAGAGACTTAGAGTTATTCTTGCATTGTGGCCTGTTTATGATACATCTATTTACTTATATTTCGGGCTTGCATGCCTAAGTACTTTATTTTCATTTTCGGATTTATTTTGGATATTAGTGTACCAAGGGGTTTTACCTTGGACATGGTGATGTCATGACATACGAATTTTTATTTAATTCATATAGATTACTTCTTTATTTACTTATGTGTTATGACGATCGCCAATCAGTTGCACCCTGCGTTTCTGCCACTGGCGGGGTGTGACAACAAAAATATTTTTGAGACACATTCGATCAAGATTCTAAAGACAAATAGCTTGGACAACAAAATTGAATCTTGTTGTGTCAAAAGCCTTTGTAAAAAGGTCAGCTAATTGATTATCTGTGTGAACCTTGACTAATTGCATCAGTTTCTTTTCAAAACAATCTCTTATAAAATGGTACCTAATCTCAATATGTTTGGTTTTGGAATGCTGAACTGGATTCTTAGTCATGAACATAGAAACTAAGTTTGTCACACCCCGCTAAAACGGAAACACGAGGTATGAAGAGCAATGATAACACAACACAAGACATAGATAAATATAAATGTTTTTAGTAATATAAATAAAAAGTCATAGTTACATCGTTTAAAAAGTATAACCATAGTATCGACATTTTTAAAATAAAAGTCCAAAATGACACGATTCCCATCTCCGATACGACTTGGGTGACCCGATGAGCATGCAAGCGAGGTAGTACTTCTTACATATTATTTCCTGAAAAGCATGAAAAAGTGTCAACTACGAAAACGTAGAGAGTGACTTACAGTTTGAGTGTTTACGATAAAGATATAGAGTTTTCTTCACAAAGAAAAAATGTCTAATCGTATGGCAATACAATTGTTGGTTCGTAAACATGTAGCGTATAAATGACGGTGATTGTATCGTGATGGTAACTAAAATCATTGGCATAGTATAAGTACATGCGATCACAACTAAACTGATTTAACCGACTGTGAGGCCCCTTTCCCCGCACTATTTACGAGGAGAAACAAGTAATGATATGCACCCCAGTTGCCACTCAAGGCGAGGAACGGTAATTTCCTAAATAGCGCTATTCATATTATTCTCGGATTTAGCGAAAGTTAATAGTGTGAGTAAAGTGGGCACTGTTTTGATAGATTGGCACATGCAAGTTGCTTATATTCATACCAAGTTTTGAGAAAAGTTGTCATTTTAATGACGAGTTTTTGACACGTAAAAATACGGAGTGCTTGGCCTAGGATGAGCGATACCCTAACAATAATCAACCGAAACTAGGGTCAATACATATGTCCGAAAAGGGTGTCCTCATAAGAGAGTGTATGTCCAAAACGTCATGTACCAACTTTAACCAATTTGTGTACAATTTACGGGATGGTTTCTAATGGTTAATATCCTAAGAAAGTAACCAATATCAACCTAGAATATTATACATATTCAGTTTAGAATTTACAAAAGTTCAGTTTGTCAAAGTTTTGGGGCTTGGTACATTCGTTTGGCCACAAAGGTTCCATATAACGAGTAAAGCGATAATAACGTTACTAGGGTTTTACCTTAACCGAAACGTCGAGTTGCGAAGGGGATGAAAAATCACAACGGCTTCGATCTACCGTAAAGTCCCTAGGAAACAATTGAAAAAGAGTTACAACGTGTCATGAGTAGAAATAAGATGAAAAACGTCAAAAAGGCAATCTGCCCAGAAGATCCGCCCGGGTTACTGAACCCGCCCGAGTCAAGTTTGCATGGAACCAAGGCCCGACCGGGCTAACCAGAAAAGAAATGAAATATACCTTTTCTTTCAACAAGGATTCCAATCGAGCGATAATCAATTCCCTTAAGTGGTACCAAACGAGAAACAACTCAGATCACAATGATAATAGTACATGCACGATTGGATCTAAAAGATTCAAGAGTTTCAAGGGGGTTTACCAACAAATCTTCAAACGAACGAGCACTCGGGATGGCAAAGTGGTGATTCCAAGAACTTCATGCAATCTTCAAACGAACGAGCACTCGGGATGGCAAAGTGGTGATTCCAAGAACTTCAAGACTCTGGAATGAACATGCAACAAAGAATATATGAGATCTAAGCTTGACGGAAGAGAAAAATGGAACAAAAAGGTGGCCAGGGTCACAAACTGACCAAGGCCCGCCCGGGTGGGTTTCCCTTTGAAATTGGCCTGCCCGGGTCACCTCCTGGACCCGTTTTTGCTCTTGAAAATATCGGGTTTTTGCTTAGAAATGGTTAGATCCAACATGCAACTGTAGAAATAGGGTTATAAGAGGTTTATAACAACACTTACCCGCTGAGATGGTGATTCGAAAGCCGTGAAGAAGATGATGATGAGTTCGGTAGCTAGAGATGATGAAGATGATGAAGATGATGTAAATGGTGTAGGGTGATGATGTTATTTCTTAACCTTGCTTGAAATCTTCTGGGATTGTTTGTGTTTTCTCTGGAATTAGAGATGAAGGATAGAGAGTTTGAGGGTGTTTGTGAGTTCCAAATGAGAGTGAGAGAGAGATATGAAAAGGAGTGTGTGTAGGATGGTAAATGGGGTTGTGAAATAAGATTGGAGCGTGATTACGGTGTTAAAATGGCTTAACATATGCTCA
This sequence comes from Senecio squalidus, assembly GCA_910822075.1. Taxonomy (NCBI): domain Eukaryota; kingdom Viridiplantae; phylum Streptophyta; class Magnoliopsida; order Asterales; family Asteraceae; genus Senecio; species Senecio squalidus. The sequence goes on along the minus strand of CAJVGC010000582.1, from coordinate 48,572,904 downwards.
TTCACGTGCTTATGTTGCAGCTAAGACCACCACCCATGACACCCACTGAAACTTCGACAACAACACAAAGTTGTTGTTTTCCCGACCTGAGCCCGCCCGGGCTACTTTGGTCGTAGGTTTTTGTTGGGTATTGAAAGTAATGGATAAAGCTAAGAAATGTTCAAAGTGTGTTTTTGCTCTATGTTTTAAGTCGGGTGAACAATGTTCATCACCCGAACTAAATCTTAGAAAGTCTTTCAGTGTAGACTTTAACTCGGGTGAACAATTTTACTCATGAGAGTTAAATCAAGTTCACTCGAGTTAATGTTAATTAAAGACTTAGCTGATCAAGACAAGTCAACATTGAAGATGATAAATCTAATGATGAAGACTCTACTTCCGAGTTAAAGTGAACAACTTCAGAGTTAAAATCAAGATGAAGACTTCAGTGTTGTGTTTAATGAACAAAGTTTGTTTCATTGAAGACTTTAACTCGGGTGAACAAGTTAATCTAACGGACTTAACTGAAGTTCACCAGAGTTAAAGTTATATGAATACTTAAGTAATCTATTTGTAGAGGGTCGGTATTGAGATGTCTATAAATAGAGTGATGTGTGTGTTTAGTTAGTTTTCTTTGAAACCAGACTCATTTGAGTACCGTAGAGCTTCAACATTTTGTAAACGGCTATTCCCGCCAAAATCACACTATCAATGATATCTTTACATTCTCTTTCAATTATCCAAGTCTCAATACGATTACTGTTTGAGATTTAATCAAATCATGAGATTTCGCATCATGAATTGATTAGAAAATTCACTGTTAGAGCATTGGATCCTGTTTAAATTCTGTCAGTTTTGACCTGCCCCGGCCAGGGCTGGGTGACTCTAGTTACACAACATTGTCTAGGTTAGGAAGTAACACACACGAACTTAAGGTGTTTAGGTAGTAGAAGTAGCTCGACATTTGACGGAATGTCATAGAGTTATCTATGTTAACATGAGTGTTCATAAAGTTAAGGCCGTAGTCTAACATTTGATTCTGAATCTGAAAAACCTGGGAAGTGCAAGAAGCAGCTGCATTGTATTCCGCTTCAACTGATGATTGAGAAACAAATGTTTGTTTCTTACATTGCCAAGAGACTAGCCTATTTCCTAAGAATTGACAACCTCCAATTGTGGATTTCCTATTAAGGTTATAACCACCCTAATCATTGTCAGTGTAAGCATGGAATTCAAAGTTTGAGTTCTTAAGATACCAAAGTCCTAAAGAAGGTTGTCCTTTAAGGTACCTAAAAATTCTCTTAACATCTTTAAGATGGGAAACCTTACGATTGTCTTCAAATCTAGCACATAAGCATACTCCAAACATTATGGCAGGCCTACTTGCAGTAAGATACATTACAAAAACCTAACATAAACCTATACATATGTTGATCAACACTCTCCCCATCTAAATGAAGATGTAATTTGGCTCTAGTGTCAACAAGAGTTGGAGCGGCTTTACACTCAGTATACCCAAAGTTACCCAACATGTCCTTCACATACTTGGATTGGTTAATGAAAATGCCATTCTCTAAATATTTAACATGAAGTCCTAAAACGAATGACATTTCTCCTATGGAACTCATCTTACACTTAGAGTGCATAACAGATTCAAACTCATTACACAATAAATCATTAGTTGACCCAAAGATAATATCATCCACATATATCTGCATAAAAATTGAGTCATGAACAACTGTCTTAATGAATAAAGTTTGACCTATGGTGCGCCTCTAAGATACCCATGTGTAATTAAGTACTTAGAAAGAGTGTCATACCATGCTCTGGGAGCTTGGTGTAAACCATATAGAGCCTTATCCAAGTTAATCACATGATCAGGATATTGAGGATCAATTAAACCTAGGGGTTGACTCACATACACAGTCTCCTCTAAAACTCCATACAAAAAGGCTGATTTAACATCCATCTGATATACTTTGAAGTTTTTATATGTAGCATAAACCAAAAATAGTCTAATAGCTTCTATTCTACCTACATGGGCAAACACTTCATCATAGTCTATAGCTTCTACCTGAGTATATCCTTAAACCACAAGCCTAGCTTTGTTTCTAACAATCACTCCTTTATCATCTCTTTTTGACCTTAAAAATCCATGTAACACCCTGTTAGTGCAATATGTATATGACATTTGTTCTAGATTTATCAGTTTAATTGTATTCGTAATAGTTTTGTTACGTTATGGTTCGTGTCCCACGAACATGTATGTTAGTGGGATTTATAGTATGTTTTGTGTATCACAAACATGTTGTTCGTGAAGCCCATTAGAACCCTTTAGTGGTGAGAATTGTTATCCTATATAAAGGGGTAATAGGTTTAGGTTTAGGGTTAGATTTTTGGGGTAGAAAGAAACACTGTGAGTATCGATTGTATTAGGTTTGAGTGATTCAATCATAATACATGTATTCAGTGTTTGTGATTCATCATGTGTTATTGCTTTACGGTTATTCTATTGCGTATCACCTATTGATTATCGAGTTTCCGCCTCATAATCAAGTGGTTTAACTTTGTTGATCCGTTACCAGGGACCTACAATTGGTATCAGAGCGAACATGGACTTGTGATTCAATCATAATACATAGGGCTGTAAACAAACCAAACGTTTAGTGAACAGTTTGTGAACCGTTCGATAAGAAGTTCGTTTATGTTCGTTTATTTAGTAAACGAACAAACGTGAACATGAGTTTTCGATCGTTAAGTTAAATAAACAAACATGAGCAAATGTCTCGTCCGTTCATTTACGTTCGTTAATTTATATTCATTTGTATAGATATTCATTTATATTGTTTTTTCTTAAATATATATAATTAACTGTTGGAGCATAAAAGGATTGATGGCTGAAGCTTCCAAAGACTTTTATCAAGTGTATAGTGTTAAATATTTAGTTCGGGTGAACATTGTTCATCACCCGACCTAAATATTAGTTAGAACTTTTATGAAGACTTTAGGTCGGGTAAACTAACTCTTCGCCAGAGTTAAGTTAAAGTTCAACGGAACTAAAGTTAAATGAAGTTTTATTTATTAGTTCACCCGAAGTGTTTTTAAATAAACATAAGGGTATATGTAATGTAATGTAATGTAATAGATAGATAGTTTAGCCTATACATAATGGTGAGAGGAGTTCAGATGTAAGAGCTTGAGTGAGAAATATCTGTAACAAACTTTCCCGCCGTTTAAGGCTTTTAAAAGAAAACTTCGATAACTGAATTCATTGTTTTTCATTGTTCTTATTACAATAACTCATACATTAACTTGTGATTCCAGCACCTGTTAGTGAATCTAGACATAGAGTGCTTGCATTGAAGATTGATCAGACCTGACAAGTGGTATCAGAGCTTGAAATAAAATCTGATTTGATTCAGCTTAGTTATCTGAAGATTGTGAGCTACATTCAAGGTGTTTAGAAGAGTTACAAGGATTAGAGCAACAAGATCAACGATTGTTCAATTTTCATAAGTTTGAAATTTGGCAGTAAAATTCGTTATTGAGGTACTATAGTATTATTCATTAGATTTAAGTGTGATTTTGATTGTTATACTACGAATTATTTGGTAATTTCAGAAAATTTGATCAAATTTGAATCAATTCAGTTTAGTTAGCTCATTCGAGTTATAGATTGTTCATCCGATTTAAAACTGAAATTTTTGAATTCAATTTTCTGTGATAGAAATGGCTACTCCTGTTGTGAATTAGGATAATGAGACAGGTTCTGGTGGTAGACCTCCAAAATTCCTACCAAGAACTGATTTCATGATGTGGAAACTTTGATTCAAGGCGTTTGTTTAATATAGTGATCGTTTGTTGTGGAATTCAATTGTGAATGGTCCTCATCAAGATAAAGTGCAAGAGACTGGTAATACAGGTATGGTAGATGTTGATCCAGAGATGTATACTGAGTTAGACAATAAGTTGATTGATAGAGAGCACTTGGAGCTGTGATTCTAGCTCTTCCTACTGAGATTTACAACAACTTTAAGGACTGTGCTTCTGCTAAGGAATTTATGGATGCTATGGAATTGAGATATGAAGGAAGTTTGGAGCTTAAGGAGAGCAAGAGAGATATGTTGAAAAGGATGTATGAAGCTTTTGAGTATGTAAGGGGTGAGAGTTTGTCTGAGCAAATCAGTAGGTATACATTGCTTGTCAGTGATCTTAAGAGCTCAGGTATTGTATTGAAGGATAGTGATGTTTGTAAGAAGTTGTTGGGATCTCTACTGTCACACCCCGCTTAGAGCGGAAACACGAGGTGTTCCAGTTACGATATCAAGAGTCAAGGATTACAACAATACAACCAATAAACAAAACATCAAATATATTAATCATGCCAAATGTTACCAAAATACATTACAAAGTCAAGAGCGATACATCGCCGAATACAAATACAATACAAATGTCACAAAGCGGATCATCATGGAAATTACATAAAGCATCACAAGTTCCAAAATACACAAAACAATGATCCGAAAAGCAAGTATGGCATGATCAAGGGAATCCTCAAACTCCTGCAAATAGTTAAAACGACATCAACAACATGTTGGTGAATTATTCGCAGTTTTAAGTAAAAGTTGACCCAACGACAATTTTAACAAACATGATAAGTTCAAAAGATATATCTTGTTTTCAACAACCAATAGTGAGAGGTACTATGCCTAGACTATTCATACACTAAACCTGACCGTACAACCCCAAATCCTGAGGTTGCCAACCAAAGGTAACAATTAATTAACCGGCCATAACATCCACTCCTAGAAACATTCTACCGAGGGGTGAGGGTTAGGCCTATAACCCATATAGATCTATATATATATGTAAAACCGTTGGGCATAAAGCTTAACAAGTGCATAGGGGGGCCTAACAAGGCAACGTGGCATCCAATCTAAGGCAGACCTAATCCACTAGGCAAACAAGATAATCAGTAAAGTCCCGCATACAAGCACACAATTTAAAATACGCTTTTCAGCCCAATATATATTTACGATAAGGGCTACGAATAACTCACAGAGAAAGATTCAGCAACAATTATCAGGTACACAAACATGGAGCTACAACTCTACCGTCTAAGTGCCTTAAACAATAAACAACATAGTCTCAGTATCTCTATAAGTCTAGTCCGGTTTAGCCTTGTCGGTTAAGATTAAGTTTAATATAACATTTCAACGATTATTTAGTCGATTCATGATGACGAATCAAGAAGACGATGTTCCGCGCCAGAAAAGGGCCGATTGGCAAGATAACGATCTTCCACGTCAATAGCGACCGTTGGAAACGAATGATAATTCCGAGTCAAAAAGAATATTAATACCAAGGTTTTATTAGATTGACCAAGGTCAACGTCGAAGAGGTTGACTTGGTCAAAGTCAAAGATGTTAACTTTATAAAAGTCAAATGTCAAGAATGTTGACTTTATAAAAGTCAGAGTCAACAATTTGAAGTAAAATCAAAGTCAATTTGAAAGAAAGTCAAAGTCAACGTAAAAGTCCAACTTTGACACTTTGGATAATTTAAAGTCTTTTCCTTTCAAAATACTAGAGTAAAATGTCCTTCAAAACCATTTTATAAAGTTTGTCATAACAACATATTTTGATGAATTAAAACGATGATCAAAATTTGTGGCGAAGTTTAATATATCGCGAAGAGGTTTAAAACGTCTGTTTTAAGTAAATATTATGATAACTTCATATGATGTTGACGTCTTTGAGTCCAAAGACGATGTTCGTGTATAATATGTTACTTTTATGTATTTTACTTATACATGTGTTTAACGTCGTAAAAAGTCGTGAAAGGAAATTTCGGCAGCGCTTCCGCATCATAAAATATTCGTCCAAATTCTGTACACTTTCCAGCTCGATAACAAATTGTATTTTAAGCCTTTCTCATAATACATAATACGATAATAAGTTAAATACGTTACTTTTGGTTAGATTACACCTTAACATATTTTGTCCAACTCAGTCCAAATCCGATAATATATTAAGTGTTGGTCTAATATTTATTCCTAACCGTTTTCAAAGCTAAAACCGAAATAACGAAAGATAATGAAATCGAGAGATTTGCAAGGATAACAATTTATACCGTTAACACCCGCAAGAATTTGTCAAGAATCTGGAACAAAAGACCTCAGTGGTGTGGTGATGAAAATATCCGCCTCCAAAACACAATACATCCACCGTTAATAAGTTGAAATACAAATTTGTGTTAACAGAAATATCCAGCCGCCGGCTGAGACTCCACAGCCAGTTCGTATTTTCGTTATTTTAGCGATTTTGAGCATTTTTAGGTATCTTTCCTGTAGATCTCGACATGCAACTTATAAACCTTGAAAAAAATGTTTATAGCTTTCTTCAAATAACCACTTTATATACAAGATCTATGTAAAAGTTTATAGATCTTGTGCTTATAGATAAATGACCATACAAACTTTATAAAACCTTTATTTGATGTTAGATTAAACATGCAAGTGATGAAATGCAAATAAAAATAGTAGGTTTTAGTTATTATACCTCAAAGAAAAGAGTGTGTTAAGATCTAGACGATTTGATGGAGATTTTTGGACCGAAGATGATGAAAACCGAAACAAACAAAAAATAGATGACCACCTCTTGCTTCCTTTGTTGATAATAATAGATTTTCAGTTATGTTTATGGTGATTATTTGGTGGATTTCACATCCACAAGGATGGAGGTTTGGGGAGTGTTTCAAAGAAAACAAAGAGTGTGTGTGTGTTTGTAGGATCGATATGATTACTTAGATCAAGATTTATCAAAGAAGTTGCAGCGGATAAACACTTTGATATTCACAAGTTTATGATAATCGAATATTGTATATAAAAGAACAATAAGAACAAACAATAACGATTACCATCAAGCCTCAATCTATTAATAAATTAACAGACATGTTTCTTTACATACAAGGATCTATAAAAGACCTTGAGGCTAAACCTAGCTATCCTAGGAACCATCTAACAACACGAGCCTCAATCTATTTGATCAGAATAGACGTGTTTCTTCTCTTAACAAGGATCAATTTGACCTTGAGGCTGAAAAAAGGGGAACGATCTCAAGTGGTGAGATCGTTTGGTGTTTTCCTAAAGAATAAACATGATGAAAACCACACCTTTACAATGTCTAGAGATCTCTTTATATATAGAGTCTCATATGACTTACATAAGGAAACCTAGTTACATAAGGAAACCTAGTTATATTAGGAGACTAATTCTTTTAGATCTTTATCTTGAAATTCAAGTCTTCCATAACTGAGTTGCAGCAGTAGTAACTAATGTGCAGCAGTAGTAACTAATGTGGAGCAGTAGTAACTGATGTGGAGCAGTAGTAACAGAGTAGGAGCAGTATTAACAGAGCAGTATTAACTGAGCATTATTAATTGTGTTCTTTTGAACTGCGCAATACTAACTGTTGTATGTAACGCAACTCTAGAATAACAATCTCGACAATTTAATCCTAACAATCTTCCCCTAAACTTATGCTTTCTACATGCAAAGCAATAAGTTTCTTCAATGTAAATTGTTGATGAGAATGCTATCACAACTGCTATTTCAACTTTGTCTTCTTCATGTTTCCTTGATGTATATGCTCAGTTTATATTTTGTCTCATCAAATCAAAATATTATCCCAACAATCTTCCCCTATTTGATGATGACAAAACAAACACTAAACTGAGAACTTTAAAAACTTCCCCTTCAACTTAGATCTCTTGTGAACAAGTTGATACTTCTTCTACCGTTGATATTTCTATCAAAACAAGCCACTTTTTTTCTTAAGTAGACTTTCGATATTTTGAAACCTTCAAATCTTGTTCCATGCCACCACACTTTATATCTTCCCCTTTTTGTTATCATCCATTAGAGGAACATCTCTTTACGAACTATGAACCATATTAAACTCCCAATCTAAGCTTTCCAATGTATCAAATTACCCTCCATGACGCACAATACTAATAATGAATTCGAACAGTAGAAACTCAAACTAGAAGTTGTAATAAAGTTAAAGTAGTATACCTTCTTCTTTGAATCAGGAGTTGTTCTTCTTATAAGAGGTTAAATCACTATGCACAAGCGAAAACTTCTCCCTCAAGTGGTGCATGTATAAGATAACATCCAACTGTTCCAAGCCTCATATCCACTTTTGGAACATATTCTTCCCCTTAAACCAATATTTTCGGCTTTTTCACCAACATAGGAGTAGTACTAACTTCATCATCGTAAACTTTAAAATTTTACATCTCCTAGAGAATACCTCTGATAAAGATAAAATTTTAACACAACATGGATCCATATACCTTGAAGCACATATCCAAAAATCACAAAGATCCAGTGTGTAACGAATAAACAACTATCGTTTCAGTATACATAAACACAATAATTTTAACCTTTCAGCAGCAGATTTCGAAAATTAATATCTCACTGATAAAAGCTCATATCGAAAATCCCTTCTGTCAGATTGTGCGTTTACATCTACAGAACCTACAGTCAAAATTTCGTCCAAATCCGACGGCTAACAAATGAGTTATGTCCTTTTTACTCCGGCTGCCCAGATTATGACGTTCATAAACCCTAGTATCCAAACTTGTAGATCTCCTTCTTTCTTCTTTCTTCTTCTTTTTCTTCTAAACTTCTGGATCTTTGATCTAGAGCACCTCCTGTGCTCTGATACCACTTGTAGGATCGATATGATTACTTAGATCAAGATTTATCAAGGAAGTTGCAGCGGATAAACACTTTGATATTCACAAGTTTATGTATTATAAATTCCATGTAATACACTTTTGGATGTCGTCAGTTACTCGTACGTTAAAAGAAAGAAAACGTTGGAAAATCTTAGCAACACTGCGCCGCACCCAAGTCTAGGTGCGACGCAGCGGGAGCAGCTGCTAGCCATTCGTTTGTTTTGTAGTTGGTTCGAACCATGGTTAAGTGGTTTGGGCGCTTGGACACCAGCTTCTCACCGGGCTTGATTTGGAGGGGGCCCTAATCGTTTCTAAACTTAAACTAATCAAGCCTAATTAATCTAAACCTAAACTAAACTAACCCTAATCCTAAACCTAAAACAGTCGTCGTCCTCTCCCTCTTGCAAGCTACTGTCGTCGACTTCCCAGCCCCCCACCTTCGAGTTTTGTATTTCTTCCATCTTCATCGTGATCATCTTCTAAATTGACAAAGGTAATCGGATTCCTAGTTCATATATTCGTTTATTTTCATAAAATCCGAAATCCTAATTCAATTGATTTAATTCTGGTATGATAATCTCTTTTGTTCAATTAATATCTTATGGGTCATATCGAATTAGAATATGTGGTCTAAATGTAAATTGTAGCTCTCGTCTTCTAGTTTTCAGAAATATAAGATATGTCGTGTAATTATATTTCAAAATCTTAGAATCTGTAAAATGGTGAACGGGGGTCGAACTGAATTGTTGGAAAAGTTTTGTTGTGTGTTAACATTGTTGTTATTGCAGCCGGTGTTTCAAGCATCAAGAACTGATTTTTCTTCACGTTAGCAACCTGAATAGACCCTCATCTTATTCGGGTCCTATTACCCTCTTTCCATTGTGTGTTAACATTGTTGTTATTGCAGCCGGTGTTTCAAGCATCAAGAACTGATTTTTCTTCACGTTAGCAACCTGAATAGACCCTCATCTTATCCGGGTCCTATTAACCTATTTCCATTATTATATTCTTCATATTCGAAATCGTTTACTTACATATATTTTATATCGAAATTCTTGTCAAAAAACCCTAATTGTCGATTGTTTGTAGTTGAGGATTTACGGGCTGTTTTTACAAGACAATTACGTCCTTAGAATCTAAAATTGGACAGAGTATAGACTTCTCTTTATCGTCGTTATAAGGTTGGTTATTTGTATCCTTAATCGTTCACAAATTCACATATTGGTTGCTTTTGATTTCGAGTTATTCTTATCGTTCATTATTTCAAATCTAATTGTCAAAACCGTGTTAACACATAGATTATTATTACGATTCTAAATTGTGTATGTCAATTGGGTTATATCGGCCCCGTGAATTGCCTCTCGAGTTGGTGTTTGTTTCGTATTAGCCTCAAGGATCGTATACGTAAGTAAACGCTCCGAAACGAAATCATTCCGTTTCTTTTCTAGTCTTCGTTATTGTCACACCCCGCTAAAGCGGAAACACAGGATGTGAAGAGTGTCGATATCATAACACGAGGTATAATAAATTCAAACGGTTTCAAGTCATTAAAAATAAGAAATAAAACCTTTACAAGTTCAAAATAACCAAGTATTTAACATTTCATTTCAAATAAACTACATAAGTAAATATTTCAAACAACGTTCCCAAAAATATTAAACAAGGTCTTCTCCCGATTCATGATACACGTGACTTTCCTGACCCGTCTGAAAGATATGCACTTCTAGTCCTTACACTTTGTTTCCTGAAAACATAAGAAAAAGTGTCAACTACAAAAAAGTAGTGAGTGAGATACAGTTTTCTAGTCCTCGACTAAAAATGATTTTCGACTAAGTATATATCAACGTATTTCTCAACAGAAATAAAGCGAACAGTGCTTGATAATATATATATATATATACTTATAAAGATATGATTTTCGGCTCCGTATATCTCTATATATACGTGCAAGGATATGCGTAAGAAGAAAATATTGATTGTAATAAGTATAACGACCTCTTGACATAATATAACCGTAAGTGTTCACGACTAAACCGATTAACCGACCGTCAGGCCCCTTACCCCGTACTATCTACGAGGAGTACAAGAACTATAATATGTACTTAGATTGCCATCTAAGTAAGGAACGGTCCTTTCCTAAGTATCGATACCCATAATTCTAGACGGCTTCAGCAAAGCTAATAGTGTGTAACGAAATCCGGGCACTAATTTAATTTAAAACTGATAGTAGGCACTTACACGTGGCTATATTCCTATCAAGAGTCATTAGAGGTGCCAATCGGGCGTTCAAAGACATACAATCAATCCATAATTCAAAATGTATCAAATAAAAGACATACGCATATAAGTTCATAAAAAGTTTGATTCTCATGTTTTCCCCCAAAAAGATGTACAAAAATAGTAATAAAAAGGGGGATGTAACTCACGGTTTGTGAAGAATTGAGCGTGTGTGGAAGGAAAGTCAGAATACGTCGGAATCAAGGAAATCCTAAAAAAACACACCAAGTCTCGAGTAATTATAATTATCACTTTATGTTAAAAGTCTCTTTTAACATTTTATAAGTTATACTCTTTTGCTTAACTTTGTTACCAAAATTTAATATGTCTGAATATTGTTCATATTGTTTATAATTACGTTTAGTCCAAATATGTTCAATATACTCGATGTCCAAGGTCAATAATAGTAGGTTATTTTATTAGTTCGTTTCTGAAGTGTTATAACCTGGTCTATCGGAATTTGGGCAGCGCTTCCGCGCTATAAAAATTAAGTCCAAAATATCCAACACTTTCCCGCTCAATATATCATATAAAGTGATAATATATAAACGACATGATAAATTAGTTATTTAAACTCAACCAATCATCATTCATGTTTCAAAACTTAATCTAATGAAACATTTTATTAACTGTGAAACTATTATATTTTCGTTGATTTTTACCGTTAATACGTTAAAATACAGATTTCGTGTTAACAGGTGGATTCAGACGGCGGCTGAAATTAGTCAGTCGTCGGCTGGACCTCAGCCGCTGGCTGAACTATTTCAGCCGCCGGCTGAAAGGTCGTGACCAGTTTCATGATTTTGTCGTTTTAGCGATTTTTACGTAGATTTCGACATGCAACTGATAAAACTTGAAAAGTATTTATAGATTTCCTCAAATAACAGCTTTATATATAAAGATTTATGTATAAGTTTATAATCTCGTGTTTTTATGATAATGACCATAAAATCTAATAAAAACACATTTTTAGCTGATAGATGACACATGCAAATGAGAAGTTTATATAAAAACAGTGAGAAAGATGATTATACCTAAAGTAAAGTAGATGGATAAAGATTCGGAGAGATTAGTTGGTGATTTCGGCTTCAAAATGATGAAAATCAGTGCATGCAATCAAAGGGAATGAAGGATCTTTCTCTTCTTGATAAAGGTGGCGATTTTATGGTGGTTTTTTGATAATTTTCTTCTGCAAATGTGGCTGTAAATGTTGAAGGTTGAGAGAGAGTTTGAAAGGGGAAAGCTTGTGTGTGTATGCAAAGTGTGTGTGTGTGTTTGGTGGTAAATGAACAAAAAGAAAAGACTAAGTGAGGTAACATGAGGGTAGTTTTTGGGGTCCAATCCCGTGTGAGGGCAATTGGCCCAATGGTTCTTCATGCAAAAATGACTCACCAAAAAGTTGGTGGCTGGTGCAGGCACTTTTAGCTGTCAGCCGGGTGACTTCAGCCGTTGGCTAAATCATTTAGCCGTCGGCTGGATGGCTGATCCAGCTATAGTTTGTTATAAGTTTCGTGTTATCGTTAAGCATTTGCATTGTTTAGAGTTTACAATTTGTTATGAAATGAACTTAGGCAAGTTCATTATGTGTTTTCTTGGTATTAGGATTCATTTATTGATTCCGATTTCGATTCTGACAAACACACGTTTACGGTAAAAGTACAGTTAAGAGCAATCACAGATATCTCGAAGATAAGGAATACGGAATTCACCTGAAATTTAGACGGATGTCACATTCTTCCCGGGTTAAAAGGAATTCCGTCCCGAAATTTAGTTCGCCTCATCGGGAATGGAAGAGTCTTTGAATAGATGTGGATACTTCTGACGAATCTGGTCTTCACGTTCCCACGTGAATTCGTGACCTCGTCGGGAATTCCACCGAACCTTGACAATCGGAATTCGACTTTGCTTGAGTTGCTTGACCTCTCGGTCCACAACCTCAAGTAGTTCTTCGATGAGTTGAAGCTTATTGTCGATCTGGACCTAGTCCAGCGGAATCACGATAGTTACATCAGATAAGCACTTTTTCAAGTGCGAGACATGGAAAACGTTGTGGATGCTAGAGAGTTCTTGTGAGATTTGGAGTCGATAGGCGACCGATCCGATTCGTTCTATCACCTCGAATGGTCTGGTGTACCTCGGGCTTAGCTTGTCGCGCTTCCCGAAACGGATTACCCCTTTCCATGGAGATATCTTGAGGAGCACTCTCTCGCCGACCTGGAATTCGAGGGGTTTCCTTCGGTTTTCGGCATAGCTCTTCTGCCTGCTTCGGGGTGTCTTCAGCCTTTCCCGAATGGTAGTGATTTTGTCGATGGTTTCATGGACGATGTCGAGCCTTGCTTCGGGGTGTCTTCGGCCTTTCCCGAATGGTAGTATTACTACTGGTGAAGATGGTTACAACTGGTCACTGGTTAAGTTACTATTGGTAACTATTAATACTGGTGAAGATGGTTACTACGGGTCACTAGTCAAGTTACTACTGGTCATCACTATTACTACTGTTGCTGCATGGATTGCATGGGAGTTTCAACTGGAGGTTACTATTGCTGAGCTGATAATGTTTACGTTTTATTCGCAGATATATATGTAACAACTTTAGATAATTACAAAGTAGATTCGATTAGATATTATAACCCGATTATGTCTAGGGTTAGTTAGCCTCAAGGTCTATAAATATAGATCCTTATATCGTTGTAAATGTACGTCGATTACGAAACCCTAATTCTAATAGATTGAGGCTGTTGGTGGAAATCTTTTGTTTATAATCGTTTATTCATTCTTATTCATATACATAAACTGGTATTCACAAATCCTTGTAATATCAAAGTGTTGATCCGTTACAACTTCTTTGATAGATCTAGATCTAATCGTTTGTTTCATACAAGCCTAGTATCGTCAAATCCTAACAGGTTTCCCATTGATATTGTTGATGCATCAATTCAAGGAGATGAAGGTGCTTCTGGATCAAGAATTAGGAAGGTGTCTCAAGAGGAATTGAGGGCTGAAAGAGAAGATCTTATAAACATGAAGAGAGGTATTCTACCATCTATAGTTGGTTGGAGGTTTGATCATTATACCGGAGCCATTGTGATAATAAAAAAAAAAGAGTAGAACCGGTACAATGACTCAATCCTTTGACACAATAGAGAAGCTTATGCAAATTTCAGTGGAAAATGCCAGAAGACTATGTCAGTTGAAGATGGTGAATCATGGTCAATATGCTAATGGATATGATTAGGAAAAGTTCATCCATTAATGTGCTACAACTGACTTTGCCAAATTTGGGAAGAAATTTAGAGCTAAGAGGAAAAGGATGACAATGTGTGACAACCCGTCATTTCGAGGTACAATCGTTACCGTTATTTATTCTTTTTATTCGCATCTGTTTTGACCCTTGTTTATTCGCTTTGTGTTAATTCACGCTTTGTTTTATGTGTCGGGTTTTATGTGTTTTGTTGCTTCGTCCCTCGTGACGTAAGAGTTATATTTACCTAAGTGTCAAATAGTTAGTATTCTCGTGTTTTTAAGTTAGGGTGTTTATGCCGTAATCGTCGGTTAAAATTAATATTTCAAAAATCTCTTACAAAGTTAGTCCTCTAACTAAATCTGTTACAAAGTTAGTCCTTTAACAGGAACTAACGGAATTTGTTACACATTCAGTCCTTTAACGGTGACTTAACGGAGGGAGCGAAAAAGCACCCCGTTGCGTCGTAGTAGCTCCTTACTGCGACGCAGTGAGGCATCTGGCAGCCCCATACCAATCAACTTTTCTTCACCAACTCGATACTCCACACCCCCAATCCCCTCAATCACGGGATTTGGCCTAGAAAGTCACTGGTTTTGGCATAGGGGACCCCCCCTTTTCTACCCCAAACATTCAACCTTATCTATCTCTATTGTTTCTCTTTTCATTTCTATCTCTAAAACTCACATTTTATATCTCAAAACCTCTTCAATTTTCCAGAAGTTTTGAAGGGATAATCACCCATTTGAAGAAGGCTTTCAAGTTCAAAGTCATCTCCTATCACTTCTTTTTGGTTTCCATAAAGTTTGGAAAGTTTTCCTTTGAGGTTTCTTCACTTTTCTTTCATCTTCTTTCACTTTTGGTTGAGATTTTAATACAAACTTTGTTCACTTGTCTTACAAGCTCTTTGCTTCCATTTTCATCTTTTACTCTTGAAGATTCGGCTAGTTTTCTTGAAGAACTTTCATTTTGATTTTTGGTAGGTAAATTCTCCAAAATCTCTCTATCTTTCTTTTCTTTGGAACCCTAAGCTAACGGTGGTATATGTTGTGTTTTGGAACCGAATATCTCATCACCACCACCACCAAAGCTTACTTTCCGGGTTCGTGTTCGTGATTTTCACGAGATTGTAGATTATTGCAGGTGACTTCGGTACTTTCGTTGTTTCCCCTACTTCCTCTTTTTCTTTGTCTTTCGGTTTTAGCCTGAAAATGGTTAGGTTAACATATTAGACCAACACATGGACAAATCATGAAATTTGTACTAAATCTTAGTTAAAATGTGTTAAAAGGTATATTTAACCGAAAGTAACTTATTATCAATATTACTATGTAAAACTACACATATAAATATATATAAGACATGGTAAATGATATTTTGACATAATACGACTTTTGGACAGTTTACAAATCTCCTTAAAACATCCCATAAATCAGATTTCGACAAAACGTCAAAAACCAAAGATCAGTAAAATGACCAAGTGCGTCGCACCCCACACATGGTGCGACGCACCAGGCCTTTTTTTCTTCGAAATAATTTCAGTTGTTGTTAAGCCACTGCGACGCATTAACTCTTTGGTGCGCCGCAGTAAAGCCCCAAATCATGTTTTATGACTTTAAACAACTAAAACAACTTATATATACTTAAACTAATATACGTAAAAGTAGTAAATATTGCTAAAGCAGCGTCTTTGGACTCAAAGACGTCAACGTCGTCATAAATGTTATAATACTTGTTTAAAAACGAACTTTTTACTTATTTTTCGATAAATACACTTTTGTTACAAAACACGATCGTAATCTAAAATCGTAAAATAATGTTTTTACGTCAAACTTTTATAAAATCGTTTTAAAACTATTTCTACTATGATATTTTGAAATAAAAGGTTTATAAACTCTTAAAAAGTCAAAGTTTGACTTATATGTTGACTTTGACTTTCTTTCAAAATCGTTGAATTTGACTTTGAAAAAGTCAACATCTTTGACTTTGACCAAGTCAACATCTTTGACGTTGACCTTGGTCGATCTCAGTTAAACTTTGATAACAGCATTCCTTTCAACCGATATTTTATGTTAGTCATTTTCGGCTCGGAATATCATTCCTTTCTAATTGTCATCGATATCTTTCCTATAGTCCTTTTTGACTCGGAACATCGTCTTTTTATCCTTCACTTTGGATCAACTTGAAAACCGTTAATAAAATTTATATCATAACTTTAACCGACAAGGCTAAACCGTACTAGACTTATAGAGATACTTAGACTATGTTTATCGTTGTTATAGGGCACTTAGACGGTGAAGTGTTAGCTCCGTGGTGATTACCCGATATTTGCTGAGCTTATCTTGTGAGTTATTCGTAGCCCTATACCTTTACTATTTTTGGGCTGGAAAGCGTATTTTAAATTGTTTGCATGATTGCTAAACGTTACTATACATCTTGTTTACCTAGTGGATCATGACTGCCTTAGATTAGGTGTCATTAGGCCTCGGTGGGGCCCCCTTATATACTTGTTAAGCTTTGATGCCCACGGTTTTCATATATATAGATCTATATCGGTTGGACCAAACCCTCATTTCTCGATAGGATGTCCCTATGAGTGGATGTTATGGCCGATTGATTATTTGTTGCCTTTGGTTGGACACGCCTTAGGATTGGGGTATTGTTGTGTGGTCAGGTTCAGTGTATGACTAGTCTAGGCAATGTACGTCGCACTTAGGTTGTAAAGCAAGATTTGTCATTTGAAACTTCTTTTGATTATAACACTTGTTATGGGTCAACTTTTATTTAATATTGAGAATAATTCACCAACATGTGTTGATGTCATTTTTAACGCTTTTCAGGAGTTTGAGGATTTTACTTGATTCATGCCATTGCTTTTGTGTACGGATCGTTGATTGCTTTGTATTCGAACTTGTCGTATGATTTAGTTCCTAGATGATCCGTATTTGAACTTTGATGTATTTGAGACGATATTTTGTACCTCTTGTATTGTAACTTTTGGCATGATTCATTTATATTATATTTCGATATATTTTATTTATGGTTGTATGTTGTAATCCTTGACTCTTGATATCATTAACTGGAACACCTCGTGTTTCCACTTTGAGCGGGGTGTGACACAATGTACATTGCTCCAATGAAGAAAGTCAAGGTTGTGCATCAAAAGGCCAAGATTCTCAGATGGTGGATGGATTATGAGAATGGTGAGATAGTGTTGAGTAGAGAAGATGGTGAAGATGAGAGGCTCTATCAAAATGCTCATCTGAGAGAGCTCCCAAATGAAGAGATTCTGACTATCTTTCATCTTCCATTGGAAAAACTACAACCTGATGATAACGAAAGAAGAATGGCTCTTGAGGTTGTAGAATGGCTCTTGAGGTTGTAGCTTAGGAAGTTGATAAGATCATAAGGGGTACTAGAGATAGAAGATAGTAACTGATGTGTGTTTTGAAGATGGGAATGGAGCTAAACCTAGCAAGATGAAGATTTTGGAAGCATCATCCAAGGGGGAGATTGTTAGAGCATAAAAGGATTGATGGCTGAAGCTTCCAAAGACTTTTATCAAGTGTATAGTGTTAGATATTTAGTTCGGGTGAACATTGTTCATCACCCGAACTAAATATTAGTTAGAACTTTTATGAAGACTTTAGGCCGGGTGAACTAACTCTTTACCAGAGTTAAGTTCAAGTTCACCCGAACTAAAGTTAAATGAAGTTTTATTTATTAGTTCACCCGAAGTGTTTTTAAATAAACATAAGGGTAGATGTAATGTAATAGATAGATAGTTTAGCCTATAAATAGTGGTGAGAGGAGTTCTGATGTAAGAGCTTGAGTGAGAAATATCTGTAAAAAAACTTTTCCGCCATTTAAGGCTTTTGAAAGAAATCGTTCATATCTTAATTCATTGTTTTTCATTGTTCTTATTACAATAACCCATACATTAACTTGTGATTTCGCCACCTGTTAGTGAATCTAGACATAGAGTGTTTTCTTAAAAGATTGATCAGACCTGACATTAACTAAATAATATTATACTCTTTGTAGTTACCTATTTATTTTTATTTTTTCAAAAAATAATTAATTAATTAGTAAATATATATAAATGCATAATTATAAATTTACATGATTTTTCTTAAGATTTATAGATATAGAGTCCATATTATTTAGATTTTTAAATATATGTAATGTTGGAACGTATGGTTTAAAATATGTTAGATTGTAGTTGTTCGTTTATCATCTAGATGAACAAACATAAACGAACATGAACATCCTAAATTCTTAACAAGCGAACATGAACAAAATAATCCGTTCGTTAATGTGTTCGTATTCGTTCATTTGTTCGGCTAAAGTTAAACAAACAAACACGAACAAGCCTCGTTCGTGTTCGTTTGGTTCGTTTACAGCCCTAATAATACAAGTATTCAGTGTTTGTGATTCATCATGTGTTATTGTTTTACAATTATTCTAGAACAACTGTCATATATATATTGCACTAACACACCCAAAATATGCTCTCCTACAGGCTTTTCTACCAGAATTCCTACTTCATGTTTCTTGAACTGTAAGAGTACTTCCTGCATAACTTCTACCCAACTATTAATGGTCAAGGAAATGTCTACATTCTTTGGTTCAATTTGTGACAAAAAACAGGAAAACAGACAAAAATTGATCAAACCAGAACAACTTTTTGTTTTGACCCTATCATTCAAATTTCCAATTATATTAAACAAAGGATGAGTTTTATGAATTCTTAAGAAAACGTTTGCATCCTCTGTAATATTTTAAGATAAATTTGTATGATTTAGGTCAAAATCCTCAAGAGAGAAAAAGTTAAAGATATCTTCACTGGATTGATTATGGTTTGCTGAATCCGGGTTAATATGCACAATGTCAGAATTTTTGAACAGCTGAAGGAACCTCTTTCCGTTGTTAAAGCAAGTTTGAACTTCCTTAGAGTTGTTTTGAGCTTCATCGTGAAATTCATCCGAGTTGTATTGACCTTCAATTTCTACTTCCGAATTAATTAGTTGTTCATCAGAGTGGAATTGAATTGCATTTGGAACATCATCAGAGTTGTCTTGGCTTTCACTTATGGCTTCAGAGTTAATTTGTGCGTCATCAGTGTTAAAATTTGGAGCTTCCACAACATTTATGTCTTGAATTTCATCTGATACTTGAATGTCTTCAATTTCTTGAATGTCTGCATCAGTTAATGAATCTGAACATTCTTGACAAACAAATGTTGTATTAATATATGATTTCCCTTTATTTTAACTGCACTTTGATGTAAAACATTTGAGCTAGCTTGATCTCATGACTCTCTCCTTGTACCAATCTCATGATCATCACTATTCTCCACTGATTTATCAAGTACTTGAGATTCCTATTATTCTTCTGAAACATGGTCTTGAAAATATTCATCAAAAGGATTCACAAAAGTATCTAAATCAAACAACCAATCAGCACCTGAATTCTTAGCATTGGTGTATATTCATTGAAAATCACATTGATGGATTCTTCTATGGATCTAGTTCTTCTATTAAAAATTCTATAATCCTCAAGAAAATATCTCTACCATAGAATCAAACTTTCCTAAGTGATCTTTGGAATTCAAAATAGAACATTGACACCCAAATGCTTTGAAAAATCCTATGAAAGGTTTTCTTCCTGAGATTAGTTCATATGATGTCTTTCCCAAGCTGTTAATAACATGAATGTTGTTATTCACATAGCACATAGTGTTTACAGCTTGTGAATGGTAAGAATGGCTCACTTCACATAGCTTTAGCTCCTTCAATTAAAGTCGTGTTTTTCCTTTCTGCCACCCCATTCTGTTGAGGTGTTCTAGGAGAGCTATATTGTCTAGTTATACCCTTAAGTGCACAAAACTCAATCATAGTAACATTTTTAAATTTTGTACCATTGTCACATCTAATCATATTAACCTTTTTACTGCATAGATTCTCAGTTTGCACAATCAAATCTTTGATTATCTCAGGTGTCATGTTTATTTGCAAGGACAAATACCCAAGAAAATCTAGAATAGTCATTTGTGATGACTAGAAAATATGATTTCATACCAAGACTTTGTACACTTATAGGACCAAACAAATTCATGTGTAAAAGATGTAGGACTGTATCTATTGATATGTGAGTCTTAAGTTTGAAACTTGATTTATGTTGTTTACCTTTTAAACAAGAAATACAATGGTCAATAAAATGAAAATTCTTTTTAGGTAATCCAGTAACTAGATTATCTTTTACCAATATATTCATGTTTTTAAGATTTACATTGCAAAGTCCTCTATGCCATAAATTTGGCTCCTTTTTAGTAGTTTTGGATATGAAACAGTTTGAATAATCATTTGATATAACCTTGTTCATATCATTTGATATAACCTTGGTGTTTGCAAGACAATCATATATTTGGTATCACAAATTCATGTTATAAGATGTAAAAATGATCAGAAGTGAAAGCATATGTGGGCTTTTCTCGAACAATTTTAGCTGCAAAATCACTTGAATGCGCCACAGTCATAAGTGACTGAGCCCAGAGGGTTGTTCTTCGTTTGTCGTTCTCCCGAATGCGTATTAGTGATCAAGCAAACCCCTTTAGCCATTTCTCCTTCGAAAGCTTCATTCCCAATCATCGATACCACGTCTTGATCACTCGAAACCGTATCATCCCCTCCTCCTTTAAAAGGAATTCTCCTCAATTCCGAAATACCATCATCATCAAGATAAGGAGATATATCACCGACATTTAAAGTAGCATGGAAGCCATAATCACCGGAAGGTCAACCTTGTACGCATTGTCATTAATCCTTGCAATTATCTTGTAAGGACATTCGGCTCGTGGCATAAGTTTGTTCTCCCGCTTACTTGGAAATTGCTCTTTCCTCAAATGCACCCATACCAAATCACCTTCATTAAACAATCTCGGCTTCCGGTGCTTGTAGATTTTCTTTGATACTCAGCATTAATAACTTCAATAGGATCATGAACTTGTTGATGGAGCTTTATCATAGACTTTAACTTTGACTTGGCATCCGGATGAACCAACTCGTCCTTTGGTAATGGAATAAGATCCAAAGGAACAAATGGATTAACTCCATAAACAACTTCAAACGGAGAATGACCCGTAGCATGAGTAGGTGAGCGATTATAAGCAAACTCGGCATGTGCAAGCTTAATATCCCAATCCTTTTGCTTCTTGCTAACCAATACCCGTAACAACGTCCCCAAAGTCTGATTAGTAACTTCCGTTTAACCATCCGTTTGTGGATGATGAGAAGTACTAAAGAGCAACTTAGTTCCAACCTTCCTCCACAATGTATTCCAAAATATAGCTAAGAAATTGAGAGTCTCTATCTGAAACAATTGTCTTCGGAATACCATGTAGTCGAACTATTTCATGATGATACAAATCCACCACATTACTAGCATCATCCATTTTATGACAAGCCACAAAATGCGCCATATTTGAAAGCCGATCAATTACCACCATGATAGCATCCTTACCTCTTTAAGTACGTGGAAAAGCTACAATAAAATCCATCGAAACATCCTCCCATGGGAGAATCGGAACCGGTAAAGGAGTGTATAAACCCGGTTTAAAAGAACTTTTCAACATGTGACAAGTAACACATTTTCCCACCACATTTGTCACATCTCCTAACATCTTTGGCCAAAAGAAATTCTCTTTAAGCATCTCTAATGTCTTTGCAATTCCAAAGTGAATCCTCCACCATGTGCCTCTCGAATTAACAATTCACGAATAGAATGCTTAGGAACACATAAAGAATTACCTTTGAAGAGAAATCCATCTTGAACCAAGTATTCTCCAAACGCCCCGGATTGACACTTGTCAAATATCTCTCCAAAATCTCCATCCGCCACATAATAATCTTTTAGCGTTTCAAAACCCAACAAACGAACATCAGGAGTAGCTAAAAGAGTGTACCTACGAGAGAGAGCATCCGCCACCATATTACTCTTTCCATCCTTATACTTTGAATAGAAATAGAAAGATTGCAAGAATTACACCCATTTTGCATGCCGTAGACTAAATGTTTTTTTTCCATTGATATACTTCAATAATTCATGATCCGAATGGAAAATAAAGTGACTGGATCTCAAATAATGACTCCAATGATCAAGCGCCTGAACAATAGCATAGAACTCTTTATCATACGTGCAATAATTCAATCTAGCTCCACCTTACTTTTCCGAAAAATAAGCAATTGGACGCTTACCTTGAATCAAAACCGCTCCAATTCCCAATCCGCTAGCGTCACATTCAACTTAGAATGGTTGTGAAAAATCCGGCAACGCTAAAATTGGTGTCGCACACAAACGTTCTTTAATGATCTCAAACGCCCTTTGAGCATCATCACTCCAAACAAAGGTTCCTTTCTTCAAGCAATTGGTGATAGGACTAGTAATCGTGCTAAAATCACGAATAAAACGCCTATAAAAAGATGCAAGACGATGAAACGAACGAACCTCGGTAGTAGTAGTAGGACTAGGCCAAGTCTTGATAGCTTCAATCTTGGTTTGATCCACCGACACTCCATCCTTCGGAAAAACATACCCCAAAAATACTACATTATAGACTTCGAAATAACTCCTTTCCTTTTACCCATAAAGCTTTTGAGATCGAAGTATTTCAAACAATTGCCTCAACTGATCTACATGTTCTTCCTCACTTTTTCTATATACCACAATATCATCAAGATATACCACCACAAATCTTCCCAAAAACGCCTTTAAGACCTCATTTATTAATCTCATAAATGTACTCGGTGCATTAGTGAGACCAAACGGCATAACGGTCCACCCATACAATCCATGCTTAGTCTTGAACATCGTCTTCCATTCATCTCCTTTTTTATACGAAATTGATGATATCCACTTCTCAAGTCAATCTTAGAAAAGATCATCGAACCATATAACTCATTTAACATGTCATCAAGTCTTGGAATTGGAAACCTATACTTGATAGTTATATTATTCACCGCCCTACTATCAATGCACATACGCCACGTTCCATCTTTCTTAGGAACAATCAAAACCGGAACGGCACAAGGACTCAAACTTTCCCTTACATAACCTCGATCCATTAACTCTCCAATTTATTTTTGCAACTCCTTAGTTTCCTCCGGATTGCAACGATAAGCCGCCTTATTCGGTAATGGACTACCCAGAATAAGATCAATTTGGTGCTCAATTCCCCTATAGGAGGTAAACCTGGTGGTAAATCATCCAGAAAAACATCCTTAAACTCCACTAATAATTTCTCCAATCGACCCGTGGGAATTTTAACCCAATTCGTCACTGAATTTTCTTTAGCAACCAATAGAAACATTAACTCACCTTTTTTAATAACTTGCTCGACTTCCCTTTCACTAATCATCATAGTAAGATTGGGATTTTTCTTCGGTTTAATGCTCATTGCCTGAACCGATTGAGAAGACATTAGCTTTAACACTATCTTCTTTCCCCCATCCTTTAGCTCGTACTCATTGCTTCTTCCTTTGTGTATAACATCCCTATTACATTGCCAAGGACGTCCCAATAAAACATGACAGCGTCCATGGGTACCATATCAAAAACCACCTCATCAACGTAAGAACCCAAAGTCAAACCCACACCAATTTGTTTTGAAACCTTGATTTTACTTCCATCATTGAGCCAATGAAGTGCATAAGGTCTAGGATGATCCATAGTAACTAACCCCAACTTACTTACCATCTCGCTTGAAGCCACATTCGTGCAACTTCCTCCATCGGTAATCAAGCTACACCATTTTTCTTTAACTTGACACTTGGTGTGAAATAATTGATCCCTTTGATCAAAATCGGTAGTCACCACTTGGGTTTGTAATGATTTAAGAAGCAATGTTGTCTCCAAATTAGGGGCTTCATACCTCTATTCCTCCTCCTCGTCTCCATAAGCATCATATGTTACCTTTTCATCCACTTGAACCTCCTCCTCGAACAATTCATCTCAAATTTCTACCGCTTATCTTAAACCTCGACGTTTAAACAATAAGTTTTGGACAAGTTGTTTTCCCGTGGTGCATTAGGAGTAAACGGAGAATCTTTTGTGGTAGGAGCATTAGATGGACCACTAGGCAAACCACCCGGCACACTAACCTTTTCTGAAAAATCTATCTTCACCACCGACTTGACTCTAGCAAAATTGGTATTCGAGCTACCCCCATACTTCGTTCTTCCTTGAGCTTCCAACTTCAAACACAAATTGCACAAGGTATCATAATCCGCATAAGGATACAAATCAACAATATTAGCTATAATGTAATTCAAACCCCGTAGGATGCTTCACATATTTTGTTCTTCAATCTCTTCTATCTCTCCCATTAATGATAAATTCTCGAATTCATCAATGTATCCTCCAACACTCATCTACCCTTGCTTGAGTTCCGCAATCTTCCGATAAGTAGCTATACAATGCGAGGTTGGAACATACCTTTTTCGAAGTTTCCTTTTTAGGGAATCCCAAGAATTGATCTTCCCTCTTCCATCATGAGCTATTTTGTTCTTAACACCTTCATACCATAACGGAGCACTTTTTCCTAATCGAAGAATATCGTATTAGCAACGCTTTTCATCGTTCAACTCCTTGAAATCAAACATACGTTCGATTTTTCTTTCCCATTCAAGGTATACTTCCGGATCCGTACCTCCCGTAAATTCTGGCAATTCGTTACCCTTGGATTCTTCATAATCACCTCGCCTTGGTTGCATATGGCCTCCTTGTCGTAAATAACGCAAAGCATCCCGAAGACTTGTCAAAAACTCCGGATCCTCCCAATTCATCTTTTAAAATCGATTTGGTACCTTTATATTTTTTATTTTATTTTTACCTCAAACGAAGAACATAAACAGAAATTAAGAGCCAATCGTGGCTCTGATACCACTAATGATACGAATTTGTAGTGGAAACTAAATAAGATAGAGTATTGATCGAACTAGACCTATAATTCAATCAAAAAATGTTAACACAATCAAGACCTATTGATTTGCTAACTATTCAAGCTTAGAAAACACGTTCTAAATTTGAAACAAAGACGAATTGTAATCAGCAACTCAAAGAAAAAGTTAAAACCTTGAATAATAATCAAAAACTGAGTTCTAAACAATAGAATTTTATCCTTATATATAGGGTAAACAAAAGAAACCTAAAACATGAAAAAGGAAACAAAAAAGTTCGGTTTTTGGCCGAATTCAGATACTGCATCGTAATGGAACATGACCACGTCGCAGCGGGAAGGTTCTCGAACAATTTTAGCTGAAAAATCACTTGACTACACCGCAATCATAAGTGAATGTGTCGCAGTCAGAGCCCAGAGGGCTGTTCTTCGTTTGTCGTTCTCCTGAATGCGTATTAGTGATCAAGCAAACCCCTTTAGTCATTGTTCATTCGAAAGCTTAATTTCCAATCATCAATACCACATATTGATCACTCGAAACCGTATCACCTGTTATTGTGCCACCCATGTCTCCTCCAAAAATGATACATTCTATCCAATGAAAGAAATATATTCTTGTAACAATTTGAAATTCCCAGTCATGTGTCTTGAATATCCACTGTTCACAGCCCATATGTTATCTTCAGGATCAGCAGCTTGTTCCTACAAACAATTGAATGTCTTAATAAGATTTGGGAACTCAAGTCTTTGTAAACTTCGAATTGAATCTTTTAAACTTGTTGAACTTTAAATGATCATGTAATTTCCTTTCAAACATGCAAGTTTGATAATCCGAACTAAAACTGTCAATATCAGAGTTGAATTCTTATACATCCGAGTTAAAATTTTGTTCGTCCGACTTAAAACATTCAACTTCCGAGTTAATAGTCTTAGACTCAAACTTAAAACTATTAATATCAAAATTAAAATGTATATCATCTGATTTAAAAATTTATTGTGTAAAGTTAAAAGATTTTAACTCTAATAAAGGATTTATCAACTTCGGCATATTATGACCATTTAACATTTCAGAAGTTATTCTACCAAATTTAATCACATTCATACATTTAGATTTCTCATATTTAAGCATACATTCGTCAAAATTAACTCTACCAAATCGAAGCTTAACAGATAAACTACCAGTTTCATGCACAACTTCAGACTTTTGTTTCAACCAACATTCAACATCTTTATGTCTCTTTTTGCACAATGGACATTTTGGTTTTCTTTTAGATTTGGCAGTTTTAGATTTAACAACTTCTTTCTCAAATGACTTTCTATGATCAATCATTGCTATTAAGAACAGAAACATTCATATTATGAAATGAATAACATTTTTCATGCACACAATTATGAATACATTCAACAAATTCTTCCTCAATCTCTAAAACATCCAGATTATTACACAAATTCAAATTGTTATTGTCTAATATTGAAGTACATGCACTTAAACTCTGAGACACTACATTCTTAACAGTTCTAACATCAATCTTCTCTTCTTCTAAATCCTCTACATTCACTCTAATCTCATACTTCTCTACATTTTGACCTGCTACACAATAAATATTAACATTAGAACTAGTAGAATCACTTAAGACAAATTCTTACTTACATCAGTTAAACTTTCATCAAGTTGTTTCCCTTTCAAATCAACACAAGGAGTTAACACAGATACATCATCAGATTTATTAGAATCAGGTAAACTACTTTCAAAAGATGTAGATTCCGGTTTGATAGAATAATTTTCATTAAATGGTGGAGGTACTGCTTTAAAACCAATACCAACTTTTGCTTTGCACACAATTTGACTGTCAATGATTCCATTCAAAGTTTTTGAAGATAAATTAAACTTGTCAACCTGAATCTTTGTATTCTCAAACTCATGACTCACCTTTTTTAATCTATCAAACAAATTCTCATGTTGCGTTTCTAATCTACCCAATTTACCCTTATAAACATCAATGTCTTTCAAAAGTGAATCAATTTTCTCTTCGTACATTTTTTCTGTTTTCAAAAATTCTCTTTGGTGAAATTTATGATTGTGTTCTCTAACATATCTAAGAGAATTCAAGCATTCGATAGAGCAAGATTTAGAAAGTACCTCATCAGTTGCTACAGATTCAACCTTACTCATTAGAGCTTGAACATTCTTGTTCTTGAATTCATCCTCTTGAACATCATCCCAATCACCAAAAGTGATGAATGCATGCTTCTGTCTAATTGAGCTTGATTCATCATTCCCAACTTTCACCTCTGCAGCGGTCAACTTCTTTGCATCATCTTTGACTTGATAATTGTTCCTTTGGTAATTATTGTTCATCGTCCTTGGTGCTCTGCATTCTCTAGCAAAGTGTCCCATCTAATCAGAGTTGAAACACTTCACCTTAGTATTATCAAATCCAACTTTATCTCCATTATCCTTTCTAAAATTGTTTCTCCTAGTCCTCATAAAACATGTGTTCTCTCACCCTTACCATTGCCATATGTCATTTCAAATCTATTTCTTCCAAGTCATCAGGATATATCTGCTCAAGATCTTATCTAGCCAATTCATCTTCAAACTTCCAGCTACAAAAGCTTCATAGCTTGCAACAAATGCTCTGTGAACAGAGTGAGTGGCAAGCAAAATGCGAAGACTAACCAATAATTCTCAAAGGAAATAGATTTTGTGATATTTAGGTATCCCCCGAAAGCAAGGCATAGGGGTTGGCCCAATGGTAGGCTGATCGCTCCGACTTAGGTTGGTGAGTTAGGGAAAAGGGGTGGTTATTTGGGAAAATCTAAACTAGGGGTTAGAATGGGAATTAGCTTTTGAAAATTGCGATTTTTGTTTACTTAAGTAATTTAGTAGCATTTGATGTTCGTAGTCGGTTTACGATCTTCCAGTTTCACGCAAATCTTTAATCATTAATGTCGGAATGTAGTTAATGTATGAGCCCATGATTCCTTGACTTTTCTTAAGTTGTTTAATGTAAAATGAGTTAGAGTTTATGTCAGATTTTCCTGCGAGCAATCAAATGGTTAAGTATGGGGGGTGGGGGGGGGGGGGGGTGATATCGCTCAATTATATACATTTTTATTCACGATATTTATTATATTTTTAATCTAAAACGTGATGGATATGCCCCGTTATACTTATATTTTGTATAAAAGTATGTATTTAGATAATAAGAATTGGAATGGAGGAATTAACTTCAAGATGTGCCAAAACAACGCAAGGAAAGGAGCAAAAAGAAAAACGATTGTGGTCTGGACCACCACTGTGGCACAGTGGGTCAGTTTCGAGTTGTTACACGTCTTTTGTTTAATGCAATCAACGATGGGTATTGGAGAGTTTCTCTTGGTCTATTATTAATTTAAGTGAGGAGACACAAAGGAGGACATCTTAATCACTTTTGCTACCACCATTACCACATCATAATACACACAACAATTCTGGGAGATCTGGAAGAGTGTTTGGAAGCAAAATTCATCATTTGATCAAAGCATTTTCAGTAGTTTCAATTGCAATTACACTATTGGCTTCACTTACATCTCAATTTGGGTATTTTATACATTGGCATTTCATCAAACACTTTTTATCATGTTCAACTTTTCTATTAATTCATGTTTAATTTCAATTATGCGTAGCTAATTTCATAATCATTTTCTTGGATATGTGATCGTATGTTTTGATTGATTTTGGGTGTGAAATGTTTGATAGATGTGTTTGGTTAATTGAAAATCCATTTTGGTTTATATAATAATCATATTATTAGATATCTTATCTTCTCTATTTGGTATTAACCCCGAGTATTTGAAAAATGATCGAGACTACTAAAATATTGAACGAAATATTCAACCGGTCTTTAGTTGACTTTGACTTAGAAACGATAGATTAGCGACTTTGACTTTTATGTTGGACGATAAATTTGAGCAAGGGCTTAGAAATAACCAAGCGGGTATGCAAGACTTGGAGCGGAGGTTCGAAAGGATGAATGAGCGGTTAGCGAAGCAACCAACGGGTCAATCTCCAAGTAACACACAACCGAATCCGAGACCTTCAACTAATCAAAGTGGCCAAGGATCGAGGTATCAAACGCCTAATCAAAGGAACGACCAAGTAAATTCAGTTACTACACGATCGGGTTTTAGCTATGGGGGAGAGGAGAAGCGAAAAGAAAAAGAAAATTTTGTTGAAAAACCCTCCACTGCGAGGAAGTGGAGCTTTAGATGAGATTTTGTTGTTTGATAATTCGATGGGTGCGAAGCAGTCAAGTCCATTGCGTAGCAGTGGGACCCCAGACCCAGAAAATGACCAAGAAGTTGATATAGAAGTGGAGGATCAAGTGGTGGATAAACCAAAGGTCCAAAGTGAATATGGGGAACCTAAACCGACCATAATTCCACCAACCAAAGCGTATAAGCCGAGAATCCCTTACCCTCAACGCTTGAGGAAGGAGAAAATGAAAGAACAATATGGTAAATTCTTAGACTTGATTAAATTTGTTCATGTTAATGTACCTTTGGTTGATGTGATTGCAGGTATGCCCGATTATGGTAAGTTCATCAAGGAACTTGTGAACGAGAAGGGGAAATCAATGGAGGATCAAGTCGCTTACTTGAAAGCAGAATGCTCGGTAATTGTGAAGAACAACAAGCTTCCACCTAAGCTAAACAATCCAGGGAGTTTTCTAATAACTTGTTCTTTTAGTAAAACTTATCATTGCAATGCTTTAGCGGGACTTGGGGGCTAGTATAAATCTAATGTCGTATTCTTTTATATGCAAAATTGGCTTTGGGGGTTTTAAAGCCAACAAAAATGAGCATTAAACTAGCCGACCAAACTTTTCAATACTCGCTTGGCATTGTAGAAAATATGTTAGTACAAGTAGGAAGATTTGTATTTCCCGTTGATTTTGTGATATTGGAAATGGAGGAGGATAGTAAAGTTCCTCTAATTTTGGGTTGACCATTTTTTAACACCGCAGATGCTATCATCCGTGTGAAAAGGAGAGAAATTTCATTGGGTGTTGGGGATGATAGGGAGACATTTTCTTTACATAAACAAAAAAAAAATTGTACTCCACCGACGAAACTTGTTTTAAAATAGATGTTATTGACAGTGACATGTGTGACCTAGAATTGCAGGACTTTCTTGAGGCTGAAGAGTTAGATGAAGAACGAGAGGAGAAGAGCTTGGACTTAGAACTATAGGAACTCCTTGGAAAGGATATGGTAGATGAAGATAGTACTATCCATGAAGACATCACTCTAAAAGATTTTGAGAGGATGTTTGATCTAAGCCCGGATCCGATTATTACCAATGACGAGTTAGATGAAGAACGAGAGGAGAAGAGCTTGGACTTAGAACTAGAGGAACTCCTTGGAAAGGATATGGTAGATGAAGATAGTACTATCCATGAAGACATCACTCTAAAAGATTTTTGAGAGGATGTTTGATCTAAGCTCGGATCCGATTATTACCAGTGACATGTGTGACCTAGAATTGCAGGACTTTCTTGAGGCTGAAGAGTTAGATGAAGAACGAGAGGAGAAGAGCTTGGACTTAGAACTAGAGGAACTCCTTGGAAAGGATATGGTAGATGAAGATAGTACTATCCATGAAGACATCACTCTAAAAGATTTTGAGAGGATGTTTGATCTAAGCTCGGATCCGATTATTACCAATGACGAGATAGAGGTTGAAGGTGAGAAAGAGTTGGAGCCCGAAACAGAAATTGAGAAAGAAATCGTTGAAACACTTGATATGAACCTTGTCTAAAGCTTAAAGTCGATACAGAGTCAAATTAAAAGTTGAAAGGTATACCTAGAAAACCCATTGATTTAATTTGTTTTCTAACTTGTTTATAAAAAGAAAAGGTTTTTCAAGGTAAAGATGAAAAGTATGAGGAGCCCATGAAACTTTGATGATTTCACACATGGTAAACAAATGGGGCATGGTGCTGAAAAAGATAAGTATGGGGAGAGGGTGTCAACTTTAGACAAAATGATGGTGGTTCGATCATGCGGGAAACCAAGGAGTGGCATGATGCATGGGCAAAGATTCGGGATGAGCTGGATGTTTCTAACTATGAATTTCTTTATGATGATTTGAATTATAGGTGCATTGGAGGATGTTACGTTTTTGAGGAGTTGGTATGGGGAAGGAAATTGGGGGAAGCCTCGATTTCTATATTAGTATTGTTTTTGTGAACAAAGGACGAGTCGAGCTAAAGACTCATGGTCAAAAATAAGCGTTTTACGGGAGGCAACCCTGGTTTGCTTATCTTATCTTTTATTTTATTTTGGTATTGTTTGATGTAGTTTTCAGTTTCTAGTTGGAACACATTTCGGGACAATGTGTTATTCGGGGGGGGGGGGGGGGGGGGGGGGAGGAGCCTCGGGAAATTCGCTATTTTAATAATCCAACTCGTATCCATCATGTTTTTATTTTGTCCCATTTGAGTCTAATAAAAAAAAATAAGTAGAAAGCGCTTATATGTAGTTTAGGAAAGATGATAGGGGCTGGCATATTTAAAAGCATTTTGGTACATCAACGAAAAATTGTTAGGAACATCCCTTGGTAGTAAAATACTTATAAATAAGAGTTTAGGTTTTCCGACTTTAGTTCCTTGCATTTCCCCGAAAAATCTAAAATCCGGATAACCACTAGATATCCTTAGTACTGAGCCTTATTAGTACTTGAACCCTCTCGGGGGTAGTTGGAGAAACATAGATATCACTTAATCCCGAAAAGAGTTAGAGGAGAAGAAAAAGGCCATAGGTCTTTCCCGTCAACAAATTACACTCATCCTCACTATAACGAAGAATCAAATCTCGTTACAAAAACGTTTACTTCAAACAAATCATTAATTACAAATCGAAAATATTTGAAGTGAACAAAGTGAGAGGCAAGCAAAATGCATATACTAACCAATAATTCTCAAAGGAAATAGATTTTGTGATATTTAGTTATCCCCCGAAAGAAAGGCATAGGGGTTGGCCCAAGGGTAGGCTGATCGCTCCGACTTAGGTTGGTGAGTTAGGGAAAAGGGGTGGTTATTTTGACAAATCTAAACTAGGGGTTAAAATGGGAATTAGCTTTTGAAAATTACGGTTTCTGTTTACTTAAGTAATTTAGTAGCATTTGATGTTCGTAGTCGGTTTACGATCTTGCAATTTCACGCAAATATTTAATCATTAATGTCGGAATGTAATTAAATGTATGAGCCCATGATTCCTTGACTTTTCTTAAGTTGTTTAATGTAAAATGAGTTAAAGATTATGTCGGATTTTCTTGAGGGCAATCAAATGGTTAAGTATTGGAGGGGGGGGGGGGGGGGGGGGGGGGGGGGGGGGTTGATATCTCTCAATTATATACATTTTTATTCGCGATATTTATTATGTTTTTAATCTAAATCCATGATGGATATGCCCCGTTATACTTACATTTTGTGTAAAAGTATGTATTTAGATAATAAGCATTAGAATGGAGGAATTAACGTCAATATGTGCCAAATAAAACAAGGAAAGGAGCAAAAATCAAAACGATTGTGGTCTGGACCACCACTGCGTCACAGTGGTACTGACTGTGGCGCAGTGGGTCAGTTTCGGGCGGTTACACGTCTTTTGTATTAATGCAATCAATGATGGGTATTGGAGAGTTTCTCTTGGTCTATTATTACTGCAAGTGAGGAGATGTTGGAGTAGGCAAGAGTGATGGTGAAGCTTCCAAATATCCAAGTCATAGACTTGTGTAGAGTTAGTTTCAATTCGAGTGAACTGTGTTCATCACCCGAATTGAATAATAAAGTGTAAACTCAGGAAGGATTTAGGTCGTGTGAACTAACTTTTCACTTAAGAGTTAAGTTCAAGTTTACCCGAACTAAATCTAACTGAGTTGTAATTTTATCATTCACCCTAAGTGTTTTTTTTTTAATAAACATAAGGGTGTTAGTAATGTAATAGTAAGGTAGAGTAGACCTATAAATAGGTGTGAGAGTCATGAAAATTGTACAAGTTTATGAAATATAATATTTGTAACTGATTTTCCCGCCATCAAAGGCTTTCTAATAAACTCTTCCGTTTTCATTGATTTTTTATTCTAAATCTGACAAAACTTAGATCAATAGCTAATAATTCTGCGATTAGTAATTGTATCCATTCATTGATTGTGAGTTGTGAGGATTTCAAGACCTGACAGGAGACACAAAGGAGGACATCATTATCACTTATCATATGAATAACTTTTTCTACCACCATTACCACATCATAACACACACAACAATTCTGGGAGATTTGGAGGAGTGTTTAAAAGCAAAATTCATCATTTGATCAAAGGATTTCCAGTAGTTTCAATTGCAATTACACTATTGGCTTCAGTTACATTTCAATTTGGGTATTTCATACATTGGCATTTCCTCAAACACTTGGTATCATGTTCAACTTTTCTATTAATTCTTGTTTAATTTCAATTATGCGTAGCTAATTTCATAATCGTTTGCTTGGATTTGCGATCGTATGTTTTGATTGATTTTGGGTGTGAAATGTTTGATAGATGTGTTTGGTTAATTGAAAATCCATTTTGGTTTAAGCTTTAATCATATTATTAGATAACTTATATTCTCTTTTTGGTATTAACCTCGAGTATTTGAAAAGAGCTCGACACTACTAAAATATTGAATGAAATATTCAACCGGTCTTTAGTTGATATAGTTTATCGGTATTCGAAAGGAATCGATATAAGTAATCGAAATAACTAAGCTTAAACACGAATGCTAGTTTATAAATAAGAGAAATCGGTTTAGAAAACTAGTAAGCTATACGAAAGGAAGTTTAACAAATTGATTCTTACACATCGGCTTGATTCTTTATGCATAATTATTTGGGGTGTTAACCATATTTGAAAGGAGTGGTTGCACGGATGGGTAATTGAAGAAATCCGGTATTCGAAAGGAACTTGGTTTTAAATAAGAAGTAAATCGAACATTTCATTCACTTAGAAGAAGTTATACATTCGTGAACGGTCCAAGCAAATGTCTCTTTAATCTTGATATAAAACAATCGTGAAAACGTCACTTTCGTTAAATTACAAAACCCCCACTTTTTGTGCTTGTTTATTTCTTTAACTTAAACTCTTAATTTACATTAGTCCCTGTGTTCGAACCCGAACTTTCCAAAACTATACTACAACTGACAAGGGTACATTGCCCGGTGTTGTGGTCAAGCGTAAGCGTTTGCGAAGACTAGATTTAACACATAATTTGGATTTTGATGTAACCAGAGCACATCCATAACCACTGTTTGATTGCTTCTTATAATCAAACTTCATATCCACTTCATAAGATTGCAAAATCCCTATCAGTTCCACCAAAGTCATAGCATTGAGATTTTCAGCTCGTTTGATAATCATTACTTGAACTGACCATTTGGTAGGAAGTGAGCTCAACAATTTTTTACAAATATCACTATCCTTCATCACCACTCCTGCACTATTCAAGTCACTAATCAACAAAGTGTACCTACTCACTTGCTCAGACAAACTTTCACCTCTCACATACTCAAATGATTCATACAACTTTTTAAGCATATCCTTTAATTCCAGACTTCGTTCATAATGTAGCTCCATAGCATCCATTAATTCCTTAGCCGAAGTGCAATCCTTAAAGTTGTTATATATTTCTGTAGGTAAAGCTAGAATAACAGCTCCACGAAAATCTCTATCTATCAACTTGTTATCAACTTTAGTATACCTCTCAGGTTCAACACCAACCATTTGTGTACCACCAGTTTCCTATACCATCGCACGATGTGGTCCATTAACAATATAGTTCCAGAGTTGTACCTCTATGTAGAATATAAATGCTTTGAAACGTAGCTTCCACATCATAAAATCAGCTCCTGGAAGAAACTTAGGAGGTCTTCCACCAGATCCAGTCTCATTGTCATAGTTCACAACCGGAGCAACCATATCAACACCATAAAATTATAATAGATGATAGAAATTTTAACTCGGATGAATTAATTTTTAACTCGGAAATGATGATTTCTTCAAAAATGTTTCAAATCTTCTTCAAACTTGAAACAAATATCGTACAAACACTCGATTAACTCACAATTGATAAATGATCTACTCAAACTATCAATTTTCAACTAAATTTTCTAATAACTACTTTTACCGCCAAAATTCAAACTAAATTTGCAGAAAAATGTTTCTTATCATCTAATCCTTAACAATTCTACTAAACACCTCAGAAATTGCTCACTAACACTCGAACACTGAGCTGAATCAAATTGAATTTGATTTACCAGCTCTGATACCAATTGACAGAATTTGATTTATCTTAGATCGAAATACTAGGTGATTAGCTTAACTAGATCATGGCGAAATTGTAATCTAGTTAATGAATTGATGAACTGAACAAGTAATCAAATATATAAATGCAAAAGATTAATTATTATTCAAAGCTAAGTTTTGCGGGAAATTTGTTACATATGAAAAATACACATTCAAGCACCTTCAATAAAGAATCATCTCCCACTATTTATAGTCAATGAATCTCGACTTTAAACTATTACATGAAACATCCTTAAAATCATTAAAGAATATTTCAAATGAACACTCTAATTTAGGTCTACATTTAACTTTACTTCAGATGAACTTCATTTAACTCTGATGTAAAGACTTGTTCTTCCGAAATAAATGTTTTCATGTTGACTTACTAAGGTTTAAGTCGGATGATGAACTTTGTTCATCCGACTTAAACACTTAGTCAAAACTTTAACTCTGATGTAGATTTGAAGCTTCCTCCATCACACCAATTCTTGCTCCAAGACATTATATTATTTTTGATATAATTTTTTGCGTATTACGCAGGCCAATAAACCAGTATAACAATTATATATCTAATAATATGCAAATAAAACTAATTAACTCTTCTATTTTACATAAAACAACAATTTTACTTTAAACTAATATCTGAAAAAATACGAAACATATATCTTTTAAATATTAGACTCTTTTTTTCTTCATAAAAATACAAATTATTAGTATAGAAAAAGAAAACAAAACTATCTTTACTGTTTTTTGAGTGTTTTTCGTATAACCGAAAAAACATAATATATGACAAAAAAAAGTTTTACCCCTATTTTTAGTTTTGTATAGAAGTGTTGAGTTATTTAAAGTAGAGGAGTTAATTAGTTTTATTTGATTCATAACACATGACATATGCATTTGCATATTTTGTTCTTATCTAAAGTAAATGAACACATCTATTGACTGTTTTCGTCTCACGTGAGTCGTGACATTGTTAAAATACAACACGTAGTGTATGTTTATTTCCCTTTAGTTTGTTTTTCCCTAACTTCGAGCTCATCTTGACAACATACACAAACTGCCTTATAAGAATTGTTAATAGGAATATGATATTTTCAAGTAATAAATAAAAATCTCATCTTTAACTCCATATTTATTTTTTTAGAAACAAATGACATAAATTTGAAGATTAAGTCGCTTACATATAAACGAAACAACCTAACATTATCACGTAATTATCTTTAAAAATTCATACACGTATAGTCCATTCATTTAAATTAGGGGTGGCAATACTTGATACAACAAGAAACCTGACATGAGATTGACCCGCTGACCACATAACCCAAATTATTTTCGGATTAAGTTAAGGTGGGTCATTTGGTTAAATGAGTCAACCTTACAACCTGAAAACTTCTATAAACTATTTTATAAATAATAATATATAACATTTAATATATATTTTACCATATTTAACGAATATAACACATTATTTCAATCTTAATGATAGTAACATATATTTTTTTTAAGTTTAACCTTCTATTAGTTGCAAAAATTGACTATAAACACCTTAACTTATTCATAAATTAAAGTCATTTTAATCTCATTGACCCGAAAGCAACAAGTTCGGTCTGAAACCAACTCGTCAACCCACGAATGTGTATAATAAACGGGTTAGGTTCGTGTTGAGCTTGACACCCTGCTAACCCAAACCCATTGCCTGATTATGTAAATGGATTAGGTTGGGGTTGAGTAATTTCAAACCGTCATCCTACTAACTTGAACACGCCAACCCAAATCTCACCTCAATTGCCACCCCTAAGTTAAATAACAAGCATGCATTTAGGAATAAACGTTATGTATGTCTTAATTTTTCATATAGATAGTTTTGGGATTATAGTTAACAAATTGTCCTAAACTAATAGCGGTTTCCTATTAATTGAACATAACAAATGCAATTACACATAAGCTACAAGTTTGGTCTTTTATCTTTTAATAATCAAAACTTTTGGTCTAGGGTATGGCTATGTTTATATGGTTTAGATTATTAAATACAAGAAAGAATATTGAGACATTGCTATAACTCTCAATTCTTTAAAACTCTTTTCAATTTTTTTTCTTTAAATTAATTATATCAAAAACCTTTAATGTATAAAAGGATCAAATAATATAACTACAACCAATGTTGTTAAAACCGGGCCAGACCACGCGGACTAACCGGTTAAACCAGATATTTAGCAAAAAAAAACGTCCCAGTTTGATCGGGTGTTGTATTAGACTACAAAGCATAACTAGAAAGACAGAGTCTAAAACAATAAAAAATACAAATATTAAACAGATGACACTACATAACTTAAACAATAAAACAAGTCAATAACCAATATTTTTGTCCATAAAATAAATCAGGCTATAATATCCTTGAAAGCCAGTTTTTTGTGACAAATTCTACACTCTTTGCTCTTATATGTTAAGATATAGGGGATTTGGTTTGGAACAATACAAATATTAAATCCTACACATTCTTTGCTATCCCCGCCCGCCATCTTCACTCAAAACCTGGTCTTTCACCTCTCAATCCCATAACCATCAATGGCTTCCTCATCTCTGGCTCACTCCCTCATCTCATCACTCAATTCTCATTCCCAGATCTCCCATTTCAAACCCATCACCCCAACAATTATCAGATTCCCATCAACCCAATTCAAAACTACTCTTATAGCCAATTGTACTTCAAATGCTACTCCCGATACTAAAGATGAAACCCCAATTGAACTAAGTTACTCTCTTTCTCCGTTTTGCTATTGTCTTATTTTTTCACAAATCAAAATAATTAAACATTTTTTTTCTTTCTAAATGTATGTAGGGTTCGCTGCATATCCTACTGTTCTTGATATCAATCAGATTCGTGAAATCTTGCCACATAGGTTTCTACCCTTTGCTTCGATTTCTGATTTCGGTTCAACTTTTATTTGATTTGTGATTTGGGTTTTGTTGGTTGCAGATTTCCATTTCTTTTGGTGGACAGGGTGATTGAGTATAATCCAGGAGTTTCAGCAGTTGGGATTAAGAATGTGACTATTAATGATAACTTTTTTCCTGGTCATTTTCCCGATAGACCCATTATGCCTGGTGTTCTTATGGTTGAGGTACATTTCAAAAATCTCGCTCGAATTTACAGTTATTGCTTACCATTTTGTATGAGATTATTTGTGTATTTGAACTCATTATACAAACTGAAAATATTGTTTAAACTGGAAGGATAAACAATTTGATGCATGTTATTAAATTATTCCTTAAAATCAAAGTCTATTATTCCACCCTCACCTACGTGTGTTGTTATTATATTTTGGATTGAACATTCTAGCAATTAGCACAAATCTCCATGTATGTTTGCTAACAAATATTGTTCAAATGTGAATTGTCATTATCTTAAGTTA
Organism: Senecio squalidus; assembly: GCA_910822075.1. Classification (NCBI taxonomy): domain Eukaryota; kingdom Viridiplantae; phylum Streptophyta; class Magnoliopsida; order Asterales; family Asteraceae; genus Senecio; species Senecio squalidus. Next base: position 48,533,941 of record CAJVGC010000582.1, on the reverse strand, counting down.
TGAAAAAGAGTTAATTTAAGTTTAGTGATAAATGGAAGGATGGTCGATTGATGCTAGTTTGAATGATCATTGTCATTATCCAAAGTTCTCAATGTTTTTGATATTTGGATCAAGTATTAGTATGCATCTGTGACCAAATAAATGCAATGTTTATTTTGATATATCGTTTAATTAAAGTATTTTATTATTAGTTAAATAGTTGAAATACATTATGATGACAATGTTATCGATATTTTTTCTGATGATTGCAAATGAGCAACGAGGGAAATCTGAAACCTTTCTGAAAAGAGAAATATATCCCTTATTTTGGAACATCAAAAGGAATGAAATTGTTGCATTTACTTTGGGAGTGAAAGGGTTCTTAAAACAAAGTTGATGCATATTATGCTATTTATTATCAACATCTCCCTTGTTTATACTCATAGAAATTACTATAAAGTTTAATTGGTACCAACTGCATTATGGTATGTTGTACGGTTCATAATGATTTTTAGGTTAAGCCCATATGATATAAAAAGTCCAAATGTGTGATATGAACTTTGTACCGATTACTATTAGTTTTCATTCGATTTGGGAACTCTCTACTCCTTCTCCCCTTACATGATGCAATACACATGAACTAGTGAAAACGGATTGAACTAGACCTTAAGCACGATATAAGAAGTACAAATAAGTTGTCAAAAAGCACCCTCTTTCCGTCCCAACATAAATACAAAATTTCCGTTTCCTTCAAAGGCAGATTACTTTCTGCCCATGGTAATCATCTCAAAATTCCTATAGTATTGGTTACGTCCGGCCATATTCATCTATTCTTGAGAGGTAATATAGATAATTGACTAATAGTCCTACACTTTCTTTTTCACAATGAAATCAAAATGTATCCAACTCCCCCTCTAGTAATTGTCAGACGTACTAGGAAATGGCTTGTTGTAAAGTATGATAATGTCAAGTAGCTAAAGTAATCAAAATGAAATAATTATCGATCTTTTACTGATAAATATCTGCTAAAAAGGTTAAAAGACTGCCAGTGCTGGACATTTTTTTTTTTTCATTTGGTGTGTTGTTTCTAAAGTACTTAATCAAAAGCTGTTGATAATTGTTCTAGCAACGAGCCCTAACCCTGTACTCTAATTGCAACACACATATGAAGGATCTAAATTCTACTATTTGCACTTTCTGTGCTCGCTGTTATATCATTGAACAATGTGTTTTCAACTTAAATAAGCCCCTTTTCTAGAAAAGATAAGAGGTCAGAAAATGAGTTTTCTTGACTGGTCGAATCAAAAGGAGCAACTTTGTATCGCTTTTTTTCCTATATTTTTTCAAATTATACAATTAGTGTGTTTAATAAGAATGGAGAAAGTTGTTTTCGTACAGTTTTAATATAGTTTTCTGAATTGCGATTTAGGTTGTATCTATTAATAATACATATTGCCAATTTTTGACCGGTTCAACCTATATGAACCATTTCATTTTTAGCTTGATTTTCTGATTTTATCTATTTGACAGGTTAGGGGTAACACATAATCTAAACCGACTCATTCATAATCACAAGTAATGTGTTAAAATTGTCACACCTATATGAAATATATGAAAGGCTCTATTCTCTGCTTTTATGTGAAGTTTTTGTAGATAAGGTTGTATGTGAATACTCAAGTGTATTAATTTTCAGGCAATGGCCCAAGTTGGTGGTTTAGTAATGCTGCAACCAGAAGTGGGCGGGTCACGTGACAGTTTCTTTTTTGCTGGAATTGATAAAGTGAGGTTCAGAAAACCAGTCATCGCCGGAGATACTTTGGTCATGCGAATGACGCTCACTAAACTTCAAAAACGATTTGGAATTGCAAAGATGGACGGTAAGGCGTATGTTGGAGGTGAAGTGGTCTGCGAGGGTGAGTTCTTGATGGCCATGGGTAGCAGTATGTAATATTTTTCATTTTCTATTATATATGCAATATGCTAGTTAAAGTTTTGCATATTTTTGGGCATCCATTCATTTGAACCGTTTTCTTGCTTCAATTAGAACATGTATGAGTAAAATAGATCCAGCGGATCCTTGTAAGACCCTAATCTTAATTTAATCGAGATGTTTTTTAAGAAATGTTGGTTGGCTAAATTTTGTGAACATCCCTTTAAAAATACTTGCTTAAGCTTTAGGGGGTTGTTGGAACTGCGTTTTAAGAATGATTATCATTACCGTAATAAGCCATCAGTGCTTCAAGACAGACGATTATCAGAGCTTAGAAAATTTACATTATAACTCCTTTTTAACCTAAAGTTTCTTACTCTTACTACCATTTCATGAATGTAACTCCTTTTTTTTCACAAGAATGTCATATTAGGTATTAAAGGGATCACAGCGATTTGCTAAACTCTCGAATAGGTGATTATCTGATTATTAGTTAGACTACTTGATCAGTAATCATTGTTTAGGATTTAAGAATCCTCCAACAATTCGATAGCCAGTTTTTGTCAACTTGTTCTCTACTCACGCACATTCATGGATATTTCACTCGATTTTGGAAACACATAAAGCATGCGCAGATATACTACTGCATTAAAGGGTTTGCGTTTGCGCGATTTCTCTAAATAAATAAATTTACATGTTACATAACACAATTACTTATATTATCCCTTATAACCCAAGAGCACCAAGTGGTGTTTTCCCTTGTCCTGCCTCAAAGTAGAAAATTAGCATTGCCACCATTGCTAGTCTTGAATGCTTAATCTCAGCCAATTTCAGTCTTTCGAGTTTCTCGGTATCCGGGATATAAACGCCGTTCTCAATGGTGCCTGCAAAGCTCAACGGGTCAAAGAATTTGCCACCTGGATAACCTTGTTCTCCTGTGGCATTGGCAAAGTTCTCTGCTGTTTTGGACCATGGGGTGGCCCAGTCAACCGATTGTGATTCAGGGTTGAAAAAGTCAACCCACCTCTTGCTCTCGACCCAACCCATGAGGAGAAGTTGGGTTCCGAGAAGAGTTCCGAATGAAAATGGAGCAATGGCACCTGGGTCAGCTCCGGCTAAGAACCATGGGATGCCACTCCATGCCTGGCCAACAAAGATACCGAGAACCGCTGCCATAGCCCACCGCCCGTGAATGAGCTCTGCTTCCCTGTACCATTTTAGAAATGCTGGGTCCTTTCCTAGACCAAGCGGGTCAAACCCAAAGTCACCTGGAAGCCTGTAGTTAAAAGAAATTTGGTTGATAATCAGTTTAGAAGCTATTTGATCAGTCCAAATAAAAAGTCGTAAAATGTTTAATAACTACCATATCAAATTAAATAAAATAAAGTCGCATGTTCAACCGGTGCATACAGTCTCTATGCATTAGTTGAACATGTTATTTTTTACTTGACTTTTTTTAATTTTATTTGACCCGATAGAGATAAAACATAGTAATAGACTAGTTGAATCGAAAATCACACATTTAGGAGAGTACTTACGAGCCATCTAGCCATTCTGGGTCAACCAAATTGCCGCCACCTTTAACAGCAGGGATCCAAGATTTCTTCGCAGCAACAGCAGATGTGACGACACAACGTCTAGGAGCGGCCGGCAAGGTGACACCGGCAACGGGTGCGGACAGGAGGGACTGGCTCCTCTTTCCACCGGACAAGAAGGGCGATCCTAATCCATTAAGCACAGCAGCAGAGGATGCAGAAGCTGCCATTTTTAGATTTTGCAAAGAATGTGGTTGCTATGAGACTGTGTTTTGTGTTGAAATTATATGGGACTATGGTGATATCAAAAGAGAAGAAATGAATGGTGCCACCTAGGATTGGATAGATTTCTGACCAACCAGATGAAAGGATAGTGATATCCCTCCATCCACTTCCACTTGTATCATATGCCCCACTTTTAAGTCCTTTGAGTTCTCGAAACTACTCTCCTCTCAGTCGCGTAGTGAATTTAAAATTGGATAAACTTTTAGCAATATAAGAGGTCTGGACTTCGATTCTTATTAGATACAGTAGTATTGAGAACATTTATCGGCTAAAAAGAAGAAAAAAAAAAAAACTCTTTTAATGGATTTGATGGTTGAAACCTCGAATGCAAACCAAACAGTTTCATTTCCTAAATACATTGCTAATGCAAGAATACTAACATTCATTTCATGTTAACAATATCATGTGCCTAGAAGACTAAACAAGTCACATGTTTATCGGCATTAAATAAAGTTAATTTTTTTATATTAATTGAAAATTATATTTTACTTCGTTTCAAAAAGAGTGTCTGGAAATAAAAAAAAGATGCAATTAATGAAGTTTTTTTTATTAGATTACCTATTATGCCCAAAGACGTCGGCTAGTTTTAGAGTTTGAAAAGTTAAAAATATATAAAGGTAAAATGGGAAGTAACTATATTTTAATCATCGATGTTTAGAAATAAGACAATAATTTTGAGACAATCATTAATAGAAAAGTGAACTAACACAGAGGAAGTAATTAATAACCTCAAATTATTGTTTTAGTTAGTAGATATTCATTTTCGTTTAAAGTAAGATGTTTCAGTTTAGTTAATGACTTTAACATATGCCCTATTAGTACATATTAGAAAAACCCCAATAATAAAATCTAGAGATACTTTTGTTTCTTAATACGGTTTTGTCGGAAATCGGAGCACTTTTGAAACGATTTGTAAATACTTTTTAACAAACTCTAATCAGTTTGAGGAGTTGATAAGTCATTGATGGTCACAATTATAAATTATAAATTAATTGCCTGCTTTGATAAATTGTTAATTTCATAATGCACCAACACCATATACATTTTATCGAAAGCACATTTAAATACTTTAAAGTTAAATAACGTCAACTAGTGGAGCGATGCGATGTGCATGGAGCAGGCAATCTTATTCTTGGAGGGACGGGGAGATCCCTTTGATTCACGAGGAGGTATTAAGAATTTAATTTTCTCATGTCTTATATATAGCGGGTGTATTTAATGCAAGGATCCACAATGCATTTACTTTAGAAGACAAGTGATCCTATTGTGTATGTGACAAGCGACTAACAAGGCTTCTCCCCATAACTTAATTTGTGACCCAAATTGATTCGACTTACAGTTAGGGTCCGATTTTTCTTCTCGGTTAACTGTTTAGTTGTGAAGTGTAAGGGGAGGTGCACTCGTGTTTGACACCATTCTCTTCACAAAATGAATCAAACTCTATTGTAAAGTATTCCTCACCACGATCGAATCGTAGTATCTTAATCTATTGTTGACCCACTTTGTTCTCAATAGCTGCTTTGTATAATTTTTAACGAATTAAAAGCTTTGACTTCTGCTCGTTGTAGATTTACATATATGTACTCCTTGAATCGTCACAAAAGTTATGAAATAATTTCTAACTCCTCGAGTAAGAATACCATTTAGTTCATAAAATATCTGGGTATCAGCTCTAGAAGTGTAGTATTACGTCTAATAGTTGGAAATGGTTTCTTCACAAACTTTGATGTTATACATGTTTCACATTTTTCGAAGTCTTTCTTTTCTTTTAAAGTTTGATTGAGCTATGTTTTTATTTAATTTTTTTTGAGTAAATTGTAATTTTCGTCCCTCAAGACTTTCCAATTCGCCGATCTTGTCCTTAAACTTCTTTTGAGCCAAAGCTTTATGCCATAAAGAAATTACACACACAATTTTTTTAATGAATTCAAATGGGTACTAGAATAGTTGAAACATTTAAATCCGATTTTTGTGTACTAAGGTAGTAGCACCACTATTTGAAAATAGTGAATTCATCAACTAGATCCGTACGATAATCTCTTGTATATAGTATTATTTTCTCACAAATACACCGTGTTTTGAATCACAACCCTCCGTGACTCATACGAGACTTTAAAATCGCGTTCGTCCAACTTTCCAACAAATACAAGACAGTGGAAATCGAAGGAACGTGATAAACATTTTGCGGGGTTGTAATCTTTTCAGAAGTAAACTCCATATTCATCGTTCCTAAACGTCTACTCTATCTCTATTAGTGTAGGAACTTGGATCTCGTTTGACCCGTATCCAACCCGTCCACTAACTAATTGACTAACTGTCTAACTAAATGACTAATTTTCACAATCTCTTGATTGATGTCTTGATGACCACTTGCCTTGATGATCACTTATGATCAATAGTCATTACTCAATTAATGAGTAATGGAAATGAATACTCATTACTCTTGTATTGAATGAAGATGGTTCACTAGCCTTGTTAGTTTCACTATGAGTGACTATAAAATGGGTTTTCCATGCAACGGTAAAACACACAACAAAACATAAGTTACAAACATATAAGTGAGTGAGTGAGGAGATTGACAAGAAAGTGTTATTTTTTGGTTTGTGTAAGGGAAAGTGTTAGGATCTGTCGAACTATGTTTGTATTTACACAAACATGTATCTAGATCTATCAAAGAAGTTGCAACGGATCAACACTTTGATATTAACAAGGGTTAATTGATTAACAGTTTATGAATATATGAATAAATAAACGTTAATAATTAAGAACACAAGTATTTCACCAACAGCCTCAATCTATTAAGAAAATTTTTTCGTTAACAGACGTGTGTTTACAACGACACAGGGATCTATTTATATAGACCTTGAGGAAACCCTAATACAATTACGTTAAAACTCTAAAACGAAATCTACGAAGATAATTATCAATATATTGTTTACATAATTATCTCCTTACAACACGCTAACAATATTTATCACATTAGCGATAGTAACAAGCGCGCCAACAAAAACTCTTCATGCAGCTCCATGCAGTCATTATTAACATTCACCAGTATTAAGTCAGAAGTAGTAATATCACCAGTAGTAATCTTCAATACTTGACCACCAATACAAACTATAAGCATCAGTATTATTACTCACCAGTATTAACAAACTTACCCAACAGTACTAACTGACTTTACCAGTATTAACAGCTTATAACCCAACAATCTCCCCCTAAACTTCTACATTCCAAAAAACATAATTTTCTTCATTACAATCCTTGGAGAATGTTGCCAATACCTCAAACTTACTGCATCGAGTTCCTGTGATCTGTGAGCTGGCATCTGATCTTCCACAGTAGTTGAATAGCTTCTTCTGAATCTTGATTAGCCTTCAACTTAACATTGAGCATGTTGATCATAACATTGATGTCGTGCTTGTATTTCTTCTCCACCAAAAAGTAATATGTTGAGCCATCACTTCTACTCAACGAGTAAACTCCACAGCTCTCATAGTGTATCCATTCAAGTATAGGAGTAAACTTAGATAACTTTTCTGGCACATTCTCAGGTTCAAAAATGACTTCTAGTACCTCCATGAATATATCATTAAAATCCAACACAGTACCTTTGCCATTTGAATATTTGTTGCTGCCAATAAGAAAGAGATCCACCAAGTCCCTTCGACTTATATTCCTAAAAATTTCCAAATGACTGTAAAACACCCTGAAGCTCTTAATAGCTCTAACAACCTTGTACCCATTCTTTCTATCCACAAGCACAGCAAACCAGTCTACTATGGGCATTTCAGTAAAGGTTCTTGCACAATGAATATCTTCAAAATGTATGATCAGAGTATTCATATCATCAAAGACTCTATCAGCAACTTCATTTACCTGATCATCTGAAATTTCAGGTACACATCCAAACACAAAGTTTCCAGAAATGTCTTCTTGTTTGACCTGGACAACTTTTGGCTTCTCTTCCTCTTTCTCAACTTCTTCTCCTTGTTTTTTTCCTGAGAACTCTCTGTTGAAGATTTCTTTGCTTGTTCAACTTTTGTTTTCTTTACACCAGTATGAACAAATGAACTAGTGCTTGCCTTTCTCTTGGTACCAGTAGCTACTTTTTCTACTGTTGGCTTTGATCTTTTAGCAGTAGGAACATTACCACCTGGATATGTTCTTTTAGAGGGCACAAACTGTTGTTGAACTTTCTTCTTTTCCACCTTTGGCTCTGCATCTTTCTTCTTCCCAAAGTGGACTACTTTGTAACCTCTGTCAAGAGCAGCCTTGAGAGCTCTCTCCTTCTCCAACTCTTGTCTCTCTCTCTCCAGCTTTGCTTGCTATTGAGCAGCCTTCAGAATCCTTTTCTCCCTGATGTACAGGTACAGAACATTGTCTAGCTTCATTGGCATCAATTGCTTACCACTATATTTTCCAGTTGCTTTCAGGAAGTCTGTGTATTTCTTGTTGTCTTCAGCCCTCCTTTTGTTTATTTTTACAGTGTTTTTGCTTCTTTCTTCTTCTTTCTTTTTCTTCTGTAGCAAGAGCTCATCCCTTTCAAGCATTTTCTGGGCCAACTTTGCATCTTCCCTTTCTTGTGCTTTTCGTTTAAGTTCATCCTGTATCTGTTCATCTGCCATCTTTTGAGCAGCGATTGCATCTTCTTGCTCAATTCTCTTTAACCTCTCTCTTTCTGCTTGGGCCTTTTCTTGATCTTCTTTGTTTCCTTCTTGTTCTACCCTTTTTAACATTTCAGCTTCATCCCTTTCTTGCTCCAATCTTTTCTTTTCTTCTTCCAACTGTCTTTCCTTTTCTAACTCTGCCAGCCTGATTTTCTCATCTCGTTCCTCAGCTAGCTTTCTTTTCTTTTCCATCTCTTCCTCCTTCAGTTCTTTCTTTGATTTTTCAATTACCTTTCCCTTGCCCTTGCTTCTATTTGTTGGGTCATCATCAAGGCCTTTTCTTGATCTTCTTTGTTTCCTTCTTGTTCTACCCTTTTTAACATTTCAGCTTCATCCCTTTCTTGCTCCAATCTTTTCTTTTCTTCTTCCAACTGTCTTTCCTTTTCTAACTCTGCCAGCCTGATTTTCTCATCTCGTTCCTCAGCTAGCTTTCTTTTCTTTTCCATCTCTTCCTCCTTCAGTTCTTTCTTTGATTTTTCAATTACCTTTCCCTTGCCCTTGCTTCTATTTGTTGGGTCATCATCAAGGTTTACCTTTTGAATCCCCTCCTTTGTAGTAATGTAGCCAATGTTTCTCCTGGGCACCGGTGGAGGAATGATGGGATCAGTAGCATCATCAGTTGTACCTGCAGATCCACCAGTATTAAAAGTAACTGGTTTTTCTTTAGGTTGTTCAGCGGTTGCTTTCCTTTGGCGTGCTACTGCAGCTGCAATTTGTTCTTTCCTCAAAGCCTCAGCCTTCAATTTTTCTTGCTTGGCTTTCTCTTCCTTTATCTTCTCAAGCTCTGAAGCTAAAGTTGAGTCATCTTTCATTAAGGGAACTACTGGTGGAGTACCAATAGTAACAACAGCTTCAGAGTCACCAGTATTAACTGGTGGTTCAACAGTAGGAACTTGATCTTCTTTTGCTTCTTTCTCACCAGTATTAACTGGTGGCTCCTCACCAGTATTAACTGGTGGCTCAGTTGTTGTTTCCTTCTCATTGTCTTTCTCAGCTTCTTCTTGCTTTTCTTCCTTCTTAGGCTTAGTAGATCTTTCCAAGATTTCATCCACACGCTCCCTTGCTTGTTGGATTTCAGCTTCAGTTTCTCCCATGTTTATTATTACATCATGTAATTCTTGATCTTCAGCTGTCCATTCTGTGGATTTTGGGAGGCCTGAATGAGGGACATATGGACCAGATCCTCTCTCTGGTTACTCAGATTGCTTGTTGCCTGTGCTTTCCTCCTTGTTAGTTGTTTTGATTTTAGATTCAGCTTCATGGTCAGAGGATTCAAAATATGCATCTGTAACTACCCTTTCTTCCTTCTTCTCAACATTTTTAACTACTACCTCTTCTTCTTTCTCTACCTCCATATCAGCATCTTTAAAACTTGGAACCTCTTTCTCTTGTTCAACTTGTTGTTCTTTCTCCTTCTCAACCTCCTTTTCTTCATTTTTCTCTCCCTTATTGGCAACATTCTTACCATCCTTGCCCGAGGAGCTTGAGCTTGAGCTTGAAACAGAAGGAGTGGGCATTTTTGGCTTTTCTCCACCCTTCTTTTCTTCTTTCTTACCAGCCTTCTTCTTCATATTTATTGGTTTCCTCATTACAATTCTGCACAGTTTGATCTCCTGTACCAGACGAGATACTAGTTTCTTTAATCTCTTAATCTCATCCTCCTTATCTTCCACCTTCAAAATAAATTTCTGGCACATTTCCATCAATTCCAGGGGTGTATAGTTATAGCTATCCTCCCCGCCCTTCTGTTAAGTACCAACATTGGGCAGGTCCTCGGATGATTTAGAGGGTGCCTTCTGCCTAGCAGAAGCATCACCCTCCCCCTTGGTCTCTTGGCGCCTGGGACCTCTATAGAATGATTCCGGAGAAACATCCTCTTTTAGAGTTGCCGTCGATTGGGTCTTATTACTTGTCTTACTGCCCTGAGCACCACAAGGTGGTGCATTAGAGTATGAGCCCTTTCGACATGGTCTCCCCTCTCCTTATGAACCACCTTCTTAACGGGTTTCACCACTGGTTTAAATGTTTTAGTTTTAGGTCCAAGAGGTGAAGGACCCTTCTTGGCCTTAAGGGCGTACTCCTTCTGAGGTGTACTTTGAGGTGATTGAGATGGTGCAACAGAGGCACTCTTTTCTGTTTCAGTAACAGATACAGATGTGGAGATAGGTGGTGTGGGTTGGGACTCAAGTGGGTTACTTGGTCCTTCACCAGATGCAACAGGGACACCCACCATTGTAGAGAACAGGGGTGTCACTTTCCCAGAAAATTTATTTGACGTTCTCCTCATGTTAGAAAAGGTTTTCTTTGAATGAGAATCCATGATGAGAACGTCCCCCTCCGTGGAAAGATTATCAATTTCATTATTAATAATGACAGTTAAAAATCGTGGGTACAACAAAAATTTGTTTTCCACATGGGCAAGATTGAACTTTAGATCACTGAAAATCATATTTGAAAAATTATATACCCTTTCTGTAGCTAGACACGCCATAGCAGTAGCTATGGTGGTGTTAAACTCATTCCAGGTATATCTCTTTTTAGAGATACATTGCTGTAAAACATGTACCATGTATCTCCATTGGGGTGAGAGAAGAGCCTTTTGGAAAGTAAATTTTGTTAGGCTTCCCTCGTACCCCATTCGTTCAAAAATTTCAAACAAATCATCATTAGGGATAGATGTAATACCTGAGGCATCGTTGAGATCTAGATGAGATCGAATGGTTGCCTCTGTAACTATCATCTCCTTTTTTCGATGATGGCTCGGAGACGTTCTTGGTTGTTAACGTTTTCCAGAGTCGTCGTGGTCCAAAAATCACGGATGTGCTTTTCATTAACCGGAGGGTTTACCGTTAAAGCATAACGAATGTAGGGTCCCGTAAAGAACTTGATAATATGATGAAAATCAGCAGCCTCTTTGTAGAGTGTAAGATCAACAGCAATGTTGTGAGCGAGACCGAAAGTAAGTTCTTGTTGTTCCGCCATTGATTTGAGAGTGATTAATCTTGAAGAATGATCGATTAGGGTTTTGCGGAATGAAGAGGGTTTATTTTGAGAATGTTTCCTTCGATGAGGGGTTTTCCAATTGAGAGAGCGAAATTTCAGTTTGAATAGAATTTAATAAGTCAATTAACTTTCCAATTTATACTAATTGGCCCCTGCACACAAAACAAAATAACCAACTTTCCACTCTGCAGTAGAAACTTTCCGCCAGAATTGTTACAACTGGAAATTGTAACGACAGCCAATAGAAAGGATCAGTAGTAACTGTTTAAACATATTTACCAGTAGTAACCGTTGCCAGTATCAATGTTACCAGTATTAAGTTTACCAGTAGTAACCAATAGTAGAAGGACTATAGGTGATGACTACCAGTATTATTGATACAAGTAACATGTACCAATATTAACTTAGAACAGTATTAACTACCAGTATTAGCTTTACACACACTATACAAAATTCGTCATTTTATCAAGCAAATTTTAAGCAGGATTAATCATTCCGATACTGTTGATCAAGAATGTAAATCGGCCCACATCAAATGCTTTTGTGAACAAATCTGCAAACTGATTATCAGTATGGACTTTGACTACCTGAATAAGTTTCTTTTCGTTGCAATCTCTTATAAGATGAAAACGAATTTCGATGTGTTTAGTTTTGGAGTGTTTAACTAGATTATTCACTATACTTATGGTACTCTTATTATCAATAAAAATAGGAGTGTGTAAGAAAGAGATACCATAGTCCATCATTTGATTCTGAATCCAGAGCACTTGTGCACAGCAGCTTGATGTAGCAACATATTCTGCCTCCGTTGAGGATCTGGATACGTTTGTTTGTTTCTTGCATTGCCATGAGATTAAACTTGATCCAAAGAATTGACATCCTCCTGATGTTGACTTTCTGTCCAGATTTTCCCCTCCATGGTCACTGTCTGTGTATGATATGAGTTCAAATGGAGAATCTCTTGGTTACCAAAGACCCAGATTTGGCTTTCCCTTTAAATAACGAAAGATTATTTTCACTGCAGTTAGATGGGAAATCTTGGGACGAGTCTGATAACGTGCATACACACACACGCTATACATAATGTCTGGACGAGATGTCGTACATTAATGATCCAATCATTGATCTGTAGAGATGCTCATCCACATCCTCCCCCTCAGAGTCGGCCTCAAGATGTTTGTGAGTTTCGACAGGTGTACTAGCATGTTTGGTATCCTGAAAGCCAAACTTTTCAAGAATATCTTTGACATATTTAGCTTGATGAATGAAGATACCAGTGGGGCTCTGCTTGACTTGTTGTCACACCCCGCTAAAGCAGAAACACGGAATGTGAAGAGCAAAGATTCATTTCACGAGTTATACCAAAAATCAACGGTTCCAGTCATTTAGATTAAAATGGATAAGTACTAAAGTTCAAAAGATACAACCAAGATTCGTAAGTTTAGTTCGACAAATACATAATAAAAAATTCCCCAAGTATCAAAGGTCTTTTCCCGAATTACTCTTCACATAACTAGCTTGACCCGCCTGGGCAACGCACTTCATGATTTACGCTTAGTTTCCTGAAACATGAGATAAAGTGTCAACTACGAAGACGTAGTGAGTGAGTTACAGTTTATAAGTTGACCAAAAGGTTCCGATAAAAGTTTGACAAATATATAAATATACATAAGTACAAAGTTACCTAAAAAGAGTAGGCGGATAAGCAATCGCTAGGAAAAGTGTATATACTGTCGTGGTAGTCCAAGTCAAGGTTGCATGTTCATAAAGGTTCAAGTCAAAGTTCAAAGTTCATAAAAGTTCAAGTCAAGTTCAAAGTTCATAAAAGTTCAAGTTGCATAGCCACGCGGTAAAGGTGTGTAGTCATTACCCCAGTGGTGAGTTAACCCACAAGGGTAAGACGATAGGTAGTCATTTACCTCAGAGGTGGGTTCAATCCACATGTGTAAGACCTTAGGTAGTCAATTACCTCAGCGGTGGGTTCAATCCACATGTGTAAGACCGTAAGCAGTCAATTACCTCAGCGGTGGGTTCAATCCACATGTGTGAGACAGTAGGTAGTCAATTACCTCAGCGGTGGGTTCAATCCACATGTGTAAGACAGTAGGTAGTCAATTACCTCAGCGGTGGGTTCAATCCACATGTGTAAGACCGTAAGCAGTCAATTACCTCAGCGGTGGGTTCAATCCACATGTGTAAGACCGTAAGTAGGCATATGCGTGTAAGTAGCTAACTAAATCAAAAAGTTTCATTTAGTTTCCAAAAGTTCATAATAGTTGCATAAATTTGTAAGAGTTTCCAAAGGTTCGCAAAAGTTTAATAAGTTCGTAAAAGTCAAAATAGTTCAATAAGTTCCAAAGTCAAAATAGTTCAATAAGTTCTAAAAGTCAAAATAGTTCAATAAGTTCTAAAAGTCAAAATAGTTCAATAAGTTCCAAAGTCAAAATAGTTCAATAAGTTCTAAAAGTCAAAATAGTTCAATAAGCAGTTGCACACAAAAGATATAGTTCAAAATAATTTGATCTCATGTTTCCCCCAAAAGAGTACTTAAAAATGTAAGAGTAAGGAGGGGTGTAACTCACGGGTTGCGAAGATAAGAACTTGGAAAAAAAAATGGTCGGAAATGAGAGCCGGGAATCACCGAACGCCTAAGGATACCAAGATTTGTTCAAGTGTTATTATTATATTAAGTTATTATACCTAATATATAATAAATGAAATTTGTGTTATATTATGTAATATAAGTAAATTTTTAGTCACACTTTAAGTGTCAAGGTCCATTTTGTCCAATATAATCCGAAACGGTTAACGTTTTGTTTTAGTCAAAAAGTCCAAAGTTGATGTTATTGTTATTATGTTGAATGTGTTTTGTTTGCCCAAGTGTTTTATATTTTCTAACAAAATTTGGGCAGCGCTTCCGCGCCCAAATTCTATGTCCAAAAATATCAACCACTTTCCCGCTTACAAAACACATATATATATACATAACGTTTTCAAACATGTTTATCTTAGTCAATTAAGTCCAATACAAGTCACCAATATGTTCATTTTTACAAAACTCAGTCCCAAATGTCAAGTCTCAAAAGTCAGAATGCGTAACCAAGTTTTAAACGGCCAAAACGACATTTTCGGGAAGGACAGCAGGCCGGTGCTAAGCACCTGGGCATAGGTGCTGCGCACCTGCCCTGCTGTTCTTCCCCTTTTTGAGTTTTTCTTGCAAAATCGTTTATGTAAGTGATAGATCTTGACATGCAATCGGTATAAACCTTATTAATCATCATTATATCAGTTTATAAGTAACTTTTAACCACAAAAACAAAGATTTAACCATCATTTATTAAAATCCCGTTTTTGTATAAAAATGGTTATAAAACTTCATCAAAACTTGTTTTTATAGCTTATATCAAACATGCAATTGGTTATAATAGTAATATAAGTAAAAAGGAAGATTTCTACCGGATGAAAATGCTTAGATGATGCTCTAGGAGGATTTAGAGCTCCAAAAGTGTAGAAAACGTTTTGTAATCGAAATACTTTGCTTCCTTTTTGCTTCTCTTGATGTTTGAATGTTTTTAGATGGTGATTTTTGTGGATTAATGGCTGTAACTTTCTGGTTTTTGAGAGAGTTTTAGAGAGAAGTTAGAGAGAAGATGGAGAAATATGTGTGTGTGTTGGTGTTTTGTGTTTAAAAAAAATGAAAATGAAAGAAATAAAAGAGAAGTGTAATAATACACTTTGGGACTGTTAAAATGGCAGTAATGAGTGATATTAGTCGAGATTGGTTGGTTGGTGATTTACAAAAACGAGATAAGGACTGAAAATGTAACATTTTTGAAAATCTGGCACTAGGTGCTGCGCACCAAAACAATAGGTGCTGCGCACCTAGCCCAAAAATCAGTATTTTCTGATTTTTCGTTTTTACGTTATTGCTTCGCTGGACCTTTTTGTTAAATGAAAGTTCTTAATTATGATATGTTATGAACTTAGGAAAGTTCATTAGGTGTTTTCTTGGTATAGGACTTATATAAATTGATTCCGGTTGTGATTCCGACACTGTCGCGTATCCGGTTATTGAGCAGTTAAAGGTAACGGTAGACAATAAGAGAGACATAGGGTATAAATTGCACCTAGAATTTGACGGTTGTCACATTCTCCCCGGGTTGAAAGAAATTTCGTCCCGAAATTTAGTTCGTACCATCATGGAGGAATGTTCTGGAACCGATGTGGATACTTCTGACGGATTTGGTCCTCACGTCCCCATGTGAGATCGTGACCACGTCGAGAATATCCACCGAAACTTGATGATGGATGAAAGACTTGCCTGGGTTGTTTGACCTCTCGGTCAACAACCTTAAGCGATTCATCAAAGAGTTTGAGTTCGGCATCGATTTCGACCTTGTCGAGGGGGTTGACGATGGTCTCATCAGATAGATGCTTTTCGAGAGTGAGACATGGAAATATATATATATATGAACGTTTGAAGGAATCTGGTGGAGCTGAAGGCGATGAGCAGTCGGACTAATACGTCCTAAGACTTAGTTTGGACTGGCGTACCTAGGGCTCAGTTTGCCGCGTCTCTAGAAGCAGGCTATCCCTTTCCCATGGCGATACCTTGGAAGGTACTCTATCGCCATCTTGGGACTCGGGGGGTTTTCTTCTGGTTGGTTACGTAGCTTTTCTGCCGGGTACAGGATGCTTTCAGTCTTCCACGGATGAAGGGAGGCGTCGGACCTTGCAAGTCGGCAATCGTTAGCTTCTAGCCAACTGAGCGGTGACCGACACTTGCGTCCAAATAGGTATTGAAGGGTTCGCTCTTGGTGCTGGCATGAAAGTCGTTGTCATAGGTGAACTCAGGGGAGGTGAGTATCTCGACTTCCTATGAAGGCAACTACACGCGCTCTCAGCATTTCATCAAGCGTTTGGATCGTCCTTTAGCTCTGACCATCGGTCGGAGGGTGGTATGCGGTGATGAGGTCTAGTTGCGTCCCTAGCGATTCTCTGGAGGGCATTCCAAAGAGGACGGGGCGCAGATCGACTATCCTTATCGGGGGTGATGAGGAGAGGGGTTTTGATATTTCGCCTTGACCTTGGAGTGAGTGAGGCACTTGGTTATATGCAAGGCGGTATCCTTTTTCACGCCTGGCCGCCATCAATATTCTCGGGGATCCTCGTACACACGTCGGATTCTGGGTGGATGGAATATCGAGATCGGTGGCCCGCGTCAAAAGGAGTTTACGAAGATTCTCGGATTCTGGATCTCATGCTCGGCCATCATTGTAGTGGGTTAAGTCTGGTCTGAGTCCGAATTCCTTCATGGTTGATAACATAATCAGGGAAATGTACTTCTCGGAGCCCAAATTTACGCTTTGAGAATTTGGCGTACGATTTCCGACTTCTGGGGAGTTCTAGAATGAGCTTAAGGTGTTTCACATGATCTTACTTGTTCCTGGAGTATATGAGAAAGTCGTTTATGAATACGATTACGAATCTGCCCAAGTATGGCCTACACACTCTGTTCATTAGGTCCATGAATACTGTTGGTGTGTTGGCTAGGCCAAATGGCATGACGGGAATTCGTAATGTCCGTATCGAGTTCGAATGCGGTCTTAGGAATGC
Organism: Senecio squalidus; assembly: GCA_910822075.1. Classification (NCBI taxonomy): domain Eukaryota; kingdom Viridiplantae; phylum Streptophyta; class Magnoliopsida; order Asterales; family Asteraceae; genus Senecio; species Senecio squalidus. The sequence continues at coordinate 48,516,926 of CAJVGC010000582.1, read as the reverse complement.
CGGCTTTACTGACACGAACCCGATGATAATCTGGGCGGAGGTCTACCTTTGAGATGCAAGTTGCTTCCAGCAACTATTCGAATAGGTCGTCGATCCTCGGGGGTGATTATCGGTTCTTGTCGCTCAGCTCGATAGGTTCACTATAATGGGTGTACAGGCGGAGGAATCCGTCTTTCTTTTTGATAGGGGAAATTCGGGGCTCCCCAGTGGGGCGAACTTGAGCGGACAGAGTCCTGGTTTAGAAGTTCCTGCAGCTGCTTTGGCAGCTTTTGCATTTCGAGTGGTGCCAGACGGCATGGTGTCTTGGCGACCGGTGTTGTGCCAGGAACGAGGTCTATACGGAATTTCAACTTGTCAATGCGGCGGTAGCCCAGGAAAATCCTCAGGAAAGACTCTGGGTGGTCCTTGACTACAGGAATGTCTTGGACTCGGCCTTCCTTAGGTTTACGTCTGGCGACATGGGCGAGGGGTGCGTCGTAGTCCTCCTCGAGGTACTTGCACATTTTTAAGGAAGACAAGTTGCGAAGTCGTCATCCAGGTTTGTCCTCCTGGACGACGAGAGTTTTACTCCCTGAAAAGGGGGATACAAATGAGTTTGTCGAAACAAACGGTCTTAGCTCGAAAATGAGATGACCAGTCCATTTCGATGATAACGTCAAAGCTTTCCAGTTTGATAGGAATGAGATTGATGGGGAAAATTTTGTCGGGTAAGCATGGTGAACATCCTAAGATTGTATTCATAGCTTCGAACTCTTGACCGTTGGCATATTCGATAGTGAGCTACCCTTAAGAACTTTAGATCCTACGTAAATGAGGGGTCTAAATTCTAAGGAGACAGAGCTTCTTTCAGCTCCTGTATCGAATAGCACGGAAGAAGGATGGAAGTTGATAGGGAAACGTACACGTAACTGCATTGGGGTCCGGACGTGCCTCCTTGGTTGTGATTGCGAGAGTACAGAAAGTTTTTGTGGTAAGCGTTATGGGGCAAGTCCCGCGGAGGTGTTGGTTGCTTGTTACTGTTTCTCCTTGTGGGCTAATGATGAACCTTCCCTTTTCTTATTCCCCCTTCGCTGGATGCGGATTGGAGGGAAAGGGAGGTTGTTGGCTCCAAGGTCTTCGTCCTCATCCTGTTGGATTGGTACAGGAGGGAGAAGGGGTTTATTGTTTCTGAGGTGTTCACCTTCTTCTCGCTCGATGGTGGCTGGGAAGAAGGGGAGGTTATGGTCAGGGTTGTACTCCGGGTAGTCGACGTTGGGGTTGTCGTCCCCGAAAACTCCGTTGTTGATCCCATCGATGATCTGGGCGACCGTGCTTGGGAGTGCCGCTTTGAACTGCGCAGTGATCTGCTCAGCCATAAGGTAAACGCGGCTTCTCTTGGGAGGCATGGTTCCACAATGGAAAGAAGGAATTAGTTTAGGGCGTACGAATAGGAATTTGTGATAAGAATTTAACTCAGGGGTTGATAGTAACCAATACGCAGGAGTAATATGAACTAATATTTAGTACATGCACGATGATGATTTAAGCGATGACAATAGAATGGTTCAACGACGATGTCAGGGTTCACACGAGAATGGCGAGTATAGACGATAAAGGTAGAGAATTTCCATTAATAATAATACTAAGGAGTCAAGTACATAGTTCGGAATAAGAAAGAGAGAGTACGAGTATGATACAAGGAAATAGAAATAAGAATGGCCTTGGGTTGTGTTCAAGGGAAAGTTGCAACTCAAGCCTTTGGTACAAATACCAAGGAAATCCGATTAATGACGCCTTCCTGGAAACATCTTGGCGACAATGACGGCCAGCAGAGTCCTCATGATCAAACACGTCCCAACGAGACGCTGCACAGTTCGTGTCGTGGCTCGGGTCGATGCGATGATTCGCAACGACTGCTCGGACAACTGATGCGCAACATTGGTGACTTCGCTGTTGAGGAGCCCTTGCTACTGGGTCTCCTTGCAAGTCCTCGAACCTCTCGGTGGAAGTGGAAGAATGCGGCCGACGGGGGAGGCTGAAGGGAAGGTGGCATCGCAGGTCGGGAGGGTCCGGCCTCTTGGGCACGTCGTCTCTCCTCTAGGAACTGGCGTTCATAATGGTACCAATCCATGGTCGGTATAGGGAGAGGAGCGGGTTGAGACGGACTGGACTGTTGTCCGGCCATCCAATCCGGCAGACGGCCAGGGTGGATGATTTGCATACGCGCGGTCAACCTAGGGTGAGGCCCTTAGAGCGGCGGCGATGCTGTAGCGGCGCTGGTGGAGGAGGTGGTAGTACAGTCCTCGGGCTGGATCCGCTACTGCTGCTGCTCGCCATCGACGTATCCTCCGTCGGGTCGGTCGTCTGGTGATGTTGACTCTCGGAGGCCGTGTGGCCCTTTGAAGGTTCGCACAATGGGGAAAAGGCTCGGGTGGGAATCGTGACTGAGATCGAAAAGGTGATCGCGAACGGGACGACTGAGACGTGACGGATCTGCGAATATCGAGTTACACAAGTACGGGGGAAACTAAAAATAGGAAAAACGTAAGTAAATTGCATGCACGGGTCAGTTATGTGAGAATCGGGAATTGATAAGACCGGGAATTTTTCGACCCAAAAAACCGTTAACGATAGCAATTCCTTTTCCGTTCTTGCATAATTCATTTTGAACTATGGATGGTTGATCAAGTCACGCATAGTTGAAAAAGGATAATCATGCAATTGCGTACTAAAGTTTGAACCCGAAAATGATTTTTCTGAAAAGCCTTGGTTATAGTTTTGGTTTCGAAAACTTTTTCAAAAATTTTTAAAACCGTTTTCACTATAACCCGTGCTCTGATACCAAGTCTGTCACACCCCGCTAAAGCGGAAACACGGAATGTGAAGAGCAAAGATTCATTTCACGAGTTATACCAAAAATCAACGGTTCCAGTCATTTAGATTAAAATGGATAAGTACTAAAGTTCAAAAGATACAACCAAGATTCGTAAGTTTAGTACGACAAATACATAATAAAAAATTCCCCAAGTATCAAAGGTCTTTTCCCGAATTACTCTTCACATAACTAGCTTGACCCGCCTGGGCAACGCACTTCATGATTTACACTTAGTTTCCTGAAACATGAGATAAAGTGTCAACTACGAAGACGTAGTAAGTGAGTTACAGTTTATAAGTTAACCAAAAGGTTCCGATAAAAGTTTGACAAGTATATAAATATACATAAGTACAAAGTTTCCTAAAAAGAGTAGGCGGATAAGCAATCGCTAGGAAAAGTGTATATACTGTCGTGGTAGTCCAAGTCAAGGTTGCATGTTCATAAAGGTTCAAGTCAAAGTTCAAAGTTCATAAAAGTTCAAGTCAAGTTCAAAGTTCATAAAAGTTCAAGTTGCATAGCCATGCGGTAAAGGTGTGTAGTCATTACCCCAGTGGTGAGTTAACCCACAAGGGTAAGACGATAGGTAGTCATTTACCTCAGAGGTGGGTTCAATCCACATGTGTAAGACCTTAGGTAGTCAATTACCTCAGCGGTGGGTTCAATCCACATGTGTAAGACCGTAAGCAGTCAATTACCTCAGCGGTGGGTTCAATCCACATGTGTAAGACAGTAGGTAGTCAATTACCTCAGTGGTGGGTTCAATCCACATGTGTAAGACAGTAGGTAGTCAATTACCTCAGTGGTGGGTTCAATCCACATGTGTAAGACCGTAAGCAGTCAATTACCTCAGCGGTGGGTTCAATCCGCATGTGTAAGACCGTAAGTAGGCATATGCGTGTAAGTAGCTAACTAAATCAAAAAGTTTCATTTAGTTTCCAAAAGTTCATAATAGTTGCATAAATTTGTAAGAGTTTCCAAAGGTTCGCAAACGTTTAATAAGTTCGTAAAAGTCAAAATAGTTCAATAAGTTCTAAAGTCAAAATAGTTCAATAAGTTCTAAAAGTCAAAATAGTTCAATAAGTTCTAAAAGTCAAAATAGTTCAATAAGTTCCAAAGTCAAAATAGTTCAATAAGTTCTAAAAGTCAAAATAGTTCAATAAGTTCTAAAAGTCAAAATAGTTCAATAAGCAGTTGCACACAAAAGATATAGTTCAAAAATAATTTGATCTCATGTTTCCCCCAAAAAGAGTACTTAAAAATGTAAGAGTAAGGAGGGGTGTAACTCACGGGTTGCGAAGATAAGAACTTGGAAAAAAAATGGTCGGAAATGAGAGCCGGGAATCACCGAACGCCTAAGGATACCAAGATTTGTTCAAGTGTTATTATTATATTAAGTTATTATACCTAATATATAATAAATGAAATTTGTGTTATATTATGTAATATAAGTAAATTTTTAGTCACACTTTAAGTGTCAAGGTCCATTTTGTCCAATATAATCCGAAACGGTTAACGTTTTGTTTTAGTCAAAAAGTCCAAAGTTGATGTTATTGTTATTATGTTGAATGTGTTTTGTTTGCCCAAGTGTTTTATATTTTCTAACAAAATTTGGGCAGCGCTTCCGCGCCCAAATTCTATGTCCAAAAATATCAACCACTTTCCCGCTTACAAAACACATATATATATATACATAACGTTTTCAAACATGTTTATCTTAGTCAATTAAGTCCAATACAAGTCACCAATATGTTCATTTTTACAAAACTCAGTCCCAAATGTCAAGTCTCAAAAGTCAGAATGCGTAACCAAGTTTTAAACGGCCAAAACGACATTTTCGGGAGGGACAGCAGGCCGGTGCTAAGCACCTGGGCATAGGTGCTGCGCACCTGCCCTGCTGTTCTTCCCCTTTTTGACTTTTTCTTGCAAAATCGTTTATGTAAGTGATAGATCTTGACATGCAATCGGTATAAACCTTATTAATCATCATTATATCAGTTTATAAGTATCTTTTAACCACAAAAACAAAGATTTAACCATCATTTATTAAAATCCCGTTTTTGTATAAAAATGGTTATAAAACTTCATCAAAACTTGTTTTTATAGCTTAGATCAAACATGCAATTGGTTATAATAGTAATATAAGTAAAAAGGAAGATTTCTACCGGATGAAAATGCTTAGATCATGCTCTAGGAGGATTTAGAGCTCCAAAAGTGTAGAAAACGTTTTGTAATCGAAATACTTTGCTTCCTTTTTGCTTCTCTTGATGTTTGAATGTTTTTAGATGGTGATTTTTGTGGATTAATGGCTGTAACTTTCTGGTTTTTGAGAGAGTTTTAGAGAGAAGTTAGAGAGAAGATGGAGAAATATGTGTGTGTGTTGGTGTTTTGTGTTTAAAAAAAATGAAAATGAAAGAAATAAAAGAGAAGTGTAATAATACACTTTGGGACTGTTAAAATGGCAGTAATGAGTGATATTAGTCGAGATTGGTTGGTTGGTGATTTACAAAAACGAGATAAGGACTGAAAATGTAACATTTTTGAAAATCTGGCACTAGGTGCTGCGCACCAAAACAATAGGTGCTGCGCACCTAGCCCAAAAATCAGTATTTTCTGATTTTTCGTTTTTACGTTATTGCTTCGCTGGACCTTTTTGTTAAATGAAAGTTCTTAATTATGATATGTTATGAACTTAGGAAAGTTCATTAGGTGTTTTCTTGGTATAGGACTTATATAAATTGATTCCGGTTGTGATTCCGACACTGTCGCGTATCCGGTTATTGAGCAGTTAAAGGTAACGGTAGACAATAAGAGAGACATAGGGTATAAATTGCACCTAGAATTTGACGGTTGTCACACTTGTAAACCGAGGAAGAAAGTCAGTTCCCCCATAGAACTCATCTTAAACTTTTTATGCATGATTTGCTCAAATTCCCTACACAGTGTGTCATTGGTAGAGCCAAAGATGATGTCATCGACACATATATGAAATAGCATGATATCACTACCAACAGTCTTAATAAACAATGTTTTGTCAATTGCACCCCGCTTGAAATCATGATTGAGAAGATACACAGATAGAGTATCGTACCAAGCACGAGGGGCTTGATGAAGACCATACAAAGCTTTATCTAATCTGTATACCATGTCAGGGTGGTCAGGGTCCTCAAAACCTGGTGGTTGACAAACATACACCTCCTCTTCAACTTTGCCATACAGGAATGCACTCTTGACGTCCATTTGATAGACTTTAAAACCCTTGAAAGAAGCAAATGCCAAGAATATGCGAATGGCTTCAAATCTAGCTACTGGAGCAAACACCTCATCATAGTCCACTCTTTCTTCTTGTGTGTATCCTTGAGAAACTAACCGTGCTTTGTTCTTGATTACTATTCCCCGTTCATCCGTTTTGTTCTTGAAGATCCACTTGGTACCAATCACTCTTTTCCCACTTGGTAGCACAACAAGTGTCCAGACGGCTTGTAACTTGAACTGTAGTAGCTCTTCCTGCATCGCCTCGACCCAGCTAGGATCCTTAATAGCTTGCTCGATCTTCTTTGGAGTCATTTGAGAAAGAAAAAAAACAAACATACATTCATTAAAACTGTGGTGAAGCTGTTTTCTTGTTTTTACAGTGGAGTGAACATCTCCAGTGATTTGGTCCAAAGGATGATCCTTGTTGATTCTTTGAGTTTGAAACGAATCTTCTGAAATCTCTTCTTCCAAGTTTGAATCGTTTTGCTCCGGAAGATCATGGGAAATAGAGTGTGGAGATGGAATAGGCTCTTCTTCTTGAACAGTATCTGCTGGAGTAGGACTGATATATTGATCCTCATCGTCTGAAAGTGGAAGCTCATCTTCCTTATGAATACTCGAATGATCATCATCAACATGTGAATCTTCAGTGCCCGCAGCGTCAGTGGTGTTGGGCTTAAAAACTCCAGGAGGATCAATGCTGATGTATGGAAAGTATATGAAGTGATCATGTGGAGCAGATGGATCAGAAGATTGGGATTGACCAGTTTTAACATTAGTACCAGTAGCAATGGGATCACCTATATTAACTGTGGAACCAGTAGGAACATTTGAATGTCCAATATTAACTGGATGACCAGTTTTAACTGAGGTACCAGTATTAACCTTTCCACCAGTATTAACTGATTGATCAATATTAACTGATTTCCCAGTAGTATCTGGTTCAGCAGTATTAATGGGTTCTCCTATATTAACTCCTTTTCCCGATTAATTGTTCCGTGGACCTATAAAATGAGCTTTCAAAGATTTGGTTAGTTCGTCAATATTAAACAACCAAACTGGTCCTTCTCCTGTAGCATTCAAAGTCTTTTCGTTGAAGGACACATTTGTGATTTCCTCCACAATTCTGGTTTTGATATTGTATACTATGTATGCCTTGCTCTGAGTAGAGTACCCAACGAAGAACCCTTCAGTGAATTTGCTATCAAACTTCCCCAGATATTCCTTAGTATTTAAAATTGTAGAAGGACACCCAAATGGTTTAAAGAAGCTTATGAATGGCTTTCTCTCATGAAAGAGCTCATAAGGGGTCTTTGTTTAAGATTTGACAATCAATACTCTGTTCTGGACATAGTAGGCAGTGTTAACTACTTCTGCCCATAATGTAACAGGAAGTTTGGAGTCTGCAAGCATGGATCGTGCTGCTTCTATAAGAGTCCTGTTTCGTCGTTCTGCCACTCCATTTTGTTGAGGAGTGGGAGGAGCACTGTACTGACGTTCAATTCCTTTTGTGCTGCAGAACTCATCCATCTCTTGATTCTTGAACTTAGTGCCCTTGTCACAGCGGATGATCTTCACCTTCTTTTCTGTCTTGTTCTCAATTCGTGTTATGAACGAACGTAAATGATCACCTGTTTTTATTTATTAGTACCAAGGAAGAAAACCCAAGTATATCTTGTAAAGTCATCAGTAATAACTAGACAATAATACTTCTTTCCTAGACTCATAACATGAGTTGGACCAAAAAGATCCATGTGTGGTAAGTGTAAACTTGACAGATTAGAGTTGGTGTCTTTGATTTTATGAGATGATTTATGTTGTTTTCCCCTTAGACATGCAACACAGTGATCATTGCAAGTAAATTCTTTTTGTGGTAAACCCCTAACCAACCCATTTTTCACCAATTTGTTCATGTTTTTGAAATTCATATGACACATTCTTATATGCCATAAAGATGATTCATCTTGTGATGCTTTTGAAATAAAACAGTTTTCTTTTACTTCAGAGGTAGTTTGACCCATGTTTAAACAATACACATTCTCTTTCCTAGGTGTTCGAAGTTGAATCATACTTTCATCAGCTCCTTCAAACTTAGGATCAAGAATGATACATTCAGTTTTAGTAAACAGTACCTTGTTCTCTTTATCACAAACTTGAGAAACACTAACCAGATTATAATTTAATTCTTGAACAAAGAGCACGTTTTCAAACGTAATTGTACCATTGCTGATTGTGCCCTTTTCTGTAATTCTCCCTCCTCTTGGATTTCCCCCAAAAGCAACATAGCCACCATCATACGCAACATAATCTTTGAGCTGCAGCTTGTTGCATGTCATGTGCCTAGAGCAGCCACTGTCCACATGCCACGTCTCTCCTTTCTTGACACCTGGCTTGCTCTACACATGAAAAGAGGGTTAGTTTCTTTTAGGAACCCAAGCCAAAGTAGTCTTGGGTTTACCTTTTTCATTGATGTAATCAAAACGTTTGAAATGAAATGCAGATTTCTTTATTGGTGCGTTTGATGAATTACTATGTCAGAGTTACTACTGGTGACTTTCTTGTAGATTCTACTGGTAGAGTTTCTACTAGTAGAGTTTCTACTGGTAGTTCCCCAGTAGTTTCTACTGGCAGTAGTAGTTTTGCGAAGATTTGGTTTTTGGTTCTTTTCATGCACATTTGTTGGGCTCAAATTTTTTTGTTGTCCTACCAAATCTAGGTGTTGTGTTAGACTTGTTTCTATGATATTAAATTCCATTACGGTGATTTTTGTTATAGAAACAGTCCACCGTCAGATGATTGTGTCTTCCACAAATGTCACAACTTTAAAAATATTTTTCCCTTTTTGTTGAATGATCTTTTGATTCCAGTTTCTCACATTCCCCCTCACAGGTGGTGAAATTGCATTTTGACACATACAATTGCATGTTTTTACCTGTTTCATTTGACCAACATAATGCCAATTTCTTTCCCTGTAATATTCTGGTCTATTTTTGAGGTTTTTATGAAACGTGGGACTTTGATTCTTTTTAGCAGTGGGGCTTTGATCTTTTTGAAAAGTTAGACTTTCACTTGACTCGGAATCACTAGATTTCTCCTGTTGAACAGGTGATTCATTGATTTGTTCATTGATTCTAGGTTTGGTTAAAAGAACTTTACTTTTCATTGGGTCTGCATTAGCGTGTGTATTGACTTCAATTTCTTCCTCACTAAGTTCTTCACTAGACTCCACCTTAGGAGGAATATAATTGTTGTTATATGGTAGTGACACACTATGATACCCCAACCCGTGTTTGGAGTTCCCATTCACTTGAGACTTAAGAATTTGATCAACAGTTTTAGAAGCATTTTCATACTTCTTGATACTGAGCTTGATTTGATCATTTTCTATTTTAATCTCCTCAACCTGTTCTTCTACCTTAAGTACTTTAGCTACAACATTGTCTCTTTCCCACTTAGCAATTGCTAGATCTTCCTAATATTTTGTCTCATTCTTAACATAAGCTTTCACTTGTTGTTCATAACTAGCAATTACTGTGGCCAATTCTCTTCTCCTCTCTTCTAACTTATGTAAAGACTCACACACAAGTTTATTATGTTCTCTATATTCCCTAACCTGTTTAATACATGCAGGGGTACAGAGTTCAGAAAGTACCTCAGTTGGAATATCGTCTTTAGGAGTGTCTTCCATGAGAGCTTGATTTGTTGTTTCTTCATTGGCTTGAAAGCTCCAATCAAATCCCAATCCATCTTGAGTGACTAATGCAGTCGAATTAGATGTTCTTCCTTGATGATTGTTATTTGATCTAGAAGAGTTGTGTTGAGTTGTCTGCTTCTGTTGATCATCTTGGTTTTCTGGACATTCCCTGGCAAAGTGACCTAGTTTTTTGCAGTCAAAACATCTTACTTTGCTTTTATCAAAACCAGTCCTATCACCTTTTCTCACTGCAAGGTTGTTTCTTCCCGTTCTTTGAATGAACCTTCTTGTTCTAACACTGAGCATAGCGAATCGCCACTTTAAATCCATCTCCTCCCGATCGTCAGCATTTACTTGTTCCAAGTCTTCAATGACTAACCCTGAGTTTCCATGACTGGCGAAGAAGGCTTCTCTAACACTATATGAATCCAGTTTTAGAAGGTGTCCCACTAGTAGAAACAAATGTTGCATTCTGTGTTGAGTGATTAGTTGGTCTTTTGATTTCAAACTCAAACACACGTAATTCATTATATAACTCGTCAATCTCCATAGTGTCAAGAGTGTTTCCTTTCCTATAACTGACTGTGTACATCGTCCATTCTTCACCTAATGCTCTAAGAAACTTTCTGTTAATGTCATTTTGAGCAGTACTAACCCCCATGCTAGACAATTCACCAATCAGTTTGTTGAATCTGTCAAAAGTTTGAGATAAAGTATCACCCTTCACAGTCATGAAGTTCTCAAATTGTTGTTTCAGTAGATCTTTTTGATTCCTCCTTGTGCTTGCAGTTCCACCAAATCTTTTCTCTAAGGCCTCCCATAACAGTTTAGCATCAGTATAGTTTCTGAACTGATGTTGAGACTCATTAGGAATAGCAATAAGTAGAGTACTCAATGCTTGACATTCATTGTGAGTGTCTCTTCTTTCTTGTTCAGTTACTGGTTGGGTTGAACCTTCTACTGTTGTTTTGTTCTTGAGATCTGGTCCAGGTAATGGAGCATGTTTTGCACCATTCTTCACCACTTGCCACATGGAGTAGTTGGTTTGTAGCATGTATTGATACATGCGACTCTTCCACATATCATAGTTTGATGATGTGAGAACAGGAACCCTATTTGCTTGAATGCCTTCAGTAAGATCAGACATCTTGTTTTGTTTTGTGAAAAACTTGTTTACATGCCTTGTTGATCGTAGATCTAGAGAAACCTTGTGCTCTGATACCACTTGTTAGGATCTGTCTTACTATGTTAGTATTTAAACAAACGTGTAGATCTAGATCTATCAAAGAAGTTGCAGCGGATCAACACTTTGATATTAACAAGGGTTAATTGATTAACAGTTTATGAATATATGAATGAATAAACGTTAATAATTAAGAAAACAAGTATTTCACCAACAACCTCAAGCTATTAAGAAAATTGTTTCGTTAACAGACGTGTGTTTACAACGACACAGGGATCTATTTATATAGACCTTGAGGAAACCCTAATACAATTAGGTTAAAACTCTAAAACGAAATCTACGAAGATAATTATCAATATATTGTTTACATAATTATCTCCTTACAACACGCTAACAATATTTATCACATTAGCAGTAGTAACAAGCGCGCCAACAAAAACTCTTCATGCAGCTCCATGCAGTCATTATTAACATTCACCAGTATTAAGTCAGAAGTAGTAATATCACCAGTAGTAATCTTCAATACTTGACCACCAATAAAAACTATAGCCATCAATATTATTACTCACCAGTATTAACAAACTTACCCAACAGTACTAACTGACTTTACCAGTATTAACAGCTTATAACCCAACAGAAAGTTATAAGGGAATCCTAGGTTGTGAACACCGAAAACTTTCAGTCGGTGATCGCTTTCCTCGACCGGTGATCCAAACATCGATTCGCTTTCGCTACTAGCGTTTGGGTATGTTTCCTACTCGCTGACTGTTATTCTACAATTAGCCATCATCACTTCTTTTCGTGTTACTCTCTCATAGTCAATAAACATGTCTCTGGAGTCACATACATAAATTGTGGCTCTAGATTCAAGATACCATCCTTCTTATACAACGTATTCAAGTGCCTTTTGGGTACCATGGATACTGTACCAACAACTTGATACATGTTAACTCAATAGAAGTTAGTTGACAAAACACTATTATTAGTAACTCTCTTTTACTTTATTATTTGAAATTTTAATTAAACATTTACACTCTTTGAAGTAGCGAGTTATTTTCTTTTGGAGTTAGTGGCAATAGTTAGTAGTCGTTAATAATGTTAGGAGGTTATAGCCTTTAACCTTGAAACCTGACATGGTTCCTGTTGGGTTATAGCGTGTTACTACTGGTGAAGAGGGTTAGTACTGGTCACTGAGTAAGATACTACTGGTAAGTATTACTACTGGTGAAGATGGTTACTACTGGTCATCAGTCAGTCAAGTTACTACTAGTCTACACTATTACTACTGATGTTGCATGAAGTGCATGGAAGTTTCTACTGGTTGTTACTACTGTTTAGTTGATAATGTTTACGTATTATTAGCAGATAATTATAGAATTGATTTAGATAATTATCGAGTAGATTCGATAGAGATTGTAAACCGATTATGTTTAGGGGTTGGTAGCCTCAAGGTCTATAAATATAGATCCTTATATCGTTGTAAATATACGTCTATTGAGAAACCCTAATTCTAATAGATTGAGGCTGTTGGTGGAATTCTTGTGCTCATAACTGTTTAACGTTTCTTCATTCTTATTCATATAAACTGTTATTCACTGATCCTTGTTAATATCAAAGTGTTGATCCGCTGCAATTTCTTTGATAGATCTAGATCTACACGTTTGTTTATACAAACCTAGTTCGACAGATCCTGACAAGTGGTATCAGAGCACAAGGTTGCTCTAGATCTACGATCTACAAGGCGTTTAACAAGTTTTTCACAAACCAATCCAAGATGTCTGATCTCAATGAAGGCGTTCAAGCTAATAGGGTTCCAGTGCTCACATCATCAAAGTATGATATGTGGAAGAGGTGTATGTATCAATACATGCTTCAAAGCAATTATTCTATGTGGCAAGTGGTGAATAAGGTGCTAAATATGTTGCACTTCCTGGACCAGACGTCAAATCTGTTTAAAGAAGCTCTCGCTCAACAAGCTTAAGTTTCAAACCAGTGAGATACAAAATTTAAATCAATTGCTTGTTCTCATCCCTTGATTTGGTCCAAGTTAGTTCAATTTCGTTCGTTCTTCTAACCATTCAAGAGTTCAATCCTACCCTTTTGAACCCAAACCCTTTATTGAAGTTGTGTTTTTCAAATTTATTTTCCCATAACATCTTCACTAAATCTTCTGGTAAACATTAATAAATACTACACTCCTAATTATGAGAGAGAGTTTATTATAACTAAATATAAAAGAAAAGTAAAGAACTTAGAAAGGAAATTTCAACTTTTCAATTTGAAATTAAAAATCATCAAAGATTGATTGTTGAACATAATTTCAGAATTGAAAACTATTGATATAATTATTTTACTAAAACCTTTAAATTAGTAAATTTTGATATAAATATAAAGATTTATTCTAGAAAGAAATTAGTAATTAATAAGAATAAAATAAAATGGAGCTATTGAAACATGTCTGAAAATTAGTGGTGTATCTAAAAAAAAGTAAATGAGTAAATCAAAAGTCATCTTTAATTATCTTAATATATAATAAAAGAGAGGCCAAAAATGGCACTTGGCAAAGTAGTAACCATTAGATGGAAATCCAACTTTAATTTGAACCATTAGATCATTTTGATGATGTCATCACTAATAATTTCATTTTAACCCATTTACTTTAAATAATTTAACCCTTATTTTAAATAGTTATAATTAAATAAAACTAATTAACCCTTCTACTTTAAATAATCTAACACTTGTATTTTAAATAACTTTAATTTGAACCATTAGATCATCTTGATGATGTCGTCACTAATAATTTCATTTTAACCCCTTTATTTTAAATAATTTAACCCTATTTTAAAAAGTTATATTAAATAAAACTAATTAACCTTTCTACTTTAAATAATCTAACACTTGTATTTTAAATTAATTCTAATAAAATACAAAACATATTTTTTCGTCAAACACATACACATTTTTAGTATAAAAAGAAACTAAAATTATTTTATTATTTTACGAGTGTTTTTCATATAAACGAAAAACATATCATATAAAAAAAACTTCGTCCTATTTACCCAATATTTTTAGTTTTTTTATATATTATAAAAAGAAAATATAATTATTTTATTGTGTTTACGAGTGTTTTGCATATAAACGGAAAACATATCATCTAAAAAAATCTTATGTTTTTTTTTCCGTCCTATTTGTGCAATATTTTTAGTTTTTATATATATTATAATTATTTTATTTTTAATAAGGTTTTTTTCGAATTATACGGTAAAAGTTTTATTTAACTTCACATTTGCTATCATTTTGTCTACATGACTAATAGTTTTCTATTAATCTTTTTATATAGGTTATATGTTCTTTGTTAACATTATATATTTTTTTGATATAATTCTCCGCGTATTAGGCGGGTCAATGAACTAGTTATATAATAAAAGAAAGGCCTTAAATGCCACATGGCAAAGTAAGGTCCGTTGGATGAGTTAGATATTTTGATTTCAACCGTTAGATTAGATTGATGATGTCATCAAATATTTTTTTCATTTACACCCTTATACAATACATAATTGCATTCTTTCTTCAATTTCACACCACTACATTAAAAAAATATTTGTCTCTTATTAGATCTTATTAGACCATGATTTACCTTATTATTACTATTATAAAATCTTTTAATACAAAATATTAAAATATGTGTATAAACGTAAATGTATATATGTTATTATAACTATAACAACATGTGTATAAACATAAATACATATATTTGTTATTATACGTGTAATATTGTTGACTCATAATAACTTAAAAGAACAAGTTCATAAACATAAAGTTTACGATTCAATTTTTTGTCTATATTTATCCGCGTTATCGCGGGACAATAATCTAGTTTCATATATTAGATGATTTCGATATCAATTTCAATTTCAATGATTATTATAAATTATAAATAAATATACACGAACAGTGTACTTAACTAGTGACAAAACAAACAACAAATATAAGGTCACAGATAGGGGTGTTCAAAATCGGATATCCGAAAATTCGGATATCCGAATTTCGGATATCCGAAATTTTCGGATATCCGGTTTCGGATATCCAATATATCCGAAAATCCGAAATTTTTTAAAAATATATATTTTTTTGTGTTATTTTTTGTTTGTTCTAAATTTTATTATACATTTTTTTAACCACAATATTTAATATTTACATATATTTATCTAAATATGTTATTAAATCACTAAAATATTTACATTTACCTAAAAAATAACTATAAAAACTAAAAAAAAAAATATATTTTCGGATTTTCGGATAATCGGATATCCGAAATATCCGAAATTTCGAAATATCACTATCCGAATCCGAATCCGAAAAACCGGATATCCGAATTTTCGGATATCCGAAATTTCGGATATCCGAATTTTCGGATAATTTCGGATCGGATTTTCGGATTTTCGGATTCGGAGTTTCGGATACGGATATTTTGAACACCCCTAGTCACAGATGGCAGGCTGCTGAAGTAAGACTCAAATTACTCCGTATTTCTTTTTAAGATTGCGATATAAATTCACTCTATATCTATATCTATCTATCTGTATCTATATCCCTCAAAACCCTAACTTTTTTTTTTATCTCAATCATCTTTTTCCAGGTAATTGTTTTCCTGATATGATTCAAATTAGGGTTCCTTTCTACAATCGATTCAATTTATTTATTCTATTGCAATTATGTTCAGAATTTCTCCAGATCTATGTATTTTTATATGTATTTTATTAACATAATCACAAATTTGCCAATTTTTATTTATTAGAATCAATTTGTGCTTGTATTTGCGAAGCTATCAGATTAATTGTTTTGAATTTTGATTTGGTGTTTTGGGATTGCATATTTAAACGTGTGTTCTGAAATAAGTGCTTTTTGAAATAAGTAACAAGATTGGGGCTGCGCCTTTTTCTTAAAAAAAAAATCAAAACGCATATTTACCCAAACATTTAAAACTGCGTGCTGCGTTTTAAAAAACGCAATATGCAATATGCACCAAAAACATGAAACCCAAGATACACCCTAATTTTTTGGATTTAGGGTTTTATTCAACAACAAATGCAATATGAATGTGAATTTTATGTTTCTGAGTCGAATGTACGTTCTTTGCCACTTTCAGGTCATGTTATACGGTTTGGTGGCAATATGATAAGAAGAAACTAGATCTAGACGATTGGTGAGATATCTTATAAGGTTTGGAAGAAAGGGGATTTTTGATGGGAGGTTTGTTGAGCGTAAATAGTTCTAGACCGAACGAGACTTTTTATGTTCCTCAGAGTGGCTCGTGTAAGAGGCAGAAAATATCGTCAAGCTTTTGGGATGATAAGCCGCGGTTGATTCCTAGCCTTCCTGATGAAATATCACTCGAGATTCTTGCAAGGGTTCCTAGAATTTGCTATTTGAATGTGAAGGCGGTGTCTCACAGCTGGAAAGCTGCGGTAACTAGTCCTGATATTTATAAGGTCAGAAAAGAATTGGGTACAACGGAGGAATGGCTTTACATTTTGACTAAGAATCAAGGTGATAGACTTTTTTGGCATGCGTTGGACCCGCTTTCAAAAAGATGGCAAAAACTACCACCTATTCCCATTGTCCCTGCAGATGATGAATATAGAAGAGGCGTATCTGGTTTTCGAATGTGGAACATGGTAGGATCTAGTATCAGAATTGCAGATGCTGTAAGGGGATGGCTTGGAAGGAGAGATGGTTCAGGTCAAATCCCGTTCTGTGGTTGTGCGATTGGAGCTGTTGACGGTTGCCTATACATGTTGGGAGGATTTTCCAGAGCTTCTGCCATGACCCATGTATGGAAATACGACCCTGTTTTAAATTCTTGGAGTGAAGCAAATCCAATGTCGGTTGGTAGAGCTTATTGCAAAACAGGTGTGTTAAACGATAAGCTTTTTGTTGTTGGTGGTGTTAGCAGGGGTCGTGGTGGATTAACACCACTCCAATCTGCAGAGGTTTTTGATCCTAAAACAGGGTTATGGTCGGAAATACCAAGCATGCCGTTTTCAAAAGCACAAGTGTTACCAACTGCGTTTTTAGCAGATTTACTTAAACCGATCGCGACAGGATTGACATCTTACAGAGGTAAACTATATGTTCCCCAGAGTTTATATTGCTGGCCTTTTTTTGTTGATGTTGGCGGTGAAGTTTATGATCCTGAAATAAATAAATGGGTTGATATGCCTACGGGCATGGGTGAAGGTTGGCCAGCTAAACAAGCCGGAACCAAATTAAGTGTGATTGTTGATGGTGATCTATACGCATTAGATCCTTCTAGTTCGTTGGAAAGTGCTAAATTAAAAGTGTATGATTATCAGGATGATTCTTGGAAGGTGGTTGAAGGTGATGTACCTATTCGGGACTTTGCAGAGTCTGAATCTCCTTATCTGCTCGCGGCTTTACTTGGAAAGCTTCATGTCATTACTAAAGATGGTAACGATAACATTTCAGTGATGCAAGCTGATAAACAAAATGATTCGATAACGTCATCAGGAGAAGGAACATCTGAATCAGTAGGAACATCCGTACCAAATATCTGGAATGTTATTGCTTCCAGAAATTCCGGCTCTACCGAGCTCGTGAGCTGTCAAAATCTTGATATCTAGATGAATCACATCTCATTGTGCTTGGTGTTTCTACGTATAACTCCAAGTTAACATTTTCAACATTCTTCTACCTAGTCGGGCGACCTATTTCATCGGTCATCGTTTCAGTATGTGATATGTTTTCTGGTAAGTTCACTATGCGAGTAATGTTTTGAATTGGTTATATGGTCATCATTTTACATGAGGATTTGAGGTGATGTAAATAATAAGTCTTTATGTTCGTTCAACCTGTAATATTATAAGAAACTTTACAATACTATTTTACCAGATTGTGTTTAACATCTCATTCTTCATATAATTTCTATCTCTTTGTAATTTTGTCAAGAAATACAACGTGATTTATGAAACCCATATTCCCCCTACTCGGTTTTAGATCATATGTGATGGTGCTAGAAGTGGCAAAGTCATCGGGTTGGGTATTGAGCCAAGACGGGTTTCAGGTGAAATGACCCAAACACCTATTTCGTAAGTAAAAGAAGTAAAGAACTAAATAGTACGTTATCGTGACTATAAAAGTAAATAATATTGTTACGCTTGGCCAAGTTTATGGAGTTTACTTCTTTGAAATAAAACACCACCCAAGTCTTCCCCTAAGTAAATGGGTTGAAATTGTCATCAAATTTTTAGTAAATATTATGAAATTTTTTTAATTGTGATACAATGATGTAAATATGACAAACACATCATCAATTGTTTTGTCATTACATCATATAATAAACATTGTTGCATCATATATGCAATATATGATGCAACCTTTTTAAAAATGATGCAACAAACTAATTTATATAACAATAATTAACCGACTTTTTTACATTCTTTTAGAAGTATGATGTAAATAGATTTTAACCGTAATTGAAGAGTTTGTAAGTATGATACAAAGACTTCGTTGAGGCCTTTCAACGAGCAAATTTAAAATGATGGAGACGAATTTGTGGTTGAAAAGGTAGATATGTGGTGGTGGACATGTAGTTATGTTCTTTGGAAAAATATTCTGGTGACCGGAGAACGGAAAGGGGAGGAGGAGGTGGGTGGAGATGAGATAGAATTCAGATTTAAACAAAGTTGGTGCGGCATATTTACACTTTTTGTTATAATTAATATTACATTGGAGATCCTAAAGTTAAACTATTTTCAAATTTATCAAAATGTAATTTATAGCCATCGGTCAAAACTCTTTTAATCAGTGACAAAGAAAAGACAGAAACGAAGTAGCCGGTTTAAATAAACCAAATATAATGAAAGCTGTCTTGCAAGTGGAGGACCAATTGTCTAAAGTGGTAGGGCAACGGCCCCAAATGAAATTTGGGCATAAAGTTTATATTATATTATGCTAAGAATAATGAATAAAGATAGGTCTATGCCCCCACATAGCGTTGTTAACGGCTTGATTTGATCCTAATAAGTTTAATTTGGTCGGGTCTAATTGGGTTTTCAAACTTTTGGGATTGACCAAACACGACCCTAATAAGAGATCGGGTTATCGGGTTCGGGTCTAGTCGGGTCCGGTCTAGTCGGGTCCGGTTTAATCGGGCCGGGTCTAATCGGGTTCGGGTCTAACTAAGAAAAATAACACATATAAATAAATCATCTTATTACTGTTTTTAACAACATAACCATAACTTCTTTTTAGGCTTAAAAAAAGGCTCCACATTCTACTATTATGTTTGACAACAAATATCAAACAAAATAAAAATAAATGTAACTTGTAAATTTGGTCGATTAAATTATGTGAATTGTTGATAGCAGTTAAAAAAAATTAATATAGAAATAAAGCAAATTATAGAAAATGTTAAGCAATTAAATTCTTTTTTGTAGTGTAAAGTTTACCGAGTTTTGAAATGTTATAAAAATTGAATATATAAAGTATTAACACAGTTTCATTAGGAAAATAAGAAGATACATTAGCAAAATAAATCGTGCAAGAAAAAAAATTCTAGTTTAAATATATTTGTCTTTAATAAGTTAGTTTTAAAGATGGACGACAAATAAACTCGAGCTTACTAAAAGATACGTAGGTTATAAAAGATGACTTACTAAACGTAACATAGTGGCTTCAAACTACAACTCAAAAAAAGAAAAAAATTATTAAACCAATTCGGATTAATCGGGTCTAAACCGAACCGATTAACACAAAACAAAATTCCTTTGGACCCGACTCTAATAAGACTTGGGTCACATCGGGTCAACCCGTTTAACCAATAGCATACATAGCCCCGAATAAACTCGACCCTGTTAAACTTATTCGGATTTGGGTAGTCGGGTTCGAGTTTTTTGACAACCCTACCCCACCTTCAATTTGTGTCCCCCGAACACTCATGCCAACAATAGTTAAACATTTTAAGTTATTGTTCATTATTCTAACGAATATAAGAGTATCTTCAATCATCTTTATTATTCTATATAAAAATAAAGTATTTTCTAAAAATATTTTATGTTTAAATATTTTCATTTCTAACCATCTACTCCAAAGATATTAAATCTATTTTATATATTTTGCCTTCAAATATAAAATATTAAATAATATATCTTCAAATATGAAGGAAAAGTGGCATTTAACATAGTGTTGTAGTCTTTGTTTGGTTTGTCGTTTATCCTACTTCTACCCTGATGTATTCACATCTTATAATTTAACGTTTATATTTTAGAGTGAAAGTTTTGTTGGGGTGCTGCCCCTTTTACTTGAAGAAAATGTAAAATTCATGTTTAGACGTATTAAATAAATGACCAACTAAGATCAATAAACCCCTAATGATAAAATAGTAAATTGGGTTTGGGGTGGGGTCCAGGTTCGGGTTGAAAACCCGGTTAAAAACCGGTTTTGATTAATTAATAAAACAAAAAAACGTAACTTGTAAAAACACGTTAAAATTCGACTTTTTTTAAACAATCTTGACACACATCATACATAAACGTTGTATTCTACTAAAAAAGCTTGAAACACATTTTCAAAGCTTAATATTTCGATGATTATTAAGCAAAATATGCGAAAAGTACTATTTTTTATATGAAATGTAACTAATAACATTGGAAAAAAAAAACGTAAGTTGAAAAAACACGTTAAACTTCAACTTTTATTAAACGAACTTGTAACACATCATACCTAAACTTTGTCTTCTACTAAAAAAAAATTGAAATACATCTTCATAACCTTAATATTACGATAATTGGAATAAAAATAAAAAATGTTCGAAAAAAAATACTATTTTTAATATGAACTGTAACTAGTAACATTGGAAATTTGAAATTGATTTCTTCATTCTTAATCTTCGTCTACTTCAATAAAGTCATCTTCAATGGGTTCATCTTCGGAGGTAGATGCTCGGGAAGCTTCATCAGTAACGATTTCTTCATCGGAAAGTGATATTGCAACTCCTTCTTCCACCTCGATATCGATTACTTCGCCTTCAACATTTTGGCCGCGTCTAAGTAATCCTTCAAGCAAATGCACATCTCAAGTGTCGCCGGTGTGAGTCTTGTTTTTTGAAAAGATAATACCCTACCACTAAGAGAAAAAGCGAATTCCGAAGCTACCGAAGAAGCTTGGACGGTTAGTAGATCTTTGGCCATGGCGGCTACAACAGGAAATTGAGATTCCCATGCTCTCCACCAAGCCAAAACCTCAAAGTTGGAGAATTCTTCAACTCCCATAGTGGCTAAAAAATCGGTTCCCGTATACCTCCCATATTCGGTATTTGTTTGGTCATCCCCATCACCTCTAGCACGTTTAAGTGTTTCTCATTTTAAATTGTTAAACAAGTCAATTTTCGGGTCCGTGCTAGTATAGTTTTCATAGGTCGACGCCATAGAAGAACTTGATTCACCCACATTTGATGGGGTTTTATACTTGTTAAAATAAAAACCAAATAACCCTTTAAAAGATTTATCAAATTCGGCTATGGCGTTATCGGCATATCATGGGTCAATAACGATATCCAAATTTTTCGCATTAGATGTTCCACCACAATTTTGTTCAAATACGGGTTTAATGCGGCGGAAACGGTAATTAAAGGTGACAATGTAGAAAAATATTTTCTCATTTTTTCTTTCATGGGCGTTACCATTTGAAAATACAATCCACCTTGACGTTCGAAATCGTCCAACTTTGTAACCATAAAACCAATTTGTTTAAGGACTAAATGACTAGTGGGATAATAAACACCCGATAATAAAGTTGTTGCGGTTTTAAAAACTTTGAGCAATTGACTTCGTTTATGAATAATATCCCAATTTTCAAGCGGAAATGGTGTAACTCGATATTTACCCACTAACTCGGCATGATAATAGGTTAAAGTACCTTGTTGGCGTATACCACATACAAGCATATTGTAAGTCGAATTCCATATTGTGGGAACATCCCAATTAGGGGCCAAAAAGATGGAATTCGTTTTCTTACACACTTTTCATATATCCCTTGTATCTACTTTTGTGATTTGAAAATATATCGCCTAACATTTGTCTATAAGAGCTTATGGCGTTTTTTACTTCGGTGACTTCTAGTCCGGCTTGCACAACCAAATTTATAATGTGTGCAACGCATCGACTATGTTAAAAGTCACAATCCATTGGTGGTTTGTATTTTAGTTTTAGTTTACCCACCGCGTTTGTATAATTACTCGCATTATCAAATGCAATTGAAAACACTTTTTTCTTCCAAATTATACCTTTGTAAAACATCCTGTAACATATGAAATAAGTTTTGACCCGTGTGAGGAAAAGGAAATTGGTCAAAAGCCACAACCCTCTTCATCATTTGCCACGATTCGGGATCACACCAATGTGCGGTAACACAAAGGTATGAATCGGGAAAACCATGAGGATCCGACCAAACATCGGTTGTTAAGTTTACATTTGTATTTCACGTTTCAAAACCTTTTATTACCATTATTTTAGCTTTTTCCATATTTTTAAACAATCACTTCTAAGAGTATTACGACTTACGTGAGTATATCGCGGTTGGAGACACCTTTGAACCACCCTAGTGAATCGAGGATTGTCGAAGTGATTGAATGGTATGGAGGATTAAATCACATAACCCGCAAACTCTTGATGCATCCGCTCCACCGAATATACAAAAATACTTCGTCTTGACCCATCGATGATTGACCCGCTTCCGGAGCTTTATTGAGTACTTTTCAAAGCTTCTCGGTGTGATTCTTCAACGTCGAGTTGGATTTACTTTTCAAAAAGTTGCCGCAATGATTACAATGCGCCATCTTTTCGCCATCCAACAATTTCACCTGTAACGACCCGAAAATATTTAAAGGACTAATTTTGTAAAGAATGTTGCATTTTGGGCTAAAGTTGTTATTATGGAAAACTATAGGGTTATATGTAACATCCGTCCCACATCGGTTGGAGAGGGGAACAAATCCTTCTTTATAAGGGGGTTGATACCTCTCCTAGTATGACGCGTTTTGGCACGGGTTCCGTGCCAGAAGCAAATCCGTGCGTCTGTGGGCAAAGCGGACAATATCACGCTACGGGTGTGCTTGGGCCGTTACAAATGGTATCAGAGCCGGGGCCCGGACCGATGTACACAGCGGGGACGCTGTGTCCTATAAGGGGGGGGGGGGGGATTTTCACATCCGTCCCACATCGGTTGGAGAGGGTAACGAATCCTTCTTTATAAGGGGGTTGATACATCTCCTACTATGACGCGTTTTGGCACGGGTTCCGTGCCAGAAGCAAAACCGTGCGCCAGTGGGCAAAGCGGAAAATATCACCCTACGGGTGTGCTTGGGCCGTTACATTATATATGTAAGTTTCAAATTAATTCTCTTACTTCATTGTGAAGAAAGGTGAGAAATCATATTGTGTATATGTTTGTGTGTGTTACGTGAGATGAAAAGGAAAAAGAAAGAAAGAAATATGTATAAGTCGGCTAGATTTTTGCGACGGCGATTCAGTATTCATTTCTCGTCGGAAAAATAAACGGAAAATATATTTGTGCTCCTGGTGTCGAGGGGATCATTTCGGTATAAGCGAAAGTTAGTTTCAAGGTGGTTCATTTCAGGTCGAATCGATACCGTTTTGTTTTATCGAGAGGTATAACGCAGTTCTTTCGTTAATATGTTATGTTTTTATGGTTTGTTAGTGTTTAATAAATATTTTGCGGAGGTTAGTGAAGCTAAGTAAACCTGCAAGTATGATAGTGTGCTTGAGGTTGAAGATGATTACGTTGATGTTGTTGCGTTGAAGTCTTGTTGATGTTGTTGCGCTGGTATTGATGTTGTTGTTGCGCTGATTTGTTGATGTTGTTGCGCTGGTATTGATGTTGTTGTTGCGCTGATTTGTTGATGTTGTTGCGCTGATGTATTGATGTTCTTCGCAGGATACCCAAAGGAAACAATGGGTTACTACTTCTATAGTCCTTCCGAGAATACTGTGAAAATTGCTCGGTATGTTGAGTTTTTCGAAACACGGCTTATCGCTCAAGGAAACAGTGGGAGGGTTGTAGAACTTGACGAGGTTCAAGAGGAAGATACATCACCTTCTACTCACACTGGTGATCAACAACTGGGGGGGGGGGGGGTTAGAATTGAGACTCATGATGTGCCTCAATCTAATCCTCAAGTTGCGATTGAGCTTCATGCCATGACTCGGTCTCAAAATCAAATTGCTGATGCTCCAAGTCCTAGGTCCGAAAGGACAATACGTGTCCCTCAAAAACTAAACCTAAATGTAGCTTTAGATAATGAGGATCATGTATCAGGGGATCTTAATGAACCTAGAAACTTGAAAGCTGCATTATCAGGGCATGACGTTGATAAATGGCTTCAAGCTGCGAATGTGGATATGGCAGATGGGTGTCAAGACAACCTTTCTAAATGGTCATCTAGACGAAGACGTCTATATGAATCAGCCATAAGGTTTTATTGATCCATTACATTCCAACAAAGTGTGCAAGCTAAAAAGGTCCATTTAAGGACTTAAGCAAGCATCACGAAGTTGGAATAAAAGATTTGATGAAGAAATCAAAAGGTTTGGTTTTGTTCAGAATTTTGATGAGCCATGTGTGTATCAAAATTAAGTAGGAATAATGTTACTTTCTTAGTCTTATATGTAGATGACATATTGTTAATGGGAAACAATATTCCAATGCTTGAAGATTGTGACAACCGTCACTTTTTCCGTCTCAAGTTAGTCTAGTGTGCCTATATCTCATTACCGACTCTTATTAAAAACTTTTTATAAAGATTCTTTATACTATGTTGATGTGTGATAGTTATGATTTCATGTGTGTTTCATTTATACATTGTTAGATATGTATAGTACTCTAGGTGCACAAGTAGTTAGTACCCGCTAGATGAGCTTCTACGACCATTTTTGAAAGATAAACGTTTTTGCGAAATCACAATTTGTTATAACAAAATCAAACTTTCTATATTTAGATGTTTCATATAATCTCGAGTCGTATTTCTTATTTTTGTTTCGTATTATTATCCGTAGTCAAAAGTTATTGAAATCTAGTCTAGTCCGTATTCGTGTTAACCCGCATCATAAACCCGAATCCATTGGATCTTCATTTAACCCATTACGCATTACCAAATAATCCAAACCCAAGTTTTAACCCAACCCATTTAGTAAATACCTAAAACCTAACCCAAAAATCCTCCCAAAAACCCATTTCGGTCTACACCCCATATCTGGTATCCATTATCGGTTTCTTTCCCTTTGCCTTTCAATCGATCTTCTTTTTCTCTTACGGGTTTCTGGTCGACATCAACAACAGCAAGGGAAACATCCTTCGAGTGCTTTTCTTTTCCCATTCGGTTTCAACATCATCATTATCAGCCGTAGTAATTTAATCTTGGGTAAGCATAAACATAAAACCCTAATGTTGTGTATTTGTGATTCAAAATCTGATTTCTGACTCTAATCATACAAATTCGTTTTTTTTTTCTTTGGTGTTCTGATTTGGGGACTACCTATCTTCGTTCTCACATCATTAGGTTTTCGTAACCATATCATAGGTCCGTTGTTCGTTATACTTTTTGGAGTTTCGGTAAATTGCTAAACCCTAATGTGTTATCTTTTACTATATTAGATAATGTGTTCTTAATCCAAAGTTATATAAGTATTCAGATATGGTTTTGCTGATGGTATGAGATTATTATGTGGTCATTGAATTCAGGTCGTTAGGGTTAAGGTTTCGTTTAGTTTCATAACGTTTTTGCAAAGTAAACTTGTTGTTAGTCGGCCTAATATTCCTGATCAGCTTTTAGGCCTGAGTTCAAGGGACCATATCTTGGTCTTAAATTCGTTTTTGGGATTGATATTCATATCCAAGTTATAGTACTCTGAGTCTAGTTTTCAGAAATATAAATTATGTAAAAATTGGAGTTCGTTTACCTAGTCAAATGATATTTTCAAAACTATTGCGCCGAACAACAAGTTTCAAACAGTTTCTGTAGTTCAACTTAAACGGGTCATATCTTGGTCATGCCAGAATATTTTTGTTCGAATCTTGGTTCTATGTTGTAGCCCTTGGAGTCTAGTTTTTATAAATATAAGGCTCGTCGTCTAATTATTGTTTAAACTCTTTGAAACTGACTTTTGGTGAACGTTGGTCTAAACTGCGTTTTCGTGTTAGTTTCTATATCCAAATTTGTGTTCACTTGTTGTGTGACTTAAAAGTGGTAAAGTAGAGATTTTAAAACATGAATTTCCTATTTATATATCAAAGTTGTGATCTGGAGGTGTTGGTGATTTTACACAATCGTTTGATATTTAAAAACATTCATACGAGTCATAATGTAAAAGCTACTCTTCGCAATCAGGTTCATTGTTCTGTGTTCGTGAGGTCATAAGTTACTCTCATGTCTGTATTTTTAATAGACATCTAAACCAAAGTTGTATCTCTCGGAGTCTATTTTCTAGAAATGTAAGGTTCATCGTCCATTTCTACTTTAAACTCTCAGAAACTGTATTTTGGTGAGCGGGGGTCTAATCTGAAATGTGTGTCGGTTTTTCTTTAGGTTAAGACTTGAAATTGTGTAACGATCTAGCAAACTTTTACGTAATGTGTAATTGAATATTTATTTTTCATAACAGGTCTTATATATTCAAAAAGGGATTTACTCATCTAAAAGTCCGTTGGTTGGCTCGTAATCGTTTTAAAACTCAATATACAAATGTTACAAAAGTTTATATTTTTGGACAGATTTTATAAACCGTTTTGCTTGGACCATATCTTTGTGATAACTTATTCAATTGTGGCAAAACCAAGGTCTTTGATGTAGCCCTCTGAGTCTTCTTTCCGTACGTATAAGATTCGTCATCTAATTCCTTTTCAAACTCAAGATATTACGACTTTAGTGAACATGTATACTTGCTGAGTTTTTAACGTTCTTGTCTATGTCTATCGTTTGGTCCATTATTAACGAGTTTTATGAAACGAACAATTGAACACTTCTAAACAAACATTAAACGAGATTAACTCTCGAAAATGAAAAAGTACTCATATGTAATTACTTGCTATTTAGGGAAGCTCGTCGTTTAGTCGGGACTAGCTTGTGACCTACCACTTTAGACACACATTCACACTACACGAGTAGTGTCATTTACTTGCTATTTTGAGGTGAGTTCATTGCCCCTATTTTTACCGTTTTATATGCTTTAAACTAATTGGGGGAAAGTAAAACTCAACTAAACGATTTATGAGAAAACAAATACCATTTTCAAACTTACCATAAATAGATATTTCTATTTATGGAAACTTACTATTTTTGGCAACTTTCTATTTCGGGAAATTTACTACTTTCGATGAACTTACTAAAAATAGAACCTCCTATTTTTAGAAACTTTCTATTTTCGGAAACCTACTAAATTTAGAAACTTATCTTCAAATGATTACTTAAACTGTTTTATTACATTCTCGATGAACTCGCTCAACCTTTGTGTTGACTTTTAAGTTTTACTTTCATGTAATGAGCAGGCATAGGACTAGTTTTAGGAGTCGGATTCTAGTTGATCTTCAGGATTACTTTTGCATTGTGGCTGTTTTATGTTTTTACATTTGGATTGTATTTCGGGCTTGCATGCCCAAGTATTCTTACATTTCGTTGATTGATTCGTTGTACATTTTACTTGTAGTGTTTGACGATTTTCGTGTACCAAGGTTTATACCTTGAGTATGGCGACGTCATAACAATACATTATTTATTTATTTATTCATATAGATTATGTCTTTATATTACTATTGTGTTATGACGATCGCCAATCGGCCACATCCTGCGTTTCCGCCACTGGCGGGGTGTGACAAAGATGTTATATCTCATCTTGGAAAATGTTTTGCCATGAAAGACTTAGGTGAAGCAACATTTATTTTGGAAATCAAGATCTCAAGAGATAGATCTAAGCGGTTAAATTGAGTTAAGTCAAAAGGCTTACATTGATAAAATACTAAAGAGATTTAGTATGGAAAATTCCAAGCGTGGAAATTTACCAATGCAAGATGGACATAAACTCAGCATCAAGGACAGTGCTTCTACACCTGATGAGGTGGAGTGCATGCATATGATACCTTATGCTTCGGCAGTAGGATCTATTATGAATGTGGTGAGATGCACAAGGCCTGATATGGTTTTGCACAGAACATTGTTAACAAGTTTCAACAGAATCCAGGCGAAAGACACTGGATTGCTGTATAGAACATATTGAAGTACCTTAGGGCTACTAAAGATATGGTTCTTATGTATGGTGGAAATCCTGAGGCTAATATTGGATATTGTGATGTCGGATTTCAGAAACAACCATCTCCACAACAGAATCTGAGTACATTGCATCTTATGAAGCTGCAAATAGAAGCTGTTTGGATCCAGAAATTTATTTATGGACTTGGTGTTGTTCCCACAACCAAGTCTCCTTTGGATATGTATTGCAACAACACTTGTTCAATAATCATAGCCAATGAACCCCGGTGTTCAGAAGGGAGTTAGACATTTTCAAAGGAAATTTCACTATATTCGTGAACAAGTCGAACAAGGTGAAATTCGAGTGCTCAAAGTTCACACGGATGATAACTTAGCAGATCCTTTTACAAAGGCACTGGCAAAGGCGAAGTTAACTCACTTAGTAGAGGGGATGAGACTTCGTTTATCTAGTAATCACATGTAAATCCTGTTGGATATAATCTTGATGGGTCACGTCATGGTTTGGTTCGGTGGATTGGGTCAGTGGATAGTCCATGGTTTGACTAGGTTATATGGGTCATGGATGTGGGTGAGTGACTTGGACTTGGTATTATTTGACCGAGTATTATGGAAGAGAAGTGGGATGACCTATTATTTAGGAAATCATGCAGCACCCACGTTTATGTTTTATTCCTATCAGTTTCTTGTAGTGTATAAATAGATAGTAGGATCATATTATAAGTGTAATCAGTTTCCCTTTATTAATATAGGAAGCATTGAAACGAGTCTTGCCGTTTTGATCGGTGTTCGTGTAGTGTGAGTCCGGGTTGGGGAAAGGCCTGATTTTCAACATGGTATCAAGAGCTGAGTTCGATTGAAGGGTAGGTTTGAGAGTCGGTTCAAGAAAGGGGTGTAGGCCTTGGCAGCAAGGCAAAAGCAGAAAGGGGGGCCGATTCAAACCCTATTCAATCAGGTGGAAACAAAGCAGCAAGGCTGATCACTTTATGATCAAAAAGGATAGCAGAAAGGATACCGAGAAAGTTCAGACCGAGATCGAAGGAGGCAAATAAGACCGAGACCGTGACCGCGTATTGCGAGAGAAAGAAACTAAGACCGAAGTTTCAACGGAAGACCAGAGGAGAAAGATACCGTTGAATCAAAAGACCATGAGACCGAGAACACCGTGACAACGGTGAAGACCGAAAAGACCGAGGAGCCGCAAAAGCCCGGGCGACGCCTAGACCGAGACAGGTGACAAGAGACCGAAGGCTCACCTGAGAAAAGACCGAAGACCAAAAGAGATAACCATGACCGGTGGGTTGTCTAGACCGAAGCTTTAATAGCTTAAGACCGAAATGTTGAATCAAATGACCGAAGATTCACATAAAAGACCGAACGAAGTTGATCACGTGCGGTGATCACAAGAAAAAGTAGCAGGGATTGTTCTTTTTGTATGTGCTTGGTTGTGTAAGCAAGAAGAGAAACAAAGTACGAAGAGACCAAACAAGTAGTATGTACCCAAACCTTGTTCGTGATTATGATTGCAGGAGCCGAGACCATGAAAGGATTCAAGATTAAGGGGGTGAATGTTGGATATAATCTTGATGGGTCACGTCATGGTTTGGTTCGGTGGATTGGGTCAGTGGATAGTCCATGGTTTGACTAGGTTATATGGGTCATGGATGTGGGTGAGTGACTTGGACTTGGTATTATTTGACCGAGTATTATGGAAGAGAAGTGGGATGACCTATTATTTAGGAAATCATGCAGCACCCACGTTTATGTTTTATTCCTATCAGTTTCTTGTAGTGTATATGATATGCTTAAAATAATCGATATTTTGTAATCATATTTCTCATTTTTACTCTAGTTTTCTGCAACTTTTGTTATGATCTGGTATGTTTTCAGTTATAATTCCAGATTAGAGTCACATTTGGTTAATGGAGCGAAAAGGAGCTGAAACCGGCTCAGAACGGATACAAACGAGCAACAAAAGTGAAAGTTGGAGAACCAGCCGGCGGCTGAAATTATTTAGCCGGCGGCTGGATTAAATTTCCACAATTGTTCCTAAACGTGCCGCGGAAACAATTTTTCCACCCGCGCATTCCAGCGCCGGCTGAATACAGCCAGCCGCCGGCTAAATCAGACGGATCAGACTCTATTTAAAGGGCTTCTAGGGTTCGAGTTGGATACATCTTATTCCATATTTTCACCCTACATTCGACCTGGAGAGCTGCAAGGAGAGTCCTGGAAGTCTTTGATCACGTTGGAAGTTTTGATTAATCTCTTTTAATCATCTTTGAAGTTTGCTACTTTTGGTTTGCACTTTATTCGTATTTTTCTTGATACAATGTTTTTGTTTAAGAATTCTTATGCTATTTTGTTACAATCCAACATGAGCTAAACTCCTTAAGTGATTGCTTGGATTGTTGAACCTGGATCTATGTTTAATTAAGTTTATGTTTGAACCAATTGGTTTTTCCGTTATTATTTACGTTTAATCGCGATCCATGTTTATTCAAAGTCATTAAATTTACTACTTAGCGTGATTGATAAATCTATATCATAACTAGCGTTCTTATAAATTTATCAGTTATTTACGATTATATAATTTATTAGATAATTGTAGCTTGAGACTTAATTGAGATAGGCTAAGATATTAGTAATTTAATGAATTGAATGAACATGACAATTATATCAAAATTGAATAATTGAGAATTTTGTTAATTCGTAGTCGACAGATTAAATTGTAAATAATAGTGAAATTAAAGCACAATTTAGAGTGGATAATCTAAGATAGCTCTTGATGTACGATTAGTCGTATGATCTTTCTCTAAAATTGTAGGATTAGACAACTCTAATAGGAAGTCTAATTATTATAGAAATCACAGTTAAACCAATCAACATATTCTTATTATTCATGATCCAAGTGAAACGTAATTCCAAGTAATCACTGCTTTTTAATATCTGATTAAATCTAAAAGTCTTTTCGAAACAGTTTTTCATCCGCAATTCCACTTAGTTAATTCAATTGCTATTTTAATTTAGTTATTTGTTTTTCTGAAATATGTTCTCACAGAACTAAAACGTCCCCCATATTTACTTGTTTTATTCAGTTTAATTATATAATTTGAGATAACGAATATAAATACACGTTCCCTGAGTTCGATCCGGACTTACTGAATCTATATTATCGTACGATCAGGTACACTGCATGCATTGTGTGTTAATCTACTTTGGTAAAATCCTTTTCTAAACTTTAAATAATTTTATGTTATAAAATACACATCAAGTTAAGAAAAATCCACCGGTCGCCACTACGAAGCCGAAAACCACACCGGTGGTTAAGGACTTCACACCTTCTGTTCCATATCCTGCTGCTTTGAAGAAAGACAAAGACAATGTCACTTACCACAAATTTCTCGAGAACATGAAACAGCTTCACATCAATATTCCGTTTATTGAGGCGATTGCTCAAATGCCAAAGTATGCGAAATATTTGAAAGATCTTGTGACAAATAAGAGTAAGCTGGAAGACGCCTCCAAGGTCACCATGAATGCCCGCTGTTCAGCATTGATGCAAAACAAGTTACCTCCGAAATTAAGCGATCCAGGCGCTATTTCTATTCCTTGTTTAATTGGCAATTTAACTGTGAACAATGCATTAGCTGATCTAGGAGCAAGTATTTCTTTGATGCCATATTCCATGTATGCTAGATTAGGTTTAGGAGAACCCAGACCTATTCGTATGTGCATTGAATTAGCTGACCGCTCTGTTCAATATCCTAGGGGAGTTGTTGAAAATGTTCTTGTTAAAGTAGACAAATTTGTGTTCCCTTGTGATTTTGTGATTCTTGATATGGTTGAAGACCCTAGAGTACCGATAATTCTAGGACGTCCATTTTTAGCAACTTCTCACTCCTTGATTGATGTTTTTAACCGTAGAATCACCATACAAGTAGGAGACGAAAAAGTTGTTTTTAATGTTAATGATTCCATGGAATATCCTTCTGTAGTAGATGATACTTGTTATTATTTAAATGCCTATGACATTTCTGATGATGAGTTTGTGCAGATGTTACTGGAGGATGATCAAACTGATTCATTCATTAATGACGGATGGAGTGGAGATTTTGACTCTGCAAAAGAGTTAGCTGAGTTTGATATGCTGTTGGAGGAAGTCAAGTCTACATTGACCACCGACACTCAGGAAGCAAGCGAAGATAAATCACCATCTAAATCCAGCCGGCGGCTGTCTAAAGCCAGCCGGCGGCTGAAAAGCCAACCGGCGGCTGGGAGTGCCCAGACAGCGGCTAGATTGCCCAGTTCCGGGATTTCGGTTCACGGTGTTCCATGTTCACGAGCTGAGATAATGGAGATTAAAACATCGATTGAAGAACCACCCAAACTGGAGTTGAAACCACTTCCATCACATCTTGAGTATGCATATTTGCAAGGTACAAGTGACTTACCCGTTATTATTTCTTCTAACTTATCTTGTGGGGAGAAAGATCGTTTGTTACAAGTACTTAAAGCTCATAAGCAAGCTCTTGCATGGAAGATCACTGATATTCGGGGAATTAATCCATCATTTTGTACGCACAAAATTCTAATGGAGAAAGACTTCAAGCCGGTCGTTCAACCGCTTCGACGTTTAAACCCGAAAGTGAAGGATGTGGTGAGGAAGGAAATTATCAAGTTGCTGGATTCGGGACTCATATACCCAATTTCTGACAGTCCATGGGTGAGTCTGGTGCATGTGGTTCCAAAAAAGGGCGGTATGACAGTCGTTGCCAATGAGAAGAATGAGTTGATTCCTACACGAACGGTAACAGGGTGGCGTGTATGCATTGACTACCGAAAGTTGAATGACGCCACCCGCAAAGATCATTTTCCTTTACCATTTGTTGATCAAATGCTTGAACGGTTAGCCGGGAAAGCTTTTTATTGTTTCTTAGATGGTTTTTCAGGTTATTTCCAGATTCCCATTGAGCCGGAAGATCAAGACAAGACCACCTTCACGTGTCCCTTTGGCACGTTTGCATATCGAAGAATGCCATTCGGTCTGTGCAATGCACCTGCTACCTTTCAGCGGTGTATGATGGCAATCTTTCACGATATGGTGGAGCAATTTATGGATATCTTTATGGATGACTTTTCGGTCTTTGGAGATTCATTTGATTCGTGCCTGGATCACTTGGAGAAGATGTTGGCGAGGTGTGAACAATCCAATTTGGTGCTTAACTGGGAGAAGTGTCATTTCATGGTCCGCGAAGGAATTGTTCTAGGACACAAAATCTCAAGTGTGGGGATCGAGGTGGATCAATCCAAAATT
>CAJVGC010000582.1:48445454-48483230 GCA_910822075.1 Senecio squalidus | reverse complement strand
GATTGAACCCGGTTCCAGCTCGTTAAACCATGTTTTCGCCTCTCCCGTGAGAGACGATGGAAATAAACTCAGCATAATGCCTTCCTCATGACCCGCTCCATATCGGAACATTTTGCACGTCTCCATGAAATTCGCCACATGCTTGTGCGGATCGGCCTTAAAATGCCCGTCAAAAGTGCTATCTTGAATCATTTTGAGGTGATGACCTTTAACGGAAAAGTCATCCCCCAAATCCGGTGCTACAATAGCTGACCCATTCGTTTGTGGTACTATCCGGTTCCTATTGATCATCGGTATGTCAAAAGGATTGGGTGGGTCAATAATTCCTCCGCCATTTTCTCCATTTCCTGCCATCTCTTCTTCAAACACGACTTCCACTTCTTCCTCGGAAGATTCGTTTTCACTATAAACTACTGCTGCTGCTCCTAATCCTTTTCGTCTCAATAATCTCTCCCGGTCAGAAAGAGGGCTGTTCACTTGCTTCCCTTGGGACCTCGTAAACATCCACTATCACTAACCTGAAAATCACAACAAAACAAAACAAATACCCGTGAAAATATTCAAACAAGTAATCAAACAAAAACTAAAAATCTCAACTAAATCAAGTCCCCGGCAGCGGCCCCAAAAACTTGATGTGCGAAATCTAGTTTACCTAAAATAAACTTTTACTAGATTACTACACGGGCAGTGTACCCTTGTCAGTTGTAAAATAGTATAGGTAAATCTCGGGTTCGAACACGGGGACTATTTATAATCGAGAATTTAGTTTTTATGTAACAAGTAAAAAGTAACAATTTGGTTTTTAGTCTTAAGAAGACTTGATTATAATAACGGTAAAAATACTTTTGAATTCAAATATGGATAAAAAGAGGCTTGCTCGGACCGTTTACGAATGTGTGTTATTTCTTAGGTGTGAAAATGTCGATAAACTTCTAATGTAAAATCCTAAGTTCCTTTCGAATACCGGATTTCTCCAATTACCTAACCATGCAACTATTCCTTTCGAATATAGTTAACACCTCAAGTAATTGTGCATAAAGTTTCAAGCCGATGTGTGAGAATTAACCTATAAGCTTCCTTTCGAATAGTTTACTAACTAATAAACCGATTTCTCTTAATTTAATAGCTAGCGTTCGTGTTAATACCTACTTGTTTAAATCGTTGTTAGTGATTCCTTTCGAATACCACTTACTTATAATCAACTAAAGACATGCCGATTAATTCGTTCCTATTTTAGTAAAAATTACGGATTCCTTTCGAATACCCGTTTTTAGATTACCAAATAAGAGTATAAACAATTTTAACAATATAATTAAGATATTAACCCAAACGGATCCCCGATTAACCTCTACACATCAATCTAATTTCACACCCAAAATATAACACATAAACGATCACAAATCCGAGCAAACGTTTAAAGAAATTAGCTACTCATAATTGTAACGAAACTAATCAAATAAATAAAAGACATGATTTAATTGTGATATGAAATGGATAAAAATTCAATACCAAACTGTAGGAAATAAGTTCCTAAAATCTCCAAGTGACTAAACGAAAATGAAATTTACGATTGTTTGATGAAATTACGGAATTTGATTGTTCCAAAACGAAAGTAATGCTTCAATTCTGATTCTCGAACTTGAAATGTAATGTAAAAGATGGAAATATTATGCTGCACACGTTCTTCTTTTGTAAGTCTTGATAAAACTTTTGGTGTTCCCATGATTAGCATTAAAAACTGA
Organism: Senecio squalidus; assembly: GCA_910822075.1. Taxonomy (NCBI): domain Eukaryota; kingdom Viridiplantae; phylum Streptophyta; class Magnoliopsida; order Asterales; family Asteraceae; genus Senecio; species Senecio squalidus. The sequence goes on along the minus strand of CAJVGC010000582.1, from coordinate 48,481,488 downwards.
CACGTAACTGCCAAAGGTAAGAATGCGCCGCCCGTCTCTTCATTGCGCCGCATTCTAGCTTCCGAGGTGAATGCTTTTCCTTGCTTGCTTGATTGCGGCGCCATCTCTACATGGTTTTCTCCTTTTGCATTTTAAAGTCCAAAACTTCATTCCTTTTGCTCCAAAAACATCTAAACAACCTAAAACATAACTTTACAAAAACATAAGCATAAACGGGTCTTTCCATTACGTTTAGGACTCGAAACATAATGAATATCGCGATAAAATACTCGTATAAATGAGCGATATCACACCTATTCCTCCTGATTTCTCAAAACTAGTCAGCTTTGATGAGATGGGCAAACCCAAGTCAGCTTTGGCTTGGGTTCCCACCAGAAACTAACTCCTATTGTTTATGTGCAGGTTCAGCCAACAAATGAAAGTGAGAGCAGTTGGCATGTAGACAGTGGCTGTTCCAGGCATATGACAGGCAACATGTCATGTCTTCAGGACTTTGAAAAGTTCAATGGAGGCTATGTTGCCTTTGGGGGTAATCCAAAAGGAGGAAGGATTTCTGGAAAGGGAACTATAAGCAATGGGAGAATTATCTTCAAAGATGTGTTTTATGTGCAACAGTTGCAGTATAACTTGTTGAGTGTTTCTCAAGTCTGTGATGAGAAACACACAACTATATTTACTGCTTCTGAATGCATCATCATGAAGCTTGGATATGTTATTGATGAAAGCATGATCCTACTCAGAACTCCACGAAGAGACAATGTCTATTGTTTTGACATGTCTAAGGTACAACCAACTGAAACTAAAGCATGCTTTCTCTCAAAAGCTACTTTGGATGAATCAACTCCGTGGCATAGAAGGATGTGCCACATGAATCTGAAGAATATCAATCAATTGGTGAAGTCTATCTTGGTCAGAGGTCTCCCAAACAAACAGTTCAATCTGGATGATAACTGTTTAGCTTGTTTGAAAGGAAAACAGCATAAATCATCTCACAAGTCAAAGGAGATCAACACAATTACTACTCCTTTACATTTTCTCCACATGGACCTCTTTGGTCCTACAAATGTAAAGATCATTGCCAAAAAGTCCTATTGCCTTGTCATCACTGATGACTTCACTAGGTACACTTGGGTGTACTTCTTGGCCACTAAAGATGAGACAAGTCAGCTGCTCATCTCTTTCATCACCAAAGTAGAACATCAAGTCAGCCTTAAAGTCAAGAAGATAAGATGTGACAATGGCACATAATTCAAGAATCAAGTGATGAATGACTTTTGTGAGAAGAAAGGAATAGAAATACAATTCAGTGCTGCTAGAACTCCTCAACAAAATGGAGTTGCTGAAAGACGGAATAGGACATTGATTGAAGCAGCTAGAAGCATGTTGGTAGACTCAAACCTACCCATCTTTTTCTGGGCAGAAGCAGTTAATACTGCCTGCTATGTTCAGAACAGGGTTCTTCTGGTTAAGTCTCAAAATAAGACCCCATATGAGCTACTCCACAAGAGACAACCTTTGCTCAGTTTCTTAAGAGCATTTGGATGTCCTTGTACAATCTTAAACTCTAAGAACTATCTTGGTAAGTTTGAGAGCAAGGCATATGAAGGGAATTTAGTTGGATACTCATCTCAGAGCAAGGCATATCGTGTTTACAATCACAAACCAAAAATCATAGAAGAAAGTTCTAATGTGTCCTTCAATGAACATCCTCCCAACAAGAAGGGTCAAGGACCAAATTGGGTTTTTGATTTGGATGCCTTAACCAAATCTTTAGACTTTAATTTTGACTTTCAACCTTCATCAGTTCCTACGGATCCTGTTAATACTGCAAAATATGTTCCTACGGATCCTATTACTACTGCCAACTCTATTTCTACGGAGCAAGTTCCTACTGCTTAAATCATTGGTACTGAAAGATTGGATGTAATGGAGTACAACAATCTACCTGTTTCTACGGATGATCCCCTTCAAATCTTTGAAACAATATCCAAAGCTGTTGTAGAGGACTCTTCACACCAAGAAGCAGATGCTGAAGATGAAGATGAAGATGAAGATGTTCCTACTTCTACAACTACTGCTAAGAATGCTGATACAAGATCAAATGGAGTTCCTCACTTAGTGGAAGAATATGAGTATGGAGTTGACCATATTGTCACTGAAGAGGTTGAAGAATACACTGATGACATACCCTCTCCAATTAATACTCCTCCTGCATCCCTTCCAAGCACTGAACTGCCAGAATTGAATAATACCAACTTAGGAGTGGAATTAAGACTTGAGAAAATTCCATCTTCTCGTATTTCAAAGAATCATCCACCTTCTCAAATTATTGGTAATCTTGACTTCTCTATGGAGACTAGAAGTCAAACAAAGCCCAAAAAGGACCCTATGAAAGCTCTGCTGAACACATGTCTGTTTACCTGCTTTCTTTCTCAAATGGAACCAAAGAAAGTTCAAGAGGCATTACTGGATCCACACTGGATAGAAGCTTGTCAAGCTGAGCTACTTCAATTCAAAATTCAAGGAGTCTGGGAGTTAGTTGAAGTACCAATTGGCAAGAAAGTGATTGGTACAAGATGGATCTTCAGAAACAAGAAGGATGAAAGAGGTATTGTAATCAAGAACAAAGCAACACTGGTGGCTCAGGGCTACACACAGGAAGAGGGCATTGATTATGAAGAGGTGTTTGCCCCAGTATCTAGGATAGAAGCCATTAGACTGTTTCTTGCATTTGCTTCCTTTATGGGTTTCAAGGTATACCAAATGGATGTGAAAAGTGCCTTTCTCTATGGAGTTATAGAGGAAGACGTATATGTCAAGCAGCCCCCTGGCTTTGAGGACCCTCAACATCCTCACATGCTCTACAAACTGGTAAAAGCTCTCTATGGGCTTCATCAAGCACCAAGGGCATGGTATGACACTCTGTCTGATTATCTTCTGCAAAACAACTTTCAACGAGGAACAATTGACAAGACACTCTTTTTCAAGAAATCTCACTCAGATATCCTACTTGTACAAATTTATGTTGATGGCATCATCTTTGGCTCTACCAAAGATGTTGTGTGCAAGGAGTTTGAGGAACTAATGCACACTAAATTTCAAATGAGTTCCATGGGTGAACTCACATTCTTTCTGGGTCTACAAGTTAAGCAGAAGTCTGATGGCCTCTTCATCAGCCACTCCAAGTATGTCAAGGACATTCTCACCAAATTTGGATTTCTGGATGCAAAAGTGGCCAGCACACCCGTAGAAACTCACAAACAACTGACTGCTGATCTTGAGGGGGAGGATGTGGATATTCACAATTACAGGTCTATGATAGGCTCTTTAATGTATCTCACAGCTTCAAGACCATACATCATGTTTGGAGTTTGTGTGTGTGCAAGATATCAGAAAAGACCCAAGATGTCACACCTCATTGTAGTCAAGAGGATTTTTCGTTACCTGAAGGGCAAGCCTAGCTTAGGCTTATGGTATCCTGAAGACTCACCTTTTGACTTAATTGCTTTTACTGACAGTGATTATGGTGGTGAAAATTTAGACAGGAAATCAACAACTGGAGGATGTCAATTTATAGGCTCAAGACTGGTGTCCTGGCAATGCAAAAAGCAATCTACTGTGTCTACCTCTTCCACAGAATCTGAATACATTGCAGCTGCTAGTTGCTGTGCTCAAGTGCTATGGATACAAAATCAAATGATGGACTATGGCTATTCCTTCATGAATACTCCAATTTTCATAGACAACCAAAGTACCATAAGCATCATCAACAACCCAGTGAAGCACTCCAAGATAAAGCATATAGAGATACGCTATCACTTCATAAGAGACTGTAACGAAAATAAATTAATACATGTTGAGAAAATTCATACTGATGATCAGCTTGCTGATCTTCTCACAAAAGCATTTGATGTGGGAAGATTCACATTCTTGGTTACCAGTATTGGAATGATCAACATGGATTAAACCATCTTCTTTTATCTCTTTATATCTCTATTTTAAGTCCCTTCGAGAAGCAGTAGTAACCTTAACATAAGCTCAAGTGCCTTACTTTTTAGTATTGTACTATGTTACTACTGCAAAATTAACAGTAGCAACAAATTTTAACCAAAGTTTTATTAGTACGGCCACATTATCCGTATTAAGGGAAGGTTTAACTACTACTGCCCTTAATATGATAATACGGACGAAATGATTAATAATGTCTAGTATTGTTGTTACTACGGACCTCTGGTTAATACTGGAAGTAATTCACATTACTACGGCCAGACCAGTTAATACGGCTCGCTGTACCATTACTACGGTCATTAATCAAATTAGTACGATTATAATTTGTTAATACTGCAACTCACCGTATTAAAAAGGTTTCTTAATTAATAAGTTTTCCTTAATTAATGGTGAGTTGACAAGTCAAAACTCAACTTGCAACTAACTTTACACGTGGCGATTGAGGATTGGACCTAATTTTTAAATTTTCGGCGCGGGTACAACAACAAATGACACGTGGCAACTCACAATTGCACCGTTACTTTGAATTATTACCCGCGTCTAATCCTAATTGTCAAGTGGTTATGATTTTTCAGTATAAATAGGAATATTACTAACCGTTTCATTACTTACCTTTCTTATTAAGAACCCTAAAAACCCAAAAGTTACCGTTACAATCAAATCCACTAATTTTCTTTCACTGCTTGATTAATCTCTTTCACATTGCTAACAATGGCTGAACTCCAGTTTCATATGACTCATAACATGGTAGCCTGCTTCTTCAAGAACTCAGAAAACCAAGATTTTCACCCCATTATAGATTTCTTGAAGCAATCACACATAAAGTTTTCTTTAACAGTTAGCCCTGAAATTCATGAACAGCATCTTAGAGACTTTTGGACCACAACAGAATCAACCACCATGGGAGACATACATGTCATCTAAGCCACAGTGGATGGCAAAGAAACCACTATTTCAGAGGCCACACTACGTACTCATCTTCTTCTACAAGATGAAGCAGGTATAACTGAACTTCCCAATGAAACAATTGTTTCAAATTTTGAAAGAATGGGTTATGAGGGGACTTACATATTTCAACTTTTCAAAAAGCTAAGTTGTCCCCCCAATGGAAATACTTGTTGCATACTTTGCAGCAATGTATTTCACAGAAAAGAACGGGTTGGCATGAGGGAAATAGTGCTTTGGCTAATGTTATGGTATGTTTGGCTACAAACCAAACATACAAGTTTTCAAACTTAATTTTTGATGGAATGTTATGGAACTTGGCAAATATAAAACATAAATTCTTAATGTATCCAAGGTTCCTTCAACATATTTTTAACTGTGAACTCAAAAATTTAACAAGATCCCAAAACGTTTTCTCATCCCATGCTCATACAAAGAAAGTTTTTTTCAATATGAGACTGGTAAACAAAGGATTTTCATCAAATGTGACACCATTGTTCTCTACAATGATGGTGGGCACAAGTTCTACCACAGATGAGAGACAAGTGACTTCACCTCTGTCTAAACCCCCATCTGCATCTGTTACTACTGTGAGCACCTCTGCAATTTCTGCTGCAAGTGCTGAAGTTATCATCCCAGAGGATACAACTACAGTTTCTACTGCAAGTGTACCTCCAGTTAATACTGAGAGTTCTACTCCAGTTGATACTGAGCCATTCACCACTTTTGTGACTACACCATCTGTTTCTACACCTCACTCACCACCATTGGTTGCTTTCACTAGAAAAGCCAAGAGGGTTCCTCAGCCTCTTGAGCTTCAAACTTCCCCAATCTCAATTTTCAAAAAATCTTTACCTGGAACATCTTCAGGAAAGACACAAACAAGGGAAAACATTGAGCAAACCCCCCAAGCTCACTAAGGAGGGGGGTGACCATGTGGAAAGGGCTAATACTACTGATGTCATTACTTCTCATAGTGATGATCAGGACAGTATTAACATCACTAAGACCCAATCCACGGCAACACTAACCTTGGATGCTGAGTTTTTGGCATCTTTGGAAAGTGGTCCCTGGTGCCAAGAAACCACAGGGGAGATACATGTTTCTGCTTGGCAGGAAGGTATCTTTACATCCTATGATCCACCACCTGTTGGTACTCAACAGGAAAGGAGTGGGGATAGATCTAATCTCAACCAAGAATTGATGGAAATGTACAAAACTGTCCTGGTTAGGGTGGACAAACAAGGGGAGGCCCTTGCCACTTTAACTCAATTGGTGCATCAGTTGCTGGCCCAGCAAGCATTACTCTCAGCCCAACTGATTCCCAGAAGCAAATCCACAAGAAGCATTGGTACCTCTCCAGTCCCATCAAGCTCTTCTTCTTCCTCAGATGACGATTCTTCTGCTGACAAAAAGGGGGAGAATGAACCTGAAGATATTTTATCTACAGAAGATGATAATTGATGATGCAGTTATTGATAATGTTAAAATTTCTGCTGCAGAGTTTGTGATTACTACGGAGGAATTTGTTACTACGGAAGCACCAATTACAACGGCCCCCCAAATAGAAGTTGTTACTATGGATGTTGAGATAGTTTCTACTGAAACTGTTACTACTGTCAGCCATCCAGTTAATACGGTCATTTCAGTTACTATGGACAGTCTCATTAATACGGAAGCACATGTTTCTACTGAAGGATTTTTGATTAAAGATCCAGTTGCTAGTGCTTCACAAGTTACTATGGATCTTCATGCGTCTACTGAAACACCTCCAACAGTATCACTTCCAATAGTATCTGAAGCAATCCAAGGCAGTGAACCATTGAAGGAAATTCTTTCTGAAGCAACATCAGTTACAACAGTATCAATGAGTACAACTACAACTCCCACTGTTGATTAAGAAGCTGCTGCTGCTGAACTGTTAAAACTTGAAATGGCAAAAATCATTGCAGAAAGAAGAATTGAAGCAGCTTCACTTCCAAAGGCTAAGGCTTTGACAATACCTGCAGCTTCACAAAGCACAAGTGAAGGAATAGACTATGTTGCAGATCCTTCAAGACCTTCAGGTATAAGACCAATTAGTATTCCTCCATTTAGATCATATGTTCCCAAAACATTTACAGAAATAAAGCCTGAAGAGAAGGCTAAAGGGAAGAAGGTAGCAGAAGATCTAAAGGAGAAAGAGAAGATGAAGGAAAAGAAGGAAAGGGAAGAGAAGTTAGCTGACTTTGCTGCTTATCAGTTAGCTGCTGAAGAATTGAATGTTGTTGATGATCCAGCAACCATTGTGGACATCCATACCAAGCTGCAAGTTCAATAGATGGAAAGAATTCAGAAGTTAAGGGAAGAGGAATTAGCTGTGAAAGCTATGGTAGAAAAGGAGTTGGCTGATTTAGCCAAAGCTGAGACTGAGAAGAAAAAGTTACTTAAAAGGAAACAATCCACCCAAGACAAACTCACTGAAGACAGGAAGAAGTTTATCACTTATCTCAAATCTAAAAACTATAGAGGCAGGTCATTAGGACCAATGAAAATGGGGAGTTTACTTGAATTGGTGGAAAAGGAAAGAAAGAAGGATGCTCAAAGAAAGATTGCTCTCACCAAACTACAAGACAAAAAGCAGTTTTAGTTGGAGAGATCATTGAAAAGAGCTCATGAGTTGGGAAGAAAAATGTTTGATGCCCAGGGTAAGGAAATTTCAAACCCTTTTGTTAGTACTGCTCCAGTTAAGCCCAATCCTCCTGAGAAGCTGAAGAGAAAGAAGTTAACATCAACAAGAATTGTTAAAAAGAGACAAAGAGTAGAAGACATTTCTACTTCAACTACTTCTCAAGGAAGTCCCATTATACCATTTGTGCAAGTCAAGAAAGAACCAGTTGCTGTTGAAGAAACATATACTGATATAGAAATATCTCAAGATGACTGTTCTGCCTTGATCATACATGAAAAAGGACTGAGGATTGCACCTTTAGCTGTTGAGCCTCCTCAAATCATAGACTGGGAATTCACTGGTGGACCAATGAAGACTGAGTATGTGGTAACCAGGGAAGATAAGTCAAAAACCATTGTTCCAGCTTTTCATAGAATGGTTAGAGACTTCTCAAGGTCTGATTTGGAGAGAATTCAGGACATTGGCAGGATTAAATATTCAAACTTCAGGGGTCAAAGTGCAGGTATAGACATGGCCATGGATTGTTTAAATGGCATGTTTGAGCCAGAGTCTGTGAAAATTAGTTCTGCATTCAAGAAGGGTGGTCCAACAAATCCTGTTGTCAAGTGGTATGTATATGAAAGAAGTGGTGTCTATTCTATAGTTAGAACTCACGGAGCTATGTAGTTTTATCTAGTAGACAGACGGTATCCACATGACTTGAGGACATTGAAAGAACTGATTAAGGTTAGGTTGTTTGGACTTATTGCTTCCAAGATGGCACATGAATTGGTCTGGAACATCATGATGCAACTCACAGAAGAGTTGGCAAAAGAAGGAGAAGAGGAAGTGGCAAGGCAAGAAGCTGAAAGAAACAAATGATCATGTTTTGAAATAATAGTAGTTAAAAGTTGATGTATGAAACTTGTACTTTTGATATTCTATAAAAGTTCAAGTTTAGGGGGAGATTGTTGGGTTTATAACTTAGTTAAAATAAGCTTTAACTCATTAATACTGCTTCTAGATAATGAAAGTACTTAATACGGAAGTCAATTAATACTGAAGACTGAATACGTATAAGTTACTGCGGAAGAACTGCGGAAGATCAAGTTAATACGGCTGTTCAACTATTACTACTGAAGACTCATTACTATGGATCATCATTGTTACTACTGCTTGAAGTTACTACGGAAGAACTTCTTGTCATGCACGTTTAAGAGTTTCAATTGTAATTAAAGTATGTTTCCGTCTAGATAAAGATGTAGTTTCCTAGTTTATCTAGGTTAGCCTCAAGGTCTATAAATATAGATCCTTGTAAGATAGAAAACATGTTGTATTGATTATCAAAGTTAATGCAATTGAGGCTTAATATTCGACAATAATATTGTTCGTTCATATTCATACTTTTGCAATATTCATTGTTTGATAACTTGTTAATATTAAAGTGTTCATCCGCTGCTGAACTTCTTTAATAGATCAAGATCTTAACGAAGGCAAACTTTAAGTTATATTAGCTTATTTGATCATGACACGAGGGTTGACTGTCGTAAAAAGTCGTGAAATGATTTCGGACAACGCTTCCGCGTCATAAAAATTTGTCCAATATCTGTACACTTTCCCGCTCGTTAACAAATTGTATTATAGAAATAATTAAGCCTTTCTCATAATACATAATACGATTATAAGTTAGATACGTTACTTTTGGTAAATTTACATTTTAAAGTATTTTTGTCCGACGTGATCCAAATCCGATAATATACCAAGTGTTGGTCTAATATTAATTCCTAACCATTTTCAAGGCGAAAACCGAATTAATAACGAAAGATAAAGAAATCGAGAGATTCACGAGAATAACGATTTTTACCGTTAACGCCCACAAGGAATTGTCAAGAATCCGGAACAGAGACCTCGGTGGCGTGGTGATGAGAATATCCGCCTCCAAAACACAATACATCCACCGTTAATAAGTTAAAGTACAATCTCGTGTTAACAACAATATTTAGCCGTCGGCTGAAATGGTTCAGCCGCCGGCTGGACCTCAGCCGCTGGCTGAATCATTTCAGTCGCCGGCTGGGAGGCTGTAGACAGTTTCATAGTTTCGGTATTTTAGCGATTTTGAGCATTTTTAACTATCTTTTCTGTAGATCTCGACATGCAACTAATAAAACTTGAGAAATGTTTATAGATTTCTTCAAATAACAACTTTATATAACAAGATCTATGTAAAAGTTTATAAATCTTGTGTTTTTAAATGAATGATCTTAAAATCTCATAGAAACACATTTTTAGAAGATGGATGAAACATGCAAATGGAAAAATGTATATAAAACAGTAGGAAATATATATTATACCTCAAAGAAAATGAAAGTGTTAAGCTCTAGCACGATTTGATGGAGATTTTGACCCAAAATCGATAGAAACCAATGTAAAAACCAAATGAATGACCACCTCTTGATTCCTATGATGATAATAGCAATTTATTGTGATGTTTATGATGATTCTTTGCTGGATTTACAGCCACAAAGATGAAGTTTGAGAGAGGGTTTGGTTTTGCACAAAGAAATGGAGAAATATGAAGTTGTGTGTGTGTGACATCAAAATGAAAGTGTAAAGGGTTTCACATGGGTTTGTAAGACTCATTGCAGTGTTTTGTGATCTCAAGACACTTGATGGAACGTTGGGACAGGTGTCAAGGTATTATGACATGCAGAAATGACTCACCAAAAAAGTTGGTGGCTGGACCAGCGACTTTCAGCCGTCGTCTGGTTCTGCTGATGTTGCTCCTGTTGTTGCTGTTGGTGGTTGGTGATGTTGTTGTTGATACCGCCCGTGATCTGGGCGATCATATTCGGCATGGTCGCGTTGAGTTTCTCCGTAACTTGCTCAGCGATGATTTCGGCGTTGGATCGTCTGGGTGCCATGATTCTGTAACAGAAAGGAGAAAAGTTTAGACGCACGAATAGGCGCGAGTGATAAGGAGTTTAAATTACTGAATGTCAATAACGATAATGATAAAAGAGTAAAGAAGGAAATAACAACACACGCACGATAATGATTCAAGAGATAATAATATAATGATACGACAATAAATGTTACGATTCATACGACAACGACATGTACAGATAATAAAAATAGAAATTTCCATTAATAATAATAAAGTTGAGTACATAGTTCATAATAAGGAAAGATGAAATACAAGTACAATACAATAATAAGATAAATAGCTTAAGTCGTGTACATGGAAAAATACAACTTAGCTTACAGTACAATACATAAAAGAAATAACTAACGGCGCTTCTCCAGGAACATCTTCGCCACTATAACCGCGATCAAGGTCCCCATGACCAAGCACGCGCCCACGAGACGCTGCACAGTCCTGGCTGTGGCTTGAGCCGATGCGATGACTCGCATCGACTGTTCCGACAGCCGGTGTGTGGCATCGGAGACTTCACAGAGGAGAAGACCATGCTGTTGGGGGAGGCTGTAGAGTAGGCGGCATCATGGGCCTGGAGGGTCCGGCTTCCTGGGCGCGTCGCCTCTCCTCGAGGAACTGACGATCCCAAGCGTAGCGTTCCATAACTGGTGTACGCATAGTCGGGTCGTACGGGTCCACGAAGGACTGAGGAGGAGCGGGTCTGGATGGACCGGGCTGCTGTCCAACCATCCGATCCGGCAGACGGACAGGGAGAACGACCTGCTTACGCGCGGTCAATCTCGTGCGAGGCCCGAGCTGCTGAGGAGGTGCGAAAACAGGCACCGGGGGCGCAGGCGGTAACACGGTCCTCGGACTGGAACCGATGCTGCTGGAGACGGCCATAGCGGTATCCTCCGTCGGGTCCGTAGTCTGGTGACGCTGACTCTCGGAAGCGGCGCGATCCTCGGAAGCTTCGCGCGATGAAGCGGCTCGTGAGAGTGAGCGAGACTGGGATCAGGAAGGTGATCGCGAACGAAATGACTGAGACATTACGGATCTGCGAATAGTGAGTTACGTAAGTACATGGGAAACTAAAATAGGAAAAGTGTAAATGAAATGCATGCACGGGTCAGTTACGTGAGAATCGGGAATCGATAAGACCGGGAATTTTTCGACTCAAAACCGTTAACAATAGCAATTACTTTCCGTTCTTGCATAATTCATTTTGAACTAGGCATAGTTGATCAAGTTATGTGTAGTTGAAAACAATCATGTAATTGCGGAATTAATCCACTAAAGTTTGAACTCGAAAAATGATTTTTCTGAAAAGCCTTGGTTATAGTTTGGTTTCGAAAACTTTTGAAAATTTTTAAAACCGTTTTCACTATAACTCGTGCTCTGATTCCAAGTCTGTCACACCCCGCTAAAGCGGAAACACGAGGTGCGAAGAGCAAGAGAATCATTTCACAAGTCATAACAAAATTTAACGGTTCCAAGTCATTAATAAGCAAGTTTAAAAGTTCACAAGTTCAAAAGACATAACCAAGAGTAATTAAAGTTCAAGACAACAATACATAATTAAATTGTTTTAGTAAAATTCCCAAAATAAGACAAGTCTTCTCCCGATTCAAACTTCACGTAACATTCCTGACCCGCCCAAGCTATGCACTTCATGACTTACACTTGATTTCCTGAAACATGAGATAAAGTGTCAAACTACTAAAAGTAGTGAGTGAGTTACAGTTTATAAGTTCTCGACAAAAGTTCCGACAAGTATATATAAGTAGAAAGTTTTCTTAAAAGAAATATGAGCGGAAAAGTCGCTTAAAATATATGTATATATTAAAGAAGTTAATAGACAAGTAGAGTAAAACTTGTAAAAAGATTAGTTGCGGATTCGGTCGCAGAGTAAATATGTATATACGTGTATAAAGGTAACTTATGATAAAGCATTGTATCAACCACTTGGCATAATATAACTGTAAGTGTTCACACTAAACCGAGTAATCCTGATCGTGAACAGCCCCAACCCGCACTATCTACGAGGTTCGTCTGAACTTAGTAATATGTACTTAGATTGCCATCTAAAGTAAGGAGCGATCCTGTCCTAAGTATCGATACTCATAGTTACTAACGGCTTTTAGCTAATAGTGTGTAAACGTCTGAAACGGGGCAATTTGATTTAATTTAAAAACTGATAGTAGGCACTTACATACATGTTATATTTTCATCAAGGGTTTAACGGAGGTGGCGATACAGTGGCGAGGTCGTATAAATACAATCAATCATAGTTTTTAGGCAAGTGCCGATCGGGGGCAAACAATAAAGTCAAGATGTCAAAGAGTGCCGAACAGGGGAAATTTAAAATAGTTTTACGCATATAAGTTTAATAACGTCAAATAGTTCATAAATGATCATAGTTCATAAAATGTTCAAAAGCATTTAGATCTCATGTTTCCCCCAAAAGAGTACTTAAAAGACATTAAATAGAGGGGATGTAACTCACGGATTGCTAAGATTAAACAAGATCGAGAAACGGTCGAAGGCGTGTCGGGAATCACGGAAGGCCTAAAAGGATACCAAGATTGATTAAGTATTATGATTACATTAAGTGAACATATATATAATATATTTATAAGTTTTAATCTTTAGTTAAACTTTAAGTGTCAAGGTTAAATTGTCCAAGTATTGTCCGAATCGGTTATCGTCACGTTTGGTCCAAAAGTTAACGTTATTATTATTATGATATGTTATATTTTAGTCGCTGAAGTGTTTTATTATAATCTAACGGAATTTGGGCAGCGCTTCCGCGCCATAATTTTTATGTCCAAAATAGTCAACACTTTCCCGCTTACAAAACATATATATTTACATAACATAATTAAACGAGTTCATTTAGGTGTAATAAGTCCAATAAAATATCACAAATATAAGTATTTTACTACACTCAGTCCCAAAATGTTAGTCTCGAAAAATCAGAACGTAAAAATAAGTTTTTAACGCCAAACGACAATTTCCGGAAAAACTCAGCGGCTCAGTGCGCCGTTCTGGACCTCTAGGACGGCGCCCTGAACACTTTTTTGCCACGGTGCGTCGTCCTGGGTCAAAAGGGACGGCGCCCTGGCTGCTGTTTTTCTCCAACTTTCGTTTTTCTTGCAAAGATGGTTATTCAAGTCATAGATCTTGACATGCAATTGATAAAAACTTCATTATATACCATTTTCACAGTTTATAAATAACTTTTATTCACAGAAACATAGATCTAAGTAATATTCGGTTAAAAATCCGTTTTTGCATAAAAAGTGTTATAAAACTTTATAAAAACTCATTTATATGCTTTAGATCATCCATGCAAATGTTTATTTTGATAAAAACAGTAAATGATAAGAAATCTACCGGATGAAATGCTTGGATGATGATTGGGAAGGGATTTGAGCTTCAAAATCGGTGGAAAATGCCTTTTAACCGAAATGACTTGATTCTCCTTGCTTCCTTTGTTATTTGAACGATTTTTAGAGGTATTTTATGGTGATTTAGGTTATGTTTTGTGACTGGAAATGGGAGGAAATGAAGAACTTTTAGAGAGAGATTGGAGAAAAAAAGTGTTTGTGTGTGTGTTTTAGTTTTGTAAAATGAAAAATGAAAAGAAAACTAAAGAGGGGGTAATAATCTGGTCTTGGGACAGTAAAAAGACTGCCAATGCAAGTCAAATCCGAGTCTAGAGTGGTTGAGTGTTGTGTAAAACGAGATGGAGCTTTTAAAGCTTATTTTTTTTTAAAACTGCGTCGCTAGGGCGTCGCCCTGGTTTGACCTGTGCGACGTCCTAGCTTATTTTTCATTATTTTTCGATTTTACGTTCTTGTTCCGTTAGACCTTTTCGTTAAATGAAAGTTTTTGATTTTTGTATGATATGAACTTAGGAAAGTTCCTTAGGTGTTTTCTTGGTATTAGGACTTATATATATTGACTCCCAATTTGATTCCGACACTAACGCGTTTCCGGTAAAAGTACGGTTAAAGACAATAACAGATATTTCAAGGATATAGAGTACGAATTTCACCTGAAATTTTGGACGGTTGTCACATGAACCGACAAAATTGGCATAAACCCCTAACTTATTACCATGAACATACTAACTATATGACACTTAGTTAAACATAAGGCTTACGTCTCAAGGGACGAATCAAATTAAACACTTAAAACCCGATCCTCAATAATAAACCGTGAGTAAATACAAAGCGAAAAACAAGGGACAAACAATTGCGAATAAAAGTATAATAATAACGGTAACATAAGTACCTCAAATTGACGGGACGTCACAGCCTCCCCAGTAAAAAGAATTTCGTCCACGAAATATTTACTGAGCATCGCTGCTAGAAAAGGGATGGGGATATTTCCGCTGCATTTCATCCTCCCGTTCCCACGTGAATTCAGCTCCAATCTTAGAGTTCCATCGGACCTGCACAATCGGGATCCGACTCCGCCGCAAACGCTTGACCTCTCGGTCAACGATTTCCACCGGCTCCTCTATCACGTGAAGCGAATCATCCAAGCGTAGTTTCTCCAAGGGAACAATCAAAGACTCGTCATCAAGACACTTCTTGGGATGCGATACGTGAAATATGTTGTGTACACCACACAACTCAGGTGGAAACTCAAGACGGTAAGCCACTGGTCCAACACGAGACAAAACTCTAAAAGGACCGTAAAACTCTAAAAGGACCCGTAAAACGTGGACTTAACTTGCTGCGCTTCTCGAAACGAAACACAGCCTTCCAAGGAGAAACTTTCAATAACACCATATCGCCGACCTTGAACTCCAAAGGTTTCCGACGCAAATCCGCGTATTTCTTCTGACGATCTCTCGCGGCTAACAGACGATCCTTGATTCTAAAGATCTTATCAGTCGTCCCCTGGATCAGCTCCGGACCCGTAATCTGGCTATCACCAATCTCAGCCCAACAGAGTGGAGACCTACACTTACGACCGTAAAGAGCCTCAAAAGGAGCACAATTAATGCTGGAGTGGTAACTGTTATTGTACGAAAACTCGACTAACGGTAAATGCCGATCCCAACTCCCGCCAAAATCTAAAACACACGCGCGTAGCATATCCTCCAATGTCTGAATCGTGCGCTCGCTCTGCCCATCGGTCTGAGGGTGATAAGTCGTGCTCATATCCAATCGTGTGCCCAAAGCTCGTTGTAGCGTCTGCCAGAACCTCGAGGTAAATCGCGCGTCGCGATCAGAAATAACCGATACAGGGATGCCATGCCTGGCCACGATCTCGTCAATATACAATCTAGATAACTTCTCTACTCGGTAATCCTCACGAATGGGAAGAAAATGTGCTGACTTAGTTAGCCTATCAACGATGACCCAAATGGTATCATACCCTCCTGAAGACCTAGGAAGCTTCGTTACAAAGTCCATCGTGATGTTTTTCCACTTCCACTGTGGGATTTCCGGTTGCTGAAGAAGACGAGAAGGCTTCTGATTCTGAGCCTTAACCTTAGAACATGTCAAACATTTGCCTACATATTCGGCAATCGCCCTCTTCATACTAGGCCACCAATAAAAATCCTTTAAGTCATGGTACATCTTATCCGCCCAGGGATGAACAGAGTAATTAGACTTGTGACCCTCATCCAATATCAACTGCCTAAGACCGACGGGAACCCAAATAATGTACAAGAAATACAATACCCCGTCGTCTTCGGCTCCAATTGCCGTGCCAAACCAAATAATCCTTCATTCTTCAGGAAATCCTTGGTGAGAGCCTCTTGTTGAGCCTGAATGATACGAGTCTTCAAACTCGACTGAATAGAAACCATCATAGCGCGAACTCTCACCGGATTAACCGATTCCTTGCGACTTAACGCATCGGCTACTACATTCGCTTTACCAGGATGGTAGCGAATTTCACAGTCATAATCGTTAAGCAATTCCACCCATCGGCGTTGCCTTATATTCAACATCGTTTGATCAAAGATGTGCTGTAACGACTTATGATCGGTAAACACAGTGCACTTAGTACCGTAAAGGCAGTGGCGCCAAATCTTCAAAGCAAAAACCACCGCGCCTAACTCCAAATCGTGGGTTGTGTAGTTCTTCTCATGAATCTTTAGCTGACGAGAAGCGTAGGAAATCACCTTCTCGTTCTGCATCAGTACACACCCAAGTCCCTTATGCGAAGCATCGCAATATACAACAAAATTTTCGGTACCCTCGGGGAGACTCAAGATAGGAGCATCACACAACCTTTTCTTCAATAACTGAAAGGCTTCCTCTTGCTCAGCACCCCAAACAAACTCCTCGTTCTTCTGGGTCAACTTCGTCATTGGCGAGGCTATCTTCGAGAAATTCTCAATGAAGCGACGATAATAACCTGCCAGACCCAAGAATGAACGGATCTCGGTGGGTGTCTTAGGAGCAACCCAATCTCTGACGGCCTTAATCTTGGCAGTATCAACGTGGATACCCTTACTTCTAACCACGTGGCCAAGAAACTGGACCTCAGTTAACCAAAATTCGCACATCGAGAACTTAGCGTAAAGCTGCTCCTTCCTGAGCAACTCAAACACTATTCTCAAATGCTTCTCGTGCTCCTCACGGCTACGAGAATAAATAAGAATGTCGCATTCGTGAGACCGAATGGCATGACTAAAAACTCGTAATGACCGTATCGCGTCCGAAAAGCAGTCTTCGGAATGTCCTCCTCCTGCACCCTCAATTGGTGATATCCGGACCGTAAGTCAATCTTTGAAAAGAAACATGAACCTAGAAGCTGGTAAAAAATATCATCAATTCGCGGCAAATGATAGCGATTCTTTACCGTCAGCTAGTTCAGCTCTCGGTAGTCTATACATAGTCTCATCGAACCATCCTTCTTCTTCACGAAGAGTACCGGCGCGCCCCAAGGAGAGAAACTTGGCCTAACGAATCCTTTGTCCACCAATTCCTGGATCTGCTTGGATAGCTCTAACATCTCCGAAGGTACTAACCGATAAGGAGCCTTCGCCACCGGCGCTGCTCCGGGAACTAAGTCGATCCTAAACTCTACCTCTCGACTAGGTGGTAAACCAGGTAATTCCTCTGGGAACACATCGGGGAAATCACACACTACTGGCTTTTCTTCCAGCTTCTCTGTTTGTCTTTCTTCACAAGATGTGCAAGAAAGAGTGAACAATCCCGTTTGATGTACTCCCGGACTTTCATGCATGAGACGATCTTAAGGCTCTTCCCCGCCTTATTCCATTGAACTAATAGTGGCTCAACATGCGGTAACGGGATACGGATCATCTTCTCGAAACATATAATCTCTGCACGGTGCGTCTCTAACCAATCCATGCCGATAATTATGTCGAAACTACCCAATTTAATTGGAATCAAATCGATAGGAAAATAGTGGTCATCGAAACTAACAGTACAGGCAGAAAGTACCTCAGTCGCATGCAAAATTCACCATCAGCTAGTTCTATCTCAAAGGGAGGTACTAAAGGTCTAGACTTACAAGGAATCATAGTCCTAAACTCATTAGATATAAGACTTTTATCTGCACCAGAATCAAATAAAATAAACGCAGGTCGACCACAAATAAGAAAAGTACCCATAACGACATGTGGATCCTGCTGAGCCTCCTTGGCTCCCATAACAAACGCCCTACCGCGAGGACCTGAACCGGAAGCATTACCAGTGCTAGCTAAACCCAACTTAGGACACTTGTCCATATGATGCTCGGGAGAACCACATTCATAACATTTACCCCTCATGGACTTGCAAAACCTATCTGTGTGGCCCAGCTTCTTACACTTATCGCATACCCAACAAGCCATCTCCCTGGCGTGGTGATTACCACACCGATCACACTTCGGATACTTACCCTGGGTACCTGGAGCCACTGTTGCGAATGCTTGCACCATCTGAGGAGCATCCTGTCTCCTCGACTTCTTCCTCGAGTCATCATAACGGGTTCCACCACTCCGTTTCCCTCTGGAGTTTTGCTTAACCACTACTTGGGATAGCTCACCATCACGGACCGCGTTTTGAGTTAACGTGGTCGCAATTTCCACCGCGCTCTGGAACGTGCTCGGTTTGTTGGGGTAATCCGTAGGTGTAGCGACCGATTCGCTTGAGCTTTGGTCGAACCAAGTGAGGTACCAATTGGGACAAAGCGTGAAAACGCGAGTTGAATCCCTGGATGTCTGACCCAACCATCGTCAGATTCCAAAACTCATCCTCCAGCTTCTGAATCTCAGATTCGGTTACATACTCCTCAATCATCATCTCTTTCAGTTGTTCCCAAGTCATGGTGTTAATTTCTACCCCACCTCGCATGTTCACGACCGAGTTCCACCAAGTTAGAGCAGAACCTTGGAATACGAATGCGGCAAAACGGACTCGATCCTCGTCCGCACAACTCACCGCATCAAATATAGCTTCTAACTTTTCCATCCATTGGAGCGTTCCAGTCGCTCTCTCATTGCCTTTAAATTCTTGAGCTTTGCAGCTCATGAAAGTATTTAGCGTGCATCCAGTGCGTCGAGTTGAGCCCTTTGCTCCACCCGAACCATCCTTGGGTCCACCAGACCTAGTAATCACAACTTCAGGACCATCACCATCGATAATCGGCTCGGGATTTTCAGGATCCGAACCACCAGTTCCTTGAGTTGTGGCATCTCTAATTTGAGCTACAATTTCGGGCATCATTGCCGCAATCTGTTGGGTGATAAGCTGCCCGAAATCTGGCGCCGTATTCGTTTCCGTATTATTCGCTCTCGCATTCGAAGTCGCATTATTAGCTCCTGCGTTCGACGTAGCACGTCTCGCGGAACGTCTCGTCGCGGTTGTCTTTTTAGGCGGCATCGTCCTAAATATAAAAGAAAGGAAAACTCGATCAGCAAAATGTGTGCAACACGAAAACAAGGCCATACGCCAAAATAACAAACGCGAAAATAAACATGTATCAAAAATAGTGCACACATTGCAATCAGAGAAAATCGATTCAAAAGCCTATGGTCATAGTCCAAGTGATTTACTCAACTAAATCACTCGGTTCGCTATAACCTTTGGCTCTGATACCAACTTCTGTCACACCCCGCTTACAGCGGAAACACGAGGTGTTCCAGTTACGATATCAAGAGTCAAGGATTACAACAATACAACCAATAAACCAAACATCAATTTAATATTAACCATTCCAAGAGTTTACAAAATACATTACAAAGTCAAAGGCGGTAAAACGCCAAGTACAAATACATATCAAATGTCATACAACGGATCATAAAGGAAATACATTCCAACATATCAAATTCCATATACACAAAACAGCGATCCGAAAACAAACGTGGCATGATCAACAGAAATCCTCAAACTCCTGAAAAGCGTTAAAAACGACATCAACAACATGTTGGTGAATTATTCGCAATTTTAAGTAAAAAGTGACCCATCGACAAGTTTCAACAACATTATAATTTCAAATAACATATCTTGTTATACAATCCAATAGTGAACGGTACTATGCCTAAGCTAGTCTTACATCTCGCTCCTGACCAATCAGTTTAATCCCCTATACTAAGGTGTGTCAAACCAAAGGCAATCAGTTTAATCATAGCGGTTTAATAATAAGGGCCATAACATCCACTCGTAGTAACAGCCTCACAGAGGAATGAGGGTTAGGTACATAACCCAATATAGATGTATATATATATGAGAACCACGGGCAATAGCTTAACGAATGTATAAGGGGGGCCACCATGGCCTAATGACACATAATCTAAGGCATACCTAATTCACTGGGTAAACAAGATAATCAACACATTCCGCATACATGCATGCATCTTAAAATACGCTTTCCAGCCCAAAAATATTTAAGACAAGGGCTACGAATAACTCACAGTGAAAGCACAACAAATACTCGGGTAATATAATCACGGAGTTACAACTCCACCGTCTAAGTGCCCTAAAACAGCAAATAACATAGTCTCAGTATCTCTATAAGTCTAGTCCGGTTTAGCCTTGTCGGTTAAGATTTAGTTTATTAAAATATTCCAACGATTATTAAGTTTAATCAGGATGACGTATTTAGGAGACGATGTTCCGCGCCAAGAAGGACGATCGACAAGATATCGATCTTTCACGTCATAAGTGACCATTGGAAAAAGAATAGTGATTCCGAGTCATTAACGACTACCAGGAATATCGATTGATAAGGATATCGTTACCAAGTTTTATTAGATCGACGAAGGTCAACGTCGAAGAGGTTGACTTGGTCAAAGTCAAAGATGTTGACTTTATAAAAGTCAAATGTCAAGGATGTTGACTTTATAAAAGTCAAAGTCAACAATTTGAAGTAAAGTCAAAGTCAATTTGAAAGAAAGTCAAAGTCAACGTAAAAGTCTAAATTTGACACTTTAGATAATTTAATGGTCTTTTCTACTCAAATACTAGAGTAATATGCCTTTCAAAACCATTTTATAAAAGTTTGTCGTAAAAACATATTTGATGAATTTAGTAGACGATCAAAATTTGTGACGAAGTTTTATTTATCGCGAAGAGGTTAAAACGTCCGTTTTAAGTAAATATTATGATATCTTTTGATGATGTTGACGTCTTTGAGTCCAAAGACGATGTTTGTGCATAATATGTTACTTTTATGAATTTTACTTATACGAGGGATTATTGTCGTAAAAAGTCGTGAAATGTAATTTCGGACAGCGCTTCCGCGTCATAAAATATTTGTCCAAAATCTGTACACTTTCCCGCTCGTTAACAAATTGTATTATAGAAATAATTAAGCCTTTCTCATAATACATAATACGATTATAAGTTAGATACGTTACTTTTGGTAAATTTACATTTTAACGTATTTTTGTCCGACGTGGTCCAAATCCGATAATATACCAAGTGTTGGTCTAATATTAATTCCTAACCATTTTCAAGGCTAAAACCGAATTAATAACGAAAGATAATGAAATCGAGAGATTCGCGAGAATAACGATTTTTACCGTTAACACCCGCAAGGAACTGTCAAGAATCCGGAACAGGGACCTCGGTGGCGTGGTGATGAGAATATCCGCCTCCAAAACACAATACATCCACCGTTAATAAGTTAAAGTACAATCTCGTGTTAACAACAATATTTAGCCGTCGGCTGAAATGGTTCAGCCGCTGGCTGAATCATTTCAGCCGCCGGCTGGGAGACGTAGCCAGTTTCATAGTTTCGGTATTTTAGGGATTTTGAGCATTTTTAAGTATCTTTTCTGTAGATCTCGACATGCAACTAATAAAACTTGAAAAATGTTTGTAGATTTCTTCAAATAACAACTTTATATAACAAGATCTATGTAAAAGTTTATAAATCTTGTGTTTTTAGATGAATGATCTTAAAATCTCATAGAAACACATTTTTAGAAGATGGATGAAACATGCAAATGGAAAAATGTATATAAAACAGTAGGAGAGATTTATTATACCTGAAAGAAAATGAAAGTGTTAAGATCTAGCACGATTTGATGGAGATTTTGACCCGAAATCGATAGAAACCAATGTAACAACCAAATGAATGACCACCTCTTGCTTCCTTTGATGATAATAACAAATTTATTGTGATGTTTATGATGATTCTTTGCTAGGATTTACAGCCACAAAGATGAAGTTTGAGAGAGAGTTTGGTTTTGCACAAAGAAATAGAGAAAAATGAAGTTGTGTGTGTGTGTGTGACATCAAAATGAAAGTGTAAAGGGTTTCACATGGGTTTGTAAGACTCATTGCAGTGTTTTGTGATCTCAAGACACTTGATGGGACGTTGGTACAGGTGTCAAAGTATTATCACATGCATAAATGACTCACCAAAAAAGTCGGTGGCTGGAGCAGCGACTTTCAGCCGCCGTCTGAATTTATCCAGCCGCCGTCTGAATTGCTGATCCAGCTAAATTTTGTTTTAAATTTGCGTTATCGCTACGCCTTTTCGTTCGTTGAAAGTTTCCCATTCTTTTTGCAATGAACCTAGGCAAGTTCATTATATGTATTATTGGTATTAGGGTTCATTAAATGATTAATTTCAATTTCGATTATGAGATACGCACGATTTCGGTAAGTGATAAACTAGAGCAAAAGCACGATATTTCGGGGATAAGGAATACGTTAACCGACAAAATTGGCATAAACCCCTAACTTATTACCATGAGCATACTACCTATATGGCACTTAGTTAAACATAAGGCTTACGTCTCAAGGGAGGAATCAGATTAAACACTTAAAACCCGATTCTCAATAATAAACCGTGAGTAAATACAAAGCGAAAAACAAGGGTCACAATTGCGAATAAAAGTATAATAATAACGGTAACATAAGTACCTCAAATTGACGGGACGTCACAAATTGTATATAACGGGTCAATGTGGGCGAAGATGGGTAAAATAGGTCAAAGTGGACAAAATGGGTTAAATGTATATAACGGGCAATGTGGGCGAAATGGGTAAAATAAGAATAAACATGGTTAAAATTGGTCATTTGAGTCAAATAGGTCAAGGTGGGCGAAATGGGTGATATATTACTAACCAAATACTAGTAACCTATAATTATTCTTATTTGGTTTAATTTTAAGCGAAAAATGTTGGAATTGAGGACTAACTCACCCTCCGGTACAAGCGAAGAGGAAATATTCGAGGAGGTTTTGGGAACTCGAAGTGGACATAATCGAGGTCAGGGAAGAAAATTACCGATTTCTATCATGGGAGGATCTTTGATGACTTCATCTTCGAGAGGAAAAGGGAAGGCTAAAATACAAAAAGAAAATTATTAAATATATAATAATTAAATAATTAAATAAATAATATTAAATAAATAAACAATTAAATAAATAATAATTAAATAATTAAAAAATAATAATTAAATTGGTTTGAAAAAGTCAAGGTGGGACCCACAAAGTTGTCGCCGTTTGGTAAGGAAATCGTCGTCAAACACTTTCCGCGACGAAACTCTTGTCGTCGCCAAAGGGTTTTGGAGACGATTTTTAGCTTTTGGCGAGATTTTTGTCGTCGCCAAAAGTCCTGTTTCTTGTAGTGTGTTTATGTGCTTTCGGAAGTGGCTGATGACTCTTTTCTTCTTTATTCTCTTAATTTTCATCGCATTTATTAGCAAGATTTGGGTAGTATAAGCCGAAAGGTCCATTGGGATATTTGACGGTTTCCATTTTGGTTTTATCTATTCATGATTATGATTTACGCTACATTTTTTTCATTTTCCTTGTACATTGCCAAAACTGCCTCCTTTACTGATCAACTTAGGAGGTAATAAAATATAAAAAACAAGGTGAAAGTTAAAAAAAAAAGATGGTTTTTTTTCTAAATAGGATGTGTCTTTTAGTTTATTGTTGGATTTACGAGTTTATTTATATGTGAAAACTTATAAACTTAACTTTATAAGTTCATAAAATATAAAAGAGTTAATTACAAAAATGGTCTCTGTGTTTGTTCGGATTTAACGGGTTCAGTCCCTGGGTCACAAATCGTTCGGGTCCAGTCCCTGGGGCATATGTTTGGTTACACGTTTGGTCCCTTTGTCACTTAAAATGACTAAAATACTCTTAGTAAATAAATATTAATTTATCTATCAATTAAAAAAAATAAATAAAAAACTAATTATTTTACTGGACTGAAGGGTCCTCTCACCATCTTCCCCAAAACCCTCTGTCTGAATATCATTTCACACACACACACAATATTCCGGCAAAAATGGCATCCAGCACAGCCGTCCTGCTCCTATTCATCTCCGCCGCGATAATCAACGCCGCCTTCACCGACTCAGCACACCAGAGTGGAGCACCGGCGCCAGCGGCGATCTGTTCAACTGTAATCACGTAATCCACGGTAGTAGCTGCTCCAGTCTCAAATCGGTGCTGAAAACCGACGAACAGTGTTTGTGTGAAGCTTTCAAAAACAGTGCTCAATTAGGTATATCGTTGAATGTCACAAAAGCCATGGATTTGCCATCTGCTTGCCATGTTAATGCTCCATCCACGTTAGTAGCTGTAGGTTTCCACGCCGGCAGCTCAGCAAGTTCATCAATTGCGGTTTTCGCTTTCTTTATCAACCAATCAACAGCTTATTATTATGAAACCCTAGAAATGTGTGGGGGAGAAATTGGGAGAAAGTAAAATAATTAGTTTTTTATTATCTATTTATTTTTTTAATTGATAGATAAATTAATATGTTTATTTATTAAGGGTATTTTAGTCATTTTAAGTGACAAAGGGACCAAACGTGTAACCAAACATATGCCCCAGGGACTGTACTCGAACGATTTGTGACCCAGGGACTGAACCCGTTAAATTGGAACAAACACAGGGACCAATTATGTAATTAACTCAATATAAAATATTAAATAACTAGATTTCTTTGAATGAAATAAGGTTACACAACAAACATTAAACATGATTTTAGGCGTCTATTATTATAAAAATGGCTAAAATATAGTTTAGTATCTTAAATTTGGTTGAGTTAAATTTTTAATACCTTAAATGTCACACCCCGCTAAAGCGGAAACACGAGATGTGAAGAGCTGGAAGATCATTACACGGGTTATAAGAAACATAACGGCATTCAAGTCATAGATTAAAATAAAATGTTTACAAGTTCAAAAGTGATAACCAAGTCATAGCATTTAGTACGAAATACATCGATAAAGTTTCAAATTAAAATTCTCAAAAGAAAAATGGACAAGTCTTTTCCCAATATGGTTCTCATGCGACCGCCTTGACCCGTCCATGCCATGCACCTCATACTTACACTAAATTTCCTGAAACATAAGATAAAGTGTCAACTACGAAAGTAGTGAGTGAGTTACAGTTTAAGTTGCTCGGCAAAAATTTGGTTAAGTATATAAAAGTAAAAGTTTCCAAAAAAGGGAAGTTTAGCGGAGAAAAGTCGCTTAAAATTTATATACTTTTAAAGTTCTAAGTAATGGGCGTGTCAGTGCCCTAAAGTTCGAATAGATCAAGTAGAGTCAGATTTAGTCAAATCATAGTTGCGGAAACAATCGCTTAAAAGTAGTGCGGAGTAAATCGCTAAAAGTTCATAAATTTATGCGTATAAGTAACTAATTAGATTCTTGTATCAACCTCTTGGCATCTATAACTTAAGTGTTCACACTAAACCGATTGTGCAACCGTGAGGCCCCTTACCCCGCCTATCCTACGGGGAGTCGTCAAGTTCTTAGTAATATGTACTTAGACTGCCATCTAAGCAAGGAACGGTTCTTTCCTAAGTATCGATACCCATAATTACTAAACGGCTCTGAAGTTAATAGTGTGTAAAGTCTAAAAAGCAGCTGGGCACTAAGTAATTTTGTTTCAAAAAAAGATAGTCGTCCGTCACTTAAGAGTCATGTTATAGTTCCATCAAGGGTCGGTCTCGCATACAAGCATCAATAATTAGTTTAGCCGAAAAAGGGGGCAAGCCGGTAAGTTCAAGTAAGCCAGTAGAGCAAAAGTGTTTACGCATAAGAGTTTCAAAGAGTTTGTCCAAAAGAGTTCAATAGTTCCAAAGTTCATAAAAGTTTCATAAAAGTTTCCTAAGTTCAAAATAGTTTCATAAGTTCGTAAATAAGTTCAAAAGTTCACGAAGTTGCAATTGTTCATAATTGTTTTCAAAGTACAAATAATCTTATGTTTCCCCCAAAAATCATGCAAAAATACATTAAGTAAAAGTGGTTGTAACTCACGGATTGCGAAGAGTAGGAACGCGAAAGTCGGTCGAAAATGGAAGCCGGGAATCACGGATCGCCTATTATTACCAAGATAATTTAATTGGTTAATACCTTATTATGTTATTTATATAATATAATAGATACAATTTTATTAAACTTTAAGTGTCAAGGTTAAGTAATGTCCAAAATAGTCTGAAATGGTAATTGTCACGTTTTTGTCCAAAAGTCCGATTTAACGTTTATTATTATTCTGTTACGAGTGCTTTTGCTCGCTGAAGTGGTTTACATTTTTCTAAGGAAATTTGGGCAGCGCTTCCGCGCCCAAATTTCATATCCAAAAATGCAAATACCAATTCCGCTCACAAATCACCTATAACACAAATATATACATATTCTAGTTCATTTTAAGTCCCATTAGTCCATATATGTCACAAATGTTATTACTTTTACTTATTCAGTCCCAAAATGTTATATGTCAAAAAGTCAGCGGTCAATATAGTCAAAACGTGCCAAAAACGACAAAACGACAAAGTTTCGGAAATGTTACAGCTCTGTGCGCCGCTGTGAGCACTAGAACGGCGCACATAACACATTTTTGTGTCCCGCTGCGTCGTTCTGTGCTCTAGGACGACGCACAGATCGCGGGTTTTCAAGATTTTCTTGTAAAACGTTTATTTATCCATAGATGTCGGCATGCAATAGGTTTAAACTTATTGAAACATCATTTTAACAGTTTCTAAAGTATTTTAAGTCACAAATTCGTGGATCCAAAGGTTATTTCGGTTAAAAACGTTTTTGACCATAAAAAGTCATAGATTTGTATAAAAACTTGTTTTAAACCATTAGATCATACATGCAAGTAATAAAATCAGTATAAAATGAAAAGGGAATGATTTCTACCGAAGAGATTAGCTTGGATGATGATTTGGCCGGATTTAGCTTCAAAAATCTTTACGAAAATGGTCCTTTACCGAAATCTTTTGGTTTCCCTTGCTCCTCTTGATGTTTCAAACGTTTTGTATGGATGAAAAATGGTTTTTGATGGTAGGAAATCACTGGAGCTAGGTGTTTTCTTGAGAGAATTTAGAGAGAAAAGTTGTATGTGTTTTATTTTGTTAAATGAAAATGAGAAATGAAAAGGGAAAGTAAAGAAAATAGTAAAGAGGAGTGTTGGGGCAGTAAAATGGCAGTAATAATGGTCTAGAATCGAGATTTATTGGTGGTTTAAGTTGGGAAAACGAGGCATGCAATTTATTCAAATAAATTACAATTTTCGTCCTGCAGGACGGCGCACATGGCCTCTGTGCGTCGTCCTGGACGATTTTTGTAACAATTTTTGTGTTTTGGCTGATTTTGTGTAATTGTTTCGTTGGACCTTTTCGTTAACTAAAGTTTTAAAGTATGTTACATTATGAACTTAGGAAAGTTCATTAGGAGTTTTCTTGGTATTAGGACTTATATAATTTGATTCCGGTTGTGATTCCGACACTGACGCGGTTCCGATTAATGAACAGTTAAAGACTAGATAGACCGAAAGAGACATAGAGTATAAAAATGCACCTGGAATTGGACGGTTGTCACATTAAACTTGATAATTGGAATTTCTAGTTCCCTACACCTAGGGCTAGACATCGAGCATAAACCAAATCGACACTCGGAAAACCAAAACGGACTCGGGGCCCAAAAATTGAAGAATATGGGACCGAGATTTTTTCGGCTCGGTTTTTCGGTTTACTTATCTCTAACAAAGCATTATAGCGAGTACAATGGACCATATTGAACCGATGACCAAAAACGATGACTAACGAGTCAAAATGTTTTATATTTTAACTCAACGTTAAAAGATAAATTCATATTATATCTTCACAATAATGTTAAAGTTCAAACTTCAAACACCGTGTGGGGTCACTTATTCAAGTTTAAAGTACTACGAGTATAATTCACCGAGTATAATTCACGGTACTAAAAGTTTCACTCAACCAAATTTAAGAAATTAATATGCATTTTGGACTAGAAAAAAAATAAAAGTAAATAATAATAATAAATTTATGAATGTGTTGTAAAACACAAAATTTCAACAAACATCGACAAATATACACCTATGGATCATGCACCCATCAGAAAATTACCATTGTGTCTTTTGACATAAACGCTTTTCTTTTAAAAAGAATAAAAAAAGAAAAAGAACAATCTAGCATTCACATTTCACATTCACACTATTTTCATACAAGATGTCCACTGTTGTTTAAAAGTTCCCGTTTAATTAAAGCTATGTATGGCTTCTTTGTTTATGGTAGAACCGTATTCCCAGGGATTTAGATTTTCATCAAGTGTCTATATACAGTTTGTAAGTTTCTTTGAATCATCTATCAAATTGTTAACACTCCTTTGGTCAGAAAAAAGAATGGGTGGCCCGATACGGGTGGAGACAAGACGGAAAGAATTTATGGTTCCGTCCCTACCGATACATTCTCATCTCTCTCAGGGACAAACTAGTTGTCTTTTTAGTAGAAAATGACTGACAATACAAAGACTTAACTAATTTAACAAAACCAGTGTGGAAAATTTGTCTTGATTTTATTTGTGGTTGAAGTACATATTTTCTTATTTATAGCTTTGTTCAAAGATATATCGCAACATCTAGTAGATAGTTTGATGAATATATGCTTTTAGTTAGTTGCGAATGGATCGGACCCTCCCTCTGCTTTTCTTTTTCTTTATGGAAATGCTGAAGGTTTGTGCTTTTTCATCATTTGATTATGATTATAAATGTGCTGTTAATTGCTTAATCATACTTAGTAATTTACTTCAGTTTTTCTCCTTGGAATCGTCTTTACAATCTCAGATTCTTAATACATTTCGTTCTAGCTAGTTATAGATAGTTGGTGTGAAAAACATAGGGATATAAATACTATGAAATGTATTATGGGGTGTAGTAAAGTTTTCATGTGCGAGACAGGTGATGCGTTGTTTGCTCTAAAGAATCAGGTAACTGATCCTAACAATGTTTTGCAAAGCTGGGATCAAACCCTCCCCGATCCATGTACTTGGTTTCATGTTACTTGCAACAATGAAAATAGTGTTACTCGAGTGTAAGCTATATCAACCTGTTTCTACAAGAAAATAGTGTTACTTTGCTATTTTGCATTGGATGGTTGTAAAAAAAAAAATTATATTGGAAGCGCAGGTTTGACTGGTCAACTGGTCATGGACCTTGTCTACCAAATTTGCATATTGAATACGTGTGAATTGTTAAATCTAAAACTTGTCTAAAAAAGATCTTGATCTATCAAATAAGTTCAGCAGCGGATTGAACACTTTGATATTAACAAGTTTATCGAATCAAACAATATTGTAAAATAGAAAACGATTATGAACAATAAGTTTGCCGAATTATAAGCCTCAATTGAATTGAATAATGAATCAATACAACGTGTTTGTTATCAATCTAAAAGGATCTATTTATAGACCTTGAGGCTAACCTATCAAAATAGGAAACATCTATCAAAAGGAAATACAATCTAACTACAATTGTAATTCTATTCTAAACTTGCATGGCAAGTGTGTTGTAGTAGAAACAGTCTTCCCGCAGTAATAAGAATGTGGCAGTAATAACTATCTTGCAGTAGTAACTTGTCTTCCGTAGTAACTGTATGTCTTTAGAATAAACTATCTTATCTCCGTATTAATGAAACATACATTACCAACAGTAGTAACAAGCAGCGAGCAGTATTAATGGAATTTAAACTAAACTAACTAAGTTTCAATCCAAACAATCTCCCCCTAACTTGAACTTTTATTAATACTGAAAGTACAAGTTTTTTTTTAGAGAAGTTTTAACTACTTTAATTACAAGACATTATCATTTTTCTTTTAAATTCTTCTCCTTCTCCTCTGCTTCTTTAGCTAACTCTTCATTGAGTTGCCCCATAATCTTCCAAACCAACTCATGCGCCATCCTGGAAGCTACAAGACCATGAAGTCTAACCTTGATCAGTTCTTTAAGTATCCTCAACCCCAAGTCATACTTTCTATCAACTAGATAGAACTCCATGGCACCATGTCTTCTAACTATTGAGAAAGTTCCACTTCTTTCATACATGTACCATTTAATCACAGGGTTGTTGGGACCTCCTTTCTTGAATGCAGGGTTGATCTTCTCTACATCTGGATCAAACATCCCGTTGAGCCAATCCATAGCCATGTCTGTTCCAGAGCATTCACCTCTGAACCTTGAATATTTTATCTTGCCAATATCATAGACACGCTGAAGATCATCTCTTGAGAAATCCCTTATCATCCTATAGAAAGCTGGTACAACTGTCTTAGACTTGTCTTGTCTGGTGACCACATATTCAGTCTTGTTTGGACCAACAGTATACTCCCAGTCAACTATCTTAGGAAGCTCAACTGCCAATGGTTCAATTCTAAGTCCTTCTTCCTGTACAATCAAAGCTGAACAGTCATCTTCTGAAATTTCAGTATCATCTTCCTTTTCTTCAATGTTGACTGGCTCTTTCTTGATTTGAACAGTTGGTAAACTAGGACTTCCTTGAGCAGCAGTAGTTGAAACAAGAATGTCATCTTTTCTTTGTCTTTTCAGAGGAACTCTTGTAGAGCATGACTTCTTCCTTTTCAATTGCTCAGGAGGATTTGGCTTAACAGGAGCAAAAGGATTGTGAATTTCCTTCCCTTGAGCATCAAACATGATTCTTCCTGTCTCTTGGGCTCTCTTCATGGATCTCTCCAACTCATACTGTTGTTGATCTTTTTGCTTTGTGAGTTGAATTTTCTTTTGAGAGTCCCTTTTCTTTTCTTTCTCAACCAATGCAAGCAATTTCCCAATCTTCATTGGCCCTAAAGATTTTCCATTGTAGCCTTTAGTCTTCAAGTAGGCCATGAACCTTTGCTTATCATCATCTAGCTTCTCTTGAGTAGATTGTTTCTTTGTTGCTTTCCTTTTCTTCTCCTTTTCTATTTGAGCAAACTCTTTTTCTTTCTCAGCTAACAAGAATGCAGTTTCTTCATTGAGCTTCTGGATTTTCTCCATCTCTGCCTTTTGAAACTTAGTGTGGATGTCTTTAATTGTATCAGGATCAGATCCTACATCCAGTTCTTCAGGAGCCAATTGAAATGCAGTTAGCTCATCCATCTTCTTGATTCTCTCCTTCTTCTTCTTTTCTTTATCCTCCTTGCTTGTATCCACAACAATCTTCTTTCCCTTGGCCTTCTCAGCTGGCTCAACTTCTGCAATTGGTTTGGGAATGTGAGATCTGTGAGGAGGAATAATAGGCCTCATACCTGTTGGTCTTGAAGGATCTTGGACAAAATAAACTCCTTCTACCAATTTAGTACTGTCAGGTGCTACAGGTATGACAACTCTATTTTGTTTAGGCAGTGAAGCTTGTTCTTTTCTTCTCTGTTCAACAAATTTGCTTCTTTCCAGCCTTAGAAGTTCAGCAGTTGCTGCTTGTTCATCAACAGTAGGAATTGATGATGCAGTAGAAACAGTTGTTACAACTGTTGCTTCAGTAAATATTGCTGCCGGAGCTTCACCCATGGGAATTGATACTGTAGGAGCTTCAGTAGAAACTACAAGATCAGTAGGAATGGAACTAGCAGTAGTAACTGGATCTTCAGTAAAAATAACTCCTTCAGTAGGAAATACTTGAGCAGTAGAAATTATAGGAGCAGTAGAAACCATCATTTCTTCAGTAGAAACCAGATCTTCAGTAGTAATAAACTCCGCAGTAGAAATAACAACTTCTTCAATTGTAGCAGTAGTAATTACTTCAATCTTTTCTACCTCCATATCTTGCCACCCCCCCCCCCCCCCCCCCTCA
Source organism: Senecio squalidus (assembly GCA_910822075.1). NCBI lineage: Eukaryota > Viridiplantae > Streptophyta > Magnoliopsida > Asterales > Asteraceae > Senecio > Senecio squalidus. Next base: position 48,449,421 of record CAJVGC010000582.1, on the reverse strand, counting down.
AATGTTTGTGCCTCTTTTTCTTCTTCATCTATAACCATCTTTTCACCCTCCACCTCCAAATCATCTTCTGCTTCTTGTCCTGAGGTGGCAGTGATAACTGTGTCATCACTCTTTCTTTCTATTTCCTCCCCCTTAGGATCAACATCCTCTTCTATTGACAAAATGTCTTCAATATCTTTCTCCCCCTTTTTGTCAGCAGGAGGAGTGTCATCTGAAGAAGAAGAGCTGGGGAACTTTGGTGATGTTCCAATGCTTCTTGTGGATGGATTCTTGTGCAACAGTTGAGCTGTAAGTAGTTTTTGCTGCTTCACCAGCTGCTGCACTAATTGTGTTAAAGTGGCAAGTTCCTCCCCTTGTTTATGCACTTTAACTATGACATTTTGGTACATTTCCATCAATTCAAGATTTGAAAAAGTATTTATATCCTCACCCCCTGCCTGTTGAGTACCAACAGGTGGTTGATCATAGGATGTAGAGGGACCCTTATGCCCTGCAGAAGCAGATCCCTCCCCCATGGTTTCTTGGCACTCGGGACCGCTTTCCAAAGATGCCACAAAAGCAGCATCTATTGGTTGTGTTGCCTTGAGTTGGGTCTTAATTATGTTTATACTGTCCTGTGCCTCACTATAAGAAGTAAGAGCAACATTAGTATAAGCCCTTCCCAAATGGTCTTCCCCCTCCTTAGTGACCACCTCAGGGAGCATGGGGGATTGCTCATTGGTTTCCCTTTGTGTGAATTTGGAAAGTGGGGAAGTTTGAAGCTTAAGAGGCTGAGGAACCCTCTTAGCTTTTCTAGTGAAAGTTGCAACAATAGGTGGTGGTGAGTGAGGTGTAGAAACAGATGGTGGAGTCACAATAGTGGTGACTGGTGCAGTTAAAACTGGAGAAGTACTCTCAGTAGTAACTGGAGGTACACTTGCAGTAGAAACTGCAGTGGTGACCTCAGAGATAACAACTGTAGTACTTGCAGTAGAAACTGCAGAGGTACTAGCAGTAGGAAGAGAATCAGATGTGGGTTTAGACAGAGGTGAAGTCACTTGTCTCTCATCTGCAGTTTAACTTGTCCCCACCATCATTGTAGGGAAGAATGGGGAAACATTTGCAGAAAATCCTTTGTTTACCCGTCTCATATTTGCAAAAACCTTTTTAGTATAAGCAATGGGAAGGAAAAACATTTTGAGATCTTGTTAGATCTCTGATTTCACAATTTATGATGTGCTGTAAGAATCTTGGATACATTAAAAATTTATGTTTAGGATTTGCCAAGTTCCACAGCAACCCATCAAAAATAAGGGCTGAAAAATTATATGTTTTATTAGTGGCAAGACAGACCATAGCTGTTGCCAAGGAAAGACTTCCCTCATTCCACCCAGTCCGTTTTTGTGAAATACATTTTTGCAAAGTATGCATCATGTATTTCCATTGGGGGGGGGACAATCTTGCTTTTAAAAAAGTTGAAGTATTTAGGTCGCCCTCATACCCCATTTGTCTTTCAAAAATAGTTTCGCTAGGTAAGTCACTTATGCCTGCATCATCTTGAAAGTGAAGATGAGTACGGATTGTAGCCTCTGAAACTGTGACTTCTTTGCCATCAATGGTGGCATTTAGAACTGGTACCTCTCCCTCAGAATTTACCACTGCAGTCTCCCAAAAAGCTCTTATATGATCTTCATGTATCTCAGGACTAACGGTCAGAGCGAATTTGATGTGAGACTGCTTCAAGAAGTCAATTATGGGATAAAATCCGTGTTTTCTGTATTCTTTACAAAGCAAGCGGTCATATTATGGCTTTCATAGAACTGAAGATCAGCCATTGTTAGTAAATTGAAAGAATTTGATTAAACAGTGAAAGAAAACTTAGATATTTAATTGCAACGGTAACTTTTTATCAATTAGGGTTCTTAAGATGCAAGATAATTAATTGAAAGATTAAATTAGAACCCTATTTATACGCGAAAGATTATAACAACTTGACGAGTTGGATTAGACGCTAGTTATGATTAAAAGGACGGTTCAATCGTGTGTTGCCACGTGTTAAAATTATTGAACCCGCGCAGAAGATTTAAATTTGAGGTCCAATCACAAAACACCACGTGTTAAAAGTTAGTTGCAAGTTGAGGTTTGACTTGTCAACGCAGTATTAACAGAGTAATCTTATTAATTAAGAAAACTCTGCAGTACTAATCGTTGCAGTATTAACAGATAAAATGACCGTGAGTAATTAGTTTAATTACAGGTCGTAATGGACGGGCCGTATTAACTGGTCTGGCAGTAGTAATAGATATGACTTTCCAGTATTAACCAGAGGTCCGTAGTAATGAGATTACTAGCAGTATTAAGACCAGTCCAGCAGTACCTTAACAAAACTAAGGGCATGTAGTAGTTAAACCTTCCTGTAGTAATGAAAAATTGTGTCGTACTAATAAAACGTTTGGTCAAAATTTGTAGCTACAGTTATAGAGCAATACTAAAAAGTAAGGCACTTGATTTATGTTAAGGTTACTACTGCTTTTCTCGAAGGGACTTTACATGAGATATTTTAAAAGACAATTTTAGGTTAGTTAATCCATGTTGATCATGCCAATACTGGTAATCAAGAATGTAAATCTTCCCACATCAAAAGCTTTTGTGAGAAGATCATCAAGTTGATTATCAGTATGGACTTTTTCAACATGTATCAACTTCTTTTCATTACAGTCTCTTATGAAGTGATAGCGTATGTCTATGTGTTTGGTCTTGGAGTGCTTCACCGGGTTGTTGATTATGTTGATTGTGCTCTTGTTGTCTATGAAGATGGGAGTGTTCATGAATGCATATCCATAATCCATCATTTGATTTTGTATCCACAACACTTGAGCACAGCAACTGGCTGCAGCAATGTATTCAGCTTCTGTTGAGGAAGTAGAAACCGTTGTTTGCTCTTTGCACTGCCAAGACACCAGCCTTGAGCCTAGGAATTGACATCCTCCTGTTGTTGATTTCCTGTCTAAATTTTCACCACCATAATCACTGTCAGTATAAGCAATTAAATCCAAGGGTGAGTCTTTAGGATACCATAGGCCTAAGTTGGGTTTTTCCGTTCAAGTAACGAAATATTCTCTTGACTGCAATGAGATGAGACATCTTGGGTCTGGTTTGATATCTGGCACACACACAAAATCCAAACATGATGTCAGGTCTTGAAGTTGTGAGGTACATTAGTGAACCTATCATTGACCTATAGTTGTGAATGTCTACATCCTCCCCCTCAAGATCTGCAGTCAGCTGTTTGTGAGTTTCCACAGGTGTGCTTGCTACTTTTGCTTCTAGGAAACCAAACTTGGTGAGAATATCTTTGACATATTTTGATTGGCTGATGAAGAGTCCATCAGGTTTCTGCTTGACTTGGAGGCCTAGAAAGAATGTTAGTTCTCCCATTAACCTCATTTGAAACTTAGTATGCATCAGCTGTTCAAATTCTTTACACAAAACATCTTTGGTGGAGCCAAAGATGATGTCATCCACATATATCTGGACAAGAAGGATATCAGAGTGAGTCTTTTTGAAGAATAGGGTCTTGTCAATGGTTCCTCTTTGAAAGTTGTTCTTGAGAAGATAATCAGAAAGGGTATCATACCATGATCTTGGTGCTTGATGAAGCCCATAGAGAGCTTTGTCCAATTTGTACACCAAGTGGGGATTTTGAGGGTCCTCAAAGCCTGGTGGCTGTCTGACATATACTTCCTCTTCTATCACTCCGAGAGGAAAGCACTCTTCACATCCATTTGAAAAACTTTGAAACCCATGAAAGATACAAAGGCAAGAAAGAGTCTTATGGCTTCTATTTTTGCTACTGGTGCAAACACTTCTTCATAGTCTATCCCCTCTTCTTGAGTGTAGCCTTGAGCCACCAGTCTAGCTTTGTTTTTGATGACTATTCCTCTTTCATCCTTCTTGTTTCTGAAAATCCATCTAGTGCCTATAACCT
>CAJVGC010000582.1:48418668-48445354 GCA_910822075.1 Senecio squalidus | reverse complement strand
AAATGTTATTGCTTAATTTTACAATTAATTGTTAGGATTCATTCCTTAGATGATTTGTATGCTTAGGCCTAGTTCAATTTTCGATTTCCATGGTTTAATTTTGTTTAGAAGTAATTGAAAAATTGGGGTTTTTGCTAGGAATTTGTCACTTGGTATTACTACAATTAGTTAATAGGTTTATTCTTTGCTACTAATTGTTGGTCAAATTGAGTGTTAAAATCAAATTTCCATGTTTTAATTGACGAAAAATTGTATGCTTAAGTGAAGTTTGGGTTGATAATTGAATTCTTTGTAGGATTTAGTTGTTGATCTTTGAATTGGGATTGTTAGATTAATGAAGTGGTTTAACAGATACAACGGATTTTACTTGTGCAATTCGTGGCTTGCATTATATTTTTGATAGTGGTCCATTTACAGCAGTTCGAGCATTTAACAGCATAAAAAATAACAGATCTGGGCATTTAGCCGGCGGCTGATTTTGGCCACCCGGCGGTTCCCTTCCAGCCGGCGGCTGAATCTAGCCAGCCGGCGGCCCAAATGTTCTGTCTGAAATTTATTGCTTTTTGTTTCGACCTGTTTTTGCGACTTTCTATTTTTCGTCGCTGTTCTATCTTACTAATATGGTTGTTCTGAATTGTTTTATGCAGATTATGGCCGACGAAAATGCTCAGCTTGAAGTCCCACCTCACGTCCCACTTTATGACATTAATCACCCTTACCTACGAGTACCACTTAGGCGTGGCATTAATCAACAGAGGCAGGCAGAAATTCAGGCCAAATTGGCCACCATGCAGCAGTACCCGGTTTTTGCCCCTTCCGGTATTGATTGGGAGTTTTTGAACGAGGTAATTGCACATGATACCCGTTTTGAATCTGGAGCTGCCGAACTTGAGGAGATGCTAGAAGTCAATTTTGGGACATTCACTTGTAGAGCTTGGGACAGGTTATTTTCAATCAACGAACCAATCTATATTGAGGCTACCTACGAGTTTTATAGTTCTTTCTCCTTCAATCATGCCGAACCCGATCCAAACGCCAAGACTGTGTCGTTTCTATTAGGGGGAGAGTTTAGAAAGTTGTCACTGAAAGAATTTGGGGAAGCTCTTGGGTTATTTGATGAGGCCGACTTGGCACATCCTGATTTTGATGACTTCATGGTTTCCGGGATTAAAACTCCCAATTATTCTGAGAACGCAGCTATATGGTCCACGATAGCTAATGGAGTTTTAACCACCGAACGTGCGCCATCTTATACTCAGATTCGGGATCCTAAGGTTCGGGCTATTTTTGCCATGGTTTGCTTGTTTGTTATTGGCCGAAAGATTGGGATTGAGAAGTGTCACAAGGAGGAACTGTTTTGGTTGGGTTGCATTGTGCAAAAACGGGTCGTCAATGTCCCGTATATTTTAGCCCGTTGGATGACTCAGATACTAAAGGCTGCCCGACCCGGCAGTGTTATTCGGGGAGGCCATTTTGTCACAGTTATTGGTAAGCATTTGAAATTCCGTGGAGCAGGATTCGACCGTTGTACTACCTTGACACCAGAGATGCGCCTTTTAGGTTCCGCTTGGTTTAAGTCAGCCGGTATAGTGGTTAGGTTTATAGCACCAGGGAACCATGTGACCTATCGATGGGCTGCAATTAAGCGGGCTAGTGGAGCAAGCAGTAGTCGAGTTATAGAGGAGTCGGATGATGAGGACGCTCCACCGGTTCAGGAGATGGATTTGAACCCTCAGATTGCTGCACTGACATCTAGCATGGGGCAGATGTCGTCTCGGTTCGACTCGTTCGCTGACCGTATGGAGGATCGTTACTACGATCTCAACTCCAACATTAGCATGGTCAGCAATCAGGTTGGATATTTGCAGAATGAGTTTGACAGCCGGAATCGCTATCAGGACGAGATGTTGTACCAGTACCATCAGCGGGCGGGTATTAATTATCAGGCGTACGACGGGTCCTATCATTCTTTTAGCGATGACACTCCTATGGACCAGGACATGCCCTCCTCCTCGACATTTGATGATCGCCACCATCTTTGGTCCGCTTCTCACTACTATCCTCCTACTGAGGCTCAGCGCCAGCAAGATGAAGAGGAGCAGCGAGCCATTCAGGAGCGTCAGAGGTCATCCTGGACAGGACTTTGGCCAGATATGTGATGATATGGGTTTTATGTATTGTTGGTTTATTTGAGTGAACTATTTTTTCTTTTATTGTTATGGATTATTGTGTGGATTGTTGTAATGGATTTATTATGTACTTTTCTATTCATGGTGCTTAATCATTTTGTGCATGTGTTTTCCCATTCTAGAATATCTCTGATTTTAGTGGAAGTCATGCCGAAAATTCAAATTTTCAATGGAGAGCTATGCAGATTTTTTGAGGACGTTATGCTTTTACAGCCATACATTCTTTCCACTGTTGTCTCCTTTCACAGAATCTCGACATCTAAATGGGGGAGTTCTTTTTATTCCTTTCTCTTTTTCTTTTTACACTTATTCACTGATTTTTTTTTACAATGAGGACATTGTATTGTTTAAGTGTGGGGAAGGGGTTAGGAAAGAATCTATTTGTCTTTAGGAACATTTTGTGTGAAAATTTAAAAAATTTTGACATGTTTCTCGTAATTAGTTTTAACTAGTTGCATAACTAGGCACACCTACCCGTTACATATTTGTGAGGATTTGAGCCATTATAGCATACATTTTATATGCTTTTATCTTCATTTTTTATGAGTGTGCCGGTGACTTGTAGACTTTAGAACTTGACACTGTATACGCTTCGAGGCTATGAATGAGCATAAGTTTTACTTATTAGTAACTAGGAAAGAGGCAAAAGAATTAGGATTGTTAAACCGTTGATTGGCCTATTCGTTTCTTATAGTCGGTAGCTACACTGGTTATTTGACTCACACTACCTATCGAACACTCGTTTTTAGTGTTTTTGACGTTTAGTTACCATATTTGCGCCAAACCTTTTTCTTTTATCACCTTTTCCATATATATATTCCATAAATTGAGCCTAAATGTCTAAGTCGTTTAATCCAGATATTTTTGTTGAAAATTTTCCTCTTTCATAACTTGGTTGATTATTAGACGGATTGTTATATATGATGGCATGGAGTTGTTTAATTTACTTGAGTTCACGAAAGAAGTCACATGTGGATGTAAGTTTAAGAGTTATTCAAATTCTTGATGGACCTTTTGAGCGGTGTCTTTTAATAAAATAAAAAAAAAAACAGAAAAAAAATATATTTATTGAAGCCCGTACTAGGTAACCAATAATTGTTGAAGTGATTTAACGAAATTTGCGAGAAATAAAATTCTCAATCGAACCATCGAAGAATTAAGGCGAAATTTGGTCTTGGGAGTTTCATCAGAATGAGCCATTAGGGATAATCAATCGAGTTTTGAAAGTAATATGGTTTTTGACTAAAATATTTGGATTTGTAGACTAATTGGAATTTATTTGTTTCATATCATTCATTATAATTCACTTTCATTCCATTTTTCCATCATTTTATTCATCACCCATTGATATGACCATAAGTCCTCTGAACTAGTTACTTAGACTCTATTGGTGGAGAAGCGTATCGTTATCAAGCCTATGATAAAATACTTGTCATGACTGAGCTTTGAGCGATTTCACATATATATTACACTTAGATTAGCTTTTTGAGTGATTGAGTGTTATACTTCCCAAATCGTGAGATGTTTAGTTATGCATTTAAATTTTGGCTTGGTAATTGTTAAATTCATCTTCGTAAATAAATTTTTTGTAAGTTACTTGATTCGTTGGGTATTTTATTTTTATTGAAGATGATTGTTTTGTTCTAAATCTGATAGTTTACTTGAGGACAAGTAAGATTCAAGTGTGGGGAATTTGATATGCTTAAAATAATCGATATTTTGTAATCATATTTCTCATTTTTACTCTAGTTTTCTGCAACTTTTGTTATGATCTGGTATGTTTTCAGTTATAATTGCAGATTAGAGTCACATTTGGATAATGGAGCGAAAAGGAGCTGAAACCGGCTCAGAACGGATACAAACGAGCAACAAAAGTGAAAGTTGGAGAACCAGTCGGCGGCTGAAATTATTTAGACGGCGGCTGGATTAAATTTCCACAATTGTTCCTAAACGTGCCGCGGAAGCAACTTTTCCACCCGCGCATTCCAGCCACCGGCTAAATCAGACGGATCAGACTCTATTTAAAGGGCTTCTACGGTTCGAGTTGGAGACATCTTATTCCATATTTTCACCCTACATTCGACCTGGAGAGCTGCAAGGAGAGTCCTGGAAGTCTTTGATCACGTTGGAAGTTTTGATTAATCTCTTTTAATCATCTTTGAAGTTTGCTACTTTTGGTTTGCACTTTATTCGTATTTTTCTTGATACAATGTTTTTGTTTAAGAATTCTTATGCTATTTTGTTACAATCCAACATGAGCTAAACTCCTTAAGTGATTGCTTGGATTGTTGAACCTGGATCTATGTTTAATTAAGTTTATGTTTGAACTAATTGGTTTTTTCCGTTATTATTTACGTTTAATCGCGATCCATGTTTATTCAAAGTCATTAAATTTACTACTTAGCGTGATTGATAAATCTATATCATAACTAGCGTTCTTATAAATTTATCAGTTATTTACGATTATATAATTTATTAGATAATTGTAGCTTGAGACTTAATTGAGATAGGCTAAGATATTAGTAATTTAATGAATTGAATGAACATGACAATTATATCAAAATTGAATAATTGAGAATTTTGTTAATTCGTAGTCGACAGATTAAATTGTAAATAATAGTGAAATTAAAGCACAATTTAGAGTGGATAATCTAAGATAGCTCTTGATGTACGATTAGTCGTATGATCTTTCTCTAAAATTGTAGGATTAGACAACTCTAATAGGAAGTCTAATTATTATAGAAATCACAGTTAAACCAATCAACATATTCTTATTATTCATGATCCAAGTGAAACGTAATTCCAAGTAATAACTGCTTTTTAATATCTGATTAAATCTAAAAGTCTTTTCGAAACAGTTTTTCATCCGCAATTCCACTTAGTTAATTCAATTGCTATTTTAATTTAGTTATTTGTTTTTCTGAAATATGTTCTCACAGAACTAAAACGTCCCCCATATTTACTTGTTTTATTCAGTTTAATTATATAATTTGAGATAACGAATATAAATACACGTTCCCTGAGTTCGATCCGGACTTACTGAATCTATATTATCGTACGATCAGGTACACTGCCTGTATTGTGTGTTAATCTACTTTGGTAAAATCCTTTTCTAAACTTTAAATAATTTTATGTTATAAAATACACATCAGTATAAATAGATAGTAGGATCATATTATAAGTGTAATCAGTTTCCCTTTATTAATATAGGAAGCATTGAAACGAGTCTTGCCGTTTTGATCGGTGTTCGTGCAGTGTGAGTCCGGGTTGGGGAAGGGCCTGATTTTCAACAAATCCGTGGATTTAGTATTTGGATATATGGATGTAATAAACGAATTTATTTATGAATGAAATAATATTTGTGATATTTTTTTTTCATTTATTATAATATTTGTATCCTATTTTTCATGTTTTATCCTTGAATAATATTGTGTAATATCATTCTAAATATCCGTTGTCAATTGATCATATGGGAATATGATTGCATTAAGACAATATTTGAGAGTTTAGTCAGCTTGGCTCACTAACTGTCACACCCCGCTAAAGCGGAAACACGGAAGTGTGAAGAGCTGGAAAATCATGTCACAGGTCATACAAACATAACGGTAAAAGAGTCATTCATTCAAAATAAAAAGTAAATGTTTAAAACAATTTGAACAACCGAAAGATAAATTGTTTAACACAACGACACGTGGTTAAAAGTGTTCATAAAATAATTCCCAAAACAACTGGCCAAGGTCTTTCCCAACAACGTCCTCACGCGACCGCTTTGACCCATCCACGCCATGCATCATGAGCTTACACTAAATTTCCTGAAACATAAGATAAAGTGTCAACTACGAAAACGCAGTGAGTGAGTTACAGTTTAAATAGTGGCATAAAAAGTATGAGTAAAGTATATAACGTAAGGGTTTCCCAACGGGAAGATTAGCGGAGAAAGTCGCTTAAAAAGTTTATATACTTGTAAAGTTTAAGTATCGGGCGAATTGTGCCCTAACTTGTAAAGACTAAATAGATTCACATTTAGTCAAATAGTAACAGCGGATAATCATCGCTAAAAGTTTATAAGTTTATGCGTAAATAACTAAATAGATTTCTTGTATCAATCCCTTGGCATCTATAACTAAGTGTTCACACTAATCCGATTATCAACCGAGAGGCCCCAACTTCCCGCCTCTCAAACGGAAAGTTAAAAGAGAGAAATTCAGTAATATGTACTTAGACTGCCATCTAAGCAAGGAACGGTTATTTCCTAAGTATCGATACCCATAATTACTATACGGCTTAAGTAGTTAATAGTGTGTAAGAGAGAAACTAAAACATGGGTGGGCACTGGGAAAGCTTATCATTTTAAAAAGAGAGAGTATCACGTCACTTAGAAACATGTTATAGTTCCATCAAGGGTCGGTTACGCATACAAGTATCAATAAGTAGTTGAGATAAAGAGATACATAACAATTATAAGTAGAGAAAGAGATGTTTTACGCATATGAGATTAAGTAGACGTTTCAGTGTCATAGTTTGATAAATCAAGTTTAGGTTTAATAAATCAAAGTTTGATAAATCAAGGTTTCAGTATTGCAAGTTGTTTTGTAAAGTATAACATGCAAATAATCTTATGTTTCCCCCAAAATGTAAAACATATAAATAAGGGGTTGTAACTCACGGATTGCGAAGAGATCGGAAACTTGGAATGCGGTCGAAAAGTATAAGCCGGGAATCACGGATTGCCTATTAATACCAAGGTAGTTTAATGAGTGTTATATTATTAAGTTCTTAATAATAATATAGGTAATTGTCATTAAAGTGTAAGTGTCAAAATAGTCCAAAGGTAATTATCGCGTATTGTCCGAAAGTCCGATTTAGCGTTTTAGGTCATTATATCTTTAAGTGTTTTGCTCGCTGAAGTGATTTGTAATTTCCGATGAAATTTGGGCAGCGCTTCCGCGCCCAAATTTCATATCCAAAAATTACCAATCAATTCCGCTCACAAATCACCTAAAATACAATAACACATATAATATAGTTTATTAAAGTCCAAATGGTCCAACACAAGTCACTTTATAATAGATCTTGTTTATCTCAGTCCCTTTATGATTTGGTAAAAGTCCAGAATGTATACACAACTTTTAAATCGAGAAAACGACGATTTTTGGGAGGACAGCAGCCCGGTGCTGCGCACCTGGGCACAGGTGCGGCGCACCTGGCTGCTGTCACAATCCCGTTTTGTGTTTTTCTTGCTAAAAACGTTTTGTGACTTGTAGATTTTAACATGCAACCAGTGTATAACATATAAGATAAAGTTTTGTCAGTTTATAAACAACTTTAAACCACAAATATGTAGATCTAATTACTTTTTAGTTAAAACTCGTTTTTGTAAGAAAAGTGATATAAAACTTCATAAAAACTCTTCTTTGATGTTTAGATCTAACATGCAATCAGTAAATATGGTTTTAAACAACATTTTAACAGTTCCAAAATCGTTTTTATCCACAGATTTGTGGATCTAAAGAATATTTCGATTAAAAACGTTTTTGACCATAAAAAGTCATAGATTTATGAAAAATCGAATTTTTAACCGTTAGATCTTACATGCAAATGGATATTAGTGAAATAATAGTAAAAGTATAGAGATCTACCGAAGGAAAACTCTAGGTGAAGAGTTTTGGCCGGATTATTGCTCCAAAAACGTTTACAACCGTGGTCCTTTTTGATAAAACGATACCCCTTTGCTTCTACTAAGGTTTGGAACGATTTGTATGGATGGAAATGTGTTTATAATGATGAAAAGTCACTGGAGTTTGATTATTCTTGAGAGGATTTGAGAGAAGATGTGTTTGTGTGTGTTTTTAGTTTTGAATAAAATGAAAGGTAAAATGGAAATGAATTGATAATAGGGTATGGGGTTTCCCAAATCTGGTCTTGGGACAGGTAAAGCAGTAAAAGACTCGTTTTTGATTGGTCCTTGTGGGTGGTGAGTGGTAAAAACGAGTAAAGGACCAAATGTGTAAAATTTTTGAATCCAGGCGCCAGGTGCTGCGCACCCTAGCACTAGGTGCTGCGCACCGGGGCTTTTGTCCTTTTCAAAATTTTCGTTTTTGCGTTATTGATTCGTTGGACCTTTTTGTTAATTGAAAGTTTTTAATTATGATAAGTTATGAACTTAGGAAAGTTCAATAAGTGTTTTCTTGGTATTAGGACTTATAATTTTGATTCCGGAAGTTATTTCGACACTAGTTCCGATAAAGTATAGATTCAAAAGTTACGAACCAAAATAGAGCGAACGAGACAAAGAAGTAACTAACGTTCCGAGTTGATATAACAATAGAATAAGTACCTGGATTTTGACGGTTGTCACACTAACTCATGTGGTATCCATTATGATGCATACTGGATTATCCCACATGAATTATTACTTATGGATCCTTGTCATTAAGTATAATTCATAAGGTTTAAATATCCTTAGACTTGAGATACAAGTTGCTAGTCATGTACGTAGTGCATTATTTGATCATAGTCAATACTATTCCTGGATAAGGGTAGCAAAAAGACTATTTTTGGTAATGTTGCGAAATACGATGACTACCAGTTGTATTCAAGATAAGATTTGTTCCTTCGGTGAAACATTGCAAAATCCTTTCAGTTATAAGATTACTCATTTATCCTTTCATTTATAAGGATTTCACTCATTTATACGATGAAGGGTTTATTTTTGGTTTTTGTAATAAGAAGTTGCTGCTAAGACAATTGTTGTAAAAAGCTTAAACAAGTACTAGCATACTGGTCTGTCGATAAAGAGGTGTTACGCAACCGTGGTAAAAACCTTACGTTAGGTTTTCATTATTTTGCTTGCTCAATAAGGTACACTACTTATATCCGATTTATTATTTACTATATAATCCTAATTTCCGCTACATATAATTATTTGATAATTTGACTCGAGGTCTATACCTATAAGTTTAACTATCAATTTTTATTTTGGCCATGAAACTTGAAATATAACTAGAGGGAACTCGTGCGTTGCACGAGTTCGGGGCAAAAACGAAATGTGTGATCGTCCTGACGGAATTATTTGATTAGCAAAGTATATTTTTTATTTGATACTAATCTAAAAAAAGAAAAAGAAACGAAAGCCCAACACCAACCAAAGGCCAACACCCAACACCTAAACCCAAACCAAGCAAATTTATTTTTAAAGCAGTACAAAAAAAAGGGAAAAGCCCAAACCAAGCAAATTTATTTTTAAAGCAGTACAAAAAAAAGGAAGAAAATGAGGTGGTTGGTGGATTCAAACCCTGTCTCCTGGCAGTGGGGGCGGCGCGCTAACTACTCCGGCAACAACTTGTTTTGTAACAAAAATGATAAAAATTGTATTTAAAGATAATATTTTCATTATAATAATAATATAATGCACAAACCCATAGACAAAGACAAATTTTAAACTATAGATAAATTTTATCTAGACTATGCAAATATTTGGTCGAGCATTATTGTATCTTAATATATAATAAAAGAGAGCCCTAAAATAACACATGTCAAAGTTTAAACCGTTAGATTAGTTTTAGACTTTCATTCAGGCCAATAGATCAATTTAATGATGTCATCATATATCAGTTTCATTTTAACTTTTTACTTTAAAATATTTAGCCCTTATATTTAATAATGTTCAAATAAAATGAATTAACTTTTTACTTTAAATAACTTAACACGTAAAATGAATTAACTCTTTACTTTAAATAACTTAACACAGTTACTTTGAATTAATATCTAAAAAAATACGTAACATATATCTTCTAAGTATTTGACTTTTATTTTTCTTTTAAATATACGTAAATTATATTGACTGTTTATTGTTATATATATTGTGACATTGTTAAATTGCAACACGTAATGTATGTTTATCCGTCTTTACTTTATTTTTCTTTAATTTCGAGCTCATCTTGACAACATGCACGAATTGCGTTACAAAAATCGTCAATATGTATATGATATTTTTGAAGTAATATAATAATCTCATATTCCACTCCACAATTATTATTTCTTAAAAATAAATAACATAAAGTTCCAGATAATTTCGCCTATGTATAAGCGAAACAACGTAACATTTGTTAATATAATTCATTTTGTTTAATGACTAATAAGTTTCTATTAATCTTTCATATATGTTATATTCTTTGTTTAACATTATACTTTTTTCGATATAGTTTTCCACGTATTATGCGGGTCAATAAGCTAGTTTCATATAATTATTGAATCCATTAATGTGAGAAAACATGTTTTACAAAAATAAAAAAACCCCTTAACTAGACCATCTATTTTAAAATAAACTCAACTTCCATTGGGGTGGGTGAGATTGTGTAAAGCCCAAAAGTTGTATAAAACCTTACCCCAACTCAACTCAACTCACTGCTTCCCACTTTCATATCTTTCCTTTCAAACACAATACATCTTTGTCTCTATATATACATACATACAATATATATATATACATCAATCAATTTGTAGTTAATTAGGGTTAAATCAAGCATCATATAATGTCTACATTCGGCGTGACTGCTGCTGCTGCTAATACTAATCCAAACAAGTCCAATGAGGTACTAAACCCTATTTCCCTTGATATGAATTTTTATTTGAATTTAACATTTTTATAATAATTGGTTGTATGTAGGTTGTATCACCTCCTACTGATGGTGTATCTAGTCTTTGTTTTAGTCCGAAAGCGAATTACTTCGTTGCCACTTCATGGGATAACCAGGTTTTTTACATTTAAGTTTAGCTAGTTGAGATGAGTGTAAATACCCACCCTACTTTTATCATTAGGCTTCTCGGTTGTAACGATATATATATATATATATATATAGTTAGAAAAAGATACGCTTATTTTGTTAACCTGTGAAACGGTTGCAGGTCAGATGTTGGGAGGTAACCAAAAACGGAACTTCAGTTACCACTGTGGCAAAGACATCAATGGCTCATGATAATCCAGTAACACCAATCCCTTTTACTTACTTGGGTAGTGGATTTTTTTAATCTTTGTGATTTTAATAAACTGTTTGTTTCTTCAAGGTTTTATGCTCGGCATGGAAGGATGATGGAACAACCGTCTTTTCTGGTGGCTGTGACAAGCAGGTGAAGATGTGGCCTTTACTGTCTGGTGCTCAACCGACAACTGTGGCAATGCATGATGCCCCTGTGACTCAAGTTGCTTGGATTCCAGAAATGAATCTTTTGGTTTCAGGAAGCTTGGATAAAACCTTAAGGTTTGTATTTACATTAGGACGTTTTTTTCAAGATTTTGTTTCTGAGGTGGTCTATAGGTTTTGATTGTATATATTGTTTCTCTTATGATATCGTATGTTTAATTTGATTTCGTAAAACACGGTTGTTTCTTGCCATATTTCAACTTTCTAATAATGTTACTTTTGCCATCTTTTTAGGTACTGGGACTTAAGAACGCAGAATCCAGTCCATACTCAGCAACTTCCCGACCGTTGCTATTCACTTTCAGTGAGACATCCACTGCTGGTTGTTGCCACCGCTGATAGAAATCTTATAGCATTCAACTTGCAAAACCCTCAGGTAAACTGTTTTATGTCAGATTTAACAGACCATAAGAGTAGCTGTGGGATTTGTGCTCATAAGAGTTTTGCAAGACCATAAGCTGTATCTTCTATATGTAGTTGCAAAAAGGTCGATTAATTTGAGTCGTATATATTTTCATCAGACAGAGTTTAAACGAATCGTTTCTCCCTTGAAGTACCAAACTAGATGTGTTGCTGCCTTTCCTGATCAGCAAGGTTTCTTGGTACGTATTTATTATTATTTCTAAATAATTTCATCTAACGCTCTTTGGTTTTGTAAATACTTTTGTATTGACGATTAAATTTTGGCGTATAGATTGGGTCAATTGAAGGAAGAGTTGGTGTGCATCATCTTGACGAACAACAACAAAGTAAAAATTTTACGTTTAAATGCCACAGAGAGGGGAATGAGATTTACTCTGTTAATTCTCTCAACTTCCACCCTGTAAGTCTCTTTACCAATACTTAGGAATCTCAAAACTAGAGGTTAAGCGTGAGAAAGTCATCTAAAATGTATTCAAGTGCCTAATACAGTATTTAGAAAAGTGTTTTGTAATTAATCATAAAATAATATTTTTAAAAAGAGTAATAAAGTGCTTATCGGTTTGCCATCCTGCCCACTGATTCAAATCTGCTTTAGCCCAATACCCGAACCGTTCGTTTGGCCACTCCTAATAATAAACGGTATGTAAATGTCAATTTTTTGGCTCACAACTTTGTTTGCAGAGATATTAGCATTGAACAGTTTAAACCATTGAAATTTACCCTAGTTTTCTAAACATCGAACTGACTTGCAAACGTGTTAATCATTTAATATTTGAATGTTCAAATATACAACCCCTAAACCATCTACGTTTCTTGATCAGGTTCATCAAACCTTTGCTACGGCAGGATCCGATGGTGCTTTCAACTTCTGGGACAAAGATAGCAAACAAAGATTGAAGGTAACGATCTTTATACTTCATATTAACAATTTCATAAATGACAAGACGAAGTGTTATAACTCTTTAAAATATGATGATGTTTGCTTGTAGGCAATGTCGAGGTGCAGTCAACCTATACCTTGCGGTGGCTTTAACAATGATGGCTCCATATACGCTTATGCAGTATGCCTTTATTACAACATTTAAATTTTGTTTCTGCTTATGATTTATCCGACAACAGAGTTTGATATGTGTGTGTGTGTGTGTTTCTGTGTGTAGGTATGCTATGATTGGAGCAAGGGTGCCGAAAATCACAATCCATCAACCGCAAAAGCCAGTATTTTCTTGCACTTGCCTCAGGTACCATGAGAGTTCTTTTGCATAAAGTTTTCTTTGTTAACGAGGTTGGAGTTTTGACCCATTTACTTTTAGAGATGAGTTTTGATTTGATTATTTTATTTTTATCTCAAACTTAAATATGTCACGTTATGATCTTTACCTGTTTTATATCATTCTAAATATGATTCATGCGTGTTCAGTTTTGTATCATTCTAAATATGATTCATGCGTGTTGTAGGAATCTGAGGTTAAAGGCAAGCCTCGTGCTGGAGCCGTTGGAAGGAAATGAAGATGCTTTAGAGTCCCGCTTTTTTGTTTTTCTCATCTAGCTTTTATATTTTTGGATCTCATTTTTAAAGATCAGATCTAGGAATACGAAACGAAGTTCAACAATAGAGTGTAATATCCGTGACAATTTCTAGCAACAAGAAATCAATGTTTTATTTGTGATAGCAACATTATGTGTTTATTAACATTATTAGACCTATTTACGTACTAACTTTTAACACGCTTTACAGTTTGAGACTCTTGATTGATACTTGAACTCACAACATCTTGATTCCGTCCATTAGACAAAGGCCACTTAGTGTTTTAAAACGTACATATCTACAAGCAGGAACCATTAATGTTTTCATTGCAACTATGTATAAACGTAGACATCACCTAACGGTAGTTCAATTATCTCGGACCAGACAATTGATCAGGGATTGGGATGTAATTTGAAACTGAATTGATAAAATAAGGATATGGAATTTGTGTGTGGCTAAAATTTTGTTCGGAAATCTCCACTTTCTGCCACGCCTCCCACTTTTGGGCTAAACTATTACCTTCGAGCATTTCGATAACTTCTGACATCTTGGGTCGCTCCACTGGTGTTACTTGTGTGCACAATAGGGCTATTTGTATCAACTTCTCCATATCATCGTTTTCATACTTACCTTGTAAATCCACATCGACCAATTCGTCCAACTTGTTATCCTCCAAAAGTCCTTTCACCTAATCAACAAAAAAACATCAATTTTGTTACATCGCTCCAGAACAGCATAAACGTAAAAGCTGAATGCAATCGAGAAGTTGAAGGAAAAATGTTTACCCAATCGAGTAACATGACGTCATCCTCTTTCTGAAGACGAGCAAGATCATAGGCTTGTTGGCCAGTTATGAGTTCCAGAAGCATTACACCATACCCATAAACATCGGTTTTTTCTGAAGCTCGTCCTGTGGATAGATACTCGGGGGCTATATGTCCAATTGTACCTTGAACAGCTGTTGTAACATGTGTGTCTTTGTAGTCCATGAGCTTAGCCAACCCAAAGTCTCCCACAACCGCTTCAAACTCCTCATCCAACAGTATATTTGCAGCTTTCACATCACGGTGTATGATCTTTGGGTTACAATCATCGTGCAAATAAGCGAGCCCCCTTGCAGATCCTACTGCTATTTGTTTTCTTGTTGTCCAATTAAGTGCAGACAGTGTACTGGGTCGACCTACAATGAAATTTATCAACTTTCGTTGTTAGCTATGATAGACTCAGGGAGACGTCATTCTTGTACTTTGAGTTAAAAAGTGAACCTCGTAGACATGATGCAACACTGCCATTGACCATGTAAGGATAAATGAGTAATCGTTCAGTTGGTGTCATGCAAAATCCTTGCAAGCCAAGTAGATTACGATGCACCGCCAAACTGATCAGCTCAACCTCAGTTTGAAATTGCAATTCACCACCTTGAATACGCTCATGTTTGAGTCTTTTCACCGCCACCAGACCACCATCAGCTAGCCGTCCTTTGTAAACTTTACCAAATCCACCTTGTCCCAGAATGTTTTGCTTACTAAAACTATCAGTTGCAACTTGTAGTTCGCGCAGCGAAAACCTCTTTAGTAGTCCCAGATGAATTCCAGGATCCTCCTCAGCTGCAAATATGAATGAGCGAAAATCCACATTAGGACTGAAAATCAGGCGATTACTTTGTTTTAATATACTAACCGGGTATATCAAAGAAATGTTCTCGTCTCTTTCTGCGCCGCCACCATACAAGTGCAATTGCATGGCCCGCGAAAAGGAGAGCAACACCGCCAGCAACTCCTCCGACAATAGCTCTGGTGGCACTGTTGCCATCTGAAATTATAGTTTCGTATATAATTAGAAGGTGATAACAAATTACATAAAATATAAACTTTGTTGATGTGGGATATGTTTTCTCACAATACAGGGTTGAGTTCAAGAACCTCAACGCCTAACTTAAGTATAACTAGAGGTGGCACTTTGTTGATTCGTGTTATGTATTATCCTAACTAGTCAAACACGTTAAATTAAATAGGTTGGCGACCGTTGGCTTAGAAGAAAACATATCAAATGGGTCAAACCGGTTAAAAGTTTTCCATAGTTAAATCATTCATATTCAAAAGAGTTAATTGCAAAACCTTTCCAATCGGTTGACTAGATTGCAGTTTTCGTTCCAACATTTTCGAAAGTGAAACCGCGGTGATTATGGAAACCTTTCCCACAGGGACTGGGTTTACACTTTTTAAAACATTTGGACGAAAATTGCACAGTTTATGCAATCATTATTGGATATAACATAGTATTTGTAATCATATAGGATTAATGATAATTTATAAAAGAGATCAAAAAGTGTTTGTGGCCATCCTAACAAGAACCGCTTCGGCCAGTACCAAGGAAATAACGACATGTTATCTAACCCGTCCATTTTACCACCTCAAGTCATAAGTAAAGGCGTAAAGCAACATTGTACCTGAAGGAGATTGGGGATTAGGTGGAGGCGGAGCTTGTAGAACAATTCCAAGTGTCAAGTTGGTATTGGCGAAACTGAAAGAACAGAAGTTTGCAGTCAACATTATGAAGGCATCAATTAATTTCACGGATTATATAACTAACAGAAGACCTGACGGGTGTGAACCGCGTAAAGGAACCATTGGAAGGGAAAATTCCATTCAACAATGTGTTTGAGAAATCTCTGAGATAGAAAGAAACCGAACAATTATAGTTTTGTTGCCTAAGAATAATACAAGCATGAAAATGGGCATGTACTTACAGAACTTGTAGCGAATTTATAGTAGTTAAGGAAACTGGAACAGTTCCCGTCAAACTGTTGTTATTGAGACGGCTATTCTTGCACAAACAGCAGATTAAAACTCAGTGATTCTCGAAGCAATTAATTAAGTTCATAAAAATCGTAAATAGCCATTGTGAGTAAAGATGAAGTTTGACCGCTCAAGAGAAAAATCTGAACTATGTGAAATCATACAGGAAACGAAGTCTTTGAAGTTTTCCCAATGTGTCCGGAATGATACCATCTAGCCGGTTCAGGTAAAGATCCAAGCTCACCAAGTCTGTTAAGTTCCCAAGCTCATCTGGAATTCTCCCACTGATGTTATTATTGTATAGCTCCCTGTTTTAGAACACATAATTGAACAAAATGTCAATGTATTAGTAGCAATAAAAAGGCGTCCAGATTGCACATTATTTTCTATGCAAGAACTATTATATGACGGATTTGAATTAATGTTATTTCAAGTCTTTGCAATGACGGTTGACCATTTATTGCCATGCGTACTAACATAGGGCGCACAAAAGATCACGATTTTGATGATTGTATGATAATATAGTGCGAAGGCGGAACCTTAACTCATCAAAAGAATCACACATACTACTTGAATATAAACCTTCAGTAGGCGAAACTCAAAACTTACAAATACTGTAACCTCTCAAGTTGACCAACCGCTGAGATCAGTTGACCAGACAAATTTGCACTTCCAAGATCACTGTTGCAGACAAAACCCAAAGCACAAATGTTTTTAGAAACATCTAATGCATAAGACAAGACCCTTTTAAATTCTAACAAAATAAGTTGATGAGCTTACACTCGAGTAACGCTATTTTCAGGGCTACAAGTAACATGAAACCAAGTACATGGATTGGGGAGGTTTTGATCCCAACTTTGCAAAACATTGTTAGGATCAGTTAACTGACGCTTTAGAGCAAACAATGCATCACCTGCTTCGCACATGAAAACTTGATTATGGTCTCAGGCTAAACGCACCAATATAATAAAGTTTTACTACACCCCATACTAAATTTCATAAAATTTCTCTTCATGTTCTTCAAGTCAAATATCCAAAATTAGAAAGAAAGGTTTTAAGAATCTAAGATCGTGAAAACGATTACTAAAAATGATTAAGCAACAACACATTTAAAGTCATAATCGATGATGAAAAAACACAAACCTTCAGCATTCCCATAAACCTTCAACAAATTACAGAAGCTCAGAATAAAGAAAAGGAGAATCAGAGGGAGGGTCCGATCCATTCTCAACGAACTAAAAGCATAGATTCATCAAACTACTTACTACTAATTGCAGTATCTTTGAACAAAACTAAAAATTAGAAAATATTAATGAAAATGAAGAAACAAAAACCAAATTCGCCACTTGAAAAACGGAATTTCACAAGTAATTTCCCACGGGTTTTGCTTTATCAAAGTCTTTGTGTAGTCAGTCAAAGGATACATTTATTCTACTAAAAAGACAAAGAGAGTATCACCATTTAATCATCATCTCAAGAAAAACTATCGGATTAAACAAGCCAAAAGAACGATCACAATATTTGGCTGGATGCATGATATTCAGATATTATTAATATCGGATTATAAAAAAGGTCTAAATTGTTATGTTCATTCAATATGTATCGATCAACATAAACAGATAGTCTGTAATGTGTAAAGTTTATTACTAAATATATTGAAATAAGCATTTCGAACTAAAATTAAAAACAGAAATCCGTTCAGAAATGGATAGCTTGTAAGAGAGGATTTGATAGTTGAGATGTAACCATTTGACTTGTAAAACCGTCAACATCCTTATCTAGGTTGATTATAAATTACCAGCTGTTACATTAATCCGAATTGCTATAAACTAGGCGTATAGAAAAAAAAAATATGCTCTGAGCACAACCACAAATAAAAAATGTTTCAAGTGATCATCTAGGAACAGAAAAATTGTTCTGTGACAGGACTGTAATATGAATATGGAGTAATAGAATTATGATATGAAATATGTGTGCGGTTAAATACTTGCTGGGATATATAATGTTTAGGCCACTCGTCCCACCTCTGCGCTAAACCATTACCTTGGAGCATTCTGACATCTTGGGTCGCTCCAATGGTGTGGCTCGTGTGCCCATTAGAGCTATTTGTATCAACTTTTCCATTCCATCCTTCACATAAATACCTTGTAAATTAAGGAGTAATCATTTTATGCATGGAGGATGCTTACCCAATCAAGCAACATGAGTTTGTCATCCTTTTCAAGGCGAGCAAGATCAAAGGCCATTCAAACACAATAAACTAGGAAAATCTATCCTATCTGTTACACTTTTCAAAACTTGGAGCAATGATGTTCGTCATGCTTAACTTGCTACACATTATATCATGACAACTGGTTTAGCAACCGAAGTCATACATATGAAACTACTAGGTCACTGGACAGGAATGAATTTTACCAAAAACAAGGACTTAAACTGTGAACAAGGATTACACAGGAATCAGTAACACTTAGCTTATTAGATACGGGTCTATTTGATATGTCCTACCCAAATTTTATATCCGCTTTAACAAGTTTTATTTGAGTTTTGATTGACCTTAGTAAAAAAAGGTGTTTACTATAAATGAATTAGTGGCCGTCTATAAAGAAAGAAAAAAAAAATACAATAGATGATTATTTTATTAATTATATATAAAAGATTTCTAGAAGGTTTTTGTTACCTTAATCTGTTTCCAATTAAATTTTCTAGTTTGTTCAAAAAAATATATTATATATTAAAAGGGTTTTTTAACAAAATTGGTTTTCAAGTTCTTGAAATCCAACATGTATAATTTTAGTATCAGTATGTATATTTTGTATCATTATTATTTTGATATTATATTCATCTTAGTATGTGTTATATATTATTGGGAAAAATGCCAAAAAAGGTAACATAAAATCCATATTTTGACATTTGAGGGTATGTAAAAAAATTTGGAACCAAAAAGGATTAGAAAATCGAATTTGGAACAAAAAAGGATTATAAAATCTATTTTGTTTTAAAAAGGGATTATAAAATCTTATTTGTTTTAAAAAAGGATTTTCGAAAATTATTAATCGTTAAAATGAAGTTTCAAGCCTAAATTTTTAAGATATGATTAAAACTCTTTTTGAAAATGTGATTTTCTCTAATTCCTCGTGACTTTTAGAAAAAAACGGGGCGCGTTATTTAATGTTTTACATGTTGAAAACAAGTTAAAAACTTAACTTTCGCAAATAATCCTTTTTGGTTCCAAATTCGATTTTCTAATCCTTTTTGGTTCCAAATTTTTTTACATACCCTCAAATGTCAAAATATGGATTTTATGTTACCTTTTTTGGCATTTTTCCCTATATTATTTGGAGTCTTAGTTGATAATTCGGTTGAGACAATTAATAAAACTTTTTAACTTAAACATCTTTGAACCATATGATATAAATCATATAAAATAGAAAATTGTCAAAAAAATCACAAGAAAATTCTTTGATTAAGACCAACTTAATAAAATCTATCTTTTTTATTAGTTGTGGGCAAATCCGACCCGACCCATTTAGACATATACTAAATACCCAAGTGGTCTTGGTGACAATTGGCCCCGACAAAGATGTGGTCTAGATTCGCCACCGGATCGGACCGGAACCAAGAACAAGGATTAAATAAACGGTGACTTCCAATGTTCATATAATGGGACTCACAATTACGTATGAAAATATTGGATCAAACAGATAAACTGTAGTTTGTTATACACTTAAAGTAAAGAAGCGCTAGATGAAAATACGGTGTAGACATGAAGCGACACTGTCATTGACCATGTAGGGATAAACTGGTAATCATTCGGTCGGTGTCATGCAAAATCCTCTCACTCCGAGTAGATTCTGATGCACAACCATACTGATCATTTCAACCTCCGTTTGAAATTGAACTTCACCACCTAGAGAACGCTCCTCGTGGAGTCTAGTGACAATCGTCACTCTCTTCGTTCTTAGTTAGTCTAATATGTATGTAGTTCATTACCGTGTTTACAAAAAACTTTTTATTTAAAAGTTCATTATACTTTAATTATGTGTGATTATTACTTTTGACATGTGTGTATATCCTTATATGTGTTATATATATATATATATATATATATATATATATATATATATATATATATATATATATATATATATATATATATATATATATATATATATATATATATAGAGTTGATTTCAAATGAGAACCATACAAATAATTAGGAACCACATATACACTAGTGAATATAGACATATATTCACTAATGTATATATATTCACTAATGTATACAACCTTTTATTTGATCCTACTATACATTAGTGAATATATATACATTAGTGAATATATGTCTATATTCACTAGTGCATATGTGGTTCATAATGGTTCTCAAATATTTAGTGGTTCCTATTTGAACCCACCTCTCTCTCTCTCTCTCTCTCTCTCTCTCTCTATATATATATATATATATATATAATAAAGACTCGTAACCCTTGATGCTTACTTGATAAACGACAGAGACAGGGGGAGAGTCGGTAAAAGTGTCTAGAATTCCATAACCCTTAATGCTTACTTGATAAACGGAGAAGACAGGGGGAGGAATTCGAGTCATAAACACCTCATAAATACATAAATGAATAAATACTATACGTAAGTATATTAGTTTTCGGAGAAATGTCGTGATATTGGGGCCACAATGTGTAACCGGGTGCAAGCAAAGCTTAGATATACCTTAAACGGTTATACACGCACTCACAAAAGAGTGTGCATAGCGTCAATACTCGACACGATCCAATTTTTCTAGTTTAGTTAATATATTTAGGAATAAGGTGACATTTTCCTATAAATACTGAAAGTTCGATGACACTTTGAGGGGAGTTCGGAATTAGCAAAGTGTAAATATAAGTGGGACTCCGTATAAACAGTTGTAAATAAATAATCTGAAGATCGCTTTTATGATGTCGATGTTGTACTTAAGAGGACAAACATACTAATAATCGGTTGATTCGTGTTATTTCACTTCTAGCGATATGATCCTAAAAGCAAACCAATCCCCAACAAAAAAGATTTGTCTTTGTAGGTTGTTAAGTAGTGTATAGATAAAAATAATCACAAAAGGATTTTATTTTTGTGTTTATTTTCTTCGTTGTCACGTATCGTATAAGGTTATAAGGTTTTGTCTCATGTTTTCTGAAAAAACTAAAAGATTTTAGCAGTTTAAAGAACAAAAACATGTGCTTGGATAGTTTCTCTGTAAGACAGGTTTACAGAGCTTAAAGGATTGGATCTCGAAGAGTTTAGCACTTCCGGGAAGTCAAGATTAGAAGCTGATCTTCATGGAGCATTGTCGCTTAAGGATGAAGAGAAGCTACACGAGGGATTCAAGAGAAGTCGATTACAGACTGAAGAACTGTGAGACACACTTCGTTGAAGTCAAAGAAACAATCTCCATCTCACGACATCAGATCCTCGTTAAAGATTTGTCAACAATACAAGCTACATCCAAGGGGGAGTTTGTTGGAGCATAAACGTCTATGTTTGTAGTTTGTATTGTATCTAGGATGTGTCGTGAAGTCTTACATGTATCTAGATCGAGTTGTAAAGCAAAAACCGCACGTTTATGGCTTGTTATGCAACTGTTGCGCAAGCAACACCAGTGGCGCAACACCAATGTTGCGCTGCGCAACACCCACTCCGGGTGTTGCAGTTGCGTAACAAGGTTCGGTGGTAGGTATGGACTATAAATACTCCACCTAGCAGCCATAAATGTATCCATTCTTAGAGAGAGAAAGTGTTGTTGTGTTCCTAGATGAGAAAGTTGCGTAACAACATCTCGAGTGGTTCAAAGTCTTACTAACCGATTGTAATTGATATTATTCGTATTGTTTATCATTACGTAAGATTAATAATATCAATCTTTTGGTTATTTCGTGAGTTTCACCTTTACATATTCTCCGTTTTGTTATTCCGCAACAATTTGGAGTTTGGGTCCAAATCGAGGTTTAGGAAACGCGACCGACACAAAGCGCATTCTGCGCTATGTCCAAGGAACAATGGACTTTGGCCTAAGCTATCAGAAGAATGCTGCTCCTAACCTATTTGGTTATTACGATAGTGACTTTGGTGGATCATTAGACGATATGAAAAGCACGTCAGGTTACTGTTTCTCAATAGGGTCATCAATGTTCTCATGGTTGTCAAAGAAACAACAAAGTGTTGCTCAATCATCGGCCAAGGCTGAATATGTCTCTCTACTTCACAAGCGATATGGCTTCGTCGAATCTTAGCAGATTTTGGTCACACACAACAAGAAGGAACCAAGCTCTACTGTGATAACAAGTTAGAAACTGCTATGGCAAAGAATCCATTTCATAACCTGTCGAACCTGTCACATTGCTCTCAAATATCATTTCATTCGAGAAACAGTTGAAGATAATGAAATTCATGACTTTTGTCGGTCTGAAGATCAAGTATCTAACATCCTCACCAAAGCACTTCCAAGAGAGAGATTACAACAACTCCGAGATGCGCTTGGAATCCAACAACACATTAAAGGAGAGTGTTAGAATAAATAAAATAGTTTGTAGTTTGTGGTCCAAAAGTCTCGGTTAGTATGTGGTTGAGTTCTATCTTCTAAGTATTTTGTTTGCCTATAAATAAAGAAGACAATGTATTCATTTGAGATAACAAAAACAATCAAATATAATCTTCCTTCAATATAGTTCTCTGCATATATATATATTCAGGTTATTCTGTGACATTCGCGAATTTCTAGGTATATTTCCATCGTCTCGTATTCGTTTTATTTATTTATATTTATGTTTTGACCCTATTGTATTCCTTTTATGTTTTATCGTATTCGTATTTTATGAGTATCGTATTCGTATTTTCCGTATTTTATGAGTATCGTATTTGTATTTATGTGATTCGGATCTTTATGTCAGGAACGTTTAGTCTTAAGTGCCTTTAGTATAAGTCTAGTATGCTCTTATGATAAGTTTAGGGGAATTATGCCTGAATTATACGATTAAGATTAACGTTTAAAAAGTATTACAACTTTAGTCCTTTCAGCAAATTTATTACGAAACTAGTCCTATGGGAGATTTTTATTACAAAAATGGTCTCAAAAGGATCTACCAATTTTTTTTTGTCTTATCCTATACCAGATTTTGTCCTTATCCATCATCACCTACTCATTCACCTCTTTCACTTTCTCTCTCAAGAAACACACACACATAAACACTCCTCCTTCTCTCTACATTTTCCGGCGATCCGACCGTTGAAATCCAAATCCGAGACTAGATTATTGTTCACCGTTATCATCTTCATCTATCCTCCAATTTTCGTTACGATCGGGTAAGTATTTCTCGGTTTTAGTTTTAAACTTTGTTATTTTGATTCAATACCGAAAATACCACTTTTCACCATCAAAACTCGGATTTTATTGAGGGTTATTGTTCCTAAACATATTCTGGACATAGGGTTTCGATTATGGGTCATTTTGATGCTTAAAAACACTCTGAATCTCATCCCGAATGTAATTTTTCGTAAAAACCCAGTTACGTCACGTAACTGTGTTACGTGCACGTAACTGATCAAGTAACTCTTCATAGTCACGTAACTGATCACGTAACTAAGACGATTAGTCTTAGTCACGTAACTGATCACGTAACTAAGACCATTAGTCTTAGTCACGTAACTGATCACGTAACTAAGACCTTTAGTCTTAGTCACGTAACTGATCACGTAACTAAGACGATTAGTCTTAGTCACGTAACTGATCACGTAACTAAGACGATTAGTCTTAGTCACGTAACTAGCTTGCTGATTTTCCGAAACGTTTGTAATCCTGTTAAATCGATGTTCCTTTTGGTCATTTTAGAACCCGTATACAACGTTAATCGTTAAGGCATATCCCACTAGACTTAGAGATACTTAGACATGTTTATTTACGTGATGTTTAGGGCACTTAGACGTGGAATTGCTTTGCTATTCTGTGAGTTATTCGTTGCCCTTTTTACACTTTTTCATTTTTGGGCATGATTAGCGTTATATAAATGTATTTTTATGGTATATTATGTATTATGGTATGAATTATGGATATGGATGCTTTAGATGGTCTTACCCAAACTTGTACCGCCTTTGTGGTAGTACGAGGCCCCGTATACACACCTGTTAGCTTTTAGCCGCCGGTTCGTATATATAGCGCTATATGGGTCTAACAAACCCTCATTTCTAACACGATGGATGATGGATGCGCCCTGTCCGTGTTAGTAATGTTATGACCGTTGATTTCGAGGACAACCTAGCTTAAGACACTAGGTGGGGTTAGTTGCCAGTATTGTTATGGTTCAGGTGTATCGTATGTTCCTAAAGCTGTTATCTATCCAGTATGTATTTTATGATTCAATTATGGTATTTTTATGGTATATGTATGAGTATTTTATCAAAAGGTTTCGTAAACCTCACATATATTTTGAAACATCATTTTCAAATGACTTATCTTCAAATATTATCATTTTTGGGTCAAAACCTATTGAAACTTTTATACTAATATGTTTTTATTTACTATTGCGAATAATTCACCAACTCTATGTTGACGTCGTATTTTAACGCTTTTCAGGGATTTGAGGTTACACTTTATGATGCTATGCTTGTTGGCTACGTGGATCTTTTGCATGGAATTTGTTTTGCTTATATTAAATTCCTTAGTATCCCAAACGCTGTAGCCGTATTTTGATATTTCGGATGATTGTAATAACGTATTGTATTTCAAACTCTTAAATCTATGTTGATGATGTATGGCTTACTTATGTTTATGTAACCTTTGAATCTCTGATACCGTATACGCTGTACACCTCGGTTCCGCCATTTTTGCGGGGTGTGACAGAAGTTGGTATCAGAGCCAATGGTTATAGCGAACTAAGTGACCTTACGGAATCACTTAGACTATGACCTAGGCTTTCGGACCTATCTGATTTACTCTATGTGCGCATTTCCTTCTTTTGTGGGCCTGTATGTGATTTGTATGCTATATGTGCTTTTATTTTGCTTTCTATGTTTTGAGGCCTGCTCGTTTTAGTCGCACATCCGGTTATCGTTCTGATTTATTCTGTTTGACATTCGTAAGAAGATGCCGCCAAAGAGAGCTTCTACTAGGTCTACTCCGGCCGTCACTGCTACAAGAAGGTCGACGAGGCGAGGTCGCGCCAGTGTGAGAGCGGGTGCTACGCCTCAGAATACCACTGCTGCCCCCAATGCTAATACCACTACTCCGGATATCAGTCAGTTGATTGCGGAGCAGATTGCAGCGGCAATACCCGTGATTGTGGCACAGCTCAAGGAGACACCGGTGCAGGATGCCGACATAGGGTTTGAAGAACCTGTGATACCGGTATTGGATCAGAAGGTACGGCGTCTGGGCGCGATGGTTCTGATGTGGGAAGAGCAGTGCATGTGGGAGTCGGTGGACCGAGTATTGTTATTGAAGATCCACCCCGAGGCTGTTCGTATAAGACCTTTCTGGATTGCAAACCTACTGAATTTAGGGGTACTGAGGATGCGGTTGCTACCCTGCAATGGTTTGAGAAGATTGAGTCTGTGTTTGACGTTTCGGGATGTGCTGAAGACAGCAGAGTTAAGTATGCTACGTTCTTGTTCCAGGGTAAAGCCCTAACATGGTGGAACTCAGTGAAACGAGTTCAGGGCCGGGCTGCTGTTACCTTGATGACTTGGGAGAATTTGAAGGTTATGATGAAGAAAGAGTATGTGCCGTCATCTGAGACGCAGAGGTTGGAGAACGAGTTGTGGAACTTAACTATGCAAGGTGCTGATTTTCGTGGGTATGTGAATAGATTCTACGATCTATGTGTTTTGGCTCCTCGGTTGGTTCGCACGGAGAATGAGAGAATTGAACGCTTCACTCAAGGGTTGCCCCAGACTATGCGAGATCACATTATTTCTCACCTTCCGGGTACTCTTCAGAGTGCGGTCGATATTGCTGGTCGGCTGACCGCAAGTGCGATCCGTGGTGGTACTCTACAGCCTGTTGTGAGTCGCAGAGATTCGGGTAGATATGAGAGGAGAGACATGGGTAATTCGAGGAAGAGAAGCCGTGGTCATGATCAGAGACCTCAACTTCCTCAGGTGTATGCGTTGACGGGTGCTGGAGCTGGTTATCAGGGCATGCGCCCTAAGTGTGGTACATGCGGCAGTGATCATGCAGCAAATGTGGCTTGCTGGGTTTGCAAACGGTGCAAGAAGTTAGGCCACACCGAGCAGTTCTGTGGAAGAGCTAATGGAGCATGTTTTGAATGTGGAGAAGTGGGTCATCGCCGTCATCAATGCCCCAAACTTATAGCACCTACTCCCCTTCCTACTCACGGTGCTGGTACTAGTGCAAGAGGAAATCCTGCCAAGAGCCGAGCTTTCGCCAATGGAATCTTCCGAAGCTCACCAGGATCCCTACCGTAGTCACTGGTACATTTCTTGTCGATGATTATCCTGCTTTTATCTTGTTTGATTCGGGTGCCGATTAGAAGCTTTATAGCTTTATCT
>CAJVGC010000582.1:48392854-48418568 GCA_910822075.1 Senecio squalidus | reverse complement strand
AACAAAACAGAAGACGTACAAATAAAAAACTAACTAAAACAGAAAAAGGCACCAAAGAACACCTAAAGTCTCGACAACCTAACTTCTTCATAAAATCACCCCATATCCTAATTTAACAGCACATTCAACAAAGTACATCCCTAAACAACAATTTTAAATAATGTCCGACTGAATTCGAAAACTAACCGAAGGAGCAACAAGAGACAAAACCAATCACCAAACAACCGTTACACCTAACAGCCGAAGCCTACGAATTCGTGACTGCAAAACAAAAACATAACGGAGATCAATTTCGAAAATCAACACACAAGCTTAGCTTAATACAACAACTAATATCCCGAAAATTAACACATGCAATAAGCAAAGAAGAAGAACAAACCTTGTAACTGACGCAAAAATGGAAGACAAACTGGGAGAAGTATATAGCGAAGCAAAAGAGACGACAGGTGGCGAAAGGAGAATTAGCAAGTGACGAGGCAAATAATAAAACCAAACCCGCAAGCCCAACCGAGAACACAAATACACAGCCCAAACCCCAGCCCAACCCAATCGAATTAAAAAACAATTTCGGGCGCGGAATCATAGGCAACCTGATACTTTAATTATAGGAGGAAATGATGATCGTGTGTGTAAACTGAAAATCTCTTTATGGTTTGAAGCAAGGTCTTAGGCAATGGAATTCTAAGTTGACTACTTGTTTGGTTGAAAATGGTTTTATTCAAAGCAAAACTAATTACTCTTTGTTTATAAAATCTTTTGATAATGTGTTTGTTGGCTTATTGGTGTATGTAGATGATATTGTTGTTACTGGTAACTCAGATGTTGAAATTGAAAAATGTAAACAATTTTTAAAAACATAGTTTATGATAAAAGATCTTGGTTGTTTGAAATATTTTTTAGGAATATAAGTTTTAACTGATAATAATGGAATATGTTTATCTCAGCGTAGTATTGTATTGAATTATTAGATGAATTTAGTATGATAGGAAGTAAACCTGTTAAAACTCTTATTGATACAAATTTGGTAATTTCAGATAAAGATAATAGTCTTTAACTGATAAACTACTAACTGATGTTACTTATTATCAGAAATTGATTGGAAAATTGATTTATTTAACCATTACAAGACCTGAAATATCAAATTATGTTCAGTGTTTGAGTCAGTTTTTGCATGCACCATTATCTTCACATTTGAAACTTGCTTTTAGAGTTCTTAAATATCTTAAGTATTGTCCTGGAAAGGGTATTATGTTTACAAAGAGTGTGTTGCCTGTTTTATGGGCATACGTTGATGCAGATTGGGGTAAGTGTTTAAGTTCACGAAGGTCAGTAACTGGTTATGCATTTTTTAATGGAAATTGTTTAGTGTCATGGAAAAGCAAAAAACAGTCCACAAGTTTCTAGGTCTACAACTGAAGCTGAGTATAGAGCTTTAGCTTCAGTTGTGCGTGAGGTCATTTGGGTGTTAAAACTTTTTTATGAGCTAAATGTTAATTCATTATTACCTTTAAAAGTTTATGTGATAATAAATCTACCATTCAGATTAGTGCAAATCCTGTATTTCATGAACGGACAAAACACTTTGAAATAAATCTTTATTTTGTTAAGGAAAAAATAATGAGTGGCATTGTAGCTGTGGAAAAAATTGAGTCGGTTGAAAATGTGGCTGATATTTTTACGAAAGGTTTAACAGTTGGACAACATGATTATTTGTGCGAAAAACTGAAATTGTTTAACATGTTTCACAATAAGATTTAGGGGGAATGTTGAAAATATAAAAGGTAATCTTTTGTGAAGCTTGTTAAAAATGAAATGGTGACTTGGTTTGTTTGTGTTTGTGTTTATATTAGGATGAAATTGTGAAGATAAGATCTTGAGGGACTAAAGTTGTCAAGACATGGAACTGGAAGTGCAAGGACTGAAGTGTAAAGTTTGAGAAGCTGGAGGGCTAAAGTGTAACATTTGGAGCTATAAATAAAGGTGTCTTGTGACTGTCTCAGTCGCTCAATTTAGGTCAACATTAGGGTTTTCTCATTGTATTTCTCTCTCTATACACCGGTGTTGATTCATGATATAGTTAGTTAATTCTTGTGAGATTAGAGTGTTTTGTCATCTCCTTGATATCTGGTTATAGTAATTTGTAAGAAAGATTAAGTGTTAATTTGTAGTGAGGATTTTTTGTATTTGTTCTTTGTTATTTTAAGTAATCTCTTTGTGTTTTTTAGTTTGTTGTTGTTATTGTATTTTGATTCTGATTTTCTACACTTATTCAAGTTTAAAGTACTATGAGTATAATTCACCTTTAATAATTAGGAGTACTAAAAGTTTCACTCAACCAAATTTAAGAAATTAATATGCATTTTGGACTAGAAAAAAAAGTAAAAGTAAATAATAATAATAAATTTATGAATGTGTTGTAAAAAACAAAATTTCAACAAACATCGACAAATATACACCTATGTATCATGCATCCATCAGAAAATTATCATTGTGTCTTTTGGCATAAACGCTTTTCTTTTTAAAGGAATAAAAAAAGAAAAAGAACAATCTAACATTCACATTTCACATTCACACTATTTTCATACAAGATGTCCACTGTTGTATAATTAAAGGTATGTACTATGGCTTCTTTTAATACTTTTGTTATTCTTTATTCGTTGAATGTGATAATAAAACCTTGTTTATGGTAAAAACCGTATTCCCAGGGATTTAGATTTTCATCAAGTATCTATATACAGTTTGTAAGTTTCTTCGAATCATCTATCAAGTTCTTAACACTCCCTTAGTCAGAAAAAAGAATGGGTGGCCCGACAAGACGGAGGTAGAGTAGGCATTTGCCTCCATCTGAAAAGAATTTATGGTTCCGTCCCTACCGATACATTCTCATCTCTCTCAGGGACAAACTAGTTGTCTTTTTAGTAGAAAATGACTGACAATACAAAGACTTAACTAATTTAACAAAACCAGTGGACAGTATGTGGAGAATTTGATTTTGGTGTCTTGATTTTATTTGTGGTTGACGTACATATTTTCTTATTTTTAGCTTTGTTCAAAGATATATATATAGCAACATCTAGTAAGATAGTTTGATGAATATATGCTTTTAGTTAGTTGCGAATGGATCATATTTTCTTTTTCTTTATGGAAATGCTGAAGGTTTGTGCTTTTTCATCATTCGATTATGATTATAAATGTGCTGTTAATTGCTTAATCATACTTAGTAATTTACTTCAGTTTTTCTCCTTAATTGGAATCGTCTTTACAATCTCAGATTCTTAATACATTTCGTTCTAGTTATAGATAGTTGGTGTGAAAAACATAGGGATATAAATACTATGAAATTTATTATGGGGTGTAGTAAAGCTTTCATGTGCGAGACAGGTGATGCGTTGTTTGCTCTAAAGAATCAGTTAACTCATCCTAACAATGTTTTGCACAGCTGGGATCAAACCCTCCCCGATCCATGTACTTGGTTTCATGTTACTTGCAACAATGAAAATAGAGTTACTCGAGTGTAAGCTTCATCAACCTGTTTCTACAAGAAAATAGTGTTACTTTGCTATTTTGCATTGGATGGTTGTATTATATTGGAAGCGCAGGTTTGACTGGTGATGGACCTTGGGCAACTCACAAACCTACAGTATTTGTAAGTCCTGCCTTTTGCCTACCAAATTTGCATATTGAATACGTGTGAATTGTTGTTATTTTGTGTAATCTGGATCCCGTTTATTTGCATTTGTTAAATTACGTGTTCTGAAACAGGGAGCTATTCAAAATATAAACTTCTAAATATATATATGGAATTGTAGTTTCAGTCGTAAACAGTCCCATTGGAGCTATTGCTACTGGTGTGGCGGCACAAAAGAAGAAAAGATCATTTCTTCGATGTACCAGGTTAGTATATTTAACTGGATAAATCACCTAACTTTTTGTTTTCCAATGTGTTTTCCCGATCAGTTATTCTAACTTTATTTGCAGCTGAGGAGGACCCCGCCATTCATCTCGGGCAACTAAAGAGGTTTTCTCTCCGCGAACTACAATTTGCAACTGATAACTTTAGTATAAAAAACTTTCTTGGACGTGGTGGATTTGGTAAAGTTTACAAAGGCCGGTCACCTGATAGGGGTCTAGTGGCGATAAAAAGACTCCACGAGGAGCGTTCTCAAGGTGGTGAAGTTCAGTTTCAAACGGAGGTTGAAGTGATCAGTATGGCTGTGCATCGGAATCTACTTCGGCTGAGAAGATTTTGCATGACACCAACCGAACGATTACTGGTTTATCCCTACATGGTCAATGGCAGTGTCGCTTCATGTCTACAAGGTATTTTCCTCTAGACCTTCTTTACTATAAGTCTATAACAAGCTACACTTTTATCTGTTCGTTAATTAGCATATGTGTGGGTCCCATTGGAAGTCACCCGTTATCTAATCCTTGTTACTGGTTCCTGTCCGATCAGTGCTACTGGTTCCTATGTCATCCTTGTTCCCAGTTTAAGTCCTCGTTTTTGGTACCTATCTCCAGCCTTATTTGTCGGTTCCTGTGTTACCATCCTCGTTCTGGTAAGAATTTCATGCAGTTAAATTCATCCTAAACACGAAGTTCCTGTCTAGTGACGTCGGAGTTTCATATGCCCTCATATGTATGACTTCAGGAGGAACGGTTGCTAAAGCCGTTGTCATGATATAATGTGTAGCAAGTTAAGAATAATGAACATCATTGCTCCAAATTTAGAAATGTTTAAGAGATAGGATAAGATTTTAAGTTTATTTTTCTAGTTTGTAGGAATAATTTTGATTGGATCGGTTTGTTTGAAGTTGGATGACTCAGGTTATGCAGTTATGAATAACCTGAATATATATATGCAGAGAACTATATTGAAGGAAGATTATATTTGATTGTTTTTGTTATCTCAAATGAAGGGAAAATGCATTGGATGACTATTGTACTAAACAAAAATATCCGTCTAGGTCATTGTATAAAGTTTATGTCTATTTACATCACTATACTACATTTGACCGTTTAAATAAGCGACTTTTTTTCACTTAACCGGTCAGAAACCGGTGACCTCACTCCCCACTAATTCTCTCTCTCCCTCTTTCATTTTTATAATACCAAATCTAATTGGGATCATCACTTTAATTTTTTATTAAACCCTAATCGTAATCGTCTTCCTGGAATCCTAAATCATCGATCAACTATCAAATTGGAAATCGTGGAGCATGCAAGTATGATAACGATCAACTTTCATCGTGGTGGTAGGTTTGAAAAAGATCCTTTTAGTTATGAGTACGATATGCTAACCGTTTTGAAGGATGTGGACATACATTCCATGAATTTCAGTAAGTTTAAATCTCTTTTAGAAGAATCATCATCTGCAGTATGCAATTTTATCTTTTTCCTTGTTCCTGGTAAAGATTTAGAGTCTGGATTGAGGCATATGAAATCTGATAATGATATAGTTAGTTTTATAAAATATGCTGAAGACAATGGAGGTTTGATTGAGGTTTACATTGGCCACTCTGAGTGTGAGATAACTAGGGAACTGATTAAGGATGGAAATGGTGGTGTAACTGATAGGATAGATAATGTTGAAGTAGATAGTGATAATGAAGATGAGGAAGAAGATATGTATGATATGTACTCTTCGGATGAGAGTGACACTGCATCTATAGATCACCTTTCAGAAGGTGATGATGAGGTTTTTGAAGTTAGGAGTAGCAAAATTAGTATGCCTAAACCTAAGAAGAAAGCAGTTAAAATGTTTGATAAAACATTTTTGTCTAAGATTTATGGTGGTTTAGATACTGAAAAAATGGTTTGAGAGGGAAGTTTGTGTTGAAAGTGAACATGGAGCAGATGAAAAGGATGGATTGGGAGGGCCAGTGCATGATCCTAGCATTAAATGGAAGTACATGAGACCACAATTAGGTGAAAGGTATGAGAATCCACAGCAATTGAAAAGGTGTTTGGCTTTCTATGCTCTTGCTAATGGATACCAGTTGTATTACACAGTTAATGATGGTAAGAGGTTTTTAGCTAAATGTAGTAAAAATGTAGGTAATGGTCCCAAATGCACTTTTAGACTGTGGGCATCTTGGATGCAGAAGGAAAAGTCCTTTCAGATAAAGAGTTTACAAGATGAGCATAGATGTTCAAAGAGTTATGACCTTGGAAGCTTGATTACTTGCAACTGGATAGCTAGGAACTATGCTAAAAAAATCATGGCAAGACCTAATATCAAAGTTAAGGAGATACAGGAAGCTATGTTGAAGAAGTATAAGTGTAGAGTGACTTTTGGTCAGGCTAGAAGGGGGAAGATCAAAGCCTTGGAACAATATGAGACTTGTTTAGAAGATCATTATGGACAGTTGTGGTCCTATGCAGAAGAGATCATTACATCTAACCCAGGAAGTACTTGCTTAATGAGTGTTGAACCAATGCCAGATGGGAAAAATTACTTTAAAAGCTTTTATGTTTGTTTTAAGGGACTGAAAGATGGTTGGTTGGCAGGATGTAGGAAGGTTTTAGGGATTGATGGGTGTTTTTTGAAAACTATATGCAAAGGAGAGTTGCTTGCAGCTGTAGGAAGAGATGGGAATAACCAGATGTTTCCAGTGGCTTGGGCAGATGTGAGCATTGAGAACAAAGAGAACTGGAAATGGTTTATGGAATGTTTAGTGGCAGATTTGGAGTTAAACTTTGGTGAAGGTCTAACTATCATCTCAGATCAACACAAGGTAATGATATTTATCAGTTCTTAATGTAATTTTATGTCAATTAACTTTGTTATGCTTCATTTTTATTTACGGTATTTTGGAAGCAGCCAAGGAGGTCATACCTTTAGCAGAACATAGACAGTGTGCAAGGCACATCTATGCAAACTTCAGAAAGAAGTTTACAGGAGTATTGTTTAGAAACATATTCTGGAAAGCATCAAAGGCCACCTTCCCTGCTAGATTTGAGAGATATATGGAGGACTTGAAAAGGACAAGCAAAGTAGCAGAAAAACATCTAAGGGAAAGGCAACCAAGTAGCTGGAGCAAAGCTTTTTTTACTACAGATAGGGCATGTGATGCAGTGGAGAATGGAATAAGTGAATGCTTCAACTCTGTTATAGTGGATGCTAGAAGGAAACCAATTATAAACATGCTGGAGGAGATCAGATTGTATATGATGGTAAGGATGCAGAAGATGAGAGATACTCATGAATCATGGAGTCATGAAATTTGCCCAAGCATTAGGAAGAAGATTGCAAAGATTCAGGACTTGCATAGGTATGATTTTCCCATTAAATTTATCTCTATTTAAATGTTTTTTGGCTAATATTTCTTTTAATGTGTAGGCACTGGGAGGTTTTTCCATGTGGAAACAGCTTGTTTGAGGTAAGGAATGGTTATACTGCATTTAGAGTAGATGAAGCTAAGTGGACTTGTAGTTGTAGATTGTGGCAGTTGTCAGGAATTCCTTGTGAACATGGGTATGCAGTTATCTTTCATTTACACAAGAATCCAGACCATTATGTGTCACATTACTTCAAAAAACCCATGTTTGTAGCTACATATAACCATTTCATAAATCCCTTAAATGGTATTGAACAATGGCCACCATCTAATAACCAAAAACCATTACCCCCATTGCTAGAAGAATATCTGGTAGACCCAAACACAAAAGAAGGAGAGATGCCTTTGAGGGTGGTAATCAAGATAAGACTAAGGTTAGAAGGATTGGGAGGGTAATGCATTGTAAAAATTGTGGGGAAAAGGGACACAATAGGGCCACTTGCACAGTGGATAGAGATGGTGATGGTGAAGCTGTTAGAGGTGATGGTGAAGCTGTTAGAGGTGGTAGCAAGGCTGTTAGGGGTGATAGAGGTGGTATCAAGGCTGTTAGGGGTGGTAGAGGTGGTGGTAGCAAGGCTGTTAGGGGTGGTAGAGGTGGTGGTGAAAAGGCTGTTAGGGGTGGTAGAGGTGGTGGTGAAAAGGCTGTTAGGGGTGGTAGAGGTGGGGGTAAGGCTGTTAGGGGTGATAGAGGTGGTGGTAGCAAGGCTGTTAGGGGTGGTGGTAAAGCTGTTAGGGGTGGTGGCAAGGCTGTTAGAGGTGGTGGCAAGGGTGGTAGAGGTGGTGGTAGCAAGGCTGTTAGGATTGAACAAAGGGAAGAGATTGTGGAAGAATAATCCCTTAATGAACAAGAGGGAAGTACAGAAGAGAGGGAAGAACAAAGTGTTAGAAGGAGATTATTCACAGATATGGAAGAAGAGATTACAATTAATGGGAAGGTGGTTAGAAAAATAGGGCCAGGAGATGCTTTAGATGGTAGTGCATATCCAGGTGGTATTAAACCAATTGGTTATGGCGTATCCTGGGATCCTATTGATGGAGAGCCAATGTTAGGGGTAAGTACTCTTTATTGTTCTTTTTATTGTTCTTTTTATATATATAACAATTTAATCTGTGTGTTGTAGAACAAGGATGGACTTCCAAGGTATGCTTGGCCACCAGGGATAACTGTAGAAGACTGCATACTAGAGGCTGGTCAAGATGTGAATGCCATTCTGCATCACTACAAAGATCAACAACCTGAAGAAATTCCAATGTCTCAGCCTCCTTTGGCAACTCAAGAAGCTGAGCAAATACCAGTTGTCACTCCTAAGAGGAGGTTCAAAAGGCTTCTGAAGAGGCCACCACCAGTTTCTGAAGATGAGGGAAATACTGAATTGGAAGTCAATAAACAAGTATCTCAGCCTCCTTTGGCAACTCAAGAAAGTGAGGGAAGTACTGAGGAAATTCCAGTGACTCAGCCTCCTTTGGCAACTCAAGAAAGTGAGGGATGTAGTGAAGCTGCAGTCAATGTCACTCCCAAGCAAAGGAAGCAAAAGGTTAAGTTGCAGGTGAAGAGGAGGCCACCTTCAGAAAGGATCAAGATTGCTCATTTCAAGAAGCCATTGAAACCAGGTCCTGGTTTAACTGCTGATGATTGTATATCATTTGATTAGGAATGTAGTATGTCTGATGATTGTATATCAATGGAACTTAAGAATGTTGTCTTTTGGTAACTTTATGTTGGCTGTTAAGGTATGATGTAGTAGGAACTTATTAACTTTGTGCCACTGTATGTAAATTATGCCACTTTATGTTGGCTCTTTTGGTAAGTTATGGTAAAGAATGCCTCTTTTGGTAATTTGGTTGTCATTTGGTTTGTTTTGTTTAGGTTGTTTAGGTTGTTTTGGTTGGTTTTGTAAACACCAAAATGGGAAAAATCTCTTTTGGTAATTTGGTTGTTATTGGGTAAGTTATGCAGTAAACAGTCAAATGGGTTGTTTTGGTTGGTTTTGTAAACAGCAAAATGGGAAAAATTGGTCATTGCCATAATACCATAAAACAGAAATACAAATACAGAAAACAGAGTGTTACATAATACCATTACAATAGAAATAGAAAACAAAGTGTTACAAATCCTACAACAAACAACAATCTTAAATAAAACAATCGATTTGCAGCTTGTTTTTTCACCATCTCTAAATCAGCTTCCAACGACTTCACCTTCGAGTACAATTCAAACATCCTTGCATTATACCATCTGTTTGGTAGCTCCGGATCAAACCATTTAAAAAAGTTGTAATTTTTTGTTGGATCCTATTAAAGAGATATCCACGATGAAAAAAAACAGAAGAAAATCGAGATGAACAAAAACAGAAGAAAATTTGGGACTTACAAAATAGTTTGGACAACCTAGAAATCGTCTTCCTGGATTGATTGATGTCCACG
This sequence comes from Senecio squalidus, assembly GCA_910822075.1. Classification (NCBI taxonomy): domain Eukaryota; kingdom Viridiplantae; phylum Streptophyta; class Magnoliopsida; order Asterales; family Asteraceae; genus Senecio; species Senecio squalidus. The sequence goes on along the minus strand of CAJVGC010000582.1, from coordinate 48,408,804 downwards.
ACGTCGAGCATCTAGCATTCACTCCACAATTACAAACTCGTAAATCCATCTTCCCCAATTGAGCTCTGCAAAAATCCCAATTCATAAACCCTAATTTGTGGTTTATAACGTTCAAAATATAAAGTTAGAGAAAAGGGTGACGTGGCGGTTACCAAAGGGTTTCAGGTCACCAAAATGATTTATTTAAATGGTTTCAAAAAGTTAAGGTTGTAATTTAAACGGTCAAATGTAGTATAGTGATGTAAATAGACATAAACTTTGTACAATGACCTAGACGGATATTTTTGTGTAGTACAATGGTCATCTGGTGCATTTTCCCCTCAAATGAATACATTGCCTTCTTTATTTATAGGCAAACAAAATACTTAGAAGATAGAACTCAACCATATACTAACCGAGACTTTTGGACCACAAACTACAAACTATTTTATTTATTGTAACACTCCCCCTTAATGTGTTATTGGATTCCAAGTGCATCTCGGAGTTGTTGTAATCTCTCTCTTGGAAGTGCTTTGGTGAGGATGTTAGATACTTGATCTTCAGACCGACAAAAGTCATGAATTTCATTATCTTCAATTGCTTCTCGGATGAAATGATATTTGAGAGCAATGCGACGGGTTCGACAGTTATGAAATGGATTCTTTGCCATAAGAGTTGCTAACTTGTTATCGCAGTAGAGCTCGGTTCCTTCTTGTTGTGTGTGACCAAAATCTGCTAAGATTCGACGAAGCCATATCGCTTGTGAAGTAGAGAGACATATTCAGCCTTGGCCGATGATTGAGCAACACTTTGTTGTTTCTTTGACAACCATGAGAACATTGATGACCCTATTGAGAAACAGTAACATGGCGCGCAGCGCAACAGTCGTGTTGCGCCACGGGTGTTGCTTGCGCAACAGTTGCGTAACAAGCCATAAACGTGCGATTTTTGCTTTACAGCTCGATCTAGATACATGTAAGACTTCACGACACATCCTAGATACAATACAAACTACAAACATAGACGTTTATGCTCCAACAAACTCCCACTTGGATGTAGCTTGTATTCTTGACAAATCTTTAACGAGGATCTGATGTCGTGAGATCGAGATTGTTTCTTTGACTTCAACGAAGTGTGTCTCACAGTTCTTCAGTTTATAATTGACGTCTCTTAAATCTCTCGTGTAGCTAGTCTTCATCCTTAAGCAACACTACTCCATGAAGATCAGCTTCGAATCTTGACTTCCCGGAAGTGCTAAACTCTTCGAGATCCAATCCTTTAAGCTCTGTAAACCTGTTTTACAGAGAAACTATCCAAACACATGTTTTTGTTCTTTAAACTAATAAAATCTTTTTGTTTTTTCAGAAAACATGAGACAAAACCTTATAACCTTATACGATACGTGACAACGAAGAAAATAAACACAAAAATAAAATCCTTTTGTGATTATTTTTATCTATACACTACTTAACAACCTACAAAGACAAAAAATTTTTGTTGGGGATTGGTTTGCTTTTAGGATCATATCGCTAGAAGTGGAATCATACGAATCAGCCGATTATTAGTATGTTTGTCCTCTTAAGTACAACATCGACATCATAAAAGCGATTGTTCGATTATTTATTTACAACTGTTTATACGGAGTCCCACTTATATTTACACTTTGCTAATTCCGAACTCCCCTCAAAGTGTCATCGAACTTTCAGTATTTATAGGAAAATGTCACCTTATTCCTAAATATATTAACTAAACTAGAAAAACTGGATTGTGTCGAGTATTGACGCTATGCACACTCTTTTGTGAGTGCGTGTATAACCGTTTAAGGTATATCTAAGCTTTGCTTGCACCCGGTTACACATTGTGCCCCCAATATCACGACATTTCTCCGAAAACTAATATACTGTACGTATAGTATTTATTCATTTATGTATTTATGAGGTGTTTATGACTCGAATTCCTCCCCATGTCTTCGCCGTCAAGTAAACATTAAGGGTTATGGAATTCTAGACATTTTTACCGACTCTCCCCTGTCTCTGCCGTTTATCACGTAAGCATCAAGGGTAACGAGTCTTTATTTTATATATATATATATATATATATATATATATATATATATATATATATATATATATATATATATATATATATATATATATATATATATAAGGATATACACACATGTCAAAAGTAATAATCACACATAATTAAAGTATAATGAACTTTTAAATAAAAAGTTTTTTGTAAACACGGTAATGAACTACGGACATATTAGACTAACTAAGAACGGAGATAGTGACGATTGTCACAAGACTCCACGAGGAGCGTTCTCTAGGTGGTGAAGTTCAATTTCAAACGGAGGTTGAAATGATCAGTATGGTTGTGCATCAGAATCTACTCAGGGTGAGAGGATTTTGCATGACACCGACCGAATGATTACTAGTTTATCCCTACGTGGTCAATGACAATGTCGCTTCATGTCTACACAGTATTTTCATCTAGCGCTTCTTTACTTTAAGTGTATAACAAACTACAGTTTATCTGTTTGATCCACTATTTTCATACGTAATTGTGGTCCCATTATATGATCATTGAAAGTCACCATTTATCTAATCCTTGTTCTTGGTTCCAGTCAGATCCAGTGGCAAATCTAGACCACATCTTTGTCGGGGCCAATTGTCACCAAGACCGGTTGGGGGTATTTAGTATGTGTCTAAATGGGTCGGGTCGGGTCTGCCCACAACTAATAAAAAAGGTAGATTTTATTAAATTGGTCTTAATCAAAGAATTTTCTTGTGATTTTGCAATTTTCTATTTTATATGATTTATATCATATGGTTCAAAGATGTTTAAGTTAAAAAGTTTTATAAGTTTTGTCTCAACCGAATTATCAACTAAGACTCCAAATAGTATATAACACATACTAAGATGAATATAATATCAAAATAATAATAATACAAAATATACATACTGATACTAAAATTATACATATTGGATTTCAAGAACTTGAAAACCAATTTTGTTAATATATTTTCTTGAACAAACTAGAAAATTTAATAGAAACAGATTAAGATAACAAAAACCTTCTAGAAATCTTTTATATATATTAATAAATTAATCAATTATTGTATTTTTTTTTCTTTATAGACGGGCCACTAGTTCATTTATAGTAAACACCTTTTTTACTAAGGTCCAATCAAAACTCAAATAAAATTTGGGTAGGACATATCAAATAGACCCGTATCTAATAAGCCAAGTGTTACTGATTCCCGTGTAATCCTTGTTCACAGTTTAAGTCCTTGTTTTTGGTAATGGTTTAGCGCAGAGGTGGGACGAGTGGCCTAAACATTATATATCCCAGCAACCGCACACATATTTCATATCATAATTGTTGGAACATTATTGTCTGTAGATTGTATTCATTTGAACGTGTCGTAGAGTTAGAATGTAATTAGATCGAGTTGTAAAGTCCAAACGCATTTACGAAAACAGTTACGGTGAGTAACTGAGTTACGGTCACGTAACTGTCTCTCAGACAAGTTACGTGCACGTAACTAGAGAGTTACGCGCGTAACTGTCTCCCAGACAGTTACGTGCGCGTAACTCTTCTAGGGTTTCGAGCTGCCTATAAATAGCAGCCTCGGGATCATAAATGCGGTTGTTGAAAGTTGTCAGAGCTGTCAAATCAAGAATAGTTACGTGAGCTAGGGTTTAGGTCACGAAACTAGGTGTTCTTGTGTGTTAAAGTCTTGTAATCGAGTGTTTAGGTTCTATTCGTGATTGTAATCAAACACGTAAGCTTTATAGAATCATTCATTTGGTTATATCAACTGTTCTTCACCATATAAACCGTTATATTAGGTATTCCGCATCTAATATAGTTTTAGGGTTCAAAGGGATCGTAAAAGAGGCGACCAACAAGTGGTATCAGAGCCTCTATACTTGCTATAGAGGTCTTTGAATCCGTTTGGTGAAGATTGGGGCTGATTTGGGATAGATCTAGGTTTTGGAGTAATTTTACTTTATTTTGGGATTTTTTAGATCTAGGCATTTCTAGCCGGAGTTTGGTATTGGGGTTCAGATATTACGTCTACAGTTGGGTGTATTTGATATCAGCAGAAGATGGGTTCTTAGTTTTGGGTATTTCTTCGTTTACGGCCGTTTTAAGAAGTTTCTGCTGCACGTCACGTAACTGAGTTACTCAATCACGTAACTAAGGTATTCAGTCACGTAATTAAGTTACTCAATCACGTAATTCAGCTACTTGGTCACGTAATTAAGGAAGTTACGCACGTAACTCTTAGTTACTTGACATTTGTTACGCACGTAACTAGGAAGTTACGCACGTAACTGGGTACTTACGTTCACGTAACTAGGCTGCTGAAGACGTTCGTTTACTCCATTTTCTAGCCGTTACTCTGCCCGTTTTTCGTTGGAAACGTTAGGTGGGTGTTAGGTTAGGTTTACGGGTATTCGTTAGTTGCTGATTGTGGGTATTGGTGTGGATTTGTGATGGCTCTCTCTACGAATTCAAATACATTCAACATGGAACCGAGCCGTAATCCTCAACTTCCTCCTCTATACAATCCAAACCGAAGTGTAGAGGATTGGATGATGAGCTTTAGGATGTATGTTGCTTGTACAGATCCGAGTATGTGGGCTCCTATCCTCACGAAGTATGAAGCTCCCTCCGACGTCAACACAGCCGCCGGTGTTAGAACCTATCGGGCTCCATCTACATATACCGATGATGAGAAAGCTCTCTTTCTCAAAAATCAGAAAGCGTTGGGAACAATTCAGTTTTGTTTAACTGACGAGATGAGAGCTATATTCCGGATGATCGATAATCCCCATGATCTATGGAATGCTATCGCGAAAAGATATGGAGGTACGGAAGCAATGAAAGGAATCAAGGCCGACATCTTGAAGAGGCAATTTGACAACTTCAAGTGTGGAGAAAACGAGACTCTAGACATGCTGATCTCTAGATTTAGTCGGTTGATTAACGATCTTTATGAATTAAAGGTTGAGTTTAGTAAGCTTCAGACGAACATACGATTCTTAGATAGCTTGCCGCCACATTGGGAAGTTCGTGTGCTTCTGTTGAAAGATTAACCTGAGCTAAGAGACTATGACTTTGAGGATCTTATCGACAAGCTACGTATAGCCAATCTGCAGATGCAAGAGAAAGCTTATGGTAGCAACGCGTTTGCTCAGAAGGTACTTAGGGATAATTCGGGAGTTGCTTTCCTTTCGGATATCTCATCAACCCAAGTACCTCCATCCTTAAGCTACTTGCCTCCGACTCCCAGCTTTCCGAGTGTTCAAGACAGTCCTCCAGTGTCAAGCTCGACCGATTCACTCTGTCCTACATGTTCTACTTGTAGAACTTGTTCATCGCGACGGGAAATGAATACGGCATTTGCTGCTCCCCTCCTAAAGTCTCAAGGGAGAGGAAAGGAAACGGCATTTAGTGCTTCTAGTTCCCAGAATATGGAACCTGATCGCTTACAGTCATGTTTCGTCGCAGCCTATAACGACTTGATCGACGGAAGAATTGCAAATTCCGCTCTCAATGAGGAAGATTATGAGCAGGTCCATCCCGACGATCTAGAGGAAATGGATATTCGGTGGAACATGGCCATGATGACAAAGAGGATCAAAGGTTTTCTCAACCGCACAGGAAAGAAGTTTATTGGGGGTGATCGAAAGAGTGGCATGGGGTTTGACAAATCGAGGGTCAAGTGCTTTAAATGCAACAATTACGGCCACTTCGCTCGTGAATGTGGTCAGCATTCACGCGAAGACCCTCGACATGACCAGGGAGAAAGATATGGTCGACAACACCAAGGTCATCAAGCCCCTCATCAAGGAAGAAACTATCAGCAGGGAGGATATCAAGGTCAAGCATCTCGGAATCTCAGAATTCAAGATGCTGAAAAGGATGCAAGTGCACTTATGGCTGTGGATAACCGGGTTGACTGGAATGCTTTTGAGGATATCGCACCAAGAATGGAGCACTTTGCACTAATGGCCTCTACTTCAGATGTTGCATCTCCTAAGCCTGAGGTAGATATTGATCCTTTCACTTCGGTTTGTACTAACTGCAGCGAGCTAGAGGCCCAGCTCGCTGTATGGAGTAACTCAGCTAGAGAGTTAAGTGTTGAGGCTAATAATTTTAGATTAAAAAATGATAGCTTGTCCAAAGAAAACAAAACATTGACTGTTTTTAAGAAAGAAAAACAAGTTGAAATTTCTGATCTAAAAATTATAATTACCCGACATGTTTCAAAAATCCAAGAGTTTTCTGATGCTCTTGCAGCTGAAAAATTAACTGTTGCAAAGAAACATAGTGAAATTGATACTCTGCAGGCAAAGTTAGCTGCAATTGCAAACTCTAAAGAGATTTTGGCTCAATTGATCGAATCGCAACGGACGAACACCAAAGACAAGGGTGGACTGGGGTATTCTAGTATGCCTCCTCCAAATCACTTCACCCCAGTCCCGGTCGATGGTTCGTCCGCAGAGTTAGCTCAATCTGCTTCTTTGACCTCTGAGGCTCCAAAAGCCGAAGAAATTGGTCCAGAAGTTAGTATCAGTGAAAATGAGTCTAAAGTGACCTTAGAATGTCCCGACCAAAAATCAAAAGACTTGACCGATTTAAAAGACGTCCAATTATCTAAATACCAAGAGAGTCTTTTCGAGAAAGTCTTTCAGCGCCTTGAAAGCCGTCTTATCACTAAGATGGACAAGAAGTTTGAACAACTTCAGGTGCGAGAAGGAAAACGGATTGTTAAACAATCCGAATCTAAGCAGTCCGAGTCAAAGTCCACAAAATCAAAGTCTAAGGGTAAAGAAAAGGTTGAGGAACCAATTCTCACTATCCAAACCCCTATGTCCACGATTTTCACTAAGGGAGTGGCTTCTTCTTCTAAGCCTACAAATTTCCCTCCCAAAGTGTCTCGACCAACTACCTCTCGACCAGCTCCTCAGACCATGGCAACACCTCGTATTCCTAATGTGTCTCATGTAGCAATTCCAAACGAGAAGATTCAAACTTCTCCGACTCATATGGACATGTCAAATGATCCGAGAATTTGCTATTATTGTAGAAACGAGGGCCATATTGCCAAAGTTTGTCCACGTTTGCAAGGATTAATCTTGAAACGCAAAGCATCCCCTAAGAAGGATCGACTAATCTCTAAAGTTGATTCTTCTTCAGACCAAGTCAAGACAGGGCCAAAACAAGTCGTGACCGAAGTTGTTAAAGAAAAACAAAAGTCACCCAAACGTCAGAATGACACATCAACTTCAACCAACTACCAGAAAAACAACAAATTGGTTGATGTGATCATTCTCGATGTAAATGGACGACCCAAGTCTGTTAAGGCTTGGGTCCCCATTCAAAACTGATCCTCTATTTTAATGTGCAGGGACGACCTAAGCGACCGAGCGGCAAGAATATTTGGTGTGTCGACAGTGGTTGTTCCAGGCACATGACGGGAGATAGTCATCTATTGACCGATCACATTGAGGTTGATGGTGGCAATGTCCTGTTTGCGGGGGAAAAGGGTGGAAAGATAACGGGACAAGGAAATATCTCCAACGGCGTAGTGACTTTCAAAAATGTCAACTACGTTAAGGAGTTAAAGCACAATCTTCTCAGCGTTTCACAAGTGTGTGATGAGAAGTTCTCTACACTGTTCACAAACAAAGAGTGTATGATTCTACGTGAAGGTTTTGTGATCGACCCATCTTGGGTACTGATAAGAGCTCCGAGAGTCAACGACATCTTCTATCTGGATATGTCTAAAGCTACATCAAGCGAGGAGCATCTGTGCTTGGTGTCTAAAGCTTCGGAGCGGGAGTCAATTATGTGGCATAGACGGATGGCCCACATTAACTTCCGAAGGATGAATTATCTGGTGAAGCACGAGCTTGTCACAGGAGTTCCCAAAATGAGCTTTGCGATGAATGACTCATGTATTTCATGTGTAAAGGGGAAGCAACACAAGAAGTCGCATCCGTCAAAGCTTGTGAACTCCATCTCGTCTCCACTGGAATTACTTCACATGGATCTCTTCGGTCCTGTAAGTGTAAAGAGTAAGGGAGGCAAATCGTACTGTTTGGTAGTCACGGATGACTACTCGAGATTCTCATGGGTTTTCTTCCTAGCGAGGAAGGATGAAACAGCTGAACGACTAAAGTTTCTCCTTCTTCGACTAGAAACCCTTCTCGAGTTAAAGGTCAGATCTATTCGGAGCGATAATGGCACGGAGTTCAAGAACAACAACATGGAGCTGTTTTGTTTATCTAAGGGTATCTCTCATCTGTACAATGCTCCTCGAACTCCGCAGCAAAATGGAGTTGCAGAAAGGAAGAATAGAACTCTCATCGAAGCGGCTCGTACGATGCTTTCGGATTCTAAACTGCCAGTTTCATTCTGGGCCGAAGCAGTCAATACAGCATGCTATGTTCTCAATCGGGTTTCTTTGGTCAAACGTCACAACAAGACCAGCTATGAATTGATCAATAAAAGAAAACCGAATCTGCAATTCCTCGAACCGTTTGGATGTCCTTGTGAGATCATGATCACTAAGGAAAGGATCTCCAAGTTTGGTGAAAAGACGCATCCAGGATACTTTCTCGGTTATTCGGCAGAGTCTCCAAGTAGACGGGTTTTCGACAAGACTACGGGCACGATTGAAGAAGCTTATGAGGTGACTTGTTTCCGGTATACTCCATCTACACCGGGTGATGGTCAGGAACACTTCTTCGATTATGATTCGTTATTTCAGTCTTTCAACCTTGATTATCCTAGTGTCTCCATTCCGGTTGCAAGAAATGAAGCGGTCATGATGCAAGGGGGAGGAATTGATGATACATTCTTTGATCAGTTTCACACTCAAAGTGAAGATGCATCACCGACCACTTCATTTGGTCCGATTCCGATTCAAGTAGTCATTGATCTTCCAGCTATTCAACAAGCTCCGATTCAGCCAGATCCACTAGTCTTCGAAACTGCATCAGATAATTCAGATAGTGATGACGATTCTTTTCAAGATTTAGCAGCCCAGCTTGACAATCCTCCGGAAGAAAGTGACGAAGAGGAATCAAATGACATCGAAAGTGCTCCTCAACCTTCTAATGCTGAGGTCTCGAATCCAGCTCCACCTTCTGATGAAGCAGAAATTCCAGCTTCGGTCGTGGAGAATGTGATTAATCAGGAAGAAGGTGTACAAGAAAATGAAGGTGATGTAGAAAGAAATGAGGCTGAAAATGTCATCTCTCCGAGGAGATCAGTGAGAGAAAAGAAACGTCCTGCACACCTGGATGAATTCGTGGCAAGTCCCGCACTTCTGGAAGTCTTCGAAGCATGCTTTCTATCCCAAATAGATCCAAAGAACGTCATCATTGCACTAGATGATCCGTTCTGGGTAGAAGCTATGCAAGAGGAACTTCAACAGTTCCTAAGGGAAAAGGTCAAGGCTCCAAGGAGGGAAAAGATATTGAAGACGAAGTGGGTATACAAGATTAAAAGAAATGACAAAGGCGAGATTGTGAGGAATAAAGCCCGTTTAGTTGTTCAAGGTTTCGAACAAGTTGAAGGTCTAGACTACGATGAAGTCTACGCACCGGTCGCTCCTTTGGAATCAATTCGGCTGTTCCTTGCATTCGCTTCCCACAGGCGTTTCAAAGTTTATCAACTTGACGTTAAGAGTGCGTTCCTTTATGGTGAAATACGTGAAGACATTTATGTCTCTCAGCCACCGGGCTTCGAGGATTACGAACATCCTGATCACGTTTTCAAGCTGAACAAGGCCTTATATGGTCTTCACCAGGCCCCGAGAGCTTGGTATGGAACGCTCTCTGACTTCTTGACAAACAACGGGTTTCCAAGAGGCACGGTTGATCAAACATTGTTCACAAAGAAAAGGAAAGAACACTTGCTGCTGGTCCAGATATACGTCGACGACATCATCTTCGGGTCAACTGATGACTCGATGTGTAAAGATTTTAAGAAGTTGATGACGTCAAGGTTTGAGATGAGTGCAATGGGTGAAATGAACTTCTTCTTGGGCTTGCAAGTTCAACAATCGAAGAAGGGAATTTACATTCATCAGACCAAGTATGTGCAAGACATATTGACTCGTTTCGAGATGCTAGACTGTAGACCGGTTAGCACTCCTCTCGAGATCAATCACAAACTTGGTCCAGCACCTCATGATGAAGTTATAGATCTGAAGCTGTATCGGTCGATGATAGGCTCACTGATGTATCTTACGGCTTCTCGTCCGGATATCACTTTTGCTGTGTCTTTGTGCGCACGCTATCAAGCTGCGCCTAAGGCATGTCATTTGAAGGCCGTGAAGAGGATTCTCTGTTATCTCAAGGGGAAACCAACTCTGGGCCTCTGGTATCCTTATGACGATCAAGACTTCGAGTTGACGGCGTATTCGGATTCAGATTATGGGGGCTGCAATTCTGACATGAAGTCCACGACTGGTGGCTGTCAGTTCCTTGGATCGCGTTTAGTCTCGTGGCAGTGCAAGAAGCAAACCGCGGTATCCTTATCATCTGCGGAAGCTGAATACATTGCGGCGGGAAGTTGCTGTGCGCAGGTTCTTTGGATCCAGCATCAGCTACGCGATCATGGTTTGATTGTTTCTCGCACCCCTATTAACATAGACAACACAGCAGCAGTGTGCATCATACGCAATCCGGTGCAACATTCGAAAACGAAACATATCAGTATTCGTTTTCATTTCATTCGGGATTGCTATGATAAGAACTTGATCACGTTACTCCAAATCGCCACCGAAAATCAAAAGGCCGATCTTTTGACAAAAGCCTTTCATAAGGGGCGATTTGAAGAACTGATCAAGTTAAACCGTCTCACCGTTTTAGAAATCGCTTGACACGAACCACTATTTTTGTAAATATTTAACTCTTTTAAAATTAAAAAAAATTCAAAAAGATTTTTGGTTTAAGTTGTAGTTTAATCTCTAAGTTCTTAAAATTAAAAAAAATATATATACAAAAAGATTTTAATCTTTCTTAGGTTTATAGCTTTTATTTTTCTATTTTACGGTTCTAGTGTTTTTAAGTGATATGCAGTGACAGGAGAAATCATATGAGCTTACATACGTGTTATGGATCAAATTCTCCTGGGTAGACGGTTTCTGAAACATTCTTGACGATTGGAAGGCTCCGAGTGCTTTAAACATGCTCGACTGATCATATGTCTTCCCGTCAAGTGTAAAGGCTCTTTATCTCGAGATAAAGTGTAAAGGTTTGAGTGTATAATCGTTTTTATCTCTTGGAAAGAGTTTAATGGTTAAAAACTTGTTTTCTATTATTCGGTAATAGTTTAAAGATAAAGACGTGAATTAAAACAAGTTTTAAATCAAAAAAAAAAAAAAACCAATGCTCGAAAAACACAAGTTTAAAAATGGATCACGTATCTGAGTGATACGTGCACGTAACTAGGAAGTTACGTGCACGTAACTATGTAGTTACAGGCACGTAACTCTCAGTTACGTGCACGTAACTGAGAGAGAGAAGGGGTATATAAAGGTTTAAAGTCACTGTTACACACACTTTTTCAAAAACCCTCCTCTCTCAAAAACCTTTTCTTCCTCTTGAAGCTTTCGCAATTTTCGATCAATAACACCTGTCTCTTATCATTCTCGTGCTCGGATTCATCATTTAATCAACACGGTATGATTTCTCGTTTTAAAACTTCGAGTTAAAGGGGTGTTTGGCTGATGTGGGTTTCGGTTTGGGTAAACAATCATCAAGGACCTAAAATCAGTTACTGAAACATGAAATTGATGTTGATTAAACACTATAAACATGTTTTCGAGTACAATGGTAAAGTTTGATTGTTGTTTTTCGGTTTAAATCGACGGATTAAAGAAAATCTTGATTTTAACCTAAAAATTAGGTTTAATCCGTGATTTTTCTACGCAATCATCAAATGTGTGTAGTGTAAAGACTAATACTACTCGGAATATTGCTAATGACTTGATTTTAAGATAAAAACCATAGCGTATTTTGAGTTTTTATTGAGCGTAAGAAAACGGAGGGTTGAAACCAGTTACGGGCACGTAATTCTTAATTACGTGCACGTAACTCTTAGTTACGGGCACGTAATTACAAAGTTACGTGCACGTAACTTTGACATTATATGGTCTTCATTGGCACGTAACTTCAGTTACGTGCACGTAACTCCCAGTTACGTGCACGTAATTGTTAAAGAAAAATGTTCTCGACCGTTAAATTGTCCAGTTATGCTGCCCAAATTTTTCAAAAATCTATTACGTAAGACCAGTTACGCGCGTAACTATACAGTTACGGGCGCGTAACTGTCAACAGATTCACGTCTGTTTTTGCAAATTCAATTTGCTTAACGTAATGGACTCTAACAATTGCAGCGTAACCCCATTTCACTCAAAAGTAGTCTATGCACGTCTAGGATGTTGTTTACAATGTCTTTTAGTAGTTTTTGTGCGTATACTAACTGTTGTGCGAGTTTTGTTGTCTTTTGTGTAGAATGGCACCTAAAGCACCTAAGACGGATGTTGCCATCAAGAGACATAACTCGGTAGCACTACTTTCTGCCGAGAAAGGGCCCGGGTTCGAGGGGATTATCAACTATTTGATTCGAAGCCCGATTGCTTATGCCCTCCGAGTTGATCCAAAGTTGAAGCAGGATCTTATTACTGAGTTCTGGAAGAACGCGCGCATAAATACGACGGTGTCTCCACCCTCCATTGATTCCATGGTTAGGGGATTTCCAGTAGTCGTTACTGAAGCTGTGATCAGAACGGTTCTTCAGTTCAATGATTCTGCTGAAGCTACCGATCTACTGCCAGATAAAGTGATCTTTGGGTGCTTCAAGAAGATGGGGTACTCTGGGCGTCTAGACTCCCTCCAATTCTTGAAGTCTTAGATGCCGGTACTCTACCGCTTTCTCATGCACACGCTCATTATGTGCATGTCAAAGTGGAAAGGGGGTTACGATGTTTTGGATAGAAGGGGTCAATCGTTGATGGCGTCTCTGGTCTTCAAACACAAGTACAACACCTCCAGATTCATTCTCAACAGTATGCTCTGGAATCTGGAGGATAAGAAGAGGACCTTTGACCAGTACCCCAGATTTGTGACCTTGATGATTGATCATCTCTTACCGGATCTTGCTTATGACGGTCCGTTCGGTAAAGCGCAGCAGATAAACCCCCGTGTCTTTGCCGACTGCAGAGGCGGTGATGAGCTGGAACTTCAGGGTGCTTTGATTGATGCTGACTTTCAAACCCCAGCGCTCAACGCTTTCGACGATCTGATTACTCCTGACTCCCCAAAGCAGACGAGATCTAGGAGATCTTCCAAATCGGTAGCTACTGATACTGAGGATGTTACGAGTCAGCGAAAGAGAAAGGATAAAGGGAAGAAAGCTGTCGAATCTGAGGATGTTTCAGCAAAGGCAAAGGGCAAAGGCAAGAAGAGAGTTGATATTGTTGATGAATCTGATTCAAAGGATTCTGCCTCAGGAGATGATGAGGGCAGTGAAAGTGACGATGGGTCGGATGAGTCCGGTGAGCTCTCCGATGCCACCAAAGTGTTGGATGAAGAGTTGGATAATTTGATAGTCCTCAAGAGGACTATGTCAACGGCTGCCTTCAAAGCGCGACGTAATAGACTTATGAAGCAAATGGAGAAGGCTGCGAGAGCTAAAGCTAAGGCCTCCAAGGGGGTTACTTTTAAGGAACCAGCGGTTGTAGTCCCTTCGCCTAAGCCGGTTCGTACAGTAAGGATGAAGTCTGCCGAGTTCGTCGGAATTCAACCAGGCACATTCTCGCAACCTCCACCAAAGTCCACGGTCAAGCGAGCTCGTCCCTCTACTACTTCCCCAGCGGTCTCTCCAGAACGTCCGTTGGTGAAGAAGTCAAAGCAAACCGCTACCACCACCACAGCACCTCCTCCACCAGTAATTACCACCACTCCACCACCAATCATCACCACTCCTCCACCGGTTATTACTACTCCTCCACCACCACCTAAATTCAGACTCACTCCACCGATATAGTCACCACCTCTTCACCAATTGTGACTTCTACTCCGTTGGGTAGCTCCTCTCACCCGGCAATTACAGTTGGGTTAAGTGATATGGTGAGGAATATGGAGCGACAGTTGGGAAATCTTCAAGGTTCTCTCGGTGAGCATGAAAAGAGAATCAAAAAGCTAGAAGGTGAAGTCAAAGCTCGAGACTTGAAGATTAAATCTCTGGAAAAGAAGATTGAAGGTTATGAGCAAGAGCTTGCAAAGGTTCGGGGTGATTATGATCACGTCAATGAGCGACTGGATGAGCTGATAGATGAGAAGAAAGCCGAGGAGGGCGAGCAAGACGAAGATGATGATAAAGACGATGATGCTGAGGATGAAGCTGAGAATGACGATGATGATAAGGGTGATGCCGATGATGCCCCGAAGGATGATAAGCCGGATGATGATATGGGCGGTCCCGGTGCTCTTTCTCTTATGAGCTCCGGAGATCAAGGGCAAGGCGATCCTTCAGGACCGGGACAACAAGGCGAATCTGCTTCCGGTCCTGCTAAGGATCAGGATTCTCCTGCAAAGGATGCTCCCGATCAGGGGGAGTCTACTAACCCTAACCTTGCTCTTTTGTTGTTTCCCTCAGGTACTCAGCCAGCTCAACCTGCGATGTCCTTCCAAGGCTCCACCTACGTTGTACCTCGGTTTGATCGTATTCCGATGCACGACGATGATGCGGCTTCTATGGTTGTTGGGCGAAACAACCCGTTCGAAGATTCTGAGGACGAGGTTGATTCCGCTCGATTAAAGAAGGCCACCGCATCTCAAGCATCAACTGGTGTGAAAGACAATTCCGCTTCCCCTTCTGGTTCAAAAGGGAAGTCTAAAGAAGTTGAATAACCAGAGCCCCCAGTTGTTTCCGCTCCTTCCGCTCCCGTGCAGATTCCAGTTCACTACATTGATAGCAGGGGACGGAAGATAGATCACACAGTTTTTAGGGAACTCGGTGTTATCGTCGGTTGCAATCTAGTAGGCCAGTGCAAAAGGCTCATTCTTGCATGGCGCTACATCGATAACACCGACTTCTTTGCCTTACTGCGGATTGATGGGGTGCAGTATCTGCGGATGAAGTATGCTACGTTCAACTCTCTGCCTTACTTTGAGTTGAAGCGTCTTGCGGATATAGAACCAACAAACCTTACTTCAGATGCAGCCAAGCTTTTCTACAAACAGTTGAGATCCGACATCTTTTATGAGAAGCTTGTGAACTTCAAGCTCACCATGCCTGTGATCAAGAAGTCCAAGAAGAGGAATCCCAAGACGAAGAGGCGAGAGGTGGAACACATATACCCTGAAGTCAAGCAGCTCAGGCGGATCAGGATGCCCTCCTTACCTCAGGATTTCTTGGCTGATTTTGAGGTCTTGGGGGGTTTGACGAGAATAGTGGTGTTTGCCAAAGATGGAAAGTGTTTGCTGAGGATCTATGATCCTATCCATCTTCTCTGCCTCTCCGAAGCAGACCTGAAGCGGCTTAATGAGAAGAAGATTTATTCAGCAGAGAAGGAAAAATCTTTTGGCATTATCTTCTCCCATGTGGTTCACATTTGCGTTGAAAGGGGTTATCATTCGCAGAACTTGCCGTTAGTGATTGAAGAAGCAGCATAGATTTTGGTTTGCAGGTTGTTAGCTGGTTTTGGTATTTTCTTATTCCAGCTCAAACTATATTCTTATGCCTGTATTCTTTGTAAACATCTTTTGATATATCAATGTTTATTCTGCTTTATTGATTGTTTGTAATGTGTGTGATGCGTGATTCGGTAGGCTTTTGATTCCTATTTGATTTACGTGGTCCGGTTTGCGTTCAAACTTCTACTTTCAAGTTTAATTTACATGCTTATATCTTAAGTTTAAAGCGTTTA
>CAJVGC010000582.1:48372468-48392754 GCA_910822075.1 Senecio squalidus | reverse complement strand
ACCTTAGTTTCTTTATTCATGCACTTGATATGTTATGACTTTGTGACTTGGTTTATTTAGTGATTGGATTATGGCCTTGTAGGCTTTGAATGATTGTGTGGAATTTCTATGGTTGAAATTACTTGTTTTCTTTCTATGCGTGTACTTTGCTATAGAAATTATGTTTGTATTTGTTGGTTAACCGAAAAAATGTTTTACTCGCGAGGATGTCTCTTCCAAGTAGGAAGTGCTTATCTTTTATCAAATAGATTAAAAGATGAAAATAAATGCATGTGTATGAACCAAGCAAAATTTGTCTGACTTGGCGTGATATATTGAACTATGTTCTTGACTATGTCATTCGTGCATGCATGTGTTGTAACATTGTTCATAATGAAAAGTGTTATTTTATTGATTTATTGAATAAAAGTTTGGATACATGATCAAACCAAATTATTAAACATAACACTTCTTCAGGTTCATGGCATTCCATGTCCTGGGAATAACTTGCCCGTCAAGATCTGACAGGGTGTAAGATCCATTGCCATGTGTTGTGAGCACTTGATAAGGTCCCTCCCATGTAGGGCCTAGCTTGCCTTGGCTTTCCACCCTGCTGGCCTCATTTTTCCTCCACACCAGATCGCCTGGCTGGAATGAGAGATGGTGAACTCGCTGGTTGTAATACTTTGCCATCTGCCTATGACTGGCGGCTTGCTTGATGAGAGCAATCTCCCTACGCTCTTCCACGATGTTTAAGTTTTCTTGCAGGGCCTCCTCATTAGCCTCCGGGTTAAAGTCCATGACCCTTCGTGTCGGATGAGTAATTTCTGGAGGAATGACTGCCTCAGTACCATAAACCAAACTGAAAGGTGTTTCAGATGCAGTTGTACTTGGTGTAGTTCTATGAGCCCAGAGGATACCTGGTAATAGATCTGGCCATGCAGCTGCTTGCCCAACTTTGCTTTGATTGCTTTGACGATGGCTTTGTTCATGACTTCTACTTGGCCATTGGCCTGGGGATGTGCGACTGACGTGAATTTTTGTTGTATGTTCATGTCAGAGCACCAAGTTTTGAACGGATTTTCTGCAAACTGCCTGCCATTGTCACTGATCATGACATGTGGTACCCCAAACCTACAAACTATATGTTCCCAGACAAAATTGATTACTCGCTTCCCTGTGATAGTTGCCAAGGGCTTTGCCTCTATCCACTTCGTAATGTAGTCAGCAGCCACAATGAGAAACTTGACATTGCCGACACCGGGTGGAAATGGCCCGACAATGTCAATCCCCCATTTATAAAATGGCCATGCAGTAGTAACGGGGATAAGATCTTGCTTCGGCAATTTGGTGACAGAAGCATGCTGCTGACAGGCTGTACGCTTTTCGATTTCCTCCCTTGCATCTTGATGCATTGTTGGCCAAAAGTATCCCAATCTCATGATTTTACTAGTGACAGAGCGTGGACCAGCATGAAGGGAGCAACTCCCGCTATGTACAGCTTCAATAATATTTTTAGCCTGTATTGGGCCAACACAGCGTAGATGTGGTCCCAAGTAAGATTTGCGAAACAGGCGGTTGTCCACCAACGTGTACATTGGTGACTTCATACGTATTTTCCTTGCTACATGTGGATCGGCTGGTAGTACGTCATGTTTGAGGAAATTAAAGATCGGATTCATCCAACATTCTTCTTCTGTAACAGCAGTAACCTCCTTTGGTCGTGCAATGGACTTTTCTTTCAAGATCTCCACCAGTAGGTCTTTTTTGAGATGAGCGAAGGCGGATGAAGCCAACTTGCTTACTGCATCAGCCAACTTGTTACGATTTCTGGGCACCTGCTCAATGGTAAACTTTGTAAATTCTGAGATTACCTTTTTAGCCTCTTCCAAGTATAGTTGCATGGAGGTTTGGTTTGCAACGAATGCTCCACTGACTTGATTAGCAACCAGTTAGGAATCTACGAATACATATATGCTTTTGACCCCTATCTTTCTAGCGATTTTCAAGCCTGCTAACAAAGCTTCATACTCTGCTTCATTGTTAGTTGTGGGAAACTCAAACTTGAGAGCATAAGTGTAGTCATTTTTATTGGGGTCTGTAAGAATTAAACCAGCTCCAGATCCCTCTAAATTAGAGGCACCGTCAGTGAAAAGCGTCCATGGTGTATCCTCCTCTTCTTGTTTTTCCTTGTCTGCACCATCTACCTCTGCAAGGAAATCAGCCAAGATCTGACCTTTCATTGAAGTTCTTGGATGGAATGAGATTTCATGTTCTCCCAACTCGACTGCCCACTTAGCTAAGCGTCCCGACACTTTGGGTTTTCCCAGTACCTGCTTAATTGGTTTGTCTGTTAAGACATGAATGGGGTGAGCTTGAAAGTAACGTCTCAAACGCCTAGCCGCATGTACCAAAGCAAGGGCTAATTTCTCCATGCATGGGTAATTTATTTCTGGCCCTTTCAACGCCCGACTGACAAAGTAAATTGGCATCTGAGTCGACCCGCGTTGTGCCATCATAACTGCACTAACACATTCCATAGAAGCAGCCAGGTATACCACTAATGTTTCTCCTGGTACAGGAGCTGTGAGTGTAGGCAGGGTGGTCATGAACTTCTTTAGCTCTTGAAATGCTGACTCTGCTTCAGGTGTCCATGCAAAATCTTGTTTCCTTATACAGCCTTTCAAAGTGTGAAAAAAGGGTAGGGACCGGTTAGCGGCCTTTGAAAGGAAGCGGCTGAGCGCTGCTAACATACCATTCAAACTTTGCACTTGCTTTTTGGTGGATGGGGAGACCATGTCCAAAACAGCCTGTATCTTCTTTGGATTAGCCTTAATACCTCTTGGCGTGATAATGTGTCCCAGGAATTTGCCCTCTTCCATGCCAAAGCTGCATTTGGAAGGGTTAAGCTTCATATTGATCTTCCGCAGTGTCTCGAAAGTTTCCTTTATGCCTGCCAGCATGATATCCTCCGCTTTGTTTTTGATGACAATGTCATCGACATAAGCCTCCACATTTCGTCCAATCTGATCCTTGAATGTCTGATCAATCAAGCGCTGGTATGTTGCACCTGCATTTTTTAGACCAAATGGCATTTTTTGAAAACAGTAGATGCCCTGGTCTGTATGGAAAGTTGTCTTATCTTCCTCACTGCGCTTCATATGGATCTGGTGATAACCCTTGTAAGCGTCTAAAAAACACTTCAGCCGGAAACCATCCAAGGACTCTACCTTCCAGTCGATCTCTGGCAGCGGGTAGTTATCCTTTGGACATGCTTTATTGATATACTTGAAGTCGACACATAACCGCCATGAACCATCACCTTTCTTGACCATGACCGGGTTAGCAATCCAAGTCTGGTACTTTACCTCCCTGACTATGCCGCTTTCCAATGTGAAGGTAATTGTGAGCCAATGATGACAGGTTGTTCAGGAAAATTGTCATTGATTATTACCTTGGTCTCTGAACCTTCTGTTACCTCCGCTGGCCAATTAGCCCGCTCAGCGCCTTGCCTTGGGTTCTCTACTTGCTTGCATTCTTGTGGCCATGACATCTGCCCCCTGATAGTGGCAACTCCTGATGGTGTAGGAAACTTTACCATGCCATGTATAGTGGAAGGTATGGCTTTGAACTTCTCTAGGGATGGTCTGCCAAGAAGAACGTTGTATTCTGATGGGGCGTTGACAATGGCAAAATCTACCATTTCAATCCTATACTGTGGATATTCGCCCATCATCATTGGTAAAGTTATTTCTCCCACAGGCCAGTGTGTTTCTCCAGAAAAACCGACCAATGGTGCAAGCGTTGGTCGTTTTGTATCTTTGACTGTTTGGGGTAGCTTCCTGAAACAATGCTCAAATACGAAATCAGTAGAACAACCTGTATCAAGATAAGATTTGTTAATCTCATAGTTGGATAATCGGAACTTAATGACTACAGGATTATTGGAAGTGGCCGCCACAGGAGGAAATGAGATAGGAACCATCATCCAGTCCTGGATGACAGCTGCTTTTCTCTTAAACGATGTCTCGCCCCGAACCATGAACACTTGGCCATCAGGCGGTCCAGGATGATCACCGTTATCACCTTTCTTCTGCCAGGCATAACTCTTCTTAACCGGATTTCTTGCTGCTTGTTGTCTTGCTCCTGGTACAAGGTGTTCTAATTTCCCCTCCTCCAAGGCGCACTTGATTTCAGCCTTTAGCTCTCTACAGGCATTTGTATCATGACCATAATCTTCATGGAAATCACAACGCTTATTCATATTTTTCTTCCCGGACTTGTGCAACATCTGAGGAGGTGCTTTGAAAGTTGCTCCCACTTGTTCTGTTTTCAATATCTCGCTTGGACTTTTACTCAGATTGGGACCTGTACCACGATCATAGGGAGTCGGTCTTTTGCTACCTCTGTCATCTCGCCTGAAATCCCTACGATGTTCTCGCCTACTATCGTGTCTGCTTTCATGGCGATTGTCCTGTCTAGCGCTTGATGAGCTCCCCCACTTGTCTTTTCTGTTTAGAACTCCCTTTGTGATAGTAACAGTTTCCTTGGATCGGAGGAAATCATATGCTCGGTCAGTGGCTTCCTTGAAAGTCACTGGAGTTCGCTTGATCAGTTTCTCTTGTAGTTGACCTGGGAGCAAGGAAAGAGTAAAACCGGAAATTTGTTGACTTTCAGGCAGCACAACGATTTTCTGGCACTCCTGAGTGTAACGCTGGATGAAATCTCGTAGCCCCTCGCCTTCCCTTTGTCGTATGAGATGCGCCTCTATATGAGTTCGCTGCTGCTTCTTTTGCTGCACAAAATGAGTCACAAATTTAGTCTTTAAATCTGCAAAATCTTGAATACTCCTGTCTGGTAAGTCAGCAAACCAATCACGAGCAAAACCCTGCAATGTTCCAGGGAACATATGACAAGCAACTGGGTCTAGCCATTTCTCCGTCATAATGGCCTGTTCAAAAAGAGCAAGGTGGTCGTCGGGGTCTCTTGTACCGTCGTAAGTACCAACTATGGATGGAACCTTTTGCTTATCTGGGAGCGGGAAACGGGCCACCCAGTCACATAACTTGGAACTAACCACTGACAGGGCATAGTGGTTGCACGGGGTGGTACTGTTGCTGCCACTAGCGTTTGCAATACTCGCAACACGTCATTAGATGTGTCATGTGGTGGAGGTGGGGGTGGTGTCTGAATGTGTGGCTGTCTTAGTTGCTGCAATAACTGCGACAATGGGTCTACTGGCTGAGCAGGCGTCGGCTGTGGGGCTGGGCGCAACGCTGCCACCAGCTGAGACAACAAATCTGAGGAAGTAGGTGGTGGTGGAGGCGGTGGTAGCTGAGTGCTTTGAGCCAATCTTCTAATCAACTCAGCAAGTGGATCCTCCCGAACCCCTTGAGTAGCAGTCAGAGGAGCATTCGACACATGTTGTCTTACCTGATCCGTGCCATCTTCCTGAGAGCTTGTCCCATGGGAAAAAAGAGCCTGAGGGATAGATGTCACTGGCGGTGGTGGAGTAAACGTACGTGTTCCCGCCAACCTTGTGGAAAAAGGGGGACTGGTTAAATAGGGATACCCACGCGTCGACCGTAGATCCGACACCGTCCACTCAGAGTCAACGTATGACTCTGACATTGGGAGGCGACCAGGGATGGAGGAAAAGTAGGGGGTGAAGTCGTCACCGTTTTCGGTGCGGTGGTAATCACGGTGGTTATTTCTGGTACTGAAGAAATGACTTGGGATGCATTTGTTGCCTCCATGGAAACGGCTGATTACGGAGTATGGGAAAAAGAAAAAAAATTGGAAAAAATGAAACGCCGTTAAAAACGTGTCTCACGGATGGCGCCAATGTTCGAGCAGTGGTTGTCAAACACAAGGAATACGGTTGATGTGAAGTTAACCTTCGATCTCCTGTGATGATCACAGTGCAAACCCAGTAAGTTCTTGACGAACCTAGGGTGATCAAGGTTGAGGGTGGAAGGAAGAGTATATGAACTCTGTTTAAGCTTTTGTGTGTGTGTTGAAGTGAGATTAGATTCCGTCGACAATGATTTAGACTATGTATTTATATGGCCAGTTTCAAGTATAGGGAACATCCATCAATTAATGACGATCATGAATACTTAAACTGCCTTAATAATCAATCAGTGGTATACGAATCGTCTTCTATCTTTATTATTGTTAAGATGCGACGTCTCACTATTACGACAGTAGTAAAGTGGTTGTCAAGCGTCATTATGACTGTCGTCCAAGACAAGGGCAAGCACCTTCAAATATGGTACGACAAGCGTTGACAACCTAAGACAACCTGACAGGCGGTACTTGGCAGGTGATGACATATGTCAACCACCTGACAGACGATGACAGCCTGTCAGGCGACTGACAGGTGATGACAGCCTGTCAGGCGACTGACAGGTGATGACAGCCTGTCAGGCGATGGCATACAGGCGGTACAATCTTGACAGGCGATCATATCTTGCTCAATGGGCTTGCTTGTAGCAGCGGGCTTTAAGTAATAAAAGCCCATGTTTGTATTTAGGTTTTAGGGATTACCTATATATATACATAGGGTAATCCCTACTAACCTCATCAGTAACAATTGAAAGACATACGAATATAAGTGAATAAAATAGTTGGTTCTCATATTTCCCCCAAAAGCTTGTACAAAAATAGTAAAAAGAGGGGTTGTAACTCACGATAAATAAAATAGTTGTTTCTCATGTTTCCCCCAAAAGATTATGCAAAAATAGTAGAAAGAGGGGTTGTAACTCACAGTTTGGCTAAACGGTTAAGCGAGATGTGCGAACACGAGGTGCTTGCCTAAGGAGAGCGATACTCTAATCCAAAATCAACCGATCCGAGGTTAATAATCTGTTTAGGAAAAGGTATCTAATGACAAAGGACTATGTCCAACGCAATGTACCGACTAAACTAGTTAACCGCGTTAACCGAACGACAACGTAAAAATAGTTTTAAGGATTAACCGTCCCTTGAGTAAGACTATTTATCAACAAGATTATCACTTTACCAAAACTAAGTTTATGACACGAAAACTCAGTTTGTAAAGTCGCGAGACTCGGTACACTCGTTTGGACATAAATGTTCATGACAATAATCACAACGATAACGAACGAGAGTGTGGTTATACCTTTGATCGAGTAATTCACTCGTTTGCGTAGATTCTAAACGTGCGCGGAAAGTACTCGAAATATGCCGGAATCACCGAAAACCTAGATTATACCAAACGTTGTGTAAGTATTTAACTCATATGTTATTTCTGTTTTAAGTTATAGAGATGTAAATGTATGTAATTCTCATTTTGACACTCTTGATTATTATTACTAAATTTTAATACTCGTTATTAAAATGTTACGATTTTGGCTAAATAAAATTGGCCAGTGCTTCCGCGCTATAGAAATAATGTCCAAATTTTACAACACTTTCCATCTTGAATCAAAACATTATGCGAGAATATTTCAACGACATGGTAATTTAGTTGGTTTATACCAATTTTACCTAACTTTGTTACCACATTTTTTATTACCAAATCTTAATATCAATAACCATGTCCAAAATACTCATTTACGTTGTTTTAATTAACTTTTAGTCCAAATAGTGTCCACCTAGTCCAATATACTCAATGTCCAAGATTCATAACGACCCGTTATATTATTCGTTTTATTAAACCAATTTCTATATATAATTTGCATTTGTATTTAGTTATCTAATCTTAACAACTTATCATTCATGTTCCAACCTTATAATGTCTTACTAACATATTATAACCATCTTTATACATACTCTAAAAAAAAAAAAAAATTAACCTTATGAAAATGATCATTTTAGCAATATTTAGGTATGTTTATATTGTAAAACTTATATTTGTATGTTAGATTTAGACATGCAAATGATAAACCATTTAGAAAGAATGAAGATGAGTGTTTTTACCCCACGAAAAGTGATGAAATTTGTTCTTGAAGCTAGAAATCGAAAACCGAATGAAACCGAATGCAAGCTAGATGAGTCCTAGGTTGGTGATTTTGATGCATATAGCTCCTCCTCCTTCTAATACCCTAGAATTTTACTTCAAAACCTCACCCAATTGTTGGTTTTTGTCTAAGTGTTTGTAAAAAATGTGTTTGTCAAAGTGTGTGTGTGTTTTATGACTTATGATGAATGAATATGATCAAAGGATGTATATGGGGTGTTAGATGAGTCAATTCTGGAATCATGGATCTTATGCCACCTTTAGGGGAAGGTGTTATGTGTTTAAACTCGTGTATGGTGACTCATCAAAAATAAAAATAAAAAACATATATGTGCCTCAGTGCGTCGCATTGAGGTCTCTGTGCGGCGCACCGGGGGGCTGAAAGTTGGCCTTTTGTTTTTCATTTGCGTTATCGTTAAGCACTTGTGTTATTTAGAGTATACGATTGTTTTGCAATGAACTTAGATAAGTTCATTATATGTTTTCTTGGTATTAGGTTTCGTTTATTGATTCTGTTTTGATTCCGAGACACACACGTTTAACGTTTAAGTATACATAGTAGCAATATATGTATCTTTCGAGGCTAAAGATAACGGAATTAATCTGAAATTTTGACGGTTGTATGAATTTTGGAAAATCCGTAGGCCCTATGAATTTTGGAAACCTCCTTAGTTTAGTTGAAAAGGAGAGGACGAAAGATAAAGAAGAAACTGCAAAGTTGACTAAGAAGGAAGAGCAAGACAAATATGAAATGGAGAGGTTAATTAAGAGAGCTCACGAGCTTGGAAGAAATATGTTTAATCCTCAAGGAGAACCAATACCTAATCCTTTTCATACAAAGATTGTTAGTCAGACTGAGCAAGAGAAGAGGAAGAAATCTTTTGCTTCAAGAGACACATCACTCACCATCTCTGCTTCAGGATCAAATATACCATTTAACTAATCAAGGGCAAGATCTGTGCCTGAACAAGTACCTCTGTTTTGAGAGTACTTTATTACACCAATATCATACAGTTTCTGCACATCTTGTCTAGAAAATTCCTTGATCATCCTCTAGAAAGCAGGCATGACATACTTCTTCTCATCAGCTCTTGTCACCAAGTATGTCGTTTTATTAGCTCCTCCAATGTATTCCTAATCTATTATCTCTGGAAGCTCCACAACTAGAGGTTCAACATGCATACCTTCTTCATGAACTATTAGAGCAGAACAGTCATCTTCTGATATTTCAATGTCTCCCTTCTTCTCCATAATTTATGTACTGACTGGCTCTGTTTTGATAGGCATAACTGCAGGTGACTCTCTTTCAACTGTATCATCTAACCTTGGCTTCTTGGTCTGTACTTTTGTAGTAAAAGACTTATTTCTCTTTGGCTGCTCAGACTGACTAACTGTCTTGGTATTAAATGGATTAGGAATTGGTTCTCCTTGAGGATCAAACATAGCTCTTCCAACTTCATGAGCTTTCTTCAGAAACCTCTCCATCTCATATTTGTTATGTTCTTCCTTCTTAGTCAGATTAGCAGTCCTATATTTCTCCTTCTCCACCAGACTAAGCAAATTTCCAAAACTCATGGGTCCTAGAGATTTACCATTATAACCCTTTGACTTCACGTAGGTCGTGAACTTTTGCTTGTCACTTCCCATCTTCTCTTGCTTTTCTTGTTTCTTTGCCACCACTTTATGCTTCTTGGCTTCCTCAAATCTTCTAATCTTTGCAAAGTATCGGTTGTATTCAGCCAGCAGAAATAACCTTTCCTTCTCTAATTTAGCAATCCTATCAAGCTCAACATGTTGAAGTTGAGCATGAACTTTC
This sequence comes from Senecio squalidus, assembly GCA_910822075.1. NCBI lineage: Eukaryota > Viridiplantae > Streptophyta > Magnoliopsida > Asterales > Asteraceae > Senecio > Senecio squalidus. The sequence goes on along the minus strand of CAJVGC010000582.1, from coordinate 48,382,975 downwards.
CTAACAGTTTCAGGATCACTGCCAACATCCATAGTTTCTGAAGCCAATTATAAGGCAACTAGCTCATTAAACTTCAACTCATTCTTCTTTTTCTTCTCCTTCTTCTATTCGGGTTCGGGTTTATTCGGGTCGGGTCTATTCGGGTTCGGGTTGAATTGAAATAAAATGCATAATAAATTTGTCCAAACTAGTAGATAGCTATTAGTTCTTAGATTAATGAGCAAAACAGTTTCTAATAAGCAATTTCGTAAGAGGCACAACAATAGCGACCAAATAAATTTTATAATGTTGCAAAAGTTATAATGAACATTAAATAGAAAAATATATAATGTTGCAATGATATTATATACACAAAATGCTAAAAATGATAACCCAAAAAGAAAATAATTTGTAACATATTTTGGCCACTACCAGGTGTATACATTAGTTTTGTAAATATTTATTTGACTACTAACATTTATAAAAAAAGATCCAACCATTTAATATATAAAATAATGTGAAGTTGTGTTTTGTAGAAAAAAAAAGGTATATTTTCGAAGAGTAGAAATTAAGAAGAAACATATGTAAGGTTTTTATTTCAAGAAATGATCGACGTTTTACTTATCAATTCATTAATGAGTTGTATAAAATGTTGTTAAGCTTATTAGTAAACGGAGTAAAACAAAGAAAAAAAAGTATTCGGGTTATTCACCCGAACCCGAATAAGGATCCTTAAAAAGACCCGCAACCCGACCCTAATTAATTTCGGATTAATCAGGTTGACTTGAATAACCCGATCGTAGATTCCAGACCCGACTAACCCGACCCTAATAAGCTTATTCAGATTCGGGTCGGACTAATTGGGGTGGGTGAGATTGTGTAAAGCCCAAAAGTTGTATAAAAACCTTACTACATAAAAACCTCAACTCAACTCAACTCAGCTCACTACTTCCCACTTTCATCTTTCCTTTCAAACACAATATATCTTTGTCTCTATATATACATACGTACAAAATATATATATTCATCAATCAATTTGTAGTTAATTAGGGTTAAATCGAGCATCATAAAATGTCTACATTCGGCGTGACTGCTGCTGCTGCTAATACTAATCCAAACAAGTCCAGTGAGGTACTAAACCCTATTTCCCTTAATATGAATTTTTATTTAAATTTAACATTTTTTATAATAATTGGTTGTATATATATGTAGGTTGTATCACCTCCTACTGATGGTGTATCTAGTCTTTGTTTTAGTCCGAAAGCGAATTACTTCGTTGCCACTTCATGGGATAACCAGGTTTTTTATTAATCCTATTTCTTAAGTAGTTTACCACATTTTACATTTAAGTTTAGCTAGTTGAGATGAGTGTAAATACCCACCCTACTTTTATCATTACGCTTCTCGGATGTAACGATATATAACGGTTGCAGGTCAGATGTTGGGAGGTAACGAAAAACGGAACTTCAGTTACCACTGTGGCAAAGACATCAATGGCTCATGATAATCCAGTAACACCAATCCCTTTTACTTACTTGGGAAGTGAATTTTTTTAAATCTTTCTGATTTTAATAAACTGTTTGTTTCTTCAAGGTTTTATGCTCGGCATGGAAGGACGATGGAACAACCGTCTTTTCTGGTGGCTGTGACAAGCAGGTGAAGATGTGGCCTTTACTGTCTGGTGCTCAACCGACAACTGTGGCAATGCATGATGCCCCCGTGACTCAAGTTGCTTGGATTCCAGAAATGAATCTTTTGGTTTCAGGAAGCTTGGATAAAACCTTAAGGTTTGTATTTACATTAGTACGTTTTTTTCAAGATTTTGTTTCTGAGGTGGTCTATAGGTTTTGATTGTATATATTGTTTCTCTTATGATATCGTATGTTTAATTTGATTTCGTAAAACACGTTGCTTCTTGGCATATTTCAACTTTCTAATAATGTTACTTTTGCCATCTTTTTAGGTACTGGGACTTAAGAACGCAGAATCCAGTCCATACTCAGCAACTTCCCGACCGTTGCTATTCACTTTCAGTGAGACATCCACTGCTGGTTGTTGCCACCGCTGATAGAAATCTTATAGCATTCAACTTGCAAAACCCTCAGGTAAACTGTTTTATGTCAGATTTAACCGTCTAGTTAAGAGGTTTGCGAGACCATAAGAGTAGCTGTGGGATTTGTGCTCATAAGAGTTTTGCAAGACCATAAGCTGTATCTTCTATATGTAGTTGCAAAAAGGTCGATTAATTTGAGTTGTATATATTTTCATCAGACAGAGTTTAAACGAATCGTTTCTCCCTTGAAGTACCAAACTAGATGTGTTGCTGCCTTTCCTGATCAGCAAGGTTTCTTGGTACGTATTTATTATTATTTCTAAATAATTTCATCTAACGCTCTTTAATTTTGTAAATACTTTTGTATTGACGATTAAATTTTGGTGTATAGATTGGGTCAATTGAAGGAAGAGTTGGTGTGCATCATCTTGACGAACAACAACAAAGTAAAAATTTTACGTTTAAATGCCACAGAGAGGGGAATGAGATTTACTCCGTTAATTCTCTCAACTTCCACCCTGTAAGTCTCTTTACCTTTACTTAGAAATCTCAAAACTAGAGGTTAAGCGTGAGAAAGTCATCTAAAATGTATTCAAGTGCCTAATACAGTATTTAAAAAACTGTTTGTAATTAATCATAAAATAATATTTTTGAAAAGAGTAATAAAGTGCTTATCGGTTAGCCATCCTGCCCTGTTTTGTCCTATACCAAAAACGTTCCCGTTCTGATTCAAGTATCTGCTTTAGCCCAATACCCGAACTGTTCATTTGGCCACTCCTAATAATAAACAGTATGTAAATGTCAATTTTTTGGCTCTCAACTTTGTTTGCAGAGATATTAGCATTGAACAGTTTAAACCATTGAAATTTACCCTAGCTTTCTAAACATCGAACTGACTTGCAAACGTGTTAATCATTTTATATTGGATGTTCAAATATACAACCCCTAAACCATCTACGTTTCTTGATCAGGTTCATCAAACGTTTGCTACGGCAGGATCCGATGGTGCTTTCAACTTCTGGGACAAAGATAGCAAACAAAGATTGAAGGTAACGATCTTTATACTTCATATTAACAATTTCATAAATGACAAGACGAAGTGTTATAACTCTTTAAAATATGATGATGTTTGCTTGTAGGCAATGTCGAGGTGCAGTCAACCTATACCTTGCGGTGGCTTTAACAATGATGGCTCCATATACGCTTATGCAGTATGCCTTTATTACAACATTTAAATTTTGTTTCTGTTTATGATTTATCCAACAACAGAGTTTGATATGTGTGTGTGTGTGTGTTTCTGTGTGTAGGTATGCTATGATTGGAGCAAGGGTGCCGAAAATCACAATCCATCAACCGCAAAAGCCAGTATTTTCTTGCACTTGCCTCAGGTACCATGAGAGTTCTTTTGCATAAAGTTTTCTTTGTTAACGAGGTTGGAGTTTTGACCCATTTACTTTCAGAGATGAGTTTTGATTTGATTATTTTATTTTTATCTCAAACTTAAATATGTCATGTTATGATCTGTACCTGTTTTATATCATTCTAAATATGATTCATGCGTGTTCAGTTTGTATCATTCTAAATATGATTCATGCGTGTTGTAGGAATCTGAGGTTAAAGGCAAGCCTCGTGCTGGAGCCGTTGGAAGGAAATGAAGATGCTTTAGAGTCCCGCTTTTTTGTTTTTCTCATCTAGCTTTTATATTTTTGGATCTCATTTTTAAAGATCAGATCTAGGAATACGAAACGAAGTTCAACAATAGAGTGTAATATCCGTGACAATTTCTAGCAACAAGAAATCAATGTTTTATTTGTGATAGCAACATTATGTGTTTATTAACATTATTAGACCTATTTACGTACTAACTTTTAACACGCTTTACAGTTTGAGACTCTTGATTGATACTTGAACTCACAACATCTTGATTCCGTCCATTAGACAAAGGCCACTTAGTGTTTTAAAACGTACATATCTATAAGCAGGAACCATTAATGTTTTCATTGCAACTATGTATAAACGTAGACATCACCTAACGGTAGTTCAATTATCTCGGACCAGACAATTGATCAGGGATTGGGATGTAATTTGAAACTGAATTGATAAAATAAGGATATGGAATTTGTGTGTGGCTAAAATTTTGTTCGGAAATCTCCACTTTCTGCCACGCCTCCCACTTTTGGGCTAAACTATTACCTTCGAGCATTTCGATAACTTCTGACATCTTGGGTCGCTCCACTGGTGTTACTTGTGTGCACAATAGGGCTATTTGTATCAACTTCTCCATATCATCGTTTTCATACTTACCTTGTAAATCCACATCGACCAATTCGTCCAACTTGTTATCCTCCAAAAGTCCTTTCACCTAATCAACAAAAAAACATCAATTTTGTTACATCGCTCCAGAACAGCATAAACGTAAAAGCTGAATGCAATCGAGAAGTTGAAGGAAAAATGTTTACCCAATCGAGTAACATGACGTCATCCTCTTTCTGAAGACGAGCAAGATCATAGGCTTGTTGGCCAGTTATGAGTTCCAGAAGCATTACACCATACCCATAAACATCGGTTTTTTCTGAAGCTCGTCCTGTGGATAGATACTCGGGGGCTATATGTCCAATTGTACCTTGAACAGCTGTTGTAACATGTGTGTCTTTGTAGTCCATGAGCTTAGCCAACCCAAAGTCTCCCACAACCGCTTCAAACTCCTCATCCAACAGTATATTTGCAGCTTTCACATCACGGTGTATGATCTTTGGGTTACAATCATCGTGCAAATAAGCGAGCCCCCTTGCAGATCCTACTGCTATTTGTTTTCTTGTTGTCCAATTAAGTGCAGACAGTGTACTGGGTCGACCTACAATGAAATTTATCAACTTTCGTTGTTAGCTATGATAGACTCAGGGAGACGTCATTCTTGTACTTTGAGTTAAAAAGTGAACCTCGTAGACATGATGCAACACTGCCATTGACCATGTAAGGATAAATGAGTAATCGTTCAGTTGGTGTCATGCAAAATCCTTGCAAGCCAAGTAGATTACGATGCACCGCCAAACTGATCAGCTCAACCTCAGTTTGAAATTGCAATTCACCACCTTGAATACGCTCATGTTTGAGTCTTTTCACCGCCACCAGACCACCATCAGCTAGCCGTCCTTTGTAAACTTTACCAAATCCACCTTGTCCCAAAATGTTTTGCTTACTAAAACTATCAGTTGCAACTTGTAGTTCGCGCAGCGAAAACCTCTTTAGTAGTCCCAGATGAATTCCAGGATCCTCCTCAGCTGCAAATATGAATGAGCGAAAATCCACATTAGGACTGAAAATCAGGCGATTACTTTGTTTTAATATACTAACCGGGTATATCAAAGAAATGTTCTCGTCTCTTTCTGCGCCGCCACCATACAAGTGCAATTGCATGGCCCGCGAAAAGGAGAGCAACACCGCCAGCAACTCCTCCGACAATAGCTCTGGTGGCACTGTTGCCATCTGAAATTATAGTTTCGTATATAATTAGAAGGTGATAACAAATTACATAAAATATAAACTTTGTTGATGTGGGATATGTTTTCTCACAATACAGGGTTGAGTTCAAGAACCTCAACGCCTAACTTAAGTATAACTAGAGGTGGCACTTTGTTGATTCGTGTTATGTATTATCCTAACTAGTCAAACACGTTAAATTAAATAGGTTGGCGACCGTTGGCTTAGAAGAAAACATATCAAATGGGTCAAACCGGTTAAAAGTTTTCCATAGTTAAATCATTCATATTCAAAAGAGTTAATTGCAAAACCTTTCCAATCGGTTGACTAGATTGCAGTTTTCGTTCCAACATTTTCGAAAGTGAAACCGCGGTGATTATGGAAACCTTTCCCACAGGGACTGGGTTTACACTTTTTAAAACATTTGGACGAAAATTGCACAGTTTATGCAATCATTATTGGATATAACATAGTATTTGTAATCATATAGGATTAATTATAATTTATAAAAGAGATCAAAAAGTGTTTGTGGCCATCCTAACAAGAACCGCTTCGGCCAGTACCAAGGAAATAACGACATGTTATCTAACCCGTCCATTTTACCACCTCAAGTCATAAGTAAAGGCGTAAAGCAACATTGTACCTGAAGGAGATTGGGGATTAGGTGGAGGCGGAGCTTGTAGAACAATTCCAAGTGTCAAGTTGGTATTGGCGAAACTGAAAGAACAGAAGTTTGCAGTCAACATTATGAAGGCATCAATTAATTTCACGGATTATATAACTAACAGAAGACCTGACGGGTGTGAACCGCGTAAAGGAACCATTGGAAGGGAAAATTCCATTCAACAATGTGTTTGAGAAATCTCTGAGATAGAAAGAAACCGAACAATTATAGTTTTGTTGCCTAAGAATAATACAAGCATGAAAATGGGCATGTACTTACAGAACTTGTAGCGAATTTATAGTAGTTAAGGAAACTGGAACAGTTCCCGTCAAACTGTTGTTATTGAGACGGCTATTCTTGCACAAACAGCAGATTAAAACTCAGTGATTCTCGAAGCAATTAATTAAGTTCATAAAAATCGTAAATAGCCATTGTGAGTAAAGATGAAGTTTGACCGCTCAAGAGAAAAATCTGAACTATGTGAAATCATACAGGAAACGAAGTCTTTGAAGTTTTCCCAATGTGTCCGGAATGATACCATCTAGCCGGTTCAGGTAAAGATCCAAGCTCACCAAGTCTGTTAAGTTCCCAAGCTCATCTGGAATTCTCCCACTGATGTTATTATTGTATAGCTCCCTGTTTTAGAACACATAATTGAACAAAATGTCAATGTATTAGTAGCAATAAAAAGGCGTCCAGATTGCACATTATTTTCTATGCAAGAACTATTATATGACGGATTTGAATTAATGTTATTTCAAGTCTTTGCAATGACGGTTGACCATTTATTGCCATGCGTACTAACATAGGGCGCACAAAAGATCACGATTTTGATGATTGTATGATAATATAGTGCGAAGGCGGAACCTTAACTCATCAAAAGAATCACACATACTACTTGAATATAAACCTTCAGTAGGCGAAAGTCAAAACTTACAAATACTGTAACCTCTCAAGTTGACCAACCGCTGAGATCAGTTGACCAGACAAATTTGCACTTCCAAGATCACTGTTGCAGACAAAACCCAAAGCACAAATGTTTTTAGAAACATCTAATGCATAAGACAAGACCCTTTTAAATTCTAACAAAATAAGTTGATGAGCTTACACTCGAGTAACGCTATTTTCAGGGCTACAAGTAACATGAAACCAAGTACATGGATTGGGGAGGTTTTGATCCCAACTTTGCAAAACATTGTTAGGATCAGTTAACTGACGCTTTAGAGCAAACAATGCATCACCTGCTTCGCACATGAAAACTTGATTATGGTCTCAGGCTACACGCACCAATATAATAAAGTTTTACTACACCCCATACTAAATTTCATAAAATTTCTCTTCATGTTCTTCAAGTCAAATATCCAAAATTAGAAAGAAAGGTTTTAAGAATCTAAGATCGTGAAAACGATTACTAAAAAACACAAACCTTCAGCATTCCCATAAACCTTGAACAAATTACAGAAGCTCAGAAAAAAGAAAAGGAGAATCAGAGGGAGGGTCCGATCCATTCTCAACGAACTAAAAGCATAGATTCATCAAACTACTTACTACTAATTGCTATCTTTGAACAAAACTGAAAATTAGAAAATATTAATGACAACCACATATAAAATGAAGAAACAAAAACCAAATTCTCCACTTTCAAAACGGAATTTCACAAGTAATTTCCCACGGGTTTTGCTTTATCAAGTCTTTGTGTAGTCAGTCAAAGGCTACATTTATTCTACTAAAAAGGCAAAGAGAGTATCACCATTTAATCATCATCTCAAGAAAAACTATCGGATTAAACAAGCCAAAAGAACGATCACAATATCGGATTATAAAAAAGGTCTAAATTGTTATGTTCATTCAATATGTATCGATCAACATAAACAGATAGTCTCTTTACCCTGTAATGTGTAAAGTGTATTACTAAATATATTCAAATAAGCATTTCGAACTAAAATTAAAAACAGAAATCGGTTCAGAAATGGATAGCTTGTAAGAGAGGATTTGATAGTTGAGATGTAACCATTTGACTTGTAAAACCGTCAACATCCTTATCTAGGTTGATTATAAATTACCAGCTGTTACATTAATCCGAATTGCTATAAACTAGGCGTATAGAAAGAAAAAAAAAAATGATATGCTGTGAGCACAACCACAAATAAAAAATGTTTCAAGTGATCATCTAGGAACAGACAATTGTTCTGTAATATGAATATGGAGTAATAGAATTATTGTTGTTCGTCTCTTTTACGATCCCTTTGAACCCTAAAACTATATTACATGCGGAATACCTAATATAACGGTTTATATGGTGAAGAACAGTTGATATAACCAAATGAATGATTCTATAAAGCTTACGTGTTTGATTACAATCACGAATAGAACCTAAACACTCGATTACAAGACTTTAACACACAAGAACACCTAGTTTCGTGACCTAAACCCTAGCTCACGTAACTATTCTTGATTTGACAGCTCTGAAAACTTTCAACAACCGCATTTATGATCCCGAGGCTGCTATTTATAGGCAGCTCGAAACCCTAGAAGAGTTACGCGCACGTAACTGTCTGGGAGACAGTTACGCGCGTAACTTTCTAGTTACGTGCACGTAACTTGTCTGAGAGACAGTTACGTGACCGTAACTCAGTTACTCACCGTAACTGTTTTCGTAAATGCGTTTGGACTTTACAACTCGATCTAATTACATTCTAACTCTACGACACGTTCAAATGAATACAATCTACAGACAATAATGTTCCAACAAACTCCCCCTTGGATGTAGCTTGTATTCTTCAAAATTTTCTTGAACTTTTGGTGTCGAGAGATCGAGAGTTGATTCCTTTAAACTTCATAGAGACTTGTACGGTGTAAAGTTTGCAACCGACATCTTGCGAATCTTTTCTGACAGCTAATCTTCATCATTAAGCAACGCGGCTCCATGAATATCAGCTTCGAGTCCTTGACTTCCAGGAAGTGCTAGACTCTTCAAGATCCGATCCTTAACTTTGTAAAACCTGGCTTACAAAGACAAAAACTGACCAAATACGTGTTTTTGTTCTTTAAACTGATAAAATTTCTCATTTTTCAGAAAACACGTAATAAAACCTTTTAACCATAAACGATACGTGACAACGAAGAAAATAAACATAGAAATAAAATATTTTTGGATTTTTGTTTGTTTTCTTAACCTAAAACCGAAACTCTTTTTGTGGTTTTCAACTATAAGCTATTCACACTACTTTAGCAACCTACAAAAGGGCAAATCTTTTTGGATAGGGATTAGATTGCTTTTAGGATCATATCGCAGAAGTCGAATCACAAGAATTAGCCGATTATTAGTATATTTGTCCTCTTAAATACAACATAGATATCATACAAAAAATCTTCCGATTATTTAAATTACAACTGTTTATATGGATCCCACTTATATTTACACTTAGCTAAATCCGAACTTCCCTCAAAGCGTCATCAAACTTCCAGTATTTATTTAGGAAACTCGTCACCTTATTCCTATTTTATTAACTACTCTAAGTATTGAAAAAGCATACATATAGTATAAAGTTTAAGCACTTATGCATTTTTCATAATTAAAGAAGCTCTTTTTTCTTTTTTTTTTCTTTTTATTTTATATATAAGCTTAAGAAGCTTTATTGACTCGTGAACTCCTCCCTCTGTCTTGCCGTTTATCAAGTAAGCATCAAGAGTTACGGAATTCTTATTTGACTCTACTCTCCCCTTTATACTAACTGCAGGAAACTATGATTTCGCAACCTTATAGAATCCTGGAGCGCCTCAAGGATACGAGTTTTACTATAATTATTTATAACTCTTCACCTTTATACTAACTTCAAGGAAACTATGATTTCGCAACCTTATAGAATCCAGGAGCGCCTCAAGGAATTTTTGAGTTTTTAATAATTATATTAATAGAAAACTCTTTGAGTTTTAGAAAAAACGATTTATTATATTTTTTTGATTTTCTCTCAATTTTTCTTTTCCTCGCTTTTTCTATTACTCTCAGATACTTATTTATATATATATAATCCTATGGTGACAGATTCCAGGCACACCGAAAGTTTTCAGCTTATCACTGAGATGAACAAACTTAACCGTGTTACCCATTAGAAACAGGTTCGGAAAATTGTTTATATGATATTGGCCGTACCTACTAATACATCGAACAAATACTTATGATTCTGATTTTTAAAATCCGCGATGTACTATCATTTCCTAAGGTTTTCACAAACTTTCTCCCCTTCTTTTTATGTTTTTCTTAATGTTATTATTTTTATAACTATACAAGTCCTAAAAAACTTAAAAAGAAAAGTTCCGAAGTCACGATC